>JAPXFQ010002059.1:0-600000 GCA_028564705.1 Apricaphanius iberus
GTTGTTTGGTCCATATTTTACCACATGTGGTTATTTTTAAACCAACATTTTTCTAGAAAGTGAGAAGCCAGCTGTCTTCTCTAAATAAACAATCTTTAAAAGAGATATCTCTGATGCCCAGAATTGAGAGAAAGGAAAAGTCTGCGCAATATCTGTATGGCTTTGAGACATTGAAAGTAAAAGCACATTTATAAATGTCATCATAGCTAAGCTAAGCTAAACTAAATCAACTAAATGAGTGCCCCTATGTAAGTTAATAAATGTATTTGGACATTCTACCATCAGCCATAGCCCTCACGGCACTCAAAGTGCTGCTGGAATGTCAAAAAGGGTATCAAAACAGCAACGTAAACAGCACTGTTTTCATTTTATTTCATTTCATTTTGGGAGCTTACTCTAAAGTGTATAATGAAAACAGTGCTGGCTAGAGACAGTGAGTAATTGTAGGCTTGGCTGTTTTATCTACTACAGCTGAGAATATTAGGAAAAGGATAAGCTCACCCAGGAATGCTGCTCCTATTTACATTTAGACTAGCCATTCTCAGATGCCTTACACCCACTTCTTCTTGAAAGACTTAACAGTCTTTTAATGTTCTGTTGACAGGCAGAGTCACATGACTGATAAGCTCTAGTCCAGTGTGCTGGGCAGCAGTGAACTTGGAAAAAAAACCTAATAGAAACAACAACAAAAAAACTGTTAAATGTATGATTATGTATGATTAGTATCCTCAAAAACTTCCCTCATTGTTTTTCAGAGACTTATTAAAACAGGCTTGCAAAGACTGTGGTACTGATGCATCCAATCTATCATGATGAATACCTGGTTTTACATTTTTATAGGTAAAATTGATAGGCTCATCAATAATCATTTAAGATGCATTGACATCATATCATGATCCATCTTTCCAGCGACATAGTCTTTCCTTTTAATCTTTATCATAGACCTTACATGCAGGTGAATACTGGATGTTGTCGTCCTTTTTTCTGAACCTTCTGAAAAAAAAACTGATAGAATCCCTGATACCAATTTGATTTTGTTTTATTGAGAATTTTTAAATTCATTATATATAAATACACTACCGTTCAAAAGTTTGGGGTCACCCAAACAATTTTGTGTTTTCCATGAAAAGTCACACTTATTCACCACCATACGTTGTGAAATGAATAAAAAATAGAGTCAAGACATTGACAAGGTTAGAAATAATGATTTTTATTTGAAATAAGATTGTTTTTACATCAAACTTTGCTTTCATCAAAGAATCCTCCATTTGCAGCAATTACAGCATTGCAGACCTTTGGCATTCTAGCTGTTAATTTGTTGAGGTAATCTGGAGAAATTGCACCCCACGCTTCTAGAAGCAGCTCCCACAATTTGGATTGGTTGGATGGGCACTTCTTGCGTACCATACGGTCAAGCTGCTCCCACAACAGCTCAACGGGGTTCAAATCTGGTGACTGTGCTGGCCACTCCATTACCGATAGAATACCAGCTGCCTGCTTCTTCTCTAAATAGTTCTTGCACAATTTCGAGGTGTGTTTTGGGTCATTGTCCTGTTGTAGGATGAAATTGGCTCCAATCAAGCGCTGTCCACTGGGTATGGCATGGCGTTGCAAAATGGAGTGATAGCCTTCCTTATTCAGAATCCCTTTTACCCTGTACAAATCTCCCACCTTACCAGCACCAAAGCAACCCCAGACCATCACATTACCTCCACCATGCTTAACAGATGGCGTCAGGCATTCTTCCAGCATCTTTTCAGTTGTTCTGCGTCTCACAAACGTTCTTCTTTGTGATCCAAACACCTCAAACTTGGATTCATCCGTCCACAGCACTTTTTTCCAGTCTTCCTCTGTCCAATGTCTGTGTTCTTTTGCCCATCTTAATCTTTTTCTTTTATTGGCCAGTCTCAGATATGGCTTTTTCTTTGCCACTCTGCCCTGAAGCCCAGAATCCCGCAGCCGCCTCTTCACTGTAGATGTTGACACTGGTGTTTTGCGGGTACTATTTAATGAAGATGCCAGTTGGGGACCTGTGAGGCGTCTGTTTCTCAAACTAGAGACTCTAATGTACTTATCTTCTTGCTCAGTTGTGCAACGCGGCCTCCCACTTCTTTTTCTACTCTGGTTAGAGCCTGTTTGTGCTGTCCTCTGAAGGGAGTAGTACACACCGTTGTAGGAAATCTTCAATTTCTTAGCAATTTCTCGCATGGAATAGCCTTCATTTCTAAGAACAAGAATAGACTGTCGAGTTTCAGATGAAAGTTCTCTTTTTCTGGCCATTTTGAGCGTTTAATTGACCCCACAAATGTGATGCTCCAGAAACTCAATCTGCTCAAAGGAAGGTCAGTTTTGTAGCTTCTGTACCGAGCTAAACTGTTTTCAGATGTGTGAACATGATTGCACAAGGGTTTTCTAATAATCAATTAGCCTTCTGAGCCAATGAGCAAACACATTGTACCATTAGAACACTGGAGTGATAGTTGCTGGAAATGGGCCTCTATACACCTATGTAGATATTGCACCAAAAACCAGACATTTGCAGCTAGAATAGTCATTTACCACATTAGCAATGTATAGCGTGTGTTTCTTTAAAGTTAAGACTAGTTTAAAGTTATCTTCATTGAAAAGTACAGTGCTTTTCCTTCAAAAATAAGGACATTTCAATGTGACCCCAAACTTTTGAACGGTAGTGTATATATTATATATATATAAATATATATATATATATATATATATATATATATATATATATATATATATATATATATCTCCATCCATCAATCCATTTTCTGAACCGCTTTGTCCTCCATATAAATATATATATACACGGTACAGACCAAACGTTTGGACACACCTTCTCATACAGTGCGTTTTGTTTATTTTCATGACTATTTACAGTGTATTTACATTTGGGGTGAGCTGAACCACAGAGTGAAGGCAAAGGGCCAACAAGTACTAAGCATCTCTGGGAAGATGGGAGGTGACTACCTCTTGAACCTCAAGAGAATGCAAAGCGTAATTACTCTGTGTCAGTTTAGAGGACTTTTTTTTAGCATTTTAGTCTCTCTGTCTGCTCTGCAGCTGTGGGAAAAGTGTGTGCAGCAAAAAGGGTGATCTTCTTCTATTGTCTGAGCCTGAAATGCTCCCTCCATGTTACTCACATTATCTGAATATCCGTCATACATTTTCAATAATAGTTCACTAAATATAAAGTCTTTTATAATTTAGAAAATCTGCACGTATATTAAAAATGCTCTCACCATCTTTCACTCTTATGAGAGACATAATAATTTGGGAGGAATAAAGTTTGAATGCCTGTAATATTTAAATTCCTTTGAATAAGCAAATACAAATAATTGCAAAGGGAAAAAAGCTCTTTAGAGACTTTATAGCTTTATATTTTCGCAGTTTTATTGAATGTGTTTCAGAGTATCTTCCAATGCTCTATAATGGATTACTTCCATATCAACATGCTGTAAATCTTACATCTAAAACTCTATAGGAGACCCTGGAAACATCAATAGATAGTTTTCAAAGATCCTCAAAGCAGCAGGGGTTTTGCATTTCCTTTCAGCATCAGTGGGATATAGTTTGCAGCCCAAGACCCAGAAATCTATTTCATGAGTGTGAATTATTATAAATGTGTTTACAGGGAAAGTACTCCAGGCATTCCAATTAATCCAATGTACCAGAAAATTATTTGAATTAAATACCTACTCTATCTTACTAGAGCACGAGCGCCTCCAAATCTAAATTTCTTTCCTATTATTCAGAGGATTAGTATTTCTTAAAGAATTACAGTATATGGTCTCAGTCCCTCAAAACCAATGCATGAGAACGTTTCAGGGTTTTTAGTCTTAAAATATAATTGATTAAGCAAAAATATTTGATAGACAGATAAATGCAATTAACCTGAAGGGCCCTGAAAATGTATTAGCATAGGGAAAAAAAGTATTTTTGCTACTAAATGGGGACATCTAGTCACATCAAATCCAACGAGATACACGCGTTAAAATACTGAAAGAATTTTGTAAATAAATACACAGTGTGGTTGGCTCTTGCAGCGGGAACATATTTTCTGAAGGGGGTGGTGTGATCAGTCACTCACACACACACAAGAGGCATTTGTGACCACATGCACACACACACCAACACACACTCATATAGACCTATAAAAAAATAATATTTTAGAATTTGCCTGTTTTTTATGTTGATGGAAAGTTTTTGACAGATTATTAGGCCTATTTACTTGTTGCAAAAACAGATATTTTCAATTTTAGACATAGAAAACAGGTATCTAAATCAAACAAAAAAGATCCCCATTAGAGCATCTGGGCATCATCTCCAACCTGGACACTGGACTTAATGGGTCTTGCTAACCGTGAGCTGAAAGAGCGTTGAAATGTTACTGAGACTGGAGCGCATCTGCACCGCACACAGACTGGTCCAGCTGAACCAGCAGTGCAAGTAGAAGAGCATGCCACAAGGATTTGTGTGTCAGCATGCAGAACAATATCTAAACCCCATGACGAGTCATCTTTCTGAGGCAAAATCTAAAACCTCATGACAATAACCTCTGAGGCAATCCCCCTATATTCAATTGTGAGTGCCACACTTTTAGCTAATATCAACAACTCATTGGCAATGCCTTATCAACTAAAGCCATCAACTTTACAGTACAGAAGGAATAAAGAGAAATATAATAACCTCTCCTACTGTTATGACCCTCAGATTTCTTTAACTTCATCACCTAACATCTGCAGAAGGTACCGCCTTTTCATGTCAAAGTCTGATGGCCATAGGAGAATCTCCAGTGATGCTCAGGGCATTTTATTTGCTGTGTTTAGCACTCTGCTGTTGCTCCAGCTTGCTTTTGTCTCCTATGTTTTTTTTAATCATTGGCTCCAAGTATTGTTCCCTATGTTCAGAAAAAATTTTTTTTATTTCTTTTAAAAATAATTGTGAGGATTTGGGTTTGTGTTAAAATCAAAGTTAAATAAAATAATTTTATTTAATTATTTATGCTTGCAAGAATAGGACATGCATGCCATTTGTCATCCCCAAGGGGTAGGTGCAGTACCCTCAGCACCCCTACTTCCCACAGCCTTGGAGCAGGTCTTTCGTATGGATCAAACAAAATAAGTTCACTCTGGTTGGGGTTAAACTTACACTTTGACCAGAGTATTGCTCATAAAGTCAGTCTAGAAAGGCAATATTTCCAACATCATCATTTTTGTAAAACACAACCAATCCCAAAGTCCTGAGACTCAGCTTGTACTGTAAAAAAAGAAACGTTTGTTATTTAATATATTATTTTTTTGTGGCATGTGTATAGGTAGTGAGGTTATGCAGAATTACACCACAGTAGTCTGTACAATTTTTTTCTTCTTTTAGTAACAGTTCTATAATGAGTCTAAATTTCAATTCGCCTGTAAACTCAAATCTTAACCATGCACTGAGCTTGAAAGAGACACAATTCTTGTAACAGAACTAATCCTTATCTTCAGAGAAGGGCAAAACCTGGGCTGTTGTGCGTTATCACTTTGGTATTTGATTCAAGTGTTCAAGTTCAGATTTTCTCCAAAACATCAGGAAATATAACCAATAAACACACTATAAAGCAATTTAAATTGCATGCATGAGAGGACATTTCTCTTTAATTACAGAATTTGAAGGATTAGAATATCAGCAAATTCTGCTTTTATGCAACTTTCTTGCAAATCGGTGTGCGCATGTGGGCAGCAGCATGTGAAGAACTTAGACCAAAAACGCAAGCATTATATCTTTAAGCTATGACTAAATGTGCATATGTTTCAGAAGCAAATGCTGCAATGAAAATAAAATTGTTTTATTCCAAGCTGTCCACACAGCAACAAGCTTTTCCCTTTCAGAGGATGTTTTATGTTATACCACCCTCTGTGCTCTTGAAAAAAATATATTGCTTTAATCAATGTCCCTAAAGAACGTTGGTCATATCAACAGATCCTACAGCTCCATTTCCCATGACAGTTTCTGGACAACTTATTGTCCCATTATTTCATTTCTGATATGTCCCCTATATGGTTGTGCACCACTGCAATATTCACTATCTGAGCAGGAATGGCTAAAATGGGACTAGCTTGTGAATGTGTGTCTAAAAGAAAGACTGAAAAAATATGAGAACAAGATGTGATACCATGACAGAAGGATATAAAAACACACTGGGGACAACCATCACATATGAAACTAAGAGTTTACATGGAAAAAAAGCAACCTAGTTGACCGTGTGATATCAAATCATTTCCTCCTGAACAGTTCTTGGAGGTACAGGATAAATATCATGAGATTATTCAACAGCTTGCTTGTTGCCGGATGCTATGTAAAGCCAGGTCTGCACGTATCAATCCTTAGTTAAACTGCACACTTTAAAAGAAATTCAGGAGACTATTAAACAATAGCTATAACAACTATTCACATTATTCAGGAATACTACTTTGTAAATGTAATTTTCAGTATTGCTAAATTACAACAAAACTCACCATTTTGGTTTAAAAAAGTCTACAAAAGTTTTGATTGATAAGCAGTGTTGGTTCACTTTCGTTATTCTCAACTGTCATGTGCAGCATCCACCACAGAATGTCAAGGCAAAATATTTTATATGGGTTGATGTAGAATCATAATATTTCTGCCTCAATCAAACTAATTCTTATTGTTTCTTTGTAGCATGAAACACCAAACCTTTGAAAAAACCAATATTTGTTTTTTAAAGTGTAACTGAACCCCATGAAAAAACATCATCCCGCCCCCAGGCAACATTTGTAAAACTCTACCAAAGTGGGCAGGACCAGGAGACACCATGAACAGCAGCACTAAGACGTTTTTAGACCAAAAAATGTGGAAATTAACAAGTTTACACGAAAATGTCAAATATATGCCCTTAAACTGAAAGATTGCATTTTCCATTTATCGTCTCAGGTTTTCTCAGGTATCATTGTTAATGCCTGAGTATTGCAAAAATACCTTTTCCTGAATTTATATTGAACTTTTGTATTTATAACTTCAGTATTAATGGAAATGAACCAATAACTCTGTAAACTGGATTCTATAAAGGCATGAAAACTTTAAGTTTATTAGTGAAAAATCACTAAATGCATTATGCACATGCAGACCTAATACTACAGTCTTACATGATATATCGATAAATTATCAGATCCATTGTAGCTCTGTTTCTCTCTAACTCCGCCAAGACAGATGGTCATTTGTTTCAGGTCTCTTGCTTTGACAGCTTTCACCATTAGCATTAAAAAATCACAATGAAGACTTTCAGCTGGACTTTTCATCCGTAGCTGAGGTAGGATGCAGAGGTGTTGTGGGATTACAAACGTCGCACAAATTCTGAAGATGCCCATTTATAAATCTTGACTTAAATTTCAGGAAATGCCTTTCCTAGTGGTTCTTCACCCTGCCAAGGCTATTTCCCGATGACAAGGGGTGGTAGTAAATATAGTTAATGTGCTGTTGAGGCAATGTTACACCAACATGCTATTAAAGAAGACATGAGATGTGATTCTTGCCACAATTGGGATGTAAAAGTCTGTATCATAAACTAGCTGGGAATGGATTAACCACAAGAGCATCATAGATTGAGTGAGCGCTGAAGTCTCACAGAGGGGATCCACACTGAAGTAATGCAACTCAATGCATCAGTTTAAATAACTTAAAGTATGCTTCAAGTCTTTTTACAGTTTAGAAGTTTCTGCAAGAAACAACTGCGGAGACAGAAATCTTGTATATTAGCTGCACTGGTTTTCAGCAAGTTAAAGTTGAAAAGCTCAGCAGGATGTTTTTTTCAATAAAGACCAAAGAAACCACAGAGGTAGGAGAGCAGATGTTCTACTCCACGTTCCCTGTAGATAATGTGCTGCGGTTGGAGATTTAAATTGGCACCAGGATGAATAATCTAAACTTAAAAAGTCTCACTGTGCTCTACACTATCGTCAAGCATTATAAATATGTTTTAAAAATAGGCTCATCTTTACTAAGAAATGTAAATCAGTGTGCATTGTGCCATTTTTTATTTAATCTATAATAATTTGAAGTCTTGCGTAAACTACCAGCTTGACCTGTGATGAAGCAACAAATAATTAAATTTACAGACCGATTTCACAGAGTATGTCAGATAAGAAGAAAAGGAAAAGGCTCATGTTTAATTTGATTTACATAGGTGCTGCAGTGACTGTGAGCTACTCACCCATAAACTTGGCTATATCTATCAGATTCACCTGTGCGGTTCTATTTAATTTTTCAGACATCTTGCTTTGGAAATCCTTCGATCCACCTGACTTAATGCAGTACACAGGAGTAAAAGGAACCCATTCTGGACAGACCATCTTTTAAATGTAATTATGTTGACCTTGTAAGCATTCTAGTTACACAGTTACCCCTAAAGCAGAAAGATGGAGTTGAGAATGACATCCAAACCAGCTAAATAAGTTGAAGGAATAAAATCAGTAGGATTTGGCCATTGCTTTAGTCAATTTGAAAAACCTCACCCTTTAATTGTCGGAATTCTGTTCTAATTTCTGGTTGTTGTTTTTTTTATAAAATAAAAACTATAATAGTGTAAAACACACATTAACAAATTTAACACATTTAAAGAAATACCCGTCAATTAATTCAGTACAATTTTGAAATCCCATGACAGTATTTTGGTACTTGGAAAACATACTATTTAGTGAGGTGGCACATGTCCAAACTATGGTATTCCACATCCACTGATTGGTTCCCATATATAAAGCATTGTTACTTAAACTTTTCTTACTGCAATACATCTCCTTCATGTTATCATTTATACAATACTATCTGTTCATGTTAGTTTTCTTTCCTCAACTTCATGAAGCATCTGCTAAATGGACTGCATCAGTATTGCTCTTTATATTTTATTGAGCGCTCAAGGCACTCTTACACTACATATCAAATTCACCTATACACACATTTGAGCTGCACCTTTTAGTGGTTGTGTAGTCTTACCTGACAGGATAGTCTTTTTTCACTGATACATGAATGAAAAATTTGAGAGAAATGTGTGTTTGTTCACCACCACTTTGATTTATGACGCAGGAAGGCATGAACTCTTAACCTTCCTATTGACAAACAACTTCTGTTTCTCTTAAAGCACTGCCCTAAGGGGCGCTTTCACATGGTACGGGAGTCTGTACTCTGGTACGGTATTTGGTCAAAATCCACTTATTTCGTACCATGTGAACACAGACTGTACCGTGCCAGAATACGTCCAGAGAGACCTGCCTTGGAGGTAGTATCCGAGTCCAGGTACGAGCGGCCACGTATCATGTGAACACAACCCGTACTCTGGCCGTACTCAAGACAATAGACGCGCTCCATGCGGAAATGACGACACCGCCGGCCGATATTACAGAATCACCTCGCGACCATACAAATACCAAAACAACGCGATTCAAGCATCCCACAGCAACACAGCAGATTACAAAACGGCGGGTTTACTACAACACTCACCCTGTAGATGGCTTCAGGTAGCAGCTGACCAGTAGACCAGTTTGTTTACATTCTAGGCTGTCGCTCGTTTTATGACGTCGGTACTTCTCACTCCCTTGTTTGTTGGAGAACTACAGACTTATTTGTATACCGCCACCTGCTGTTTATTTGTAGTAAAACACTGGATTCAAATACGGGGAGAGATCCGTGACATGTGAACAGAAAAAATTAGCATTTTCTCTGGCCGTTTTCTGGTACGGCCACACATGTGAAAACGGCCAGGGTTTGCACCCGAAGCTAATAATAGGGATACCAAAGTGCAAAAAAGGAATGGACAAGAAGGGTAAATTTTTATCCATTGCATGAAGTATGCATTGTGTATCTGTTAATTAAAGTGTTTTAAATTATTAAAAATAGTTTACCATAAAGACAAGCAAATTACAAAATAACATGTTGCCCCAAAATCTTTGGCCAGGATGCCCACAAGAACTGTCAGATGGAAGAATGGATGGATTTGTCCATGCTTAGTCATTTCTTCAGGTTTCCCTGATTTCTATTCTCCTCGTACGTATGTGATTTAAGCCATTTTTCTCATTAGTTTCTCTTCTACCCTCGTTCTCCCTCACAGCTACAGGTTTTTCTAATAATCATCCGCCTCTTTCAAATCCAGCAATTACTTCTTCCAGTATTTAGATTCCTGGCTCCCTGTCAGCCGTTATCAGATTATCCTATTGCTATCCCCGTGGCACGCAGATTTCTGATTCCTTCTGTTATTTTTGTAATCCTTTTTTTAAGTTTTGTCACAATATTTTACTCATTGTGTTCCTCCCTGGGTTCTGTGTGAGTTTCGTCATCCACAACAATTAAACTAAATTGAATGTCCATCGGTATTAACAATTCTGACAAATCCTTTTCCAAATCATTCAGAAATATACATCATATAGGATAAGATCCTCTCTCTATGCAAGTTATGTTTGTGTAGCCTTAATTCAATCCATTCTTTAAATGTATTTCCGCATTATCATTCATTTAATTTACATGGTAAAATATTTTTCAGCCAAAAAAGTATATATATAACAAAACATGTACATATAACAAAAAAATCAACAAATTATAGATCAATCGATTTAGATGTAATAAGAAATGTTCTATCCGAGGCAAAAATAAGAAAACTCTGAGGAACAACCTATAATTTAGTTTCAGTGCTTCATCACTGACACTTATTATAAGGCTGGAGAAGAAACCAGTATCACTACCTTCACAGGTGACGGACTGTCCATTTACACATCACCTGCAACAGAATATAAAATTTTACAACCTGGACATCTTGCATTTATCTGACATGTCACAGTGGTTCAGGCATGGCAGAAGCTCTGTAATGCCTACAGCTAGCTCTAAGCTTGACTGGGGACAATCTTCCCTGAGTAAAACCCATAAAAATTGACAATTTCTACCCCCAACCCATCAACGCAAGGGGAAGTTTAGTTCATCAGTAGCATTTTGTTGAAAGGTGATATATATATATATATATATTTCTTTTTTTTACTTTTTTTTGTTTTTTTGTTAAATAGTAGCTTTAACTTTTAAATTATCTCCCTTTTTTCAAACTAACAGTTCTATCGGCCTCAAGAATATATATCTCTTGGCAACAAACAAATCTTACCAAAAATGGTGAGAAGTTTTGTAAAGAAGGGGCAGGATATAAGTAGGGTAAAAGTACCTAAAATTCTTGTATTTTCATTTTTACATTAACTGTTGCTTTAATGAAGGGGCAGACTGGGACAATAATTCAGGTGGGGAATTTGATAACATCCCAGGCCACCACCCAAATAACGCATTATGTCTGGAGTGTAGTTGATCTAAAAATAGTAAAATAATAAAACAAAGGCTGCCCGTGCACTCTGATATGGAAGAATTCCATAGAGATGGATATAAGGAAGGATGGAGATAAGGATAAGGCTGATTCAGTCTTTGTTGGAGTTTTTAAGATATTTATTAGGACTTGAACAGAAACCCAAATCTCTTGGGTAATTTCTCTCTCCCCATCTAGACAGAGTATAACTCCCTCTCCGCAAGCTCTCAGAATGTATATCAGAGTGAGCTACTTTATATACATAACAATGATAGAAGAGTCCTTCAGTTGAGCTAGAGTTGGGGAAATGTCAATAGGCCTCTTACAACTACAGTCTCTAAATCCCAAGGATTATGCCATATTCCACAGATGCCTTTATTGATTATTACAAATCACTAAACAGAATTTATTTTAAAATGATTTTGCCACTAGAGCCCACACACAGTTTTTTGATTATTTCCCCAAATAATTAATTAATATTAATATTTTTCTGCTGAATTAACCTGTACTCAAATTGCATTGTTCTAGTTCATCTACATCTATACTGGTAAATGTAAAGCCAGCACATATAACAAACTGATTATACAGACAAAATAATTTTTGGAGTTAGAATGAGAGTAATTCTGAAATATCAGATAAAACCCTGTCCTGATTCCTGCCTGGTTTCTTCCACCCATGAATCTTTTTTCTCTCAAAGTTCTAATCTCTCCTTACTGGGTCATATTTCTGCTGGTTGGCCCCAGTCCTATATCGCCTCCCTGACTCTAATTTTTCTATTGTAACAATAAAGATATGAAAATGAGGAAAGAAAATTTTCAAAATAGAACTAGGATGAGTACCAGTGAAATTACTGTGAAAATTAGCCTCAAGTCCCTGTTGTCTTAAAAATATTTTTTACAACACTTTTACTCTCTTTTCACCTGTGCCGACCTTCCCTGACTCTGCCTACTGCTGTATTTTTTTTATAAATATTTATTTCCAATATGAGGACAGCAATAGTAAGCACACGTTTTGCACATGAATGAATGAGGGGTTGGGATGATTCCCAGAATGAACTGACTATTAAGGGATGTAAAAAGGCAACATTAGTATTGGTAACTAGTTTAAAATGATATATTAACATGTATTAACTAGTCATCATTTAGCTAACACTATCTGCATGTATAACAACATAACTTAATTTATAAGGTGTGTGGAGAAAACTGTCAAAAATGTTCTGCTTTTTGCTGAACATGACGCTGTGCTCTGCGGCATTTGTCTGTGATTGACTGCTTCCTGATAGCTTGTGTAAACTTGAGGTGTGCTTAAAGATGTATGGAAAAAATAACTTACCGTATATTAATGGATTAAACTACTGAAAAAAAGTGCTGGGAGCAGAGGTTACTGATCAAGAAAGTGTGGTAGACACTTTCCACAAATATCCTGCATCTGTTGTGCAATGTCCAGTATGGCAAATACCCTAATGAGCCACAGGATGGATTGTCTATTTAAAAGTCAAGCACCACCTAAAACCTGATCATATGCAATCATGGAGCAGGCAAGTTCAGCAGCCAGGCCCTTTTCTGACGCTCAGTCTGCTTTTCTGCAATTTATTTTTAAGAAGTGTTTTTTTGGCTGGTGCCAAAAACTGAGCTGGAAGGAAGGTTAGGATGACAGATAACCAAACCTAAAGAACATTTAAATGTGGAGAAAGGCATTGGGAAGGAGGAAAACCAAGGAAGAACGGTTAGTTTCTGGTGGAAAAGTCTTACCCCTAATTTCCACTGCATGCGCCACGCACTCTGCAGCCGTTCGCTCAGCAGTGGCAGTGGAAATGCTCCCATTCACTTTGGATGGGAGAGGAGCAGAGCACATGCAGTGGAAATTGGGGGTTAGAAGTAAAGAGTGATAACGTATGTAATCGATAAAATACAAGAGTACAAGAGATGCAATGTGTCTGATTGTTCACATCCAGCAAGGAAATTTTGAATTACTGTTTTAGTCCAACTGAAATTGCACATTTGAAATGCCTGTATACCCCTCTACCTCGTTTTAGGTTGAATTAAGCTGGAGTTTGAGAAATCGGACTAAGGTACTCAGATAATGCAACTGAATAATCAAATTTCTCACCATTTAAAGGCACTCACCAGTAGCTGAGCATTTAGAAGCCTTGGCACTCCCACTTCGGGAAGTAATGAGACCGAGGAAGCGGGACAACAGATCGAGCAGCAGCAACGGGTGTAACACAAATGTTGTCCATTTCTTTACTCTTTGTGTATTTCTTGTTTTTTACCCTGTCTGCTTCATTGACTTTAACATTTGTTTATTATTTGTGTGACTGGAGTTCGACAGGAGAATATCAGATTGAAAGGGGGCATGTGCCCATCTCACGTTGCTGAGTCAAATGCTCTTCATTCAATAATTTTAGTGAAGTGACATTTAAACTGGGACTCGACTCTCAACACTGTCTAAGCCATTAGTCCGATTACCGCTAAAAGCTCAATTTAGATTTTAATATAAATGTATTGAATATGTTATGAAAGAATACTAGAGCTCAATGTATCCTTTTAAGACCAAGACCAAAAAAAAAAAATGTGTAAGCTCTGTTAAATATAAGTGGGCAGGCCTACAAACTCCCATCTCAATACTATTGCAAGGCTAGCCATGAAAGATTTAAGGGACACCAACCCAGCAAGTTTTAGAACAAAAAGCTTGCGATATTATAAGGCTAAACAATGTTAAAACTCCATCACAGTTTAACATCCCTATACTTATTATTTTAATAACATACTGATGTTGACATCCAACCAAAATAAATTTATCGGCAACAAAGAAAAGGCAAAATATATATGTATACAATTTATTGTTTTAAAAGAAACTTGATTATTCTTCTGAAATGCACATACAAAATCAATATTTGTCTATGCTGCTCTTGCATACATTAAAACATGTCAGTACACCCACTTTACAGACGCAAACTCTGACCCCTTCGTAAAAAAAGTGAATTATAACCTTTTACTTTGCATCTCCAATCACTTCTTCTCTATTGAGAAGGATGCCCTTTTTTGACCCTTAATAAAAGACTGCATCATAAAAAGGCATTATATTCATCAGCGCACTTAACATTCTCTTGAGTGTGCTCAGCCAGAACAGAATAGATTGACAGTCTTGTGTAAAAGAGCTAAAATAATTACCTAACTGCTCTGCATCTTCTTTACATGCTTTTTTTCATGCAGACATGATAAACCAGCAACATGTGCTCAATTTTGAAAGTTTAATACAACCTATTGTTTAAGGGGAAATTGAGAAAAAAAGTGGTGGTTGATTTTTATTCAATGAATTACATTTTGCTGCAGAAATAAATATTTTGTAATTGATTGTCCAAAAAGTCTGCAACATACAATATGCAATATGAAGTGGCTTGCAAAAGTGTTTTTTAGTGCGATTTTATGTAATATGCCAACACATAGTAGTAGATTACTAAAATGGAAGAAAATTGATAGTTTCAAAATATTTCACAATTCAATATCTTAAAAGTCTGGTGTTTATTTTACATTCAGCCCCTTTTACACTGGTGTACCTCAATAAAATATCTGCAAACATTTAACTGACGACGTCACTTAAAGCTGCAGTCCGGAAGATTTATTTATGTTTCAAAGATTTATATATCCTTAAAATTATAGTGGGGTTCGTTACTTTGATAAAAGGCTGGTGCTCCACAGCATTTGTTATTTATTTAAGCCCCTCCTTCCTTCCATAGACTCCTACGCAATTCACACTGACCGGCAATTTCTTTCATCCAATAGAATTTGTGTTTCTGTCGTGTTGGCTCTGAATCAGTGTGCATGTATATTGCGCAAACCTGTGGAGATGAGGCCGTGCGCACATGCCGCTCCATGTCTCTCCAAGCAAACTTCTGCTAAATAGTTAGCCATTCCCCAGCAACCCAGGGCTACACTAACTTCCGAAAGATAAAGGAAGGAATGTACGCCAACTAACTCGACAAAAAATGCCTTAGAGACAGTAGTAGAATTTACATCAGAGAAGTGTTTCAACAATGGAGATACCTTTGAATCTTAAAAGGCTTCAAACCGACGCAGCTTTAGCCACATTTCTGCTGAACAGGTAAGACAGTTAAATATTCAATTAAGAAAATAAGTAAAACGTTTTATTGATAAAGTACAAAACAACATGCTGTGAAATCACAGGTTATGTGCGTGCCAAATTGTAGAGGGTGAGGTAGAAGGAGTGAGAAGCTTGCGGGGTGGGGAGGGATGTTTCGGGAGGGGCCTTGGTATGTTGGATTAAATAAAATCTATATCCCTGAAATACTCAGGCATGTTTCTTTTATTTAGAAAATTTCCAGATGCCACACCGTCTGATTTCCTGTCTTCCCCAATCCAAAATGTCGAAATGTACGTGTTTCAGAGGTACGGAAGCGCATTGCATTCACTGGATAAAAAGTTTCACAGCTTTTCTCATAATTATGAGAAAAAATCTCATAATTGTGACATCATGATGTCGTAATTACGAGAAAAGATCTACTAATTATAACATCCTGATCTCGTAATTACGAGAATGGATCTCATAATTACGAGATTCATATCTCATATTTATGAGATTCATATCTCGTAAATATGATATATATATATGTATATATATATATATATATATATATATATATAATATCATTTTAAAATTGTGCAGTACTTCATCTTGGTCCATCAAATAAAAACTCTATAATACACACCAAGGTTTATTGTTGTAACCTAAGAAAGTTTGGGAGCTTTTAAGAGGCATAAATATTTTTGCAAGGCTTTATAACGTCAAACTCAGACAAGCAAGTTAGCTTCATTCTTTGAGCAACAGAGTTTCATCCTTTAGTTGGCAGTGCAAATGTCATTCCATTAGGATGTGAAGGTCAGTTGTATCTATCACCCTTGTTGAGTTGAATGATCAATTGTTTGGCAGCTAAAAGATCATTAATGGATGAAAAGAAAAGCTCAGAAATATAAGTGCCAAAAAAACTGTTAAAACTGTCTTTTTAAAAATAAATTATATCTCTGAGGGACAACTATACATTTTAAGCCTTTAATTAGCATGTTAAATTATTCAGTTCTAAAATATACTTAATTACCAGGTGTCTGAGATAATGCCCGATTATCCATTTGTTTAGCTATATTAATTAGCACAAGGGTGACCCATGAAGAGTTGTTTTTGTAATAGTATTACAGCGGTGGAATACCAAGAGAAATTAATTTTGATATGCTTTGAAAAGTCTCTTTGTTTTTGCTGATAGCACAGCTTTGCTCACAAGGTTATATTTGGATTACTGGTTTATTCTGAGTACTTTATTCCAATAAATATGTAAAAAATAAACAGAGTATTTTGCCTGCAGGTGTGCTCTTTAACCTAAATGGAGACGACACGGACATCAGCCAGTGTGAAACCTCCGAGGGAAGTCGGGGAGAGTCGTCCACACACACACACACACAACCCCCCCCCCCCCCCCCCCCCCCCACCCCCGTCGGTATTTGAATAATGTATGTGGATCTGGAGACATCACTTAGAGATGCTGCCAATATCAGCTAGGGCCTTGCCCACCCGTGCGGCTGCTGCCCTTTACCACAACCTTTAGAAGGTGGATTCCCCGAATGCAGATGCAGTTATTTTCTAAAATACTCAGATGATTAGAAAAATAATGCCCAAAACTGCAGAAGAAAGAAGTACCAGAGGCAAACATAGAAGTCATTTCTTACTGATATATAAGTATAATGTTGGTTCCATAATCGTTTTTAATTTGATATCTCTAGTTCAGCATTGTAACAGAAATTAATTAGGGACAAATAGGTTTACATTACAAACATAGGAACCCAAAGCTTAATGCAAAATCCTTCACAAAGATTTGTAAAAGATTATGGTTTCAACATAGTATACTGCAAGTAAAATACTTCATCATTACCAAATCATGATATAGACTCACTACATGCAAAGCAAGATATTTCAAAACTTTATTTGTTATAATTTTGATTATTATGGCTTAAAGCTTAAGAAACCCCCAAAGTCAGAATCTCACAAAATTAGAATACTACATGAAATCAATGAAACAAGGACTTTAAGTTGAGGAATGTTAGGCCTCTTAAAAGTATGATCATGCATATGTACTCAGTACTTGGTTTGGGCCCCTTTTTCATCAATTGCTGCCTCATTGTGGCGTGTCATTGATGTATCAGCCTGTGGTACAGCTGAGTTGGAAGACCGGGATGCTTCAATAGAGGCCTTTAGCTCTTCTGCATTGTTCTGTCTTTTCTATCTATTCCCTCTCTTGGCAATGTCCAACAGATTCTCTATCGGGTTCAGGTCAGAGTTTGCTAGCCAATCAAGTAAATAAATCCATGGTCATTGAACCAGGTTTTGCTACTTTTGGCAGTGTGAGCAGGTCCCAAGTCCTGCTGGAAAAAGAAGTTAGCATCTGCATAAAGGTAATCTACGAAAGGAAGCATGAAGTGCTCTAAAATGTCCTGGTAGATGGTTGTTTTGATACTAGACTAAATAAAACAAAGTGGAACTACAACAGATTGCATGGTTTTAATCAACACAGACTGTGGAAGCTTCACTCTGGACTTAAAGCATCTTAAATTGTGTGTCTTTCCATTCTACTTCCAGACTGTGGGACCTTGGTTTCAAGATGCAACATCTCATCAAAAAAAAGAGGACTATGGACCAGTGAGCTGAGTTATTCAGGAGCGGCTTGACAGGAGGAATATGACATTTGAAACCCAAGTTCAGGATCTCTGTGTGGTAGCTCTTTAGGCACTAACTCGAGCCTCAGTCCACTCTTTGCGAAGGTTCCCAATACTTTTTAATGGCATCATCCTGACAGTCCTCTCCAAGCCATCCCTGCTGCTTGTGCACATTTTTCTTCCACACTTTCCCCTTCCATAAAACATTACTCTGCTTTGAAACAGCACTTTGGGAACATCCAGCTTCTTTTGCAATTACCTTTTAAGGGCTGCCCTCGTTATGGTGGGGTGTCAATGATGGTTTTCTGCACAACTGTCAGGTCAGCAGTCTTCCCCATGATTATGATTCCTACTGACCCAGACCGAGAGACCAGGAACATGTTGTAGGTATTTTTGGATTAATTAGCTGGTTGTTGATTGTGACACTGATTGTGACACTCAACCTTTTCAAAATATTATAATTTTCAGAGATTAGCTGTAAACCATAATCATTACAATTCTAAACAATACAGGCTTGAAATACACACTTAGGTTTCATCCATATCAGCCCTGTTTGATCTTCTTTTATCAACCTGTCAATCATTTGACCAAAAAGTCTGGTTCGTTTGGGTTGGTATGAATGTGCAATAGTACTCTGGTGTGGACCAAAATAGCAAACAACAGCAACAAACCTGTCTTATTAAAAATGTTGGTTTATTTGACAAAGTTTGGTTTGAAATCAAACTGAAACAACAAAAAAAGCAGCAATGTTGCAATTTTGGTTGCCAGTCAAACTGAGTCTACTATCAGGTGTGAAAACGGGTCATACTTTCAGTGCCTTTAAAACAGTATGTTTTGTAGTTATTTCTCTTTCTATTTTATTGCATCATTTGTAGTAGTTTTTCATCATATTTTATTGCTATTGTTATTTCTGTCTTAGTTTAATCTATTTTAGTACCGTACTGCAGGTTATTTTTTTTCTAGTGCTTTATAAATGAAATGCATTTGGATTTAGATTCATTTTGAAAGTGTTCATATGGTCTCCTCCTAATTATACTGTGTGTCATTGTAAGCAAATTGCGAAATATTTGGTTCAACTAACCTTAACTCACTTCATTCTTCGGAAGGCATTTGGCTTATCCATTCTCCAAAAGAGGCAAATTTAAGTGAAGAATAGAAGGATCCGTTTGGGAGCAGTTGATTCATTCTATTCTGTATCTCCATCCATTACTATGTTAATATTGCTCCACTGTGGACAATGACACTACTGTTTAAGGAATTGTTAGTTTTTAAACATCCCTACCTAAATTCTTTAATTTGAGGGGAAACCTTTGGTTCTCAGGGTTGACACCTTGACACAGTTAGGTGTGTCACAGAACAATGACTCCAAAAATAAATTAAAAAATAACAGGTTCTGAGATAATGTCTGGATCAGAAAACTAGTAAATTGAAACTAAAATGTTTTTTAAAATCTATGAACTCTATCAATTCTCTCTAGAGGAATGGTCAAATTTTCAGCCAGAATTATACCAGAAGGTTCCTGATATGGAGGATATGCTTTTTCCTATTCCTTTTATATACATTTCTGTCATGAAAAATATATATTTTGTTTTTAATTTTTCTTATTAGGTGCATTTTTGTCAAAAAAAAATAATAGATGTGTTTTTCCTTTTCCTTTTAAAATGCATTTCTGTCAGAAAAAAACAATACATAAAATTTGTGTGAAGAAAAATATATATTTAGTTTTTCTTTTTCTTTATACATGCATTCCTTGTTTGTATATTCCTTCGTCGTCTCTTTTTACTTTACCTTATGCATTTCTGCCTCATTATGCAAAAGAGGATGGAGGCCATTCTTAGTCAAACCAGCTCTACTTTTGGTCAATAACCAGGAAGGAGCAGGATCCATAAGCAGAATGATTGCGGATGCCATAAGGTCTAGCTACAGTCTGGAGCCACCACAGCAACTACAAACCTTGGCCCTACAAAATACGCACCCAGTCGACTCAGGCACATCTAAAGCAACATGGCCGCTGCCGGCTGGGTCTCTCCAAGCAGGAGAGAGCTTCTCCCTCGGCTTCAACCCCTGCAATGATGGTAAGTTAAGCGTGTTTCCTTATCTATTTAGTTGTATACTTTTGGAAGTTGTAATACGCTATAATAAAGTTATTTTAGGCTCACTAGCATATGTATTGCAAAGGCTGCAAATTCAGCTAGGAGGTGCTGTAGGCTACTAAAGCCAATTTAAATGTAGTTAATCCTTTACTCATAAAAATATATGTATATGCATTTCCAGAATGTATTACCGACTTTTGTCCACTGTAGTATCAGTTTTGAGCTTGATAACTTTGCCTGAATTAAAGCTAAGCTACGAGAGGCAAGGGAAACATTACCATAGCAATGCTTAGGCACACTTGATCTGGTAAATCTGTTACAGAGTAACGTGAGCTTACAGATGTACGTACATTCTTTATGTTTTGTTAGAAATCAAATTTAATAAAGTAAGCATGAGGTCTGCTAATGTTGAAATATGCAGATGCCCAGATCACACAGCATCCACGTTTTGCACTGTTGTGTTGTAGAAACTAAAATTAACTAAATTTAGATAAACCTATGTCCAAACCAACTACTTCTTCCAATTGTATCTTTAGAAGTATAGACATTTTACTGTGTTTGAATCCCTATTACATTAATCATAAAGATACTTATACGGGCATAACTTTTGATTTTTGTTAAAGCAATATATATATATATATATATATATATATATATATATATTTTTTTTTTTTTTTTTTTTTTTTTTTTTTTTTCTTAATTGACCCTCTGAGCATTACGGATTTCCCCAATTAAATTATTTGTTTGTTTTCAAAAACATTCAAATCTGTTTTATCATCATTCCAACCAAAAAAAGGAACAGCTAACAAACCAACAAACAGCCCAAAATACTAGTGATGAATATAGAAATTTTTTTGGAACATTGTATTATTTAGCAAAAATAAAGTTGCTTTTAGGGTTTTCTTTGACTTAGCAATCAATATTATTCCTCATATTATCAGCAAAGCAGGAAAAAAACATATTTAAATCTTCTTAATACCCAAATCAAAAAGACAACTGAGAAAGAATCTTATGTAATCTTAATATTCATCTTATTCTTAAATGTTAAATCATTAGTTCACAAGTGTATAACATTTAGTGTACATGAGATAAACTTTTGTCTTTTTTATGTTGATTTTCCTTTAATTTCATTTACTTTCTACAACTTTGCTCTAAGTTCTGCATTGCTGAGCATTATCTTGTTACAAGCTACAGCCTGGTTCTTCTAAGGTCAACAGTAGTGATTGCTCATAAAGATTTGATCTTTTCAGGGTTATTAGTTTGATTAAATCCTTTGCTCTTAGTTTTCTGATTGCAGTTAATTAATGCATGACTTTAGGGAACCTTGAAGCAGGTTTAATTTCAGTACAGTTACAATCAAAGGGAGGTTTAGATGAATCAAAGCAAGGCTTAATCATTTTTCATGTTTTTTTTTTCTAGCTATATTGTGATTTTTTTTCATTCTTTCACTATTTTATAGAATGTCTTTGCAATTTAAATATTTGTTTGTCCATGATGTTTTAATTGGCAGATATTCAGGTGAAAGCCAGAGCTGCTGTCTGTCATATAAACTATAGGATGGCAATGGAGACAAGATATCTAATGGAACAAATTCAGAACAATTTCACCTTGTAAAAAAAACTGGCAGAATCTAAATTTTGTCATAGGTGCAGACAATTTGAAATGGCATCCCCTTTTTCTCACAGCACATTTGGGTCCAATGAAATCAAAGTGCAGCCATTTGTGGCAAACCTCCACTTTAAAGTCATGCTGTCTGTCACTGTGTGAATGTGAATATGATGAAAATCTAAAACCACTTCAGCTCTATCAGAAAGTCATCCATCCTATCTAGTCTCTGTTTAAGTGCAGTTATGCCACATCTTCAGGGCCATTTGTGGAGTTTTTTTGGGGTTTTTTAAAATGACACTCAGGTAAAAGCTGTAAAGCATTCCTGGCTCACATTCTTCCACATTTAAACAGTATGTAGCTTACTGAAATATTCAAAGCCGGCCCAAGATTTTACAGGGCCCTAAGCAGAATGTGATTTAGAAAGCCCACTTACAGTGAAGCTTGTCACCCAGAAACCTCAACGGCAACATTAATATCGTTGTGTTAGGAATTTTAGCAGCCTGAGTTGAATTGCTTACCAATAAGCCAGCAACTAAATTGACTATATACCAAAATAAATGTTGCTTGGGACTCAGTAAATAAATAAGCAGCAGTAAATAATATTGTGGAGACAATTTTATTTCTCTGACTCGCTCTTTTTTTCTTGTTGTTAAATTTTGCTTGCAGCTTTCCAGCACAGAATAGTCTGTAAGGAAGGGGTGATGTTATCTGGTTATAGTAACAAACAATGACTTGAAACTGTCAAATATTCAGATTTATTTGCTGTCATTGTGAAGATGAAATGTTACTGCCACAGAGACAGGCAGCAGATGGTTGCTGTTACCATAACCAAACTCATATATGATTACAGTACAAGTACATCGGACAGTTTTTTTTTTTTATATGCTGCTTTATAATGCTATATAATTTCCAATTTGGTGTTGCTCTGTTAAAAGTCCCAAAAAATATTTAGGTAGTAATAATAATAATATTTTTTTGTTTGTTTTGCAAAAGGTGTGAATAGGCATTGGATGTCTAGGGATGAAATTTAAGTGCTCTTAGGCATTTTCTGCTACCCTGTACTGATAAGCAGCCGGTTACTTATATCATTTATGGTTTACTTGGTCCAGGTCTGCAGATATATTAAGAGGTTGTCATTACATTTGCTTTGGTAAAGTGCTCAAGTTTTTCTTAAAATTTATAGTTTTACTTTTATATCACATTAGTTGCTGAATTTGCTGGTCTTCATGGCTCATTTTAAGACGCCCTAATCACAGCTGTACCAGTTCATGTGTGCTGGCTGTAAAGAGGATTTAAATTAATCCTGAGTCACCTGTCTAACACAGTTTTACCAACTGTCTTGAAAAATTGAGCACAGATAAAACAAGTTGTAATATGCTGTGAGACATTAAGGGTTAAATAAATATCATTTTTCAGATAGGCTCACAAAAACAAAATCCAAAATCAAGCCTTCACATTGGGCTTTAATCATCCCCAGGTTGTACAAACTAAAGTGGAGATTCATGCAGAGTAAAAAAATAAAAAATAAATTACCTTGCAGCTCAATAGCATACCTTTCCTTGAGAGGTCTACGCTTGTCTTCTTGCATCAGGTTAAGGCTTTGCATGTGAAGCAGTTTAATAGAAACTGAGTACCAAACTCTACTTTTTAATGTCTGCTTTATTACAGGACAGGACGCTTTCATCATGTGGATACTCACAATGTTGGCTTGTCATATCGGTGGACATTTCTTATTGGTTGTTCTTGAAAGTGAACAGTGTTAGGATAAAAGGAAAAACTGTTTCCAAATTGCCCCCTGACTGTCGTTGCCAGACAGACGGGTTCGCACAGCTGCTTTAGTTGTAACAAGCCTGCTCTGTGAGCTCTTGTTTTAATCATCAGCCAAAGCCATCGGCTGTGGCTGCAGCAAATTTTAGAATCAAGAAGGCAACAAGACAAAATTATGCGCAGTGTCTCTAAAGGGCCCTGTAGAAAGCATCCTTGAGCTCAAGCTAATTTTGTAAGTTAAGGTTCATTTTCTGTTCTGATTATTTGATCTGATATCCTCTTACAGTTTTTCTCTGATAGTGAAGCACTTTAGTCCACTCTGGTTTGTAATGTGCTATATAAACAATGTTGACACTGACAGTGTATTTTGTTTGGATTCCACATGATAAACACTAAATCGTGCATAATCGAAGGGTGACAGGGAAACAATGCTTCATTTTTTAACAATTTTACAATAAAGATAATGCTCATTGTGAGATACCTGAGTAATTAACCTTTCAACTTTAATACATGCAAATAAAATACAAATCAACCAACTCACATTTGAAGTCACCTATTTAATAAATAGAGTCCACTTGTGTTCATTTTAATCTTAGTATATATTGCCAATCTACAAAGCCCTCAGAAGTTTGTTAGTAGTAGCAGCATCATGGTGTGGGCTTGTCTGCTTCAGGAATCCAGTTTTTTTGTCACAACTTCCCCTAACTTCCAAGAGACATGGTCAACAATATCTTAAGGTAAAAGTGGAAAAGAACTTTATTAGACCAATGCCTCGCCTTTACCTCATCTATGTTCAGAAGGGACATGGAAGCTGCTACGAGTTAAAGGAAGATAAATGAAGTTAAAGAATACTGAAAAGCATGAGTATTTTTCCCTTCACTTCACAATTATGTACAACTTCAGCATAATACAATGTTTGTGGTCGCAACATAACAGAATGTGAAAGAAATTAGCAGGGAAATTGCTACTTTAATAAGCCACTGTGTTATGAATTCTTAATGAGAACTTAATCACATAACATGGTAAAAAAATTATTTTGGCATCCTTCCAACATTTTTTTTTTTACCTGTTTCATTTAGAAGTTTAATTTGAACATAGCAAGAGCAAATAAACCTAGTAAAAATGTCCTTAAAAATCCATTCAGTAGGACTTTTGGAAAGCTGGAAGTCAGCACAGTGTAGCAGATCGATCAGAGTCATCCGTGTAGGTTTGACAGTTTAACAGAGGCAAATGATTTGGCAGAGCAGAAGGAGGGGTGTGGAGGTTCATTATCTCCTAATTACGCAAGATAGAGCATCGTCTCATGGAGCTGGTGCAGGAAAACACCTGCAGACTCAATTGTTCCTCCCCTGATTCTAGCACATAGCCTCAAAAAATGCTGCTTATTACAAAGAAATATTGCATTTGAAGACAAGGGAAGGAAGAAACAAATCAAGATAGTTATGAAGAGGCAGTGATGGATGTCATCAGCTGGAAATGTATACTCCCTCATTAACGCATTAACGTATTCCTTTTTTAGTCCTTAATACACTGCCTTGTGCACTTATTGGAAGTGTAAAAAGCTTTACCATAATTGATCTTTTTTATTACAGCATAGTCTCACACTGAAAAGAATATAAAAATCTCTTCACAAGATAATTTCTTAATTCCCTACTTTCTTCATCCTACCCAAATGTTTCTTTCCAGACTTAGGAGTGGGAACCTTTTAAGAATTATGTTTATAGCAAACCATATTGATTTTGGTATACATTTTGATCATCATCCTGTTGAAAGATTCAATTATTATACATTCTTGGTTTTCAAGCAAAGCTAATTAAATTTCTTTTAAAAAAATCCAAGAATTCGAAAGTTTTTGAGTCCATTTGTAAATGTAATAACTCAAAGTTACATTTAAAGTCATTAAATGGCCTTGGAAGAAGGTTAAATTGCACCCCAAGGCAGCCCTTCTGTGTTGATTTGGTTTCATGTTTTGGATTACTGGTAAAAAGTTCCCACTGACTTCTAAAGAGAAACAGGCTAACTTTACAATGTATGTTCTACTGTGCTAAATAGTGGGTATGATTTCAAAAAACATAAAAAAATATTTCCTTTTGACTTAACTTTTATTTCATGTGATTGTTAAGATTGCCAATTAGTCTAGCCTATGAAAATGTAAATGTACTCTCTAAATTAAGGTTCAGATTTGAATAAGGGTTGCTAATAAGCATGAAGGTTCCTGCATGTGTGCATTATTTTCTGGCTTCTTGACTGAATTCTTTTTATAAATAAACATTCATCATTGTAACCAAAACCCTGTGCTTATGACCCAAAACCTAACTTCTGCACCACTGTTCCAGGCTGGTGTATTGTGTAATTTGTCCTGATGAGATCTGACTTATCTCATAAAACTGAATAGAAGTCAGCATTGCCTTAGGTACAATTGTGTCCAAGCACATATATTCAAAAGTCAACACTCAATTATCCAGTTGACAACCAGCATATCACTGAGGTCATGAAATATCAACTTGAAGAAAGTGTTGTACAGAAATAACCACAAAACATTTTTTTACCCTTCTCTCTCCTATCAGGAACAGCTCAATACCTCTGTGGGTATCCTAGCACTAATAATAATAGTTAGTTTAAAAATTTAAAAACTCTGAGTTGAAAAGAAATCTTATCTAAGGTTATTCAAGATATGACATAATTTCCTGCAGTTTCCTTCAGTGAGAAAAGTTTAGAGAAAAGAGATTTCTGTGTTGAATCCCTAACTGCACCATTACCCCTGTGGTGTGCTTGCTGGCCCAATATCCAACAGCTCTGTCAGTCCCTTAACTTATTTGCTACACTTACTGAATATTTTACAAAAGGAGCATAAAAGCAAAGTATTTCAAAATGTGATTGACATGAGAGCAAATTCACTCCCGAGCTGTCAAATTCAATTAATATCATGAACATATCTTTTTTTTTTTTTTTTCTTGAGAGATATTTGCTGAGGATAAAGTCCAAATGGTGACAGGAACGATTCTTCATCCACAAATAAGATTGGGAGAACTAAGTTAGCTGTACACAAAAGGTTTAAAATTGGATTGTATGGTCTCCAGTGGCTATAGGCCCAGGTCACTGAATTGAGAACAGCCCCTCCTCGGGTCCTGCTGTATTATGTATGTGAATGATACTCTGCCATCTAGTGGTAGCTGATAAACAGCACTGTTATGATATTCAAAGTGAGACAAACGACATGCTGTGTTCACCCAAGCTTTGTATTTATTTAGACGCTCTTTCATTAAAGGGAAGCCTGTTTTTCTTTTTAAACAAATACAAATGATGTTGTTGACTTAAGGGGGAATAAGAAACAATTCCTCAGAATTTGGAATTAATTCAACAAATGTAGTTGTGTAAAGATGTTTTGAGGCGGGTCTTAACTAGTTTCATTTACTCAGTTGCATTTACTTTACTGAATGAAATGGAATGCTTGTCTGTCTGCCAAAAATGCATGAGACTCATACACAGAGTTTATGTCGAAATGAGACCTCTTGTTTACACTAAGCTTCATAATTTTGTAAATTTTTTCTATCTTCTGAGGCTGCTTCTTTTTAAATTTGTTATTGTCTACAATAATGGTGTGTATTTCTCTTCATTTTAATCTTAGGAATTTGCACATAACTTTGAATTTGTGTCCAATTACATCCCTTTTGTATATCAAATTATATGTTGTAATCTCAAAACAAGTAATCAAGTACACAGTACTAGAATAGATTTTTTACCAAATACGTTTTTACCCTTTCGTGAATATTTTTTATTATTTTTTTGGATGGCTGCTTTGTTTTTCTGCTTGAGTAAAAACATGTGCTGAAGTTGTAGTTTAGACTAAAGTACAGTATTTAAGATTAGAATATTAAACTTTACCAATAAAACATATATTTTTCATCCAGAAATGTGGGTTTAAAAAAAGTATGTTTAGTATCTTCTTAATTGTTATTTTCAATTGGTACTTTTAATCTGACAAACAAACAGAGCCACAATGCAAATTCAAATTTATTGAGTTATACTTACAGCCACCATCTTACACGGTAAAAGACCAGATGATTCCCTCTTGACACCTGGTTAAACAGATTCACTTGGCTCAGGAGTCAAGACACATTAGATAGAGAGCTGGATTGAGAGACCTTTCAGAGTAGTGAAGTAACCTCACAGACAGGGAAAATGTAGGAAATTGCAAGTGTCTATTCACATTTATAGACTACTTACACATTTAACATTTCCTCGCTGTTCATTGTTTCACATTATTCAGTATATTTTATTTGAATTCAGTCAATTAAAAATGTTAACGAGCAAATTCACATATGGTTTTAAAATATTTTTACAAACACATTTGAAAAGTGTGACATATATATTCACTGAATAAACTCTCATCCCCATAGCCTGGTGCTGCCTCTAAAGTGTTTCATTTTGCAAATGTGTGTTTAACCACATGCCAAAGAGTTTATCTTTGGTCCTATATACCCAGAGCATGATCGTTGACATTTAACTGTGGACCCTAAATACCATGTTACAAACTGCAGGGAAGCATTCATGTGGCCTCCTTTCAACAATTCAGTAAGTTTATCCTTGATGCGCAAGTTATGATCCTTCCTCCTGTCTTTTTCCACTGCTCCCTTAGAAATGTATGCCTACTTAACAAAAAAAGCTCAATTTATGCTGAGATTTCATTATCCAGGTGAGCAAATTATATGAGCCATGAAGGCAATGGATTTCATTTAGGAATGTCAGGGTAAAGGGGGCTGCATACATATATATTTTCCTTACATCCTTCTTACTTTGTGGTGGTCTGATAAAAGTCTATTAAAATACACTGAAATTTGCAGTAAGAATGTGACAAAATGTCAAAAGACCTTTCCATCTATTTCTGTCATAAATTCAGAATAATTTTTTTTCTTTTCTTTTTTTTACCATAGAGGAGCATTATCATCAAAAAACCCTCTGGTCACAGGATGTCGTAATTCATTTAGCTTATAACATACCATTTCAGCAAGCGAAATGACATGCTATGTTGAAGCTGCAGAGGGAGGTATTTTCTATTACTTAATGGAGACTCAAGTTAAGCCTGAGGGAGATATGGAAAACCAAGACCTATAATAGAGCCCACTTTCTGGCTGATCTTTTTCTCTATATGCATAGCCACAGTAGATTTCATTTTGCGAGGCACTAATGGGAAACAGCAGACAGACCTGGGTCAAAGAAGTAGACAGAAGACCCAGTCTGGCCTGAGCATCCAATTAGCAATCATGACAATGACTTAGCCAGAGGCTAATGGAAATGTAGATAAGATCCTATGAACAAATTGGAGGTAAGATCACATGAAATACTGGCAGATGGAGACCAGGAGCAATAAGATGCTATCTAACGCACACAGTGAATGGTGCTTCTGCTGACCACGCACTACCAGCCGCGTTTCCCTCGAGAGCAAGAAGAAAGACAGCTAATTATGTCAAATAATAATGAATCACAACGACACCATTTCAGGGACTTTCAGATAGAGTTCGTTGGCACGAGGCTTTCATTTTAATGGTTTTAATTTGGTTGAGTCAGATGAAGCCCCAGCAGTGCAGAAGCTATTCACATGTCTTCTCCTTTTCCTTAACAGATGAATGGAGAACAATCACAAGAGTGGGTGAATAAGGGGTGCAAACTCTTTTCCATAACAATGCCCAAATTCCGCTTTTGCATTTGAGCTTAGATCAGACTTTCTGCTTAATGTGTTGTAGTGCAGTGTGCAAATTTCATACTGATTGCAAGAGTGAGCAGATGTTGAATTGGATTTGGCTTGTGGAGGCAGGTGTGACTTCAGCATGAAAGGCGTAGCATGCAGCCCTGTGCTCAGCTGAGTAGATCGCTGAGATCGGCCCTGTGTGTATAATAAAGCTCTGGGCAGCTGAGCTGGGGTAAGGAGGTTCTCTCTGCATGCAGCTGTAGGTGATTTGTCACTATGGTTGACAATGTGAGAATAAGTGAGGGGGTGGAGAAGATTTTCTGTGTATATGTCTGTATGCAGAGACGGTTTTCTCTGAATTTCATCACTTAAAACTATGCTCTGTATATTTTCGCTTTTTGTAAGAGGAGATTTTTTTTTCCTATTTTGTTTTAGGTTGATAAAACTTTGTATGCTTGCTTAGAGACTGAAAAAAATACTCAGTTTGGCATGCTCTGTAGGACTGGATCTAAATAAAATCTTGGCTCTATGTAGATAAATTTTCTGCCACATGAACCTCAGTACCCATATATTTTTTCTGTACATTCCGTAACCTACAAAGTAAAGGAGCCAAATCTGCTGCTAAAAAATGGACCATTACATCTGATTAGGGTAATTAAACAACACTAATTAAGCCTCCTGAATAAACAGCTAATTACCCCATCTCCACTGTTTGGGAGATAAAAACAAACTTGCTCCATCATGAATGGCTCAGCGAAGCTAGAGTGATTCGCCAAGTTTTCTGGTAAAATGCTGCTTGCATATTCCAAACTCAGCAGCCCGGCTGCCTTACAATTAGAAAACATCACAGAGAAGGCGCAGCTAAGGCAGATATTTACCTCAAGCAGCTTTTCATTTAGTTGTGTCTGAGCTGCATTCAAATCGTCTCTGAGACTCTTTGTTGCCAAGCAACATGAACCCGAGATACTTAATGGCATTCTAGTTATAGAGTTTTCCCTTCAGGCTTCGACAATTCATATCTGAGATGTTGGCTAACATCCCTATCTTCTGACCTCAACAAAGTCGATCTTCAAAATTAGAGTCCCGCAACAAGGTTTGTCAGTGGTGAGACTGAAGGATTTTCTGGAATGCTCCCATTCCGCTTTCATCTTCCCTTCCCTGTAGTTTGACACACACACCCACACACAATATATACATATATATATATATATATATATATATATATATATACATATATATATATATATATACATATATATATATATATAAAGCTAATCCCTACATCATCTTAAACACTGCATCCACTCTGAATTTCCTTAGGAAAGTTGTTGTTGATAGCAAGATGGAGCTGAATATAAGGCAATCTTGGAGTAGAAAACTGTAAAGAGAGTGCCAAAATTTGAGGCTAGAGCAGTAGTCTATCCCCCAGCACATCAGTGACTCGAAAAATAGAAACAGCAATATAATGGTTTGGATCAAAGGCATATTCAGTGGCCTAATTAAAGTCCAGATCTGAATACAATTGTGAGCCAGTCACCAGACAAAATTTTACATAAAAAAGAAGCCAACATTCACTATGTACGGTGATATAAATAGTTTGGCAAAGTATATTTGTATAACGAATGTTATGATGTGCTTTCTAGAAAGTACATTTTGATTAATGAAGATTGAAGGTAAACGTTGAAATAAAGTACTCTCAATGTTAAAGTTTCCCTTGCATACTGGCCGTGTAAGTTTTGCCACTAAATGTAAGCCTTGAGTATCTGGCACTGAGCCACGCTGACAGGAGAAAGGGTTAAGAGTTAGACTGCCCACACTGAGAAGTGAGCTGAAAATGGAAGTGTGGCCAGCGCTCCCTTTGAATCTGAAGGGCCGAGAGATGAACCTGCGTGGGGCCTCTCAGGTTGCTGGAATCTGTCCAGATTAATTAAATGCCACATACTTTGAATACCCCCCACCCATCCACCCTCATCCAGAGGATATGCAGTTGTCAGTAGACATGTATCTGGAAAATCTTGGAGAGCAGGTGGACTGCATGATTTATAAGAGAGGATTTTGAAACCTAGCTGCTGAATTTCTAAACAACATTGATTAATCTGGTGCACTTCTTATAAATGACTCAAGTTTCTGAAAATGACAGGTCATTATAATAAAGGTGCAAGGGACAGTAGGGGCCTTCTGATACGTATCATGGCCAGAGATAAACTCATATGGATTCTGTAAAGCGTCATTGATTTCCCATGCATCAAGAAGACCAGCAGGGCTCAGGTGAACAATGCAGAAAGTCTGGCTGAGGAGGAAAAAAATATTTTGAAAAAAGACATCTAGGAACAAACCACAGCTGCTGGAGTCACACAAATCTTTTGTGATTAAACACAGACAGCTTCACTTTTTGTGGTTTACAGCATCAGTTTTCTGACAAGCGTCGAGCCCGCTGCGCTTTTGCCGAGCTCCCTTCTCTGCATATCAGCTCCTTCATCTTTGAACGTGGCATTTTAATACTCCATGGTGTTGAGGCACAAACTCATAATGCTGCCTGAAAAGACACAGAGGTTCCTGTTTCTGTGCTTCTCTTGTTTGCTTCGCCGTGATCATTTTCTGTGGGAGTTTTACTTTGTTCAGATTTTTTTTCAACCTCCACAGAAAATATAACAAGTCTTGGATGCAGAGATATTGAGCTGAGCAGAATAAAATGGATTAAACAGACTCATATTTTAAGTGCAGTGTATGTACCCTCAAACAGAGCTGTGGAGCCTGAGAAGTAGGGCAGTGCCGTTTCCCTCACATGCAGCCAAATAAGCTGTAATTGCCTGGGGAGCTGGAAATCAAACTCGGGGTGCAGACGGGAAGGAAAAGCTCATTCAGTACTCTGATCAGCAGTGATGAGTGGCAGATCATTGTTAACATTCAGAAAACAAACAACTCCTGCATAAGGAGCCTTGCTGCTCAATAGAACCAGACAATGAGATGGAAAGCACCAGAGACCAGCGATGTAGGCATGTTGGAGAAGCTGAACTAAAGGCAAAGGGCTTGAGATCAATTTGAGGACAAAGTTAATTTACTTTGTAGCAACGACCGTAAGAACAACAAGATTCACATCATATAACAACATGCAATATGATCACGAGATAAATATTCTAACGACTCAGAGTGAAAATGTCTGAAAAGCTGTTTTATGGCGTTTTTTTTGTTCAACTTCAGAAACAAAAAAGTAGCTGTCACTGATTATTTGGTGAGATTATATATGTTATCAGCTGTACCCTCTATCGTAGAACCTTTCTCCTTTTTGTCATATTAATTCAATTCATTTAATTTTATTTAGGTATTTCCAATCCACAACACATGTCATCTCTGGGCACTTTACAAGAAAAGTAATTTCAATTCAATCATACATCCATCCATCCATCCATCCATTTTCTGAACCGCTTAATCCTCAAAGGGTCACGGGGGAGGCTGGTGCCTATCTCCAGCTGTCAATGGGCTAGAGACAGGGTACACCCTGGACAGGTCACCAGTGCATCGCAGGGCCACAGACAGACAGGACAAACAACCATGCACACTTAAGGACAATTTAGAGTGATCAATTAACCTGACAGTCATGTTTTTGGACTGTGGGAGGAAGCCAGAGTACCCGGAGGGAACCCACGCATGCACGGGGAGAACATGCAAACTCCATGCAGAAACACCCTGGGCCAGGATACGAATCCACAGCGCAGCAGTGCTACCCACTGCGCCACCGTGTGCATACAAATATTCCAGTTAATCCTTCAGTTCATTATTCATATCAGTTTTAAAGTTTTCTTAGAATTACAGTCGCAAATTTCAGTGTATTCTGTTATGATTTTACATAATAGAACAGCAGAAAGTAGTGCACAACTGTGAAATCAAAGAAAATGGATGTGCATTCATATTCAGGCCTTGTGAATGGGTATTTTGTAGAACCACCTGTTAGTGCGGTAGGGTACATCTCTGCCAGCTTTACATCATTTAATCACATGAGTATAATTTAATATAACACGGCCAATGTTTTTGCCACATGGGCCAAAACTGTCATTTTTAAAGTACTTGCAAGGACAAAAAAATGCTTTAATACTTGAACTAACTAAATGAAACCAAAAAAATGTATGTTTTTTACTACTCAACAATAAATGGTAAAATTGGTAAATGGCTGTATTTGTATAGCGCTTTACTCAGTCCCTATGGAACCCAAAGCGCTTAAACTACAATCAGTCATTCCCCCATTCACGCACACATTTACATACACACCTCATACATAGTTTGTAGTTAACAAAATATAACTCTTCTATGAGTACATGTTTTGTTTAAAAATGTTATATAATCAAAGAGTGTGAACCTGGTTAAAGAGGGTTTATTTTCAATGGACAGCTCCAGCCATCACCAGCTTACACCTTCTGTCTCTCCTCAACAACTTCACCACAGCATCATACTGCCACTCAATACGTTTACATGCACATCTAAATAAAGCTTTTTGGAGTAATCGGACTAAGGGCTGTAGAGAGCCAGGTCCCAGTTTAAATGTCAGTCAGAAAATTGAATTATTAAATGAAGTACGTTATACTCCCGGATGATAGATGGCGACATGTGCCCCTACGTGTTATTCTAATAGCAGTTAGCTTCCAGCTATACTCAGGTAGTAAACTGAGGCTGGGGGGATTGAAGCAGATGGAGTTAAAGCAGGATAATCACATTCACAACGCATCGCTTCTTTGAAAGTCCAAATATGCACCGATTGACCGTTTATGTTTGTCTTAGATGCCATATGCTTCTTATAACACTACTGTTGTTAGTGCTGGGTCGCACTTCTGGCTCTCCTAACTTCCCGAATCCCGAGTATGTGAATGCGGGCGGGGGTGGGGGCAATGGGGGGCTGGTTGCAGAGTAGTCCGATTCAATTGCATTATCCAGTTAGAGTAGCCAAGTTTCTGAAACTCCAGTTCGGTTCGACTCCAGTCGGACTAAGGCAATAATTAAAATTTATCTTGCTTGATGTAAGCGTACTGACTGTCAGACTGGACCCATTAGCGGTAGGAGGCAGAGCAGCACAAATGACGAAAAGAAACCTTATTGGATACAGCTCTTCCTTTATTATTTTCACCAGTGCTCACATGTCTGCAGAATTCTGACCAGCAACAAGAACAGCGACAACCTATTATACTGTGGAACTCATCACCACTCTGGAATCAACAATGTGAGAGTGCATCGTACATTAGCAGCCCTACTAACATAATCATACCGCAAATTACATTACTTTTCCATCTAACAAACACAACCTAAAACCATATACAAACCCTCATACCAACTATAAACATATATATATATATATATATATATATATATATATATATTTATAGCAAGGAACTTTTGGATTAAGTCTTAGTTTGTCTTTACAGCAAGACCCAACAACACCCCTTCCCACTCTAAGTGTTGCAGCAGAACTCTTAGCAGGATAAATGAGACATTTAATTTACAAACATTAAAATACAATTCACACTAACAATGTATCACTAATACTAATGCACTTAACCTTGTTTCCAATAATAAAAGTAGATTATTCTTTGTTTAGACTTTGTTGTATAGTTGGAACCAACATTTCCCACCAGATGGAACCAATCAAACAATGAGACAAAATCAAGCAAAATCGGGCAGAAATGCAATTCAGTATGCAAAAGAAGGTGCACATGTCTAAAAGGCTGTGTCATTCATTGCTGCTATAAGTTAGGTACCCCATGGTGTGAAAGTGTAAAAATTTTCCCTGGTAACACAGCCACTATCATGTTTCTGTAGGGTTATGTTGCTAGTGTTGTTTTGTTCTGGGAGTGTGTGTGTATGTGTGGACACAAACAAAGAGGTTTTTTTTTGGTAGGCCAAAACTTTCTGGTTTTGTGTCACAGCAAACCCTACTACATGCTGGCTGTTTTCCCTGCTTGACTCATGTAAAACTGCAAATGGGACTTCTGATTGGTTTCTTTTTGCCACAGTTCCATATTATCCAGATCTGAAGAGCACAACTAAATCTTGTCTTTCAACAGATTGTCCTACATGAGCTGCTAATCTCTGCAGCTCCTCCACGGTTACCTTGGAGCATGTGACACTTAAAATGGAGGTGCACAGCCATTGCCTGGTCTTCAGCTGTGCCATATTCTTTCCATGTTCTGATGATTGACTAAGTAGTGCTCAGTGACATTTTCAAATCTTAGAATATCGGTTTGTAACCTAACCCAGCTTTTCACTTTTCACAACTTTACCTGTCATCTGTCTGATGTGTTCCTTGGTCCAGATGATGCTGTTTTCTTACTAACATCTTCTACAAAACCTATCAGGGTGGGGAACAGAACAGTTGGATTTAAGATGAGAACAAATTTCACATAGGTTGGCTCAACTTACAATTTAGGTGAGTGCTGGTGTATCAGAGTAAAGGGCATTGAATACAAATGTGTGCAACACTTTTACTGTTTTTATTTATAAATGCTCTTTTCCTTCCACCTCATTAATATGTGCTACTGTATGCTGGCTTATTACATACATTTCTAACACAACACATTGAAGTTTGTGTTTGTAATGTTAAAATTTGAAAAATGTTTAGGGCACACCTTTCAAAAGTATGGCAAATCTCCTGTTACTTTGGATTTTACCATTTTCATTCATTGGAGTCATTTCACTTCTCGTGGCTCTAATCAAAACATCCTTTTTCAGATTCCTCTCTCTGGCAAACATGCGCACTGAAGTAATAAAAGTAAAATAGCTGAACAAAGCTTCTGCACTAAACGGAACTTTCAGAACGAATGTACTGCTTCAGTAGTCAATGTTAAGAAGCAGAAAATGATTGATAATGATCACTGACTAAGTATCTATTGAAGCATTAAATGCTTACTGCAAGTTTATCAGTGTGCAGGAGCTTTATTCTGATTCTTCTTCTGGACAACACCACAGTTGGTAAGGATTAATTTGGATTGTAATAGTTTATAATAATAGAAATATTCTAAATTGCTACATTTTTGTGTTGAATTTAAATTAAGCACTCCTCCCAAGTCCTTACTCAATGACTAAAAATGCAAAACATTTTTGAGGTATTTTATCCATTATATATAACTTGGTCCATTATTTTGTTTTTTGAAAAACATAGAAGCCGCTTTCTTTTCCTGGATTCTCTGCTGGTTGGAAGTATTGTGAAGAAGAACGTGGTTTTTTCAGATTTAGCATATTGATTTTTTTGGTGTTTATTTTTTCTTCATTGGATAATACTTAAAACAACTTATTTTGAGCTGTGCAGTTCTGTTATATCTGCAGGCTGTTCTAACCCCATCTACCGTGAATGGTAGTGCCGGCGTGAGCAATGAGTTAAGATTAGAATGAGTCAGATTCTTTATTACCTAAACCTCAGTCGATGAACAAGTAGTTTGGGAGTAGCAGAGTAACTAACAAACAAAAACAAAAAGTATCTTTCTTTTATATTATGCAGGATACTCCCTTCTCAAGAGAAGCTGTTGTACATTATTAAGCTAACAAACTCTAACAAGAAGGTAACATCTGACATGCACATAGTCTATTCATTTACAAGCTGTGTGGAGCACAGCATAACATCATTGGTTTGATAGAACAACATGGACTTAAAAGGGGCTGAAACAGAGGGTAAAATAGGTTGGTAACAATTGTTTCCTACAAGTTATTTCCAGCAAACAACTTCAGAAACAAGTTTTCTGGAACTCATAGACCTATTTTAAATATTGGGAATATAGTCAAAATGGGCCCTGTAAAGAATCCCAGCAGAGTGTATCGAGTCATTGACAGCGCCACTGCGTTAAAAGTCTGAGCCTGTTGACAATGTGAAGTAGACTTTAAACATAGAGAACAGCAGGACAAAGAGCTTGTACCTAAAGAAATTCAAGAATAGTCTGAAAAGGGTTCAAATCGGATTTCTTGCATCACTAAAGATTTATAACACCAGTGAATCACAATCTCTTCTAAAAATAAAGTTTTGATTTAAAGACAGAAAGTTGCATTTATTTGGTTTATGCTTGCCTGAGATAAAAACGTTTTTGATCATCTAAACACATACACATATATATTTATAAAATATACTCTTTCGTGGCCTTGCACCAACCCACCCTCCAGTAAACATGGTTCAGGTTCAATTTATTTATATAGCATAATTAATTGCAATGATATCGTCCACAGTACTGTACAGTATTAATAAGATGACAAAAGACAGAAAGACAAACTAAGGCTTAATCCAAAAGTTCCCAAGTAACTTTGCGCTGTATTAAATACTGTGTTAAAAGTCAGTGAGTACAAACATGTTTTTAAAAGTGATTTAAAAAGATTGACAGTTGGAGCCTGTCTGATGTCTATTGGGAGGTTATTCCACAGCTAGGGAGCCACAACCCTAAATGTTTGATCTCCTCTGCGATCCAGCCGGGACTTTAGTACAGCTAAAAGCAAATTAGCATTTGATCTGAGAGCTCTAGAAGGTGCATAAGGCTGCAAGAGGTCAGATAAATAACCAAGGGCCCATTCAACTTCTAGAGAAGTTCACATCTAGAATCAAAGCAGTAAACAAGACGTTGAAAGCAACTTAAAATGTGCCAAGTTCCTCTTCCCACCGCCCACAGAGAAAAAGATGGGAAGAGATGAAACAATATCTTTAACAGATTTGCATATTGTTCAGTGTAAGATTTCTTCAATTCTGTGCAAAATGATTATTTATTTGAAGCCTTTTGCTGTACGTCTTCACCAGGCATGCCAATACATGTGGAGGGAGACGTAGGATATTTACATGTTCAGAAGAGTGGGCTGCTGTTCAGAGAAGATCATAGCCTCTGATTGTTTAGTGAATGTCTCAGGAATCTTAAGTTTTGTAATTTAAATAGAGTCTTGGCACTTAATTGAAAAAAAAATGTATATCCTGAAAATGTCAAGTAACCTTTAATCAGCCTTCGTTTTCCTTCTAAAACAGTTAGAAATGATTGCAGTATCCTTGAAATCCCATGTTCACATGGCAGTGAGGGAATTTCCAAATTTAACAGCCATTTTTGAGCATGAGATACAATATATAGGTGGTAAAATTTTGAGTAAAACATTTAAACTGGTAAAGATTAAGTAGTTATGTATTCTTCCAGTTTGCCAACTCTCCTTACTGTATATCCAATGACAGTTTTTATCTGAGGCTTTTTGCTTCAAACAACCCTAACAATGTTGGTCTGAGCTTCTTTTAATGTGAAACATTCAGTGCTGTCATGTAAAAATGGCTAAATATGATACTCAAGCAAAACTGAGCAACACAGAAAATCTGAAATCCAGCACACTAACTGCATCTTTCATAAGGCTCTAAAGCTATCTGGACAGTAAAGGAGCCTATTATTGGCAAATGGCTAACAGCTCCTTACAGGAAAAAAACTAAAAACTGAAGAACAAAAGTAACAAAAGAGTATAGTTCCTACAACTCATCTATCAGAGCACCTGTATTCCTCCACTCTGCCTTCGGTCAGTTTATTCTCAGCTTAAAAGTCCAACAGCATCTCTTTAAAGAGAGTCGCTCTCCTCCTACTCAAACAAACAAGCTTAGCTCTCCCTGTGTTTAGTCTCTGTGCAAAGACAAATGACATCTGTAAATTGCCTAAACACACACTGTTAATATTGGCAGTATAAGCACTCTAACAATGATTCACAGTGAGCCAAATCATTGTGAACAATAGCGTATCAGACAGGAAAAAGTTTTTTTGCACAGAGGAGAACACATTAATCTCTTGGCTTGATGTGCGTGAGCATCGGTTCTGAATGGAGAATACCCATCATCTCCTGGTTATCTTTATTTGGGTGGATTTTCAGGAAGTTGATATCTTGTATGCTGATTAGGTTATATTTAAAAGTAAATTAAGGTTTCAAAATGCATATGCATCTCAATAAAATCACAAGATCACTCAACAGTAATTTCATTTGAGTATGAGAGTACAAAAAGAAAAACTCAGATTCATTCATACAGGAAGTGACATATTCCAAGCACTTATTTGCATTAATGTTGATTAAATTCAGATTCTGACAAAAAGGAAAAAAAGTGATCTTTAGCACAGAAATTTTATGTTATGGCCTATATAATCATGGGGAATCATGACTTCACAGCTGTCCAGTCACTGACAGTCTGTAAACATTCATATCTAAAGGAGCTTGTAGTGTAGAGTTTATTCATGTAAAATTAAGTGGAAGGAAAAAGCTTGGTACACACACTTTACAGGGATAATCACAGATTTGCATAGATAGATCAAAGCCAGTTTAAAGGCTTTGCAGAATCACAACATGGGGATGATTCATGGCCGGTTAAAATCAAATGTCATCAAACCATTTCTCAAACAGATCAAATTTATGTACTGAAGTATATAATCAAATCAGTATTTTCCCAACAAATTTACGTTTAGTTACATACAGTCCAATTTAATCCTAGTTATAATGTAATGCAATGAAATTCAGCTTATTATATCAATTTCTATTGGTTTTTTTATGTCTAAGGAATAACCGCCGGTTGCGTCAAGTTGTTAACTTTGTAGCAATCCCTCACTGTGAGCAAACATGTGGAAGTAATGGTAAAAAAAATTACTCCCTTTTAACGAGAGAGCTCCTCTGGCAAACAATCTGGCAAAGACAGAGCATATATACAAAAAAAAAAGAAGCAGAAGCCCTGATGCATGAGTATTTACTAGGTTATAAATCAAGGTCATTGAGACTGGGGGAAGCGGAGAGGCACAGAATCAGTTTCCTGAGTCTATAATCATTTGATTAACTGTGTTAATTGCTGATGTTGGGTTAATGTGTTTTATCAAATCCAAAGTCAACACAGCAGTTTACCAGGAAAGTTTAGAATATGTCATGCTTTTCTCTTCTCATGCTTCATGTAGATGGTGATTTAATCTCGCAGAAATACTTGGCATCTGCCTACACCTCTAAAATTATTAATACCTGCTTTAATGAAAATGGTTTCCCTGTGGTTGGCTGGCCAGTAAACTGTCCTGATCTAAACATCATAAAGAATTCTCTGGTTTACAGTCAGGAGAAAATGAGAGACACCAAAGCCAAAAAATGCAGATGAGCTGAAGGCCACTATCAAAGCAGCCTGGGCTTCTAATCAGCTCAGCAGACCCCCAGGCTGATCACCTCTATAACCCTGCATCCTGAAGAAAAAGAACTCAGACTATTTACAGAGCATAAACTGCACAGTACATGGACATACTTTTTAGTAGGTGAACAGTTCTGTATTAAAAGTACTTATTTTTTGGTCTTATCTGATATTCAAATTTTATGAGAAATCGAATTTTGGATTTTCATTGGCTGTAAACCATAAACAAGTGATAATTAAAATATATTGTTCTGTATTTAATAAATGTATGTAATATTTGTTTTGAATTTAATTGTTAAAAGAAATCAAAATTTCCAGAATATGCTAATTTTCTGACATGGACCAGGAAATTCTAAGAAAAATTAGAAAAGAAAGTGTTGAAACATAAGAATTAAAAACATATTTTGTAACTAGCATCACCTGTCCTTTGTGTTGTGGCAAAAAGCAGTTATTTCCCTTAGCTGATCCTATAGCACTTCAAGATTTCCTCTGGAACAGTTTCAACAGGATCTTCACTCCCATTCTCATCTCCTCCTAGATAAATTGGCTGCCAGCCAGCTGGTCTGGATCGTTCTGGTCTAAATAGGGAGAGAGACAGAAAAGACAGCTTGTCAATTTGTTCCCAATATCCTGCCTCACATTGCTCCCGACCTGCCCACTTCAATCCTCAACACCATTAAGAATGTTTCAATCCAAGCGGAAAGTAGCAAAGCTATTAAAGCAAAGTCATGTCAAGACGTCCATCTTTAATTAATCACATACAAAAATTAAACTCTTGATACGCTAGACCACAGATTTCCGGTTAGAGTCACTCTGTAGATGGAAGCGAGCCTGTTTTCTACGCAGTAAATTCCAATGCTTGATTTATATGCAGTCACTTTGGCATATACATGTCACTTTTCCATTTTGTTCAAGTAAATGCTCCTGAGTCTCCTTCAGCCATTACTTTACTCTCCTTTCAGAGACTTTATGGCAGTTTAGAGAATGGCCGCAGTGCCTAGACACGGCCGTCTAGCCCATGAAAAATGGGTGCCATTTTCTCTAACATCTGATTTAAATGTTGCTAGAGTGATTTAAAAGACCCATGTGATATCTGACAAAAGCGTGCGGTAAGACAACCTCTCCACAAATAGCTTTGCTGACGTTAGGAGAAACAGTCTGTGTTTGCCTTGATTTGTGCAAAGCCGTTTTCTTGGACAAACTGCCTGTTCTGAGAGATAAATTAGTTAATCCCACCAATTCTCTTGTCCTTTCAGTAAAAAGGGGCTGTAAATAATCTTGCACGTAGGGGTCATTATGCACTTAAGGTATTTAGCCCTCCTGAATGCTGGGGGGAAATGAGAAAGCTCCATCTCAATTGTGACTGATAAACACAGAAAGCTGTTTATGGAAAGAAGAATAAATGCCTCAATGAAACCATCCAGAGAACCCGTTTGGATTACGCAGTGTATCAGTGGTTTACAGTAGCCACTTTTACTTTGTGTTGATGGTTCCAATACAGCCTGGTAATACTTCATAATTATGTGACAAAAACTCTGTCTGCTTCTCTGTTACAAGCTTAAAGGCTCTGCTCTTGGCATATATCTGTCCCCAAAAACACATGCAGTCTGCAGAAATTGGTGTTCACAAATACATATATTAGATATAACTTTAAAAATGTGAGGATTTAGTGAGAAAAACAAATTAAACCATGATTTAGAATTTTAGATTTTTTTCCCCACATAATTGTTTTGGATTATTGTATTAACTAGAAGACAGCATCCCTGCTGTGAAACACTGTGGCAGCAGCATCTTTTTCTGGGATTGCTTCAGTTGGAACTGGGTTTGTTTTATTAAGGTGGATGAAATTAAGAACAATAATATATACTATCCAGGTTTGACCCAAAAACTTGGCCCAAAAATTCAGGTGTCTGCTAGAAAGAAAAGATTATGTGGGAGTCTAGTTTTCAGTGTCACAATGCACATATTAAAAATAACAAAAGAATTAGTCCACCAAAAAAAAATCTATGTTTTGCAGAGGTGGGTAATAAGTAGTTACATTTACTCATATTTATTTGAACTTTTTGGGGAAAATTACTTTTACCTCTTCAGCCCCCTAGCCCCCATTTTTGGGGGAAAGCATCCTAGAGTAACATTTAACTTATTATTTATGATGTTTATTTGCTTCTTTATGATGAAAACAAGCTGCTAATGTGTAATTTTTCAGGTGGAATTCAAATTCATATTTTCTGTCTTTCAACCTAAATTCCTCATGCCTACTATGAATTTCTTGAGAATTTTCACATTCACAGTATACCTATAGACCTTTCTATTATTTAAGAGCAACTTGAACATCTTAGACCTTTTACCAGCTTAAAAAAAGCCTTCCAGAATGTAGGTATGCCAAATTTGGAATAACAGCCTCAGGCTTTAGAGGTTAAACTATTAGTTTTACCACACCATGCTCTTTACTTTTACTTTAGTATTATTAATATTATTATTGTGAAGTATTGCTATAATCTTAATTGGGTAAAATATCTAGATGCTTTGCCTACTATGAGTAAATTCACTGAATGAAGACCAAACATGTTTTGACACCTCTGATATTTTGCATGGCCATAATTTAGAGCTCATTGACAAAACTGCGTGGTCAACTGAAAAAACCTGTTGGCAAGAAATGTCCTCAAAATTTAATTTATTCAAAGACCATTTACATGGTACGGAGCCCAGCAGAGGTCAGGTGCAGAAATAATTTTTAAGGGGTACCCTCGGTTTATTAAACTGTGTGCACTGATTACGAATCTTTACCCTCGGTTCATCAAACTATGTGACCGTCTGGGGGTCCTGTCCTCTTGATAATATTCCCGGGTTGTCATTAGGGAGCAAGGTGAAGCTTTGGTATAGTGGTTAACATACAGGACTGGCACCTGTTATGTTGTGGTTTGCATACCAGTCAAGTCATCAGCCTGCGCTTTATCACACAGCTATTTTTTATGGCGGCCTGCAGTAAAGTAGGCTATGAACATAACCGTTGTTATTTATGAATTATAGTTTTGTCCCCACCATATAAAAATCAGATGTTGAATTTGTTAATGTTATGTCCAATAAAACTCATTATCAATTGGACAGCATCCCTGACACTGTCACACAAGATTTATAAATCCGTGTGCATGTTTTAGTAAACAGAGGTTACGGATTCTTACCCCTCAAAAATTATTTCTGCACCTGACCCCTGCCGGGCTCCGTAACGTGGCACTTTGGATAACTATTTTTTTTTTAAACATCTGAATACTGGAATTAAATCAGAAAGTCGTTCAGCACAGTGGTGTGTACAGATTTGTGTAACCAGATTGTTGGATATTTTTGTGTTGCTGTATTTTTACCTCAAATCATTTTGTTTCATTTTTAGTTACTTTGTATATGATATAGGCACATTACAAGTGGAGAAAAAAGTCTGAAAAAAATATCAGTCTGTTTTTATGTCATAAAAGTCCAATTTTAAAAGAGATGTCATAAGGTTGCAACAATGTTTTTATATGCATTGTAAATTTACAAATACCAGAGTCTGTCATTGAACTGCGAAACTAAATAATGTTAAGATTCAAAGTAGGGTTTTAATTTTCTTTCACATGTGAAGCATAAGATATTACATTATCCAAATATCTTTAATCTTCAGTTTGTCATCATAATTGCATGGGTGTGTGTTGGAAAGAAAATAATTTAATCAGTCTATTGACATCTCACTTTCATGTCATTTTTTGACAAGATTTCCAATCATTTAATTCAGCACAGTTTACATAATTACCTCTGCATCTACATTGGCACAATTCATATTGTTGTTAAATTCATCCTTTTGCATTTACATTTCTTGTCAATTAAAAGGCTTAGGCAGACGCAAGAAGAAAATAAATTTTAGACGTTGGCCGTCAAGAATAATTAAACATGGTGTGATTGATGTAGGGCGACATCAGGTAAATTGGGCCACTTTTTGGTAATTCACTTGGTAAACTGCAAAAAAACACTGAGTGAGGCTGTTATTAATATGGTTTGTTTTCAACATGTAGATGTCACAAGGTGGGTTTTCTTGTGACTGGTTTTATTGCATTTTTTCACAAATTATGATTTGGTTGCATTTGTTTGGTTTTTTTCCACCTGTGCATCCTCCCTGATTAACAGCAGGTGTGGGGACTCACCTGGGAATGAGCCTGGGCCAATGGGGAGCTGGTGAGAGCTCCGGGGCGCTCGTGTGGAGACCCAGCTGGAGGAGATAAGATGATGTGGCGGCAGACAATATGGAGCTGGAATGTGGCAAGAAATGTGGGTCCAAATTTGGCAAGGTACACAATGAGGGCCCGGGCAGGATTTAATACCACGACTCCCGGGTGAGAGTCATGCGCGCTAACCATTCAGCCAAAGCAGCCAGCCTGTGGCACAGCCAGGGCACATGGTCAAACAGAGCTATAGTGACAGAACCTCCACTCTGTCACATCTCTTCCCCTCTTATCACAAGCACGTCCTCATGCTTCTGCGCAGCGTGCCACCAATTTTGAATCCATGGACTTATTACCAGTGTCACATGGATCCTGCCAGCAACGGCAAATGTCACAAAGGGTGGGATTGTACCCAGCCAAAAAGGCCATCCACCCTTAAAAGCCTACAAGTAAAAATCAGGCGGAGAACACTGTTGGCGACCATGAGAAGAAACTGCTCCAGTTTATTTTAAACATTTTAAAAGTAGTAAAACAGAATAAAAGAAAATAGAACCTTCCGGAGCAGTCTCTTAAAATCAGTCCCAGCTGGCAACTTGGTCGGCGGCCTTCTGCCTTCCTCTCCCTGTCTCGCAATGGCCCCAGCACCACGCCCTTGACTCGGCCACAGCGTGACAGAATTGGACCTGTCCTCTTGCGTCATGGTGCGCCACGTCCTCCGTAATCATTGCCGCCTCTCCAACCTCCGTCTCCCAGCTCCATATTGTCTGCCGCCACATCGCCAGTTGCTGGGCTGCGGGTTCATCTTGTCTCCTCCAGCTGGGTCTCCACAGGCGCGCCCTGGAGCTCTCACCAGTTGAAATAAAAGGGTGAGCCTTCCTCCCTTCCCTGATCCCCATTGGGCCAGGCTCATTAATCAGAGTCCCCACACCTGCGGTTAATCAGGGAGGACACACAGGTGGAAAAAAACAAAAACAAAACACATGCAACCATATCATAATTTGTAACAACATGCAGTAAAACCGGTCACAAGAAAAACCACCTTGTGACATATATGTTGACTTGATTCAATAAATTATAGTTTATCAGCAACTATAGATTTTCAAACATCAATTGTTGCAAATTTTTTATCTGAACAGAGTTCAGGTAAAGTGAGCCACCCCTTGAGCTAAATTGAGCCACTCATCAGCTAAAATGAGCCATTTAAAATCCAAAGAAAACCAGTCATTTCTGATGGATAACAATTCAACAACAAATGAATCAATTTCATTTGAAGTATGTAAAAAAACAGAGGCAGGGGTGCTACTTGGAACTATATATCTTGTCTTATTAAACGATGGTGCTCTTTGGTAGAGGGCTAAATCCATGGGCAACAAGAGGAAAAAATTGCCAAGGCACTCATCTACACTCCCTGATGAAGGCCCTTAGCCGAAACGCGTTGGAGCATTTTTATACCATTTAGCCATGTGATTTAATAAAGGCTTTTTATATTATTTCTAGATGAGTGCCTTGGCATTTTTTGTCCTCTTGTTTCATTTGAAGTAATTCGAAAAAAGCAGAACAAATTCAAGTGTTTCTCTAATAATCAATGAATAGCCACACTAACATAAAAAAACAACCAGAATTAATTATTGGGACTTTTTCATAACAGTGAAAGTCTATTTGTTCTATTTTCTATGTTCTATTTTCAAAAAGACCTCCATCTTCACAGATGCCATTTGCTTTTTTAAAGTCTAATGGAACCAGACTCTACAGTTCCAGATCCACTCCTCATTGGGCTTTGGTCACTTTCGTCTCCATTAACTACCTGACATGTTTTGCAGGGGGGTCATCTTCGTGCTTCTTTTAGTATTTTCTTTCTTTTTAGATTGTATGCCTTGGTGGAAATTTAGGCATCATATTCCTCACTTGTGTGATAAACAATGGAGACTTTCTTCATGACAGTCCTCTGTTGTTTAGCCAGATGATTCAAGTCACTGAATGTAACACAAGATTAGGGTGATGGTTTAACCTGTGGAATGAACAGGAGACCATTTGTTCATTTATAGCATATTAAAAATTGACTGTTATTTCTTCTGATCTTTCCAACTTAGTATCCAAGAATGTAATGAGTGGGAGCAACTCAGATTCTGCTGCAGTATAATGAATGAATCTTTCGTTCAACAACAATCCACAGTATGGTGCTGCCACAGGCAGGGAAAAAAAGGGCTTGAAGCATGATGCTGCCACAATGAGTAAAAATAGCCCACAGCACGATGCAGCGAAATGCAGTACAAATAGCCCACAACATGATGCTGCCACAGGCAGTAAAAACAGCTCACAGACTGGTGCTGTTGCTTGATTGAATTCACAATTAGAAATAATGTGTTTAATGTATCTGGTATATAGTTTGACATGTAGATTAACTGTTGTTTGCGTAAAGGAACCATCAAAATCAAATTGTGAAGGTGGCTCATTTAAGCTGAAATGGGTGGCCTAATTTACCACAGTCTGTCAAGATAAATCGAGCCACCCCTTAAAAATTCTTTTTCTTTAATAAAAGTTAGCAAAATAATGAAAAACTGTTTCTCTAGGTGAAAGTAACCACAATATGTAGCATTAACTAACTTTAAAAAAATCAAATTTGCTTATTTTTTATCGACCTTATCAATTTCAAGCCAGACCACTTTTCGCTCCGTTCTTTCCATCAAACTGCATTTGAAGCAACTCCCCATCCACTACAGCAGCTAAAGACCAAATCAAGTGTTCATTTTTAGGTAAAGTTCTGCCAATAATTTGAAATCTTTTGTGACCATCGTCTGTAAAAAATTAACAGGCTAGGAAGTTCAAACCTTAAGTGGCTCATTTATCTGATGGCCCAATTTACCTGATGTCACCCTACAGTCGAAGAACAGGAGGGAATATATGGAAAACAATGAATACAGAACAAAATGCATGTATTTTTAGTCTGCAGTTAAGGTCAAGCATGTTTCTGCTTTTGGTAATCCATTAGCAGCAGGTTGCTATAGAATGGAAATTTTCAACATTTTTTTTTGACAAAACTTAAACTAGTCAGAAAATAATGTTGCCCTCATAACAGAAACATGTTGTAATGATTGAATGAAGTTATTTACTACCCATAATAAAAAAGAAACAGCTCTGAATAAACAACAGCTAAGCAGAAGTACTTGTGGACCACCATGGAGAAAGACGCGTCTGGTGTGATCAGCTCGGGAGAAGCGGATAGAGCATGATTTTCCTGAGTGCACTGATTCACAGTACTTCTGTAGCCAGTGTGAGCCCTCATGTTTTTGGACTTTGGGAGGAAGCAGGAGTAATCATAGAGAACCCATACACGCACAGGGAGAACATATAAACATGCAGAAATACCCCAGCCAAGATTTGATCAAATCCCGCCCCAGGACCTTCTTGCTGCAAGGCAATAGTGTTACCAGCTGCTGGCATAATAAAGTCCTTCATTGTTTTTTGAAGACTTGTTACTTATTATCTATTACTATTACTTATTATCTTGGTCCAGTCTACATAAAGCCTTTCTTAATAGAAAGGGAAGATACTCTTATAATTTACAAGCAGTGTGTGATTACAAGTACTGTTTTATTGATGTTGTTGTGAAATGGCCTGGTAGTGTACATGATGTTGTTGTGAAATGGCCTGGTAGTGTACATGATGCGCGTATCTTCGCAAATTCCATTATATGCGCAGAGCTAAAAGATGGAACTCCCTGTCCTAAATAGCTGTTGGAAAATGACGGCCCTGTGAAACGTGTTCTGACTGAATTCCTTGACCCGTAATTCGTTACAGTGGTTTTTGAAACTGTTGTTTGACCCGTGTTCTCCAAAGCCAATTTCATTAAAGATTTGATACTTTTATCCTATCTCTGTTGTGATTTTTTTAAGGAATTCAGGATCAATCCTAAATTGACAATAAAAATAATCAGCGTGTTTTTTTCATTATTCATTTAGAAATAAAAAAATATATATAATCAGGCTCTGCTTACAGAAATAAGAAATAAGCACGTAAACAATGAAGTATGCTGCCTTCATGTAGTATGGGAAACATGATGTTTTCCACTTGTCAAGTGGAAATTACCAGTGTGTCATGTTCAAGTGCTTCTCTTTCTTTACTTTAAAACTGTATTTTAATAAACAACACCAAGTGTTAAAGGCAACGTTGTTAAGGTTATGTATGCCTCAGCAGTATGTAGGTTACAACCAACTAATAGTAGCAGAGAACTTTTAACAATGCAACGCTTGGCATCCAGGGCTGCATCTGAAACCACTAAATTGTTAAGAGGTCTTACGCCAAACCGGATGTGCGTCAACGTTCGCCATGATAAGGTGCATCCGAATTGGGCTTCCAGTTAGGAAGGAGTTAGGGAAAGTGGCCTGTATGCTAACTATCATAGCCTCTTTAGCATAGGGACCTCTGATGCTAACTAACTGCCGATTAGGAGCTATGTGCCATCCCACAATCCCTTGCGCCACAAGACGCCATCAATACAATTTGCCACCTCACGTAAAATAACGAAAATGGCCGAAAGGAAAAAGAAGGAAAAAAAATTCCAGTGGTAAGTACAACGCGAGTGGGTGTTAATGTGCAATTGCGTTGTTGGTTTATGGTATTTACAATAATTACAAAAGCACTTGAAGGCAGCATCATTTTTGGGTCAGAGCACGTAACCGTTCAACAGCACAGCTACGCTCCCACAGATATCATGCAGATGTTACGTCAAACTTCCATAACTTATATTAACATCTTCATTAAGTCGTGCGAATTTTACACAATACATCAATTGACTTACCATGTATATCAGGGCATTAATATTAAGCGTTGAGACCTCATGGGTTTCTGGTTATATTTTGTAAACGTGTCTTTGTAACTGGTATGTTCAAAATGACATCAGGTTTATTTATGAATGAACAAGACACTGAAAAACAAACAAAGTTTTTTATAAAATAAATACAAACAAATAAAAATCACACATAACCACCGCACACGAACACTGCACACAATTTAAAACAAAACTATTTACAAATGTCAAAAAGTGTTGGGTTCGTATGTGTGTGTAATCGGAATATGGGTAGCTGGGAGTGGAGTGTGGCCAGTAATCAGCCCTGTATTGCTGTAATGGGGTGTAGGGGGAATTAGGGCGTTGTGTCCCTAAATGTAATGGTGTTTGTGGTTACGGTGGAGGAGTCTGCTGTGAGGTTATGTGCGTTACCAGCACTTCAATGTTCCTGGAAATTCTGTCTATACTCTGTATGAACATTCTGTCCATGTCATGCTCTGCACTGTCATGTTTTCTCCTGCTCACCAGCCTGCTAATTGGCTGATTGGTCCCACCTGGGCAGCTCCCTATTTAAGATCCTGCCCTGCAGCCACTCAGTGCGAGATTGTCTGTTGCCACTACCTGTCACAGCTATTAAGCGTTCACGTCCGACTGCCTCATTGTGTACCTGACTCCCTGTTATCTGACCTCTGCCTCTGCCCAATCCATGGTAAAACGGACATACTATTTTGCATCGAACCCTGCCTGTTTCTGGACTCTGATTTCAGCCTTCTGGACCTTGGATTTTCACTGCCTCTCTGGAGAATTGACCTGGACTGAATTGGACTACTGAATTTTGGATCATGGACCTTTTGAACTCCTGTCCTGTTAAGTGATTTTTTTCAACTCTGCTTTTGATCTTTCCTGGACATCTTGAACACCCCTGCTCCCAATACTTTACCCAGCTGAAGACTCCTGAGCAGCTGCCTTTTGGGTACATGACCTGGCCGTGCCCATCCTGAAGCTACCCGCCTCCAGAGTGCACATTCTCTAAACTTTGTAAATAAAACCCCTTATCTTTCTGAATTGTGGTCTTGTTTTGGGTCCAAACTCTGTCAAGCTCTTTTCAGTACAATCTCGCCATCATGGACCCAAAACTTGACCAGAATTGGGTTAAAGCAGTAGAATCATCGATTACTACGCTTCAGGACGACATGCACCAAGTTCTTAAAGGGTTATCAGATTTAACCATTGCTACAGCAGCACGGTTATCAGACTGCACAGCTGCCCCTACTAATTCCCAAGCTCCTGTAGCAGTTAATCCAGGAAATGAACCTAAAATACCGGCTCCTGAACGTTTTTCTGGCAACTTGGTGCAGGCAATCACCAAGAAGAGGTTTCATTTCTCCTTATCCATTCTCCTGACTTGCCTGTCATTTTGGGTAGCTCATGGCTTAAACGACATAACCCAGTTATTGATTGGATCAAGGGAGAGATTCTCAGCTGGAGTCCATCATGTTCCTCCACGTGTCTGTTAGAAGCCTGGTCAAGTACTAAGACTCTAACTGAGGACGACTCAATAAAAGCTGACTTATCCTTGGTTCCTGTTGTCTATCATGATTTGAAGGAGGTTTTTAACAAGTCCAAAGCCACCTCACTACCTCCTCACAGGCCTTTTGACTGCCCCATTGAACTGATCCCAGGATCTACACCTCCCCGGGGTAGGTTATTTTCTCTGTCAGGTCCTGAGAAAGAGGCCATGAATAGTTACATCTCAGAGGCTCTTAAGGCCGGACTCATTAGGAAGTCCACTTCCCCTGCCGGAGCTGGATTTTTTTTTGTTGGGAAAAAGGATGGTTCCCTCCGGCCATGTATTGATTACAGAGGCCTTAATAACATCACGGTCAAGAACCGCTATCCACTTCCCCTAATGTCTTCCGCGTTCGAGCTCCTACAACGGAGTTCCATCTTCACTAAGCTTGATCTCAGGAATGCCTATCATTTAGTGCGTATCAGGGAAGGAGATGAGTGGAAGACGGCTTTTAACACACCCTCTGGTCACTATGAATATCTCGTCATGCCTTTTGGGTTAACCAATGCCCCAGCAGTGTTCCAGACTCTAGTCAACGAGGTGCTAAGGGATATGATTAACAAATTTGTGTTCATATACCTAGATGACATACTAATTTTTTCCAAGGATCTCCAAAGTCATATTTCTCATGTACGTCAGGTGCTACTCAGACTGCTTCAGAATATACTTTTTGTTAAGGCGGAGAAGTGCGAGTTTCATAAAGAGTCAGTCTCATTTCTGGGTTTTGTTGTCTCACCAGGGGAGATTAAGATGGATCCGCAGAAGGTTTCTGCAGTTACCAATTGGCCTAGACCCACTAGCACCAAGGAACTACAACGGTTCCTTGGTTTTGCCAATTTCTACCGCCGATTTATCCATAACTTCAGCTCTGTCGCAGCCCCGTTACATCAGCTAACGTCATCCAAGGTACAGTTCTTTTGGACCAAGGAGGCCCAAGAGGCCTTTGAGGCGCTCAAGTCATGTTTTACATCTGCACCTGTTCTGTGCCTACCGGATCCATCAAGGCCCTTTGTTGTAGAGGTGGATGCCTCTAGTACAGGTATTGGCGCCATCCTCTCTCAACGCTCTGCTGTGGTCGAAAGGCTTCACCCATGTGCTTTTCTGTCTCATAAGCTATCCCCCTCAGAGAGGAACTATGATGTAGGCGACAGAGAACTGTTGGCTATCAGATTGGCATTGGAGGAGTGGCGACATTGGCTTGAGGGGGCCAGCCATCAATTTGTGGTATGGACTGACCACAAGAATCTTGAGTACTTGAGGACTGCCAAGCGACTCAATCCCCGCCAGACCAGGTGGACTCTGTTTTTCAATCGTTTCAACTTTACTTTGTCTTTTCGTCCAGGTCACAAGAACATTAAACCAGATGCCCTGTCCAGGGTATTCGAGGGAGAGACTGTTATCCAACCCACCGAGACTACGGAGTATATCCTGCCTAAGTCTGTGCGCCTAGCAGTCACTAGGACTGCCCTTGAAAGACTGGTCACTAGAAGTCATCGAGACTCTCCTCCACCGCTTCTGTGTCCTAAGGATCGCCTCTTTGTCCCTGAATTCCTCATCTCCAAAGTGCTTAGTTTCTGCCACAACTCTAAACTATTTTGCCATCCAGGTATCACAAAGACCACTGCTGTTGTGCAGTCCAGGTTCTGGTGGCCAACCCTCCAAAAGAACACAGAGAATTTGTGTCAGCCTGCTCTCTTTGTGCCAGAACTAAGCCATCCCGACGACCCCCTGCTGGTCTTCTGCTTCCTCTGTCCATTCCGCATCGGCCATGGTCACACATTTCCATGGATTTCGTTACAGGCCTTCCTCCCTCTGATGGTAAGACTGTCCTGTTGACAATCGTTGACCGTTTTTCAAAGATGGTGCATCTGGTTCCATTGGTCAAAATGCCCACTGCAGCTAAGATGGCTGACATAATGGCTCAGGAAGTCTTCCGGCTGCATGGTTTCCCTCGAGACATTGTCTCAGACCGTGGACCACAGTTCATTTCCAGATTCTGGAGAGAATTCTGCTCAAAGCTGGGCATCAACATCAGCCTATCTTCTGGTTTTCACCCACAGTCAGATGGGCAGACGGAAAGGATGAACCAGGAGGTTGAATTCAAACTTCGTGCCTTATGTTGTGACAATCCTACCTCCTGGGCCAAGAACCTTCCCTGGGTAGAATATGCCATGAACGGTTTGCCATCTTCTGCCACAGGTTTATCACCATTCCATGTTGTCTATGGTTTTCACCCCCAAGTGTTTTCTAACCAAGAAAGGTCAGCCTCTGTCCCTGCAGCTCATGTCGCAGTCCGTCGATGCCTGAGAGTATGGCGTAAGGCCAGAGCTGCGCTTTGTAAGACATCGGCCGTCTATTCTCGCTGTGCCAACAGGCGCCGATCAATGGCCCCCAGATACGTCGTCGGACAGAGGGTGTGGCTTTCGACTAAGGACCTTCCCCTCAAGGTGGAGAACCGTAAGTTGGCACCCCGTTTCGTGGGGCCGTTTCCAGTTTCCAAGATGGAAACTGTTAAGTGATTTTTTTCAACTCTGCTTTTGATCTTTCCTGGACATCTTGAACACCCCTGCTCCCAATACTTTACCCAGCTGAAGACTCCTGAGCAGCTGCCTTTTGGGTACATGACCTGGCCGTGCCCATCCTGAAGCTACCCGCCTCCAGAGTGCACATTCTATAAACTTTGTAAATAAAACCCCTTATCTTTCTGAATTGTGGTCTTGTTTTGGGTCCAAACTTTGTCAAGCTCTTTTCAGTCCACCTTGTCTTGCCTCTCTTCTTGCCGCAGGAAACGCTCATCTTGTAGCTGCAGTCTCTCTTCCTGTCTTCCAATCTTTCCTCCTGCCACCGTCTCAGCTCTACATCTTGTTGTGCCGGCGTTGGCTTCTTCCTCAGTTTATGATGTCTGTGGTTGACCAGCGTGTCGTCTAAACAGCGCTTCCGACTTTCTAAAGACGACTCTTCAAGTTTGGGGTCTCCACTTGAGCTTGACGATGGGACAGGGGAATCTTGACGCGGGACGAGGGGATCTAACTCCTTCAGCTGTCTCGTTTCAATCACTTCAGCCATGGCAACTGTGGCAGGGCTTCCTCCCCAAATTGCCTCACAGGCATCGAAAAAAAAGAAACATCACACGTCCGTGCCCACTTCTCCAACCCGTGTCCACAGCCTTTCGGTAACGATATTTTTCCGCTTCGTTGTGAGGTTGGCTGTTCCAGAATGAAAAGGGTGCATTGATTAGTGGCGCACAAACACTCATGGTTCATGCTTCAATCAAAATAACAAGTTCGAAAAGAGAAATTACAGAGGCACTCTGAAGTTGAACAATTATTTAAAAAAAGGCTTTAATGAAACATGGCAAGGCCTGATAAAAAGCACATGGGCCTACGCGCTGCGGCCATATTGGTCTTTATCATGAAGCCAGATATGGCTGCAACGCAAGCCTAAAAAGTTCCTTTGTAGGCTTATCTTTTCATAAACAAAAACATGTTGTTATTTCTTCCTCCTTGTGAGGAAAATTCCTTGCAGTCGCAATGGTCTCCTCTGGCGAGGGATAAGACTCATTGAAGCGTGCAAGAATGTCGCCATATTTTGTCAGGACTGACTCCCAGTCCACATTTTGTAGCGTCGTGGCAGCTTTGTAGTCTTGAGTCACTTTTAATAACAAATTGACCTCGTCGTCGGTCCACACCACAAACTCTCTCTTCCGCTGAGCAGCCATTGTTCTCTTCGGACAAGGAGATATTATGAACTGTGCTTAGAGCTTCTTCTTTATATTATGTAGGCGCCGACAGTGACGTAGATTATACGTGTCAATCTGTGTTCTTTTTGTTTTCCCCGCGCATGCACAGTACATGCATAGGTCGGCATTGGATTGCGCAATCATGGGACCTTAAACAGGGTGTAAATGCTTGTGTTGAGTGGATAACATTAGGCGTCTAACTCCCCGTATAACCTTATCGGCTTAGTGTGGACGTAGCCTTAAGCACAAGAAACCCAAAGCATAAAAACTGATTTTATTTAAAGGCAACTTCCAGGCATTAACAGTAAAGTTAAATATCCGAAATTAGATTAATGCTATTAGAAAACATACCACTCTAAATACGACTATAATCAATTAATTGCAATTAATTATGATTTGACACCCTCAATTTAAAGATGGATCCGCTGCTCCACTGCATGGAGCTTGCTTCGAGTGGACTTTAATACATTTATTAGTTTGCTGAAGAGATGTTATCACATCAGTGCCATGTGGTTTTTAGACTTTTCGTCACACACAGTGGTTTGCATGTAGAGCTAAACTCTGTAAAATATTTTAACATTGCAAGCATAGTTTAAACTTAAATGTTAAAGAAGGTGCACAATTAAACATTTTTGCCAGCATGCAAAAAGCTATGTGGAAGACAACTAGCACTATAAATCAAAACACGATTCCCATGATGAAACTCATGCTGGCACTTGCAGCATCATACTTTGAGAATGCTGTTCTTCAGCAGGGACATGGAAGCTTTTAAGCATTGATAGAAAGATTAATGGAACTAAATACATAGCAACATGCAAAGAAAATGTGTGAGGGGTATCTAATGACTTTAGATTAAAGGTTAGGTCTACCTCTCCTATCCTCTGTTTTATATTATGTCCCCAAACACTTTTTGATTATCAGATGTGTCTATTGTGATTTTATTAGCCCACATTCGTTTTATTTATTTGTTTTCTGTCAACTGATACTGTGTCCAAGAGACACTTGAATTTGATTGTCACTAACACTGGTACAAAAAAGCTAATTCATATGTACCTCAAAGCATTGTTCATTTCCAACAAACAATTGCAAACTATTATACTCTTTCTGTGTGAATTGAAATTATTTGACCCAGTGGGTAACAATGGACAGCCACAACAAAGGACTATTTTCTCCATGTGGCACATTTCATCATAGCTGTTTAGTAATGAATCCAGGCTTCACAAATGGTGATGATCAGATCTAATGAATGCCTAAATTTGAGTGGCAATTCACGCGAAACTGTGCTTATTGAGTGAAAATAATTGACCGTGAGAGTAATCTGTGGGCAAATTCATCTGTGTAATGACGCACATGTTTCCACTAGATGGCCCTTGCACCCAGCTGTGTTGCCACTTTGGAAGTCATGTTTCATTACCACTTGATCTGATTGCTACTTTTTTGCCAAAAAGAAAAGAAAACAACTGACTCTAATTTCACAATGACAGTTTAAATTAAAAGAAAACAAAGATGAAATTAAATGGAGTAATGACTGTTTTTTTATTACTGTTGTGAACATCACTGAATAATTATTTTTTTAATGAAGTAAAACAAAAAGACAACTTAAATGCTTTAAGTTGGTTTCAACAATTTGAAACCAGCTCCAGGTTTAATGTCCGGTGCCTTTTCTTTCTATCAGGCTTGAAAGCCTATAATTGCATAAACAAAACAGTGTGTAGGAAACAGTTTGTCTGCTTCTCGAATGAAAACATCCCATACTACGCAGTTAGCCAAAAATAGGTCCTATTATTGAAAAACAAGCTCTGTTCAATGGTGTACAATATGTTCTCCCCATTTGAGGAAGTGGCTTGCACACCAGACTGTTTCACATGCAATTTTCTTTGAGCGCCTGATTTTGAAATTATTTTAAGTAGCAGCCTATAATTATTTGCTGTGTGGGAAAAAAAAAAAAAAGTGTAACTTAGTGTTTGGGCCAACAAAGTTCTATGCAAAGGCTAGCAGGTTGAGCATGGTAAAACCAGGAGCACCTCATTGCTGGTTGAGTGATGTCAGTCACTATTGCATGTTGGACATAAATTGCTCTCCCTGCAATGATGGATTTCCCTTCTGAGCTGCCTCATAAACACCTCCGTACTACATGCCTTTCTCCTCTACCCCCACATGATAGCCTGTGGCTCGTTCACAATATTACAAGGTTTCTATTGTTTGGGCTTTGGGTAAGGTGCACAGTGCACTGGGATATACTCACACAGGGGCTGTTGCTATGTGAATCATGCATCACATGATCATCAGTCAGACACACCATAATATAGTAATCAGTCATATATATATGCACTGACCTAATCCTTACAACAGGGCAAAAAGTTAAAGGTTAACACGTTCTGCGCTGTTTTACAGGGAAAACAGGGGGAGCTAAAAGAATAACTGTGCAGAGACATCGCAGGGACATTATTTGCCTCGAAGATTTTTCTGTGAAGACTTATGTCAAACAGGTGTTGAAGACTGCAGTCATTACCACACAGAGGACAGTTCTTAATTAAAAGGGATGCCCACTGCTACATGCCCAAATAACCAGTTGCACTTTGATGCCAACTCACAACCAGAAGCACTGTTGTTTCATTCAAGCAAAAAGCCCCCAGATCACGATGGAGGCATGTAACATAGAAGACATCTTCGTTGGATCAACTTGTTATACCCACAAAGACTGAAGCCATCAGGACCATTCAACCATCTTCCAGGTTTCAGTGCCGTATCTTTGGTGCTACCTTACACAGTCCAAACCAATAAGCAAAGAGACTTTTGAAGGCGTTTTTGTTTAAAGTCCTTCTCTCCCTTTTGGTTATGGGCTGCAGTCAGAATTAATTAGGACTGCATTTTGGGTCAAGAATTTGCCTGTGCCTTCATACTTGTAGACACCCTGTTTGATCCCCTGATTCAAAAATGTTCTTGGGTCCACCACTTGACTTATACACTATCAATCAAACTTTATTTATTTATTTATAAAGCACTTTTCAAACAAACAAAGTTACTCAAAGTGCTTTACAGATTTAAAATAACCCCACAACCCCCCCTTCAAAAATGAAATCTTCAACGCAAATACAACCCCCTCCCAACCCAACCCATGAGCCATACTCACACACACACACTTAAAAGCTACAAAAAGCGGGCTGAGTACAGATGAGCCAGGAAATGCCATCATGGGAGCCATCTGCATCAGCAGCAGCAGATCAACAGCAGCAGCCAAGGCTCCGACCCAGGGCGTCCAGAGGAGGGAGGGCTGGTACCCCCACCTCCACCCAAGCGCTACCTGGAGGGCACCCAGGCAGCCACAGCCGACCACCGCCCCCGATGCAGGGGGCCCCTCAGAGAGGAAACACTGGAAAGAAAGATTAAAATACGTTAAAATAAGTTTATAAAATAAAAAGCATATAAAGTATAAAACAATAAGTGTAAAACAAATAATAAAAATGCAAAGCAGATTAATAAATAAACAGTTAAAAGCTAAACTAAAAAATTAAATCAGGTAAAACATGCTGAGCGGTTAAAAATATATTAATAAATAACAATTAGTTAAAGGCTAAGCTAAAAAGGTGAGTCTTGAGCCTACTTTTAAAAACATTTACATTCTCTGCGGCCCTGAGATCCTCTGGCAGCCTGTTCCAGAGGTGAGGGCCATAATAATGGAAAGATGCCTCACCATGAGTCCGTGCCCTGACTTTGGGGATGACAAGGAGACGGCTGCCAGAGGAGCGCAGAGACCGCGAGGGTTCATACGGTAAAAGCATTTCTGACAGATAAGAAGGCCCAAGACCATTAAGACACTTAAAAACCATTCAAAGAACCTTAAATTCGATCCTAAAACATACGGGGAGCCAATGCAGTGATTCTAAGACCGGTGTAATGTGCTCCCGCCTCCTAGTCTTCATCAGGACACGAGCTGCTGAATTCTGTAAAAGCTGTAAACTTGAGGTAGTCTTTTTGGCAAGACCAGAAAGCAGGGCATTACAATAATCCATTCTACTGGTGATAAAAACATGCATTAGTGTCAAAAGTCATCTCAGAGTCAAAAATCACTAAATAGAATGAGGAACATTATGTAGGGGGAAAAAACTAAACAAAATAAATTAATCCTTTATTCCATGTTAATTTAAATAAATTGTTTTAGCTTTTCATCAGCACATCATGATGTTTTTTGCTAAGCCATATCCCTGTCAAGATCTGAAATAGACATTTTGGTTGATTTAATACTCATTTTGGAATTTTTCATGCAGCATTTCTTAAAGGTTCTGAGCTGTTATAGCATTTTAAATGTACTTATAACAAACAATACACTACAGAGCATAAATATTTAGTCTTTCTTTTCTCTTTTTTTATAATTTAATTGTATAATAGTTACAATGTTTTCTTTAAATTTGCTCTAAATTTTTATTGTGGTACATGTCTGTGAACCCTAAAAACCCATGCTGAACTACAATTGGAAGGTTTCATAGGGCTTGCCAGGTTTGACATGGCTTCAAGGCATAGGCTCAGCGGCTCTGGTAAAGTTGGTACTGATTTTCTTTTTGAGTTATGGGCTGCAAACGATGACAAAGCTAGGTTCAAATGTTTGCTAGTGGAAACTGAAGACAGCAAGGGGAGTGGGACACAGAGTATGGTGAGGTGGAGGTGTTTTGTCTTAACCTAAAATGCCCTGAGCCAGAGGGCAGGGTGTGATTGGGAGGCTGTCTAGGTGGTTTTTGTAGGCTGTCCGGCCTTTATTCCGTCTGGGTCAGTTTACCTCTTCGTCCCCATACACTGACCCTTTAATATGGGCTATATCTCCTCTCCTTTCACCCTGGCTTTTATGACCCAATGTAAATCTCTCTCTAGTAACACAAGCTTGTCAGCCCCTTTTCTTTTCAACACATTTATCCTCATAGAGAACTCAAAGGGCCACTGCAACAGGGAGGCGGTATGCAGGCTTATAAGACTTGAAATAGATTGAAAGAGACTGCAGGATGATCAAAAAGGAGAAAGTCCAGCGTGAAACCTTAGACATGGGAACGCCGGACACTCGAGTGGGCAAGAAAGCCCCTTTCAGATGAAAGGCAGTCGTCCATCAATAAGTCATTAAAGCAGACATGTAGACCCAGAAAAGGGAACACACTGATGATTACAGTCGTCCCCAATTCAAGCGTAAACCTGCATGAAAGGAGATCGCTAGGTGAGAGTGATCTTTGCATATAAATTAATAAAACATTACAGTATAACTGAGAATCAAGTCAAATGAGGAAGTGATGAGCACCATCTGGTGGATTTTGTTTTTATGGTCTTACAACACTTTCATGTGATGGGAACAAAAACTCCATTTTGTTTTTAATGATTACAACAGTGGCAAGTAAGTGCAAGAAGGTCAGGAACTGCTTAAATCTGATTTCTTTTTACAACACAAGGTTCTGCAATAAACTACCAGCCTGGGTATTCTGTCAGCCTTATGCCCTCAGTCCTATTCGTGTTCTATGAATAATAAAAAGAGCCACCATGGATGAATAAACAAACAAAAAAACTAAATTTGTGTTGGAGTTTCCCCAAGCTGGTTAAAGCAGAATGCTCCACATAAAGCCTTTTCTAACTGTCCCACATTTTGTGACGTAGTAACCTTGAACTATACTTCATTCCAAATTTATAAAGGGATAGACCTGCACCAAGTAATGCAGAAGTGAAAAGTAGAGGGGGAATAATATATTGATTTCAAACTTTGCTGAAATTTTATATGTAAATAAATATGCAGTATGTCTATGTCAGCCCACACATACAGATATGTCTTACTTTACCAGACATTTCAAGCTCAGTCAGATTAGATGGAGAGCATCCATGAACATCAAGTTTGAATCTTCCCCCTCATTCTCATGTGAACTTAGTTCTTGACTTTGAATGGGTTATTCTAACATATCACTGTGTTTGAACTAAGCCGTTCAATTGGGTCGATCTGGTTGTAGGTTTAGGCTCTTTGTCCTGCTGGAGACCGAACCTTCAACCCAGTTTTAAGTCTTTTGCTGCCTCTAATAAATTACATTTTAGGAATGTCCCGTCTTTAGCACCATTCACCTTCTTACCAACTCTAAACAATGTCCCTGTCCCTGCTAAAGGAAAGCATTCCCACAGAATGGTACTGCCACCACCATGGTTGAGGTGCTGGCAGTATTTAATTACATACTGAATCAACAATAAATTAATATAATCTGACAAATCAGCCAATTAAGTTGATTTTCAATTTCTTTCTATTAGCATGGTAAACTGTAGTAATTTTTCTGAGAACGTTTTTCTCTGCCATTGAACGTGTTCAGTGGTTCATCCTCATTGAAATTGTGAAGTAAAAGAGAAAAGTGCAGCAGGGAAAATAAATGACCTCTAAACTATTTACAGAATTGGAAGCCTAATTAGCAAAATGTTACTTAATCAAAAGAAGTCCTTATTATATAAATTGCACTTACTGTAGATGAACTCTGATCGGTGACTTGCAAAGGCTGTTGTTGCACTAGTGTTATTTAGGGGTATTAGTAGATATCATCACATTTTTTCGGCTTTGTATTTAAAAATCTCTAATGCATTCATTTGTGTAAATCTATTATAGAAAACCTTGAAAATACACTGAAGTGTGTGGATTTTTTTGTGTTAAATAAAACAGGTTGAAAGGGGTGTGAAAACTTTTTGCAAGGTGTTGTATGTGCTGCTGCATGATCCCTTTCATCCAATAATGACAAGCCAATAATTTTAATACAGGTGGTCCAAACTTTGGGGTCCGACCCTGATCTGTCTTATTTAACCAGTAAGAGCTATTATAGACTCACAGGGGTCACACTGACACTCATTCATGTTGCTAATGTCAAACACTGAAAACAGCAAGGTTCTGAGGCGAAGCATATAACAAAATTTACTGGGCAGTAAATTTAGCCACTTTGGTGAGTATAGTGACAGCGCAATGTTGGGTTTCTTGCAATAAAACCTGTTTTCCGGGAGAGTAAAACCGCAGCAGGGGTGAGGAGGTTGCTACCAATCAAACATATTTCATGATGTGTCCTAACACAATTGCATTCACCCCATGCTTTCAGTATCACTCTGTAATATCAAACCTCGGGAAACTTTAATAATTCAAATAGGAGCCGTTGCTGCTGAATTTGTTTCATACAACCTTTCTAAATAGCTGTGTATTTTCTGTGTGTAGTGGCTGCAAGGTGTTCACTTAAAAAGTTAAAGCTGCAACTCTCTAAGCATGTGCACCAAATCTTAATCATCCAGACAGACTTCAGCTCTGGGCCACGTAAAGATTTTGATTTGCTTTACTGGCAATTATTGCTAAATGGCGGAGGATGAAAGTGAGTCATTGTAAAGATATTTACCCGTTTCAGCCATTACTCGTAGGTCACTTTATACCCCCCTCATCGACCTTCTATTGGGCCGGGGAGGCTCTGGGGCTCTTGGTGTTTTAATGAGCGAGAACTCACTGAACAAACACACAACCAGCTGAGAGGTCACACAGCTCTTCTTGGCCTCTTTCACTCACAGGTCAGGCTTGTTTGTTTGTATGAAGGGTCCTTAACACAGAATCTGACACAGAAACACATTGACTTGCTTTAGGATTAGGGCTCTTGATTAACCCAAGGGTCCCAAAATGTAATCTATGAAAAAGACTCAGATACTCTTAGTATTTCTTCTGTAATGAGAGATGAGAAGAAATGAGAGCTAATGATCAAATTGTGAATAGACATCACGTCTTCGGGGGGAAAATTACCATAAACTTTATTAATGTAGTTCTTTCAGGAGTTTTGCAGAAATTTATTGAATTTAGAAATCAGAGCACAAAAACTACTCCTCTGCTGTTTTGTTTTTTTAAGATCTGCATTTTCAAGTTACTTGATCTTTTCACTTTATATAGCTATTAGGTGAATGCCCCACCCTTTGTTGTGATATGAGATTTAATGTCTGGCCTCATTTGCAAATGAGTTTTTGACCTGAATGAGGCTTCGTGAATAAATAACGATGACCTAAATATGAACCAGATTTGCAGAACACTTTGCTGCCTCTTGGAAAATGCCTACTGCTTCAGGTGGCAGTGAGGGAATCACAGCAGCACTGCCATTTTTACAATTAGGCCATGTCAGAGAATGAGGAGCACTCTGGCATATAGATATCGCTCTATCATCCGCATAGAGGAAAAGGACGCAGGCTGGGTGAGTTAGAAAGATGCATCTTGAATGTCTGACAGCAGGACGGCACCGTAGCTGGTCTTTTCCTGCCTACTGAGCAGCTAATGGTGCAGAGAGCATTTCCCACCGGGGGAGACAAACACCAAGGCCCTGCTATGATGGCAGATGTGCTGTCAGGTCTGTATTGTCAGCAGCAACAAAGCACACACTGGGCTCAGTGCTTATAATCTATTCACATTCATGGTGAGATACCCTGCCATTTAGTCCTTCGCTGCTAGTGCCTGCCCGCCCACTCTGAATAATCTGAAACTGTTATTAGGCTGATGGTCAAAGCTGGAACTTTAGAAAAATATATCTGTCTTTATTTAGGAGTTTCCTATTATTATACTGTACAATATAAAGGGATTTTGTGTAGTTTTGACAGGTTATTTTGAAGAAGTGACACAGTGTCTCAGCTAAATGAGCCATTTGCACTCATTTGGAAAACAGGAAGCTTCCACAAAAATAGCATAAAACACTGTACGCTGTGCTGTCAATGCCACAGTACCTCAATACACAGACAGACAAGTTAAGAGTGCTGAACATTTTACCCCCTTATCAGTTTTTGCTGTTGAAGGTCTTTTTTTCAATTTGTACCATATGGCAGTTTTGTGGTTCTGACTTAATTTTGAACTCTTCATTAGAGATCTTTACAAAAGCTTTTAAAATTATAAAATCCTGGAAAAGAAGAGGCTTGATAAAGCTCCTGACAATCCAGCACATTCTCTGGCATTTCATTAAAAATTACTTTAAACCATAAACACTGGATGATAGAAACCCCTACTGTTTCTAAATAGGTAACTACTTGGTATACCTTGATGCCAAAAGCAGGTCTATTCTTTACTGACTTGCAAACGCATTAGTGTACCCTCCCCCACTAGACTGCCATCTGTCACCTGCAGTAGCAACACAATAGCCAGATCAGAAGAGTGTTCTAATGAGCAGGACTTTTCCGTTGTTAAATATTCATTCAATGTCTCTTGCTGTCAAACAACCAACTTACCCTCCACCCATCCACCCACAATGTGTACAACTACATTGCATTTGTGATTAGGTTCATGTAAGGATTCTGGTTTGTTTGTCTCCAAGGCACTGACACAATCTATTGAGGTGCAGATGACTAACTTAACTGTCACTTTATTCTTTGTGTAAGTAATATTTTATAAAGGTCAATTGAGTGCTTGCAAAAACATGAACACGCACTAATTGCAAAGGAATTCATGACACAACATTATAGCTGTGTATACAAAAAAATGATTATGTTTTGACATAGTCCAACACCAACACGGAAGCCAGAGCAGAGGAAAACAAGAACCTCTCGATAAGTGCATTAGTTCTTTTTTCTTCACCCACTCTCACGCAATCTTAGCAGAGGGAAGTACGACTTGGACACTACTGCTATACAGATTTTGATGGCCTGTGCTTGTGGGGGAGTGGGATGGTAGGACGTTATCAATCTGATCTCACTCTGGACATCTGTGTCATCTATCAGGGGCTGCTTGTCAGTCATGAGTGCAAGGAAGCAAGGGCAAGGTGTTTTTTTTAATGTGACTTAGTGTGATAATGCAGGCAGACAACCAGAGCAAGATAAACAGGTTCACTAAAAGTTCACTTTGTTTCGCTACCCGTCTGACATAACTTGTCTTTTTTTTTTCGTCTGTCACACTATGGTTTGCTTCTCCTTCCCATACACTGAACAGTGAGAACCAAAGTGTTTGCTTCCACACAAGGAGTTCATATGTGCTGGAGTTGAGCAAGAAAAGGCAGCCTTAAAGGAGATAAGAGGCACACCAGCGGCTACATTATCATTTAATTATCAAAGCAGAGCAAAAATGGGCCTGCATGGGCCAGGAATCAGAAATTATGCCAAAAATGTAGCACAGGGTTGATGTTTCACATATTTTGAAGATACAGCCAAGCCCACAGGGTACATATGCTTTAGAAAGTTGTCTATTCTTCTTTTAGTTTTTTAAATTATATTATTGATAAAAAGTTGAAAGAGCAGTGAGTTTTCCAACATATCAGTTCTTCGCTGTTAGGTTAGACCAATATAAACAAACATTTTGAGAACTCAATACGAAGGAATCTTACCTGAAAAACATCACATGCCCCAAAAGAAAAACACAATTCTCACAGATATGCATTATACAAGTGAATACAAAATGGATGCTTTTAAAAACTTGATTTATGACATCTCCCTGCCTCAGAGTTACAAAGCCAGTGAACAATCATTATCTGTGAGGGAGGAATAGAAAACCCCCGAAGATGGTTCAGAAATTTGACGATGGAAAGACACAATTTCGCTCAACATATTATTAAAGCAGGCAGCCGCCGGCATTCAAACATGTTAAATCTCATGAATCACATTGGATGAGGAAAGGAGAACTGAAAAGAGAAGGCAGATGCTCCATGATGGCGGGAACAGAAGAAGTTAAAATGCTGTGCGTGAGTCACCATACCTTAGGTCCTGTCACTGATTACAGAGAATTCTGGGTGAGAAAGTCTAATGAAAAGTTTGTACGGCAAAGATATGAAGCAGCTCATTTTATAGGTGCAGGAGAAGGTTTGTGCTCACACAAGTAAAGAATGGCATCAGAACAAGAAAGCATATGCATTTTCTTCAGCCAGCCATTCTCAAAGCTTTTACAACAATTTCTGCCTTAATGATTAACATGTTTTGGATTTCAAGTAGCACCCCCTTGACTGATGTTTTATTTCTAACTATGCCTTACAGTTTTACTGAAATGTCAAAAAATATATGCCAGGTCCACAGAAGTCACAATTCCAAATGTGAAACTAAAGGGGAAGTTCTTTCTTTCTTTTTTTTTTACTTGGACCTTATTTTTAGCAAATATTGTGTTCATTTAGTCATCCTGACAGGTTTGTAGCTACCTGGAGTCCTTTGAGAGAAGTTTATATTCAGATTAGTGTATATCCCTATAATGGGAGTCAATCAGGGCAGGATATTTCTTACCTGTAATAAGGCATTATCTGCCCCAAAACTGATTCAAACTGATTGAAAGAGAGCCTGTTGGTCATTTGGTTAGTGCAATTTGGAAAAAGCAAACCCAAACTATGTTGATATCTGCAGTAGCAAGTTCTGTCTAGCTAACGCCATAGAGCACAGAGTGAAAGTTCTGCTCAGACTACAACGGATGTAGCATGGAAGTGATGTAACTGTAATCGTGTGATAGAGTTGTTGTGTTATCGCCTCTAAATCACCTCATAACTGAACAAACAAAAACTTACGAGATGTTCTGAACTCCAAGGGAAATAATGCTAACTGTTCATACAAATCATTGGTTAAATTGAGTTTTGAGGCAGATAATGCCTTATGGCATCTAAAGTGATTTGTAGGCAAATTTTGTCTTGCCTTACCTGTTTCATCATCCTTGTTTGATATATCTGCAAGTTCTTTCAATAAAAAAGTTGACCTTTTTTGCACATTTAGCTGTGTGTGTTTCCAGACATTTCCACTTTTTAATTCTCTTTTTCCCCCCTGCACCTTACAGGTGAAATAAAAAAAATTAAATATCTTAAAATAGTTTATTTATTTCAGTAATTCAAACTTAAACTTAAAAGGTGAAACTAATATAGACATATTACATGTAAAGTGAGATATTTTAAAAAAAATTTGCTATAAATTTTTATGATTACTGCTTACGTTATGAAAACCCCAAATTCAAAATCTCAGAACATTTGAAGACCAGGATGCTTCATTATCCGCCTTTAGCTCTATTGCATTGTTCGGTCTCATGTCTCTCTTCTTTTACTTGGCAAAGGTCAGACCAGTTTTCAGGTGATTCAAGGACAGTGATCCCATTGTCATTGAACCAGGTTTTGGTACTGTTCGCAGTGGGCATGTGCCAAGTGAAGTCACCATCTCCATATACCTTCTTCAGAAGAAAGCATGAAGTCTCCAAAATGTCTTGGTTGTTAGAACCGTCAACACTTTGTCCTGCTTTTCCTGTCTGATTGTCTTCACCTGTGTGTCTAATCATTCAGTACATTTTCTGAAAATCAGAAATCAGACTTTCAAAAGGCAGGTGTACACCTTGTCCGGTTGGAGATGAGTTTCAGAAGCTCGGCTACACTACCTGGATAATACAATTTGAATGGGACTACTCTGCAACCAGCCCCCTGCCCCCACCTGCACTTGCGCACCCCCTCATGAAGTTAGGAGCGGCAGAAATGCGACTCAGCAATAACAACAGTAGTGTTGTAAGAGGCATATGGCGTTGTGACTGTGAATATCCTGCTTTAACTCCGTCTGCTTCACTTCCGACAGCCTCCGTTTATTGCCTGAGTGCAGCTGTAATCTAACCACTATAAGGCTAACACATAGGGGTGCATGTCACCATCTATCATCGGGGAGTGGAACATACTTAATTTAATAATTCCATTTTCTGAGTAACATGTAGACTGGGACTCGGCTCACAACAGGGGGGAAGCCCTTAGTCCGATTACTCCAAAAACCTCGATTTAGCTGTGCATGTAAACGTACTGAATGTCTGCAGCTGTCTCCCATCCATTTCACCTGATCTCCCATCCCACCTTGTGTTACTTATGCTCCTCATGTCCTACCTGTCCCCGTTGGATCATTGTGTGTGATGTCTCTTCACATTGTGTTTAACCCTGTCATTCCTGATTATCATCAACATCACCATAAACAACCTTGCATCTTAACTACGTTCTGCATTTGGGGGTCATGCTGCAGACCTTACTCCTGACATTGGTAGATGGCTGCATTGACTCTGGACTTAATATAGCATAGTGGACCAACACTAGCAGATGACTAGGCTCCCCAAAACAATAAAGACTGTGTAAACTTCACTCTGAACTTCAAGCATCTTGGATTGTGTCCCTCGCCATTCTTTCTCCAGACTCTGGGACTTTGGTTTCGCAAAATTAGCTCTTGTCAGAAAAGAGGACTTTGGACCACTGGGTGAGTTGTTCAGGAGTGGCCTGACGAGAGGAATAAACACTACTTACATTGCTAATATGTAGTTACCCTGTTTTTGAGAACATCATTTTGCAAATCCAACTGTTATTTGAACTTCGAAATTGAGACTAGTTAAGAAGGAAACTTAGTGGTTGTTTTCTGTTCAAAGTTTCGATTTTGGGGATAAATTGAACACATGGCACAATCAACCATTCCTGGTTCACTTTTGCCCATTTCAGTCCTGGGTGCTATTGAATGCTATTTTCCCTATTGTAGCGCTACATGACATTTAATTTGTTTGGTTCTTCCAGTATCAAAAAACCTTTTGGTAGCACTAAAAGCAGTCAAGTACTGCCATTGGTACCATGGTGTTGAGGTCTTGTTTAACAATGGCTATTTACATAATTAAGGTTGATTGAATTCCCAAATTTATGTATTAAAAAATATCTACTAACTCGTATTCCAAGCTCACCCAGTTGTTGGTAAGTAGCAAATTATCCAGGGAGGGGTGCATAAATGCAAAGAATTGACATTTTGGGAAAAGCGCTCATTTACTTTCTTGGGGAAAAACAAAAGAGAGGATCAATAATCATGTCCTGTAAGCTATGCAATTACTGAGCTGAAGCCAAAGGTCAATTAGCCAGGCTTATTCTGAATACTGGGAGCAGTGGGAAAGCTTCAAGTCTGACTCTCTCTCCAAAGACTATCCACCACCAGCTCTAGCACTAAAGTAATTAACTTGTGCAACATTGTGCGAGAGCACTGAGATCACAGTTGTGGTCCAGACAGAGAAATTATGTGCTGAAACTCGTTAGAGAGTTTTGTAAACCAAGAGCCGAAGATTTAGGTAATTATTCTCGCAGGGCCAAACTTGGTTGCCTATGCATAATCCTAAAAAAAAATAATAATAAGTGCCCTTAAGGATATCTATAAAAGCTGGTCTCAGCTAATGGATAAAAATAAAAAAGATACTTCTCTAATTATGCGAAATGTATTAACACATCTGAAAATTCTAAAGAAACGTCCCATTCAGCATAATCCGTAGAAGAATAGAAGGATATGGAGTCCCAAAACTACCTAGTGCTGCAAGAAACACTCATAAAACAGATGTTCTATGAGTGACTATTTGTGTAAATTCTCAAAAAACTCTAAGAAAAATAATACGGCCCAGTTTTTGGTCACGTTTGCAAATTATTTTGGGTCACAACTACCTGATTATATTCCTGAGATTTTTCTTATTGCACTTTTAGCTTGTTGTTCCTTTAGCTTTTCTTACATTTATTTCTGTAAATTGCTGGCAAAATACATTTGTTGACAGAGATTAGGTTATAAAAACTGCTGAGCCCAACTTTGTTTGACCGTAGATATGTCATCCTAAACTTTGAAACTCTCTAGAGAGGGCATAGCGGTGTGAACAGAAATTAAATGGAAACAGGAACCTGTTCCGGTGTTTATTCAGTTTAGTTGTCCCAGAGTCAGATGACAGAGATGCCATGCCTACTGTTTCAGCACCAAAAAAAAATCAGAAGTACAAACCATAACCTGGTTTTTGTTAAAACAGCATAACTGACATCCATTTGCCCATGAAAAATGTCTTCTCTATGTATCGGTAATTGTCTTGCTTGAATATTTTTTCTGCAGCACTTAAGAGACAATGGCCACCAAAAAGTTTACATTCAAGTTAAGTGTGGGGAATATTTTTTTTTCTTTTCTTCTTTCAAAAAAGTAATAGCAATAGTGTTTTGAGCAGGAACAAATAGAAATACAAGGAATACAGCTTTGTGACTTCTGCTAATTTGAGTCCCTCATCTATTTAAAGTTTTTATGCATAAAAAACCTTTAAGAATATTCTTATTCTTTATTTTATCTTTTGTCAGTATTATTTTGATGAATAATAATAAGAGATAAAACTGACCAAATTTCACACTCCACCATATTTTATTGTAAATTACCGAGACTCACTTTTGTGGGTCTTTTTTTTTACATAAATTATTGTTCAAACCTCTGTTTGGGAAAACCAATTTTTAAGAAGGATGACCTCCAATCAAATCAGAATAACCATGAACAACCTCTAAACCAGGGGTCTGCAACCTGAGCTGCAAGTGACTCTCTAGACCTTCTACAATGGCTCTCACGAACTTTGGATAGAATTTAAGGACAACAAAATAATAAAAATTCTTTCCAATTACAAATTCAGATTTTAGCAGGTGATTTGTATTTTTCATTGTATAATTGCTTTGAATTTCCATGACAGAATGACACTATGAGTAACAATATTTTTTTAGATCAATTTTCGGTTTAGATTTGGTTAGATTAGATTTGAAACAATGTGCATTTTTACACAATTTACCACACATATCAAAAACTCGTAGAAGAAAATGAATCCATACACTTTTGCTAAAATTTTGTTTTCATTTCTTTTAAAACCTTGTACTGCTGATGTGTCTGTCTTGGCCAGGTCTCCCTTGTAAAAGAAATCCTGTATCTCAATGGGATTAACCTGGTTGAACAAAGGCTAAATAAAAGAATGGAGAATAAAAAATAGAAATAGAATGTTGGCTGTTAATGAATGAGAACACATTTTTCTCCAGTAGATACTTTTTCTGAAATAGATCATGTAACATTTGCAGCTCAGAATGAGTTTTATTTAACTGGATTCAGCGCAAAGCAGGTTATTCGAGTTTTTAGTGTCACAATATTAAAAATATCCTCTTAAAGCATCCTGCTTCAACATCTGCTAAGATATGTGTCCATGTCACCTAATTATGACAGAAAACATATAATACCAGATGGAAAGCTCCCAAGAGGGATGAGTGAGGCCCTCTTTAACTCTATTATCCCATGCACACATATATACACAAACTTACACAAGCACACGCATACACACACACATCAAACCAACACATAAGAAGCTTGTAGATACCACAGAAAGTAGTTCTTAGATTTCCAGAGCTGCCCTAGGGGCAGCAGGCCCATGATGGATCACACATTGATTTGATTTGAAGTGAATGTGGAAGCTGCAGTCCTTGCCCTCTGCCAGAGAGGTGAACCACGATTGAGCAATGACTGTCTGGAGGGTTCACTCAGGAAACTGTAAGTGGACAGGCTGAACCCTCCGCTAACAATCACCTTTTGTACAAATCGGCTGGAAATGAATTGTTGATACACAGGGTGAAACAAAAGAAGTGAATTTCTGTTGCCAGCTGTTTTGCCACACAGTGTCAAGCATCTTGACACGTGCTAAAATCTGTTTTTCCTGCAGTTTCCATGACATTAAATAAATAGAAATGATTTTAGAGTTGCTTCACGGGCAAGAGAAGCCGACCTACCTGCAGTTCTTCTGTTTGCACAAGAGGGGGAAAAAATTGTGCCATCATTGTTTTGTGTTGTCATTGTTTATCTACTCAAGTGAAATAATCACAGTTTCAGAGTAAGGGTAGAATGAAATTCTGAAGCAAAAATTTACAAGAAAAAACTTGCAGATTCTCTTATGAGTTCAATTTTTTCATAATTAAAAGTAAACGTTTATTAAATTAAACTCAACATATCGTCAGGATTTGTACAACAAAAAATTTGTAAGAAAAATTATATTCATCAGAAAAATCTCAGAAGTCAACTCTACAATTGACGTAGTAAATTCAATATTATAAATTAATGCTTTTAATCATTAAATTCCAATTTATGACTTTTCAACACAAGACAATGTCCCATCTTATGCATATATGCCTACATAATCTCAACATTTCTAAATTTTCACACCTCTGTGTCTTTTTTTAATCCACAATGACCCTAATAGTCTATCATAGTTATCACAAACAATATTACGGTAAAATGTTATTTTCCCCAAATAAACAATTTATGTTAGAAGCATTAAACACACTATATAACCAAAGAGCTAAAATGCCATTTTTGGATATTTGAATCAAATAGGAAGAGTGTACATTCACAACTGAAGAGCAGAATATCTTTGAAAATAGAGAGTTTCTATGTCTATCATTACAGTTATGCAAAGTACATTCCATTACCAAAATGCCTTGTAGAACTTCCTTTGGTTGCAAAACCTTAAAGTATAGATTTTCCATGGGATTTTATTACATTATTAAATAAAATTATATGGTAAATGGACTGGACTTGTATAGCTCTTTAGACTCACCAATCAAAGTGCTTTACACTGGAGTCACATTCACCCATTCACACTCACGGACATTCATACTCCGATACTGAGCTTGGTAGGCACATTGGGTAGACACAAGTGTCTTGGCCAGGGGCATATCGACATGTGAAAAGAGAAAGCTAGAATTGAACGTACGACCCTGCAGTTGCAGGACAACTACTCTACCTACTAATCCACAGTTATTATTATAAGTAGGGGTTCATAGTCAAAATACAAGGCACCGAGGTCCTGTGTTTGCATAATAGTCCCAGATCATTACCCTGTGAGACTGCACTTTATAGTTATATTTCTGCTTATAGGCTTATTTTTTGTTCATTTATGAAAGTTTTGTGTAAAACTTGTCTACTTTGTTCTCTTTTGTTCAAAGGGCATTGTTCCTGAAGTCTTGTGGTTTGTTAAGATGCAACTTTGAAAACCTAAACCCTTCCATTTATCCAATCATCCATCCATTATCAATGCCCATGTAATCTCTGCAGGAGGTAAGGGGATGCAATTTATCTCAACTGTTCAATGAGCAAGAGGCAGATTACCTCATTGACTGGTTATCATTTCTTCATTGGGAGAACCGCAGGCCAACAACAAACCTCTAAGGCCCCGTCCACACTACTGCGTATTCGTTTAGAAACAGAGAGTTAAAACGAAAACTATCTCCGTCCACACTAACGTTTTCCCTGCATATTAGAATTGATCTCCATCCACATTAAAACGACTGAAAACGCGGATCACTGGACCATTCTCCAACACTGGGCATGCGCACGCGGTATACACAGGAAACAGATTGACAATTCCACAGCTGCTAGCAAATACATAAAAGCCAGTAATGCTTGTAATTCGTTATCCATGTTGCAGTTTCTAATGTGATGTACTCCAGGCTGTTTTATATTGTTATCTTCCGGGGACGGGTCATGTGATGGGTGGCTGACGAATCAGGAAAGGATACGCCATGACCGATCACACCAAATCATAGAGCCGAGTGTGATCTGCTGTGTCATCGTTTCTAAAGTCCTCCGTTTCGAGACGTCCACACCAAAACGCCCTCCGGAGTTTCAAAACGAAAAACGGGGTCAACGGCGTTTCTAAACTTCTCAATTTTGGGTCTCCGTTTTTGCCGTTTTAGTGTGGATGGGAGGTTCAAACGCAGCAAAAGGTCTCCGTTTTTAAACGAAAACGCAGTAGTGTGGACGGGGCCTCAGGCAGGTCAGTGTACAGTGTGTGGAATCCAGAGTACCCAAAGTGAACACAAGCATCCACAGGGGAACATATAATCTCAACAGAAAGATAGGATCTTGTCTCTGTGAGCCAACAGTGCTAACTGCCCTAAACCCAACACACTAGAATCAAATGATTAAACTCTGCAAGTTCCTGAGCAGTTCACTTGAATCTGGTGTTCTGTAAAAAGAAAGGAATGTATCTAAAAATTGCCGGGCAGCAGGACATTAGCAAATCTTAATTGTTTTCCTGTTGTGAATATTCTACTTCACTGATGGGGAAAAAACTTGCTTTCATTTTTTTCTAACCTTAATCCAGGAAAAAACTGGTAAAAAATTAGAAGGTTAGGTTAGGTTAGAGAAAAGAAAAAATAAAGGCTTTGTCATTCTTTGCAGATGCCCTTTTTGAACTTGTCCACAACAGACTAAATTTCATTAAATTTCTTCAGTAAAATGAAACACAATGATTGCTCTAATTTAAATTTTCATACTGTTAAATTCACGGTGTTGAGGTAATTATTTAGTTCACAGTACATTGTTTCATTTCTAAAAACCTTCAGCTTTAATTTCGCTAGCTTTGTCTAACATTTACATTTGGCAAAAGACTTTGTCAGTCTTTTATTTTTCACATTGTTTTTAAATATTTGAAATCCCTGTTAAAGCTTTGTGTTTCAACTGATTTTTAATCTATTCTTGAGTGGGCTATCTTAAATAGATGTGAACACATATTTATTTTTAGTTTACATAATTTTACTGCTTGTTGCCAATGTATAGCTTGTTATTTGTAAAGCCAGTTGGTCATGAAAGATAGTGCTGAATAAATATTTCTTGACTGATTAATGGATTGGTTTGTTTTTCAAACTGTCACTAAACGTTTTGCTAGGTATTTAAAACTTTTTTTATTCACCCTTCATTAAAATATAAGAAATAAACTAATAATATGTATATATTATATAATTATATTATATAATATGTATATATTATGTATATAATATATAGTATGTTGTGTCAAACCTATATAACAACCCAGGGCTGTGGGCCAGTTCAAATGAGATGTGGAAGTTGGTAAACAAAATAACACCCCAATGTCTTTTTTTTTTTTTTTTTTTTTTTACTCAGTAGTTTTCACAGTACCCTTTTTCAAGATAAAGTTCAGTTACAACTTTATGAAAAATAACATGCTATGGTAGTGATAAAATCTACAAAGCTTAAAGAAAAGCTTTCACATCAGAGTGTGAAATATTACAGGAAAACCCCTGTGATACCCAGGAAGTTTGTGATTGCACCTGCTATTTCTATGAAATACAATGCAGAAAACAGTAGAAGCAAAACAGAAGATTGAACAAGAAGAAAACAAAACAAAGAATGAATCTCTGAAATGTCGCTGCTTGATGACAGATGTCAGAGAAAACCATCAATACCACTAGCAGCAGATTGAAAACATAATTCATTTGGAAGATGTAGACTTGGGGGATTCCCTGGTAATTGTATGCATTACACACTTTAAAACAGACAAAAATGCATGCAGTTGGTAAAATGTGACAAGCAGTGAAGCATGGAGTAAAAGCAGCACACACGCTGCTCTCTCTGTCATCCAGATGTTATTGATGATAACCCAGAAGCTTTGTTGACACTCCTGATAATGACACATTCTGCCACCTGCCTGGGGTCTGTCCTCTCTGGTCACTGCAGCTAATAGCATATCTGAGTTTCTCACTGTTCGACAGATAAAAATCAGTCTAAACATTGTGGCTTCAGAGAAGCCAGTTCCCACCTGAGGCCTGAAAATCTCTGTCTGTCCTGAGAGTGGTCACACTCTATCACATCCTGTGTTTATCTAATGCGGACAACGCGCTTGTGGAGGACCTTTGGAGTGTGTTTTCCACCAAATAGGCTTATAGAGGTTGAGAAGAGGCCATTTAGAGAGGTTACATTGCCTTACAAAGCATTCAAACCTCATAAATGTTTTCCCATGTAGTTACATGTTATCAAAGTTTAATGATAGATAAACACAAACTATTGTATAATTATGAACTATTGGTGAGCACTCTATTGGTGAGCACTAATATTGAGCCCCCTTTAATTTGATAGCCAACTGCCTTCTGAGGTCACATATTTAGTAACCAGAGTCTACCTGCGTACAATTTGTGTGAAGGCCTCTAGTGTTAGAGAACATAAGAATGTCAAAGACCAAGGAACACAGCAGATAGGTTAGGAATAAACCTGTGGAGAAATTTTAAAGCCGTGTTTGGTGACTAAAAAAAAGTATATTCCAATGGACGAACATCTCATGGAGTACTTTTTAAATCATCCTCTGAAAATGGAATTTGTTGGGCAAAACCTAGGCATGTCCGTCACCTAAACAGGCTAGGCAAGAAGTTTACAATTCAGAACATCAGACAAGAGACCTGTGGTAACTCTGGAGGAGCTGTGGGGCCCATTTGAAAGGAGAAGAATTACCTGTGCCCTCCACAAATCCGTGCTTTATAGAAAAAATGCAAGACTTTCTGAACGAAAACCTAAAGAACACCTGTTTGCAGTTTGCCACAAGTCAAGCAGGGAACACATCTAACAGGTTAAAGAGGGTTTGTTTTCCTCTACTATATGTGTTCTCTATCCAGAGACCAACTAACACCACAGAACACACACTAAACACATTGTGTCCAGTGAAACATTGTGATGGAAGCATCTTGCTATGTGGAAGCTTTTCCTGGGTATGACAGGATTGATGGTGGGGTTTGACGGGGAGAGGAATAGAGCTAAATACAGGTAAATGTGAGTGAAAACTTGCTGGAGGCTGCAAGTGATTTGCGACCTGAAGGTTCACCATCAGGCTGGGGAAAAATTAGCCGGAGCTATAAAAAACTGGTTTAGATCACACCATATGCATGTGTAAAATAATTAATGGCCTAGTTATAGTGCTGTGATTCAGAAAGGCCAAATGCAAATTTGCACTACATCTAAAGATTTTTTATTTGTGAAAAAAAATAAACTAAAGTAAAAATGACAGCAAATTGTTGAGTTTCTGACCTGATTGACTGGCCTTTTTATGGGAATTAATTGCTTCTGCTTTACTAAAATAGTGACCTGTTACCATCCCTTACCCTGTCACAAACAACTCTTCTGGGCACAGAAAATCCACACATATTTTTAACTCTTGTTTACACAAAAACACAATAATCCTCACAGATTTGGGGCATTGGGGGAAGGGAGTGGTAGCTGTTTTTGTATCAGCTGGGGGATCTACAGTCTTTGCTGCCTTTAGAAAAGTTAAGAATTCCGATTCTGAAAGGAAAATAAACCTGAAGGCAGCAGTACAAAAGGGGAGGTTGGTCCCGAGCGAGCGTTTCAAGGATTCACTTGAAGAGTTGCTATCAGAGGGCCAAGGGAGTCCTCCAGACGGGTCTGTTTTGCTGTAAATGATTGTATTTCTTTAATTCGCAAGGGGCACTACCACTTTAGCTCCATATAAACATGAGTACACAACCAAAATGTTTGACTACTGTCTAAGAGCTTCTTTTTTTTTTCCATCTGAAAAGTGCACCAGCGCAGGAGAAAACACTCGCAAGAACAATGAGTGTACCTGTCCAGCCTCCAGGTAAAACAAAGTTGGCTCATAATCTAAGGTGTTTGACATTCACAAGAGGCTCCAGCCTGATCGGCAGACTATGACTAACAGTCTGACTCATAAACTGTGAGTGAAAGCAGAAAAACAAAATTTCATGTTGTACCACCAACCACTACGTCCTGGAAACCACAGAAAGAAGAAAATAAAACAACTATTTGTTCTTGGTTTGGCTGCAGGCTGTCAGTAGAGACGGTGTCATCTTTCAGTCAGGGAGGCACAACAGAGGCGATGGAGCATCCCTCTGGCTCCGGCTGATGTATGTTCCTCTGCCTGTGCTTTGTTCCAGTCCTGTGCCGGACACTCGCTCCAGACCAGAGCTTAATGTCACAACAAAAAGATGGTCACATGTGTGCATCCAGTTTGTTGGTTCCCCATCAGTGTGGTTAAATAATGAATGAAATGTGTCTTGCTGTGTTGAGTGGTGCAAAGATTCAGAAAACTGCCAGAGGCAATAGGTTTTACACACATAGCCTTTGAGGATTTAAATAAAACTGTTTAAAAGAATAATTTGACGCTTCTTGACTTGTGTTAGGTTTTCTCAAATTTGCAAAAAATTATGTTCAATGCTGAATTATTCTGTAGCCTATCACAAGTGTTAAAAAGAGGCATAAACTCTTTGAAGCTTCAATGGATTTGATATAATCAATCCATCTAAGCCATAAATAAGAAATGATGACAATGTGTACAGCAGATGTGCCAGAGAATACATTTAACACCTGAGAGCGCAAGCAGGAAAAAAATGTGTGTGAGTCTGGAAAAGTGGAGAGCTTTTGTGTAGAACAGCATGACCCACCCTCGAGCCTTTTTTCTCAAAGCATGTAACACTATTACATTAATTTCTACAAACTACAACAAACTATGTTGAGATAATGTTCCTACGCAACCAACAGCTAGCTTTTGCTGAGTAAACGTAGAAGGTGGTGTCAAGCATACTTATTATTATGATTTACTGCATATTTCTGTGAGAAGAATTAAACCCTGTGGCTTTTCAAGATGTATACACCCTTGTTGAAATTCCAGGTTCTTTTAATGTGGTGCTCTTTTTTCCACCCATAATGTAATATTTATCCTGTGCAAGTAAACTGATTTTTTTTTGTTTGCAAATCAATAAAAAATTGAGAATTTGAAAGGAGCAAGTTGTCTTTATTGTGTGTCTCTTACCATCCCACACATTGACTTGGTTGTATCTGTTCTTTCTCTGCCTTACAGATGTTTTCCAAATCCAGCAGACTGTGAGATGCCACGTTCAACAGATTGTCTTTTTTTGTTGTTCTTTTGTTTAATTTAAGATGCATTTTTGGGTTCACCATAATGCTAAAAACGTAAATAGTTCTACATCATCATGTTTCTTGCAGACACCTGAATGTTGGGGGTCAAAAGCAGCTAGCTCAGAACAGTTCAGGATTTAATCCATTTTGAAAAAACGTGTTAACCTAGCATCATCCAGATCTATGTGTATCCCCGCCCCGTGTCGAGGCTACGCATTTCAATCTGGAATCTTTGCAGCAGAAGCCTTCTGAAAGAGTAAGGGCCATCTGGTAGAATATTTTGAGCTTCCACCACAAAGCACAATGCTGACAAACAATTGGTTGGCGCGTCTGAGGTCAGAGGGTTTTGATTGGAGCGGTACAAGATAGATTCTCCTGAGTTTGGAAAACTTCAAATCTCGCAAGAATCCATCTTGCAGAACAAGGTTAAAGAAGTGTATTCCATCTAGAGAAAAGGTTGGTTTCATCAGACCATAGCACATTCTTCTAGGGGCTAAATGAGATTGATGCTTCATGTAGAGCACATCAGGTACGCAACATAAATTCCTTTAGCTCATTCATTGTTACTGACAGGCTCTTAGCTGCCTCACGTATCAGTTTCAAATGTTTTTCATTTACAAATTAAACCCCAGTTTTAGCTAAGCCACAATTTTTCTAGATTTTTTTCCACGTGTACAAAACTTTGACATTTCGCCTTTCTTTCAAATGTTCAGAAAATATTTTGAACAACAACTCAACAGAAGCAACCATAAACCTGCAAGATGCAAAATAAATTTGCAAGGATCAACATTTATCGAGCTAGAAGCAGCCGCTGTTCCAAAAACATTTGTGTTCGTGATTTTTTATTGATATTACCTAAAAGCAAAATCTGTAATCATAGTGGTTGGCCTGTGTCGAGAGAAACTCTAACTTGGCAGCAGATTGTTATCCCCTTCTCTTTGGTCATTTGACCCTGTAAAACCTATCTCCTCTCATCTGGTCTATTGTTCCTGTTATCTTGGATAATCAGGGCTGAGCTGGGCTCCTGTTCGGGTTTTAGTTCTTTGAACCATACACATGCCAGATGGACAACCTCCACCTGCAGAGTGACTGAAAGAACACTCACTAAGGTCTTCTTTCTCATACTAACACAACAGACTGGTCTTCAAGTTAGCTAGAATTAAATCAACAGCTGTCACAGATTAACTCCCTGATCGACAAGAGGCCATTCGGCCAGAGTAGAAATATTGTTGCGAGATAAAAACCACAATGGAGACGTTGGTGAAAAAGGAAAAGCAACCCCAATTGCATTTATCATGGGCTCATAGAAAACACCCTTCCTTTGCAGCAACTGGCTGTCTTTCTCAAGCAACCTTGTGACTTGCCTTGGATTTATGCCACATGTGGGATCTATTTCTCCCCTAACTGCTTGAGGGCACTGTCACCCTTTTCAGTTTTTTTATTGCTTCATGCCCTCGTGTCTAATTCTGCATGGACTCCATGTCAGGACAGGCAGCGGAAGGATTCGGGTTAATCAGCGTGAAACTGTTCAGAGTAGTAAAAAAAGCTGCCTTTCATTTGTCCCCCACCGACGATGCCAGACCAACAGCGTGTGGCGTAAGCTTGTTAGTACCCAGCAAGAATGATAAATCCACTTAGCCATGAACAATCAGTGTTTGATAACCAGGGCAACTGATGTGTTAAACCAAATTAGATATTTGGGGTTTCTTCAGTAAAATCTACTCAGGTGGTCCTTCTGAAGTTTTACCATTTCCTTCAGACTATAGTAACTTTTTCTTCAAATTAGGATCACAGCGTTCTTTGGTATTGTCAAACCCGGTAACACTGTAAAAAGTTAAATTAAATTAGGAAAAACCCAGCCTTTAATTTAAATATTTTCATGCAGAGAAAATAATAAAAAAAATTATTCAAATAATTTTTTGCATACTTACTTGTAGACAGATATTTGCAGCTTGAATACTTTCTGTAGAATAAATGGAATTGATGTAAGGAACTTTTAATTATGAATCTGTGACTTCCTGTGATAAAAAAGCCATCTTCTATTAGCTACTCTTGATATGAGAAAGAAATGAGCCCATGCTGTTGAACTCAGTTTGAGCTCCATACAATAAAGTTTAGAGTTAACAGATTTGTACATAGTTATTTTCATTCAAGTGAGTCGTTTTTTTTCTAACAATGACAGATTTTGTCAATTCTCAAAAGATAAGTCTCCATAAGAATCATTAAAGGATGTTTACATGCCAATGGGTTGTTTGGGAGGCACATCAGGAAAAAGCCTATTCTGTCCCATCATAGACATAAAAGAGAGGAGCTTTTAATGGAACTACTGGGACCTAAACCGGTACTGTGTGTGTGTTTTTGTCAGATGAGATGATACAGCTGCAGCAAAAACATTTACTGTGAAACTAAAGGTTATGTAGCAAAGCAGCTCATGCACACTGTTAGGTACGGGGGAGGATCTATGATGCTCTGGGGCTGTGTTTCATTAAGAATTTGTTAGAATGGGGACTTAAAGCAACATAACGATGCAAAAATATGCTTTAAATAAAACATAAATGTCTCACCATACCTTAAACAAACCTTTTTTTAAAGTTTATCTCATCCATCCATCCATTATCTATACCATATTTCCAATGCAGGGCTGCAAGAAACTGGTGCCTGTCTTTAACAATTATTTGGGTTACACCCTGGACAGGTTGTCAGTCCGTCATAGGGTATTGCACAGACACACAGGATAAACAACCATGCACACCGAACTCATACCTAAGAGCAATTTTGAAAGTCTAACTAACCTAACTTTCATGTTTTTGGACTGAGGGAGGAAGCCGGAGTGCCCAAGCGTGCACAGGGAGAACACACAAATTCCATGCAGAAAGTCACCAGACCAGGATTTGAACCCATGACCTTCTTGCTGCAAGGCAACCGTGTTACTATAAAATAGCGTCATAAAACATATTTCCAACAGATCTTTTTCTAACAGGGTAATCTGTTCTCCCACTCCTACCAACTGCCGTGCCTCTATGCACAATTGTTCCTTTAAGGAATCAGCCAAAGATGTCCGCATACCAGGACTGTTTCAGTAGTGAATTCTGTAACTGGTCGTCGCTAAAAGAACCCAGGGTGAAATAACAAGTAAATCAACATAGCATGGCTTGTTGCTGCGTTTCTGTTGTTATAAACTGCTTCACCAACAACTCTGCTCATTTTTACAAAGCAAGCTGTTGGCAACATCTTCTAATTTTCCTCCGAATTACAACCAGTTAGCAAGACTTAGGGTGCATTCACACCAGCCGTGTTTTGTCCGCTTGAAACGAACTCTAGTCCACCTTAAAAAGTCGGTCTCCGTTCGATTAAAATTAACTCTGGTTCGGTTCGTTTGTGAATGCTAAACAGACCAGGGCCGCACCAAAAGCAGGAAGCTGACTATTGTACAGGGCATCCTGGGTAAATAAAATCTAAACAACCACTAATGCTGGAGAGCTAAATGCTGGATCTTGCAAATACCTTGCTCAACGTCTGTACATGGAGGCAATCTGTGCTGGAAGTTGTATTCAGGTGGTGCTGCTTGCAATCTACCTCATAAAGAACCGTCTGAGTCGTCTTCTATAAAAAAAAATAATCTCCATAGTCCTCCATCACATTCTATATTCAACCTGGGTTGCTGCTACTGTATTTATTTGTGCAGTTTATTCATCTGTAGTATTTACTTGTGCTCCACAGGCAGAGAGGTGAAATTGTTGCTCAAAGTTCTGGACTTTGTGATTATAAAAAGCCAGTGTGAATGTGAACTGCACCAGCAAAAAACATCAAAGATGTTGCAATTTTGCTCCCCAATCGAACCAGGTCTACCGGACTATCAGATGTGAATGCAGCCTTAACCACAACTCCCTCTGAACTACTCGATTGGGCCATTTCAAGTACATACCCCCATTCAGGAACTCCATTGGTTCCTGAAACTGCCTGTCGGCCTAGCCGATGAAGTAAGGACACGCCCATATCAGGAGGGTCCTGTAAAACTACCCTGAAGTTCCGATAGTGGAAATTTGCCTATAGAGGACACAGGAGGATCTAAAGATATTCCGCAAAGACATTGTCAAAGATCCTTAAATCGGTATGCTAAAGAGCTAAAGATTAATTTCTGTTGAGCCGTTTTTCACAACTTTGCTAGGGTGGGTAATAATACTGAAAAAGTAAAACAGTCGTGTTAAATAGTAAATAGAAAGAAGATGTATCCAATTCTATGAAGTCAGCAAATATTTGTTTTAACTGAAAAGCATTTTGTTGATATTTTTAATTGAAGAAATTGAAGATTAATCTAAATTCTGTCACATGGATTCATGATCAGCCCTGTGTTTTCCATACAATTCACAAGCACTCAGAACTTGGCTGGAAGGGTCAAGAAGCAAAGGGTTTGAATGGGCCAATAACACAGAAAAGTAGGAAGTTTAAATGGGTGAAGTCCAAAGATAAGAAGCAAGCTTTGTCCTTAAAAGTGGCTCTATTGTTCAAATCCAAACATTTTCTTTGAAGACAAAAATAGACGGCGGGCATTCCGGATGCTTTTACATTTTAAACATTTTTCTGTGTACATGTAAAATAATGAATATCTCCTTCTGCCCACCAAACCATTTCCTTTGCAAGTAACAGCTCTCACACATCACTCAGACTTGAACTCTCCAATTTTATAGTCTCCTAACAAGAAAATAAAAGTTAACATTGCTCTTTTTTATCCAACTCACTGAGGCTTGATGTGTCGTGTCTTTGAACAAGACAAAACCCAAACAAAGGCGCCAAACGTGAGGGATGGCTCTCATATTGGCCTTGAGCCACCAACCACACACACACAAACACACTATAACCAACCATCTTCCTTGAAAAAAAAAAACTTCACAGACAGAAAAACAACAGTAAGGCGGCAGAACATAGTCTGATGAATAGATAAAGTAAAGCATTCCAATATCAATAATGAGCAAAGTATGTAGGTGCAGGGACACATTCAGATCATTTTGTTATATCAAAACAGCAGCATTCATACTTCCCTCCTAGCTTATTATGGGGGCTGTAACATAAGTTATGGCCAAAACAAATTCTTTACTAGACTCAAACTGTGTGAATATTAATACAATAATATGAGGTTAACCATATTGATGGAACAATAAACAGAGATGTTCCTGAGTACAAACATAAAAAAACTGTCTCTCATTGTTTGTGATGTATACGTAAGCACATACAGTTTTTCTTTGCACGCGCTGGGCACCAAATGCTAACATGCTTCTTTGCCGAGTCCAGACATGAGATAAAAAGTGTTTGAGTCAAATCTTTTACTGCTTATGTGGACAACGCCCGATATCAGCCTGACTAACAAATCCTGGGTGTTATACCCTGTTTTGTGATTTTTTTTAAAACATGGGGAAAGTGACATTTGAGCAGAGGTATCATTATGAAAAGTGATCCCGTGCAGACTTGCAGGGATGAGTTGGAACTGGAGGGCTGGTGTTGTTGACTGAGCAGCTCAGCTCATTCTTCTCTTTATCTCACCGGCATTCTACTGCCTCGTTTCAATAGCCATTCTTCACTGGAGAGGGCCCATCGCGGTCATTCACACTTTTCCCGATCTGTATTCTAAGTAGCTTGCAGATCTTTTGTATTCTGGGCTGATAGCAATCTGAGTCCTGATGCTGACGTGGGAGGCCCTAGGTATCCTCCTGGAGCCAAAATAAATGCCTTTTACATCTTGGAGCATGAAACCAGTTGTAATTCAACCAAATGCTGTGTGCTCATTGAGCTTAGAAGTGACCAAAAAACTATTACTGAGTTTTAAAAACTATGCAAGTGTAGGTATCAAATTTTTGTTCTTCATGTATTAAATTCTACTTTAAATGGCAAGATAAGATAAAATAAACAAGCATAACCCATCACTGTGTCATTTTCTATCCTAAAATGAAATTTAAAAAAGATATAAAAGTCTCTTGGAGAGTTGTGATGGTTTACAAAATCACACAAGTATAAGCTTTACAAGTTTTAGAGGTTCTCTTTTCAAATAGCATCAGAAAAGAACCACTAAAGTAATGAAAGTAAATTGGGGAATGTAAATAGCCAGAATTCTGTATGTATTTTTGATTAAATGTCAGTGTTCTGCTTGCAGATAGATAATGTAGCAACTGCCTGCCTCTGAATAGTGTTGATAAGAGCATCATACCCATACAGAGGCCTCTCTTTGACAGTTTTTTTTTTCTCTGTGGGAGTTTGGCTTCAGGCAGATCTGAAGGATTAATCCAACTACCTTAAGAGGCTTTAGACACTATTTTCTTTACTTTATTTCTTGTGGTGTGTGATTAAAATATCTAGAATATGTCTGAATTATTGCACACTTGTATATTAGAAAGTGATCATTGTTTATTTCCACTTTAAAGTAATGAGTACAACTCAATTGGCTTTCAAACTGTGGTACAAGTACCATTGTTAGTACATGGGCTGCCTTTAGTAATGCTCGGGAAATACTGGCATCAACTGTTTGCAAGTAAGAACAAATAAACTGTGCTGTAGCACAAATAAGCACTAAGAACTGCACTTAGATCTTTGTTTAAAACACACAGTGAAAAACAACACATCTGAAGTCAAAATTAGTATTTGGGATTGACATAAAATGCAGTTTAACGCAGTTCATATTCCATGCTGGAAAACTGCTGGGATTAGCTAATTAACATTCTTGATGGTCAAGCCACTGTCCACACGGGAACTTTTCATTCTAAAACGGGATTCTATTTTGACCTCCCAAGACCTGTAAGTGTCAGAAGCTAGGTTTGTGGGGGTGTTTAGGTCCAAATGCTTGTGACACCATTCCTCCTTAACAGCAGCTCTTTGCTGAAGGTCATGGTGAACCTGTTGCAGCCGTTTCACTTGGCTGCAGTCATCTGATAACCTGCTGGAGTTATTAAGGAGCTTCTGGATGATCCCTCTTCCCTTGATGAACAGCCTTTTTTGGGTCAAATCCAGTTGAACTAATTTTGCTCCTTGAGTGCATATTTCTCTGTTACCAGCTGTAGTTACTTATTCTCTTATTAACTCCTCAATTTTCTACGCTTTTCTTTTCTCAGGTTCTACACCACACTTTGGACCATTCAGGCTAACCTCCTTGTGTCAGATGCCTTCTGGAATCTAGTTCCCATGATGATCCACAGAAGCTCCATCAATCTCAAGCATCCACCTGCTTGCCTGCTCTCCAATACCTCTACTGTTAAATAAGGTCTCACAAGCCACAAACTCTGCAAGTCTTGGAACACTGGTCATCATTTCATCCCTGCCTACCTGGATCGCCTTCATCTGCATTCCACCCCTGACAGTAAGCTTGTTCCTCTCCATTGACATCCACATCAAAAATATTCTCACTCTCATTCATAACCATCGTCTCTTCCCAACACTGCTGCCTTCAAAAGCCCAAGTTTCCCTGTTGCACAGTATTAATCCCCTTTGTAAATAAACCTTTACTTTTATACATTGCGTCCTGTCTCTAATTCTGAATGTGGATTAGAAAGCTACCCAAAAACATGACGGCAAGTGGCACAAATCTTGGAGTGTGGGACATGTCTTAACACAAGGTTAGTGGTAAAAATAGGTCAGATTTAACAAAGTAATCTTCTGCTACTCAGATGAAGACACAAGCGAGAAATCTTCATTATAAAATCCATTAAAAAAAAACATTTAGGGTCCCCTAGAACGCCAATTCTTATGAAGCACACAAATGGTTAAAACACTTGGTGTGGATATGGTCTAAGGCTCTGGACTATATTGCTTTCACCATTTTGCTCTCCTAATTTGTACAAACTTGTTTCATTGTGTCTCTTCCTACTTTTTTGAGTCCGACTCAGTACACTTGAAACCCCACCATAGTAGGTTTGAAAAAACGGGACTTAGCCAATACTAGTAGAAAACTCTCAAAACCGAATACATCTGAATTGAATCATGCTTAGTTGTTGCTAGTAGAGGACATAAGTGAATGTGGATCAACATGGACAGAGGCACAGAGGTAGAATGTCTAGATTATACAGTACTACCAGGGGAATACAAGGGAAAGTAACTGATCAAAACAGAAAAGGGGGAACTACAAAAAATATTGGAACTTCAACAAAACTGAAGAAAGCCTGAAAGAAACACAGAACTGAGGAAAATTAAGCTCTAACACCATATGGTCATAACCCCATTAAAGTGGTGTTTGGAAAAATTTGATATTTACCGAGGTGCTATTTGCGTTACAGACCTCACACAAAAAACTTGAATTGAAAAATACCACCTCTCACGTTAGGGGATTTTAGATACACAGCCTTGGGGGAAACAGAAAGTGTTACAACTTTCATCAGCCAAATGATTTCAAATCATATGATTAAGAAGCATGATATAGGTCATAGTGAACTGAAGTCTTCACTTTTTGAGGAAATATGTCAACACAGTCAGTAGGGTCCAGCCCTTCTAAGGAAAACAAATAAGAGTGTTGCTGGGATTTCATCTCATTTTAAAATGATAGCTGGAATTTTTATTATTCAACAATCTTACTAACCTTTCCCCTTAAAACTTCCTCTTTTTTATCTGTGAAGTTCATACCCTAGAACACTAATACTTCACAGCTGAACTGTGATGAACCTTTTAGGATCTGCTGCACCTCTAATAGTCAGGTTTCACAGCTAAATCTTCCACAAACCATTTATTTGTTATATACGATTTCAGTGCTGTTTTCTCTGATATGGAAACAATCATAATTTGTCTCTTAAATCTAATGCCCATACCTAAAGTAGATGCAAATACAAATTTGCAATCTCTCTTTGGAACAAGTGGGATATATCAGAGAAATCAATGATGCAGATCAAGTGACTGAATCTGTCATTGCTCTCATATATCAAAGACCCAAGTAGGATATTCAGTTTCAAACCACCATCACCCCTGTGTGTCAGACAGAGAGGAGGGTGGGGAGTTTCAAGAGGCCTCGCCGTGCCACCACTGCTCTAACTGAAGCCCTTAGAGCACGAAAGCTCAGCACATCGAGTCCCTGAAACAGTGTTTGAAAGAAACCTATCACTGGGCGTGTGACTTTTTTCACATCCACTGTGGACTCAGACATAACAGCCGTTGAGAAGTGACAGAATGTTGAATCTTCCTGAGACAAAAATTGTCATCAGACATGGCTATGAAGTGGTTTGTAGAGATGGAATGCACATTTGGAAAGGACCCCAAAAATAAGTGATATAAGCCTTCACTTCCGGCAGAGAAAATGCATGTGTTAGCCTGCAGAGATGAGGCTTGAGAAACATTTTTAATCTTTAAATTGCTGCAATCTGAATAAGCGTTTCCAAAAGGGGTATCATTAACAGACTTTATTCTTTCTCTTCAGCATTTATGTTAGAATGATTTTAGGATTCTTTAAAATAAAATAAAAATGTTTTTAAAGTTTTTGACTCTTAATAAAGGGACCAAATTAGTCAATTTTGTTCAACTTTATTAAAGAAGAAGCCACATAAAGCCAAGTCCTCAGCTGGTGTCATATCTGGTCAAATACCAAGCTAAATCATGAATATTCATGTTGCTGAGGTATGTGCTCCAGAATATATGTTCTGTGCCCCAGCAAAATTACAAAACAGAATTTCACCAGGAAGTTGAACCTGTTAAACATCAAAATCTGTTAAGATCAATTTTAAACAAATGTTACCTGCACTAAAAAGTCAGATTGCTTGGTGGAAAAAAATAGAAAACAGGAAAGACTTATACAACTATGCACAATACTGTTTGTGCATGACTGCATTATGAGCCAGTTACTTTCCGCATTATATGCGCTCTAAATAATCTGAAGATTTAAGAAATTCCACATACAGGTACGCAACTTAGATTAGTTTGTCAAAAATATCTCTTTTGTTTGGTAATGGAATATTCACAGCTGATAGGTACCGGCAGGCCAAGCGGAGTGCGGCTCGGATGGTCGCTGAGGCAAAAACTCGGGCGTGGGAGGAGTTTGGAGAGACCATGGAGAACGACTTCCGTATGGCTTCGAAGCGATTCTGGTCCACCATCCGGCGTCTCAGGGGGGGGAAGCGGTCTGCCGCCAACACTGTTTACAGTGGGGGCGGTGTGCTGCTGACCTCAACGCGGGACGTTTTGGGTCGGTGGATGGAATACTTCGAAGACCTCCTCAATCCCACCGACACGCCTTCCTGTTTGGAAGCAGAGTCTGGGGACTCTGGGACGGACTCTCCAATCTCTGGGGCTGAAGTCGCCGAGGTTGTTAAAAAGCTCCTCGGTGGTAAGGCTCCGGGGGTGGATGAGATTCGGCCGGAGTTCCTCAAGGCTCTGGATGTTGTAGGGCTGTGTTGGTTGACGCGGCTCTGCAATATTGCGTGGACATCGGGGGCAGTTCCCTTGGATTGGCAGACCGGGGTGGTGGTCCCCCTCTTTAAAAAGGGGGACCACAGAGTGTGTTCCAACTACAGGGGGATCACACTTCTGAGCCTCCCTGGTAAGGTCTATTCAGGGGTTCTGGAGAGGAGGGTACGACGGATAGTCGAACCTCGGATCCAGGAGGAACAATGCGGTTTTCGTCCTGGCCGTGGAACACTGGACCAGCTCTACACCCTCGGCAGGGTCCTGGAGGGTGCGTGGGAGTTCGCCCAACCAGTCTACATGTGCTTTGTGGACTTGGAGAAGGCGTTCGACCGTGTCCCTCGGGGTGTCCTGTGGGGGGTACTCCGGGAGTATGGGGTACCAGGCCCTCTGATACGGGCTGTTAGGTCCCTATATGACCGGTGTCAGAGTCTGGTTCGCATTGCCGGCAGTAAGTCGGACTCGTTTCCAGTGAGAGTTGGACTCCGCCAAGGTTGCCCTTTATCACCGATCCTGTTCATAACGTTTATGGACAGGATTTCTAGGTGCAGCCAAGGTGTTGAGGGGATCCGTTTTGGTGACCTCAGGATCGGGTCTCTGCTTTTCGCAGATGATGTGGTCTTGTTGGCTTCGTCTGAACGTGATCTACAGCTCTCGTTGGAGCGGTTCGCAGCCGAGTGTGAAGCGGCTGGGATGAGGATCAGCACCTCCAAATCCGAGACCATGGTCTTGAGTCGGAAAAGGGTAGGGTGCTCTCTTCGGGTTGGGGATGAGGTCCTTCCTCAAGTGGAGGAGTTTAGGTATCTGGGGGTCTTGTTCACGAATGAGGGAAAAATGGAGCGGGAGATCGATGGACGGATTGGTAGGGCGTCTGCAGTCATGCGGGCGCTGTACCGGTCTGTCGTGGTGAAGAGAGAGCTGAGTCGAAAGGCGAAGCTCTCGATTTACCGGTCGATCTACGTTCCTACCCTCATCTATGGTCACGAACGCTGGGTGGTGACCGAAAGAACGAGATCGCGGATACAGGCGGCTGAAATGAGTTTCCTCCGTAGGGTGGCTGGGCTCTCCCTTAGAGATAGGGTGAGAAGCTCGGTCATCCGGAGGGAGCTCAGAGTAGAGCCGCTGCTCCTCCACATCGAGAGGAGCCAGTTGAGGTGGCTCGGGCATCTAGTCAGGATGCCTCCTGGACGCCTCCCTGGTGAGGTGTTCCGGGCATGTCCCACCGGGAGGAGACCCAGGGGAAGACCCAGGACCCGTTGGAGAGATTATGTCTCCCAGCTGGCCTGGGAACGCCTCGGGATTCCTCCCGAGGAGCTGGCCCAAGTGGCCGGGGAGAGGCAAGTCTGGGTCTCCTTGCTTAGGCTACTGCCCCCGCGACCCGACCCCGGATAAGCGGAGGAAGATGGATGGATGGATGGATGGAATATTCACAAAAAAGATCCCATTGTCCTGAAGAAGACTTTAAAATATAAATTAAGTAGAAGAAAATGTGTGTTCTTCTATTTTCCTGTGCTGTCTGGTTGAGAGCATACCGATGACAAAACCAGACTACTACAGACTGCTATGTTTTAAGTGTTTGCCAAACGATCAGCTTGATACTCTGCTGAGGTGTTGAGAAAGCTTAAGTTGCTTAAATAACAGCATTCATTCCGTATGGAGTGTTAGGTTTGGTGTCTCTCTTTTTCCTCTTCCAACACTCTACAAGGGGTTCAACTAAGGCCAGTTTATTGGCCACCCAGTTACAACGATACCATGGTGATTAAAGGATGTATTCATACCTTTTGCATAGTGGGCAGGTGCCAAGTCCTTCTGGAAAATAAAAATACTTGTCAGCGGAGAGAAGCATGAAGTGCTCCAAGCTTTCCTAACTTTGGAGTTGATAAAAAAGTAAATGAAAACCAAAAGATGAGATAGTTCCATATATAATCATCCACAGTGGAAAGTTAACACTGGATCACAAGCAACTTATATTCTGTAACCTTTCAGTCTTCCTCCAAACTCAGCTATCTTGATTTAAAAAGAAAATGTTAAATTAACCTTTACAACAGACACACTGATTTTTATCCCAAGGCTAATTAAGGTCCTTCAAATGTCTCAGTTTCAAGGTTGGCTTAACATAAGAAGTCTCTCCAAAATTCTCAACTGGGCTTTGCTGAAGAATTCTCCAAAATATGCAGTTACTTCATATAGCTTTTTCCATCCACTCAATTATCTGTTTGATTGTATACCAAGCAAACACTCTGTGAACAGCTAGTAGCTTAATGGCCTTGAAAAGAATAGAATAAAATATCTTTACCTCACCATCTCTTTCTTAACCAATCTCTTCCCTACCGCTCATCATCTTCTCTCTTTCCCTCGCTTTATTTTCTGTCTCCTGTCCATAATATCTGGGGGGGGGGGGGGGGCACTGCAATTTTTAATTAAGATTTAATACACATATATATGAAGTGGAACGCTACAGCAATAGCCACAATCATCCACTTGTAAAAATAAATCTGTTGGGCTTCAACTTGGTAATCAGACGCCAATTCAGTTTTGGAGGCGTAAAGCAAAAAATCCATAATAGAGTAAAATAGAATATCACAATAGATATTTTTGATACAGTTGTGCAGAGAGAAAAACTTTATAGGTATGAAAAAAATAGTAAAAGGAGACTCTAAATGCAGATGATTTTTGCAGAAATAAGTTACGTACAAAAATATAGAGAAACGGTGAGAATGCAAACTATTATTCTGGTTTGTTGGGTGCAGGGCTGGTCTCCCAGCTGCTGGGAGGATATATCTTTGATTTTGTGGCTCATCCTCCTTGTGGAGAGTGTGTCTGCTGGAAAACTATCCCTGCAGCAGTCTTGCCCATGATTGTCAGGGATATAGCACATAACATATAAGATCAATCAACTTTTCTTTAAAAAAAATGTTAGTTTATTTTAATAACGCTTTTTTCCAGAAAAACCTCTTTGTCATTAGCTGTCTGGGTGTTTGCCTTAGTTTCATCCACATCTTGTACCCCTTGTGCTTCATGTCTAGTAACGCCCCTGGCTGAGACCGTTACTCAAAACTTGAACGGCTTGTTTTCGCAGACAGAGGAGTTTCACATGTTCTGCCTTTGCCACATGTTTTTGGAGTTTTATAGTGTAGCTGTTTTTGGAGACCTCGTGCGCATCACAGCCACGCCTCCACCTCCTCCTCCCCTGGGAGGCGGGGTGGGGGGAGCGTCTGCGTTTGGCTACTTAACGGAGAAGGTCCGCCTGCAGAATGCAGATCGTTACATGTAATCACCCTGCTAAAAGCGCAAACACAACGCTCAGAGTTGCCAAAACTTTACTCAAAGAGCTAAACATGGGAGGAAAGGTGAGTCGTGTTGTTTTTTCCTAATTAACGTGAAGGTTGTGTCAGTTTTTGCTTCAAAGTGTTTGTTATATTAATTAGTTTGTTCTAAACGTGATTTGCAGATCTTTCCCCCTTTTTTTAACTTTTAATTAAGAGCAGTTAAAGTTAAGACGAGTGTTGTGGTTTGAAACCTGGTTTGTAAACGATTTTTCTAGCTTTTAAAACTTGTTATTTTTTGTTTTTAGATGGACTTTGAATATGAGCTGTTTTTTGATAACGGCACTGACAACAGCTCTGAGGGGTCTGCAGACTTCGACATAAACATCCAGGAGCCATGTGGTCGAGCACTCAGCAGCAACTTCAACAAGATCTTCCTCCCAACAGTGTATGGAATAATATTTATCTTGGGGATTGTCGGCAATGGACTGGTCGTTGTTGTCATGGGCTATCAGAAGAAGGTCAAAACGATGACGGACAAGTACCGGCTCCATCTCTCTGTGGCCGACCTCCTGTTCGTCCTCACATTGCCCTTCTGGGCCGTGGATGCAGTCAAGACGTGGTACTTTGGAGGCTTCCTCTGCGTGTCGGTGCACATGATCTACACTGTGAACCTGTACAGCAGTGTCTTGATCCTGGCCTTCATCAGCTTGGACAGGTACTTGGCAGTAGTCCATGCCACAAACAGCCAGGCCAAAAGAAAGCTGCTGGCCAGCAGAGTTATCTATGTTGGAGTGTGGCTGCCGGCTGCCATCCTGACCGTGCCTGACCTGGTGTTTGCCCAAGTCCGGGATGTAAGCTCCTCCAACTACGTCTTCCTGCAGGACAGCATGGAGAGCGGCAATTCCAGAACTATCTGTCAGCGTATCTACCCTGTGGAAAGTAGTGTGATATGGACAGTGGTTTTCCGCTTCCAGCACATCCTGGTGGGCTTCGTCCTGCCCGGACTGGTCATCCTCATCTGCTACTGCATCATCATCTCCAGGCTCTCGCGAGGCACCAAAGGCCAGGTGCTGAAAAAGAAAGCATTGAAGACCACGGTGATCCTCATCATTTGCTTCTTCGGGTGCTGGCTGCCCTACTGCGCCGGCATCTTTGTGGACACCCTCATAATGCTGAACGTTGTGTCCTCTACCTGTGAGCTGCAGCAGGCGGTGGAGACATGGATCTCAGTCACAGAAGCACTGGCTTACTTCCACTGCTGCCTTAACCCCATCCTCTATGCCTTCCTTGGGGTGAAGTTCAATAAAACCGCCAGGAGCACGCTCACAATCAGCAGCAAATCAAGCCAGAAAGCAACTCTCATGACCAAAAAACGAGGGCAGATTTCATCCGTGTCTACAGAGTCCGAGTCTTCCAGCGTTTTGTCGAGTTAACCAACAGTCATTGTTTGGAGTTCTTGACTTTACACTCTCAGGAGAGACTAAAAAACAAGCTTTATTTCAAAAGAACTGAACTACATTTTGTACACATGTAAAAACAGAGGTGATTTTTTTTTTTTTATACATTGGCCTTTATATACCTTGAAAACTGCGATTCTGTGTCGGTTTTTTTATCCTTAAGTAGCATTGTGTCCTGAGTAAGAACATATTTGCTCTTCAAGATCCATTATCTTCATTATCCTCCTCACAGACTGTGATGTTCCACCAGGGATCGGTTTCAATTGTTTCTTTTTCTTTCTCCACTGGTAGCTGCTTTTGCAAACCTTGTACATAGTTTGTTTTGTAGCATTTTTTTGTGTCGCACTTAAGTTGCGTGAATAATTGAAAGCTATAATTTATTGCTGTCGTTTACACTGGGCTTATGCTTGATTTAAGAAAGTTGCATTTTGTACCTGTTGTGTTTTTTTTGTACTGTAAAAATAAAAGTGTTCTGTACTTTCCATGACTGTTGTGTGATGAGGGTTTTTACCACTTCTACTCCCTTTGGGGAGTAAGTGGGTGAGCAGTGGTGTGGGGGTGGAAAGTCTCCCAACAAATGTCACCAACTGAACTGGTCTGAAATACAGAAGGACTGTGCAGAAAGACCCTATAATTGCAGGAACATCTGTGCACTTTACATCTTAACCAGACAGCGACACAAAAGCAAAAGAAATCTCTTAGAATTAGCGCCCATATGGCTCCTAAACAAAGCATTTAGCATGTTAAGTTTCCTTTCTGACTTTCTTTCTTTTCCAGTTTGCAAGATATACTGCCTTCATTATGTTTGCCTTGTAAACAAGCAATATACTCATTTACCTCATAGAGAGGGTCAGTGGGTCAACTTGGCCATTAAATCGATCACAAAACCAAAAAAAAAGTATTCAGTAGATGCAAATAGAGAGCCATTGTCTTTAATTAGGTTTTTTTGTGAAATATAACTTGTATACATTTGTTAAAACAAGATAATGACAATATAAGACCCTAACATAACTTGTAAAAATGAATTCCTTTTAAGAGGTATATCCTATAAATCTAATCAACGGAGGATTGGTAAGAGAGGCTGATGTTCAAGTTGGAAGACCAAAGGAAGCAGACAACAATTGATGTCAAGTAGAATGAAGCCATCAAATGCCCTTCGTACAATACAGCCCTGGCATTCATTCCAAACTCCCCTGGAGATGCATTTCCATATCTTTACATGGAGAGAAAAAAGTGTGAAGTGCTTCCATTAAGTCAAAAGGTTAATGCCTGTTTTGGTGCATTGAAACGGTATAAAACATGAGGAGCTATTTAAAGTTGAAAATGTGGCCAAATGAGCCTTATTTAGCACACGACTTCATCCCGTGCAGGAATCAGCTGCACTTCAGCAGAATTTTTTTTTTGTTTTTGTTTTTTGAACAAGGGAAAGTTTAAAGCTTGGAAAAAACATAGCTTTTACAGTCAAAATTAATGTGCCAGCTGCTGTGGGGAGAATAAATATCTCAAAACTATTCATGTCCCTTAAATTGATACATCTTTTTATCTGTTACGACAAACCCCCCTATATTTAGAAATAAAAATCTGAAAGGTTTAGCTTTTTTATTCATCACACCTCAGTCAGCCTCATTCTGCTTCAATCAATGTTGGAAGGTTTTCAGTTTCTTCTCAAATTTGACCAAAATGAAACATTCTGCCCCACATTCAAAACACTACTAACACGTCAGCCTGAAGGCACCATTCCCATCATGAAATAGTGGTGGTAGCAACATGCTGGGGGCAAGAAGAAAGGGCTAAGAAGTGTTCTCAGCTGGACGAAATCCATGTAGAAGACCCGAACATGCAAAAGAAGGTGCTTTTGTAACACTGATGAAAAAAGGGAGATGCATGGGTTCTGTTTCTCTACAAACTGACTTTGGAGTGCTAGAATTTTAGATAGCAGTCCTGTTAGAAATTCACATCCTTGGTACAAGATATTCCCTTACATTCAATATTAAAGTTTTTATTCTCTCTGTGTAATGTAATACTACAATATTGAATAACACACATCTCCAGAGCCTCATTCAGAGAAGCAGTTTTGGAAATTTCTACCTTCCATTCCTTAAAAGTTTTACAAGTAAACAGAGTAAAACTGATTTGAAAACGCAATTTGAATGTTTTAAACTTCGGTTTGATGAGTTAAATCACACAAATATCTTCCTGCAGAAAGGTTGGGTTCCTGGGTTAAAAGCTAAAGTTGTTGGTACTGGTAATTCATTATCTCTGCACCTCCATATGCAACCTTTTAAACTTGGATTCCATCAAATTAGTAAGCCTTGCTTAACTGTTAATGTTGAACACTGTAAAAACAGAAAAGCCAAAGCTTAGCAAACCCCAGTTTAACAACAATTGGCCCGAGCTCCTTTTGTGCAGTGACACGCTCCGCTAAAGGTTACGTTGTTTTTGGGAGGAAAGTGAACGACAGGAAGCCTGTTTCCTGCGTCAGGAGCTCCTGTGGTCAGCAGCCTGAGAAAAGCTTTGAAGACACCCCCGCTGAATTCAACCACCATTACACTCTGTGCCAGCCCGTCCCTGCAAAGGTTACTGGATACCTGTGTGCACTTAGAGCACTCAAGCAAAGGTGTGTATGTGCAGTTAAAGTTTTACACTTGCTGTGAGTGGGAAGCTACCCACACATGCTAATTACTTGCTGTTAGTTGTTTATGTGCATGCTTTGACATGTTGATTACTTTATTTACATTGTAAGATGAAGTGTTGTCAAAAAATGTTTTAAGTAGTGGAAAAGTGTTTCAAAGATATTTATGCTTTTTTTTTTCTTTTTTTTTCTTCTTTTTTTTTTTTTTTCCAAAGATATTTATGCTGCACATGTACACTTGCATAAACATGTTATCTGAAGTCTGTGAAGTCAAAAATTAAAATAAGACATCAGTTTAAAAGATCAAAACTACTTTACAAATTTTAACCCAAAACCCATAAAAATGAAGAAGACCACGAGCCAACCACAACTACAATGCTGCAGTTCCTCATGGCTTATATAGCTTGGGGAAATAATCATCACTGATGTTAAGATCTGGAATACAGACATTGTTCATCTAGATATAGCTTATAATCAAATTGACCTTTTAAAAAAATAATAAAATAAACAGAAGAGCCACTAATTGATTACTTATTTTACACAGATTTATAACTTTTCTAATCTCTTCTCACAAGAGCTTTGGACATATTTACATATTGTTTGGAAACACATAAGTAGTCTTTCTAAAGTTAAACTAATTACAAAAAATATTTTACCTCTTCCCGTTGAAAGATTACGACAGTGTGATTTATTATTGACAGTTAAAGTCTTTAACTTCTTAAACTTTATTGAATAATCTTTTCCTAACATGGCATGTTAAAAATGTACCCAGAGTAGTAAAAGCAATTTGTTTGAAGATAAAATTTAAACTTTAAGATGAACATAATAGCTGTCCATTTTATATGAAAACAGTCACTTGCCATAGTTGTTTACATTGTTTATGTGTAAAAACGTTATTTAGGAGTTTTTGGATTAGTTTTTGTTTAGATGATTAGGTTTGAGCTAATTTGTAAGGTGGCATACCAAAACCTTCATACCCTTTGAACTTAATATTTTGTCATGTTTTGTCATGTTGGGAGACAAGCAGAACAAAGTAACACAATCCCCACCCTGAGAATCCTTTGCCTCAATATGGACATTTAAACTGGTCTGAAATAATGGGAGGCCAGATGGAGCTAAATACAGAAGAATACAGGATGAAAACCTGATCAAGACATCAACAAATTTAAACTGGGACAAGGGTTCACCTTTTGAAGAACAAAAACTCTAATAATAGAACTACAATGGAATAGTTTAGCCATGTGATGGACTGGCGACCTGTCCAGGGTGTACCCCGCCTCTCGCCCGTTGACAGCTGGAGATAGGCACAAGCCCCCCCGTGACCCCTGGAGGACTAAGCGGTTCAGAAAATGGATGGATGGATGGATGGATGGAATAGTTTAGGTCAAAGTATATTCGTGTCTTAAAATGACCTAATTACAGTCCAAAACAACAATCCAACACAAATTATGAATACTTGAAAATTGCTACTCACAGATACTCTCCATCCTCTGTGACTGAGCTTGACTTTTTCTGCATAAAAAACCAAAACAACCCCCCCCCCCATAAAACAGTGCACACACGTCTAATGTATCCCAAAGAGAAATGCAAATCAAAAAGTCAGCAGCTCTAATTTCAGTAAAGTGGGGGGATATCAAAACAAATTGATTATTTTTATAAATATTTTTTTTCAAAAAACTCAACACATTTTCATTACACTTCACAACTTTCTATTGCTATTTTATAAAAATCTTTAATACAAATGTTACAATTATTGAGGTAAAAAAAATATTGAAAAAAATTACAGGAAACAGGAAAAAAACACTTTAAATACAAATGATTACCACGTTTACAATAATAATAATTCATTTCCAACACATGCTTGGTTCAGAGAAGGGAATACAGTAAGGTATGTGTCTTTGTGTAATCAGCAAGGCGACAACTACCTTTTTTACCAGTTGGCATTTTGTAAAAAAAAAAAAACTGAAAGTGTTGTGTTATATTTGTACTGAAAAGTCATCTGAGTGCAGTGGAATGAATTTTATAAATTTGAACTGATTTGGACCAAAATCTATTATATAGATATATTCCTGTGGTTAAAACGGAAGTACACAAATTATAAATTGGTTGCTAATTTTATAGACATTAATTCAATTCATTCTATTTTATTAACTGAACTGATTTAATTTTTGTAATTTAGCTTGATAATACAATTATTATATAATTATCATTTTTGAAGTTCTGCTCACTCTGAGGAAATTACACCAATATTTCTATTTACGCCACTGTTTCTCTACAGATGTTTGACGCATTTCGACTGCTTCAGACAAACCATAGACTGAGACAAACGCTTATAATGCGGAACGGTATTTTGTGACTCGTTTCCAGACGGAGCTGTCTTTGGTCAAAACAACTACTTCCGTCCTGGTCCCATGCATGCTGTGAACAGCTGATGCGGTTCTTCTTTCCCTGTCAAACAGTTATAACATATTTGGTCCAAACTGTCCAAGAATAAAACTGGACATGACGAAAGAGGAAGCTAACGGGTAAGAGCGCTATGAAGGTTGTGTTTGCTGGAGCTCAGCTCTCAGAGGGGCAGTTGGACTTCAGCATGGTGCTAACTCGGCTAGTAGCTAACATGCAGCGGATTGCATCAGCTGGCAGTTTAACTTACATTTGATTAAGTTTAATTTAGCAGCTGATTGAAATTCTTGGAAGATCATAAACAATAAAGCATGAAAAATAAAAGACAACAATGTTCCCTCTGGTCTTGCGCCACTTTTTCCCTTTAAATAGTTGCATATATGGAGGATTTGTTTCCTGCAAGCAAGTAATGAGACTCACTACAGATGTGTTAAAGCAAGACTTGGTGTGCTATTTTCAACGCTAAATTCATGACTACTTAAAAAAAACCTAATGTCTTTTTAGACTTTAAAACCTTCTTGACATAAAATTAAAATTGTGTTTTTTTTAGTTAATTGAAAATCATAAATAGCTTCGGTCGACTGTTACATTTACATTATTAGAATAAATAGTTGCTTATCCTTCTGCTCTCCAACAAATTTTAAGAATTAAAAAAAAATTCCTGCAAATTTCTAGTCATGTTATTCTTTTCAATCGTAGTGATGCTTTGTACAAGTATTACATTGCGTTGGGTGCTGTAATCATAAAAATATTTCGTTTTAAAGAGTGGATATGCACAATATAAGCAAGCATAACATTGCTATATAACTGTTTCAAATGATAACAAAAGTAGTGAGCACAGTTGTCCCCATTTTTATCACTAACTTATTTTCCAAAATCACAGTGTCTCCATCTCCTACCCTTGAGCTTTATTGACTTAAGAGGTTATTAGGGCAGTTAAAGCCATTTCAATTGGCCAAATTCATTACTGGCAAGGCAAGTTCTAATAAGGCAAGGCAATTTTATTTGTACAGCACACTTTCAACACAAGGCAATTCAAGGTGCTTTACATGATTAGAAAAATTAAAACATAGAATCACCAAAAGAAATCTTAAATGAAAATTTATAAGACAATTTAGGTAATTGAAAGAAAAGAACACTTTTGGTGATTAGAGCATAAGAGTACATTTATGTAAAATTATGAAAATTAAAACAGAAAAATGTAACAGTAATTAAAAAGAATGAACGCAAAAGTTGTATCACTTACTTATAAGCAGGTCTATATAGACACGTTTTAACTGTTGATTTAAAATGGTTCAGTGTCTATGCAGTTTTGCATTCATCCGGGAGTTTGTTCAAGATATGGGGAGCATAGAAACTGAAAGCTGCTTCTCCATGTTTGGTTCTGATTCTGGGGACGGTGAGTAACCTAGAGCTGGAGGATCTAAGTGATCTGGATGGTTTCTACCTTGATAGCAGATCTATAATGTACTCTGGTGCTAACTCATTTAATGATTTATAGATTAACAGTAGCACTTTGAAGTCTATTTTCTGAGCTACAGGAAGACAGTGTATCGACTTTACAACTGGGGCAATGTGTTCTACTTTCCTAGTTCTAGTGAGAACACGAGCAGCAGTATTCTGGATCAGCTGCAGCTGTCCGACTGATTTTTTTTAGGTAGACTTGTGAAGATATTGTTACAGTAATCAAGGTGGCTAGAGATAAATGCATTGATGAGTTTTTCTAGGTCTCCTTGTGTCATCACTCCTTTTATCCTAGAAATGCTCCTCAGGTGATAGAAAGCTGACCTTGTTACTGCTTTTATGTGACCCTGGAGGTTCAGGTCTGTGTCCATTATTACACTTAAATTTCTGCCGTGGTTGGTAGTTTCTAGTTTGACCAACTGAAGCTGTGCACTGATATTTAATCAATCTTTTTTGGGTCCAAAGAGAAGTACTTCTGTTTAGTTTTTGTTCCGCTGGAGGAAATTTTGGGACATCCAGTTGTTAATTTGCTCAATGCATTTATTAAGGATTTGGGCGGGTTCAACATCACCGGGTGTCATTGTGATTATGAAGCTGAGTGTCGTCCGCATAGTTGTGGTAGTTATTATTATTGGTTGTCATTATCTTGCTTAATAGGAGCATGTAGATGCTAACTAAGAGGGGCCCTAGGATGGAGCCCTGGGGGACCCCACATGTGATTTCTGTGTTTTGTGATGAGAATTGCCTAATCGACATACATAGTTTCCTGTTCTTGAGGTAGGATAGGTAATAAATCACACCTAAAAAAATAAATAAAAAATGAATGGACTTTCAGTTATTCCACCCAACCAGTCTTGTTTTTTGATGTTGCATGACGATTCAGATTCAAAAGACTTTGTGGCTCCATGAAAAAGCTTAAAAACCTATACATTAAGTATTAATGTATCTAGATTAAGAGTTACAAATATTATATGATTATGATATGATCTAATTACAAATAAAAACGAAAGAGTTTTAAAAGTCTGGACAAACGCATTACATCTGCGATGTCTAAACATGATCTAAAAGACTGTTGGGGTTTAAAGTTATTTTTTTTCTAACCACAACAGTATTTTTAGCAAATATTATGTTTATTTATTCTCCCTATGGGAGAAGTTTATGTCCAGTCGCGATCAGCATAAATCCATATAATGGGAGTCAATTAGGGGTGTGCGATGTGACGATTTAAGACGGTGAAACGATCTACAAGTGTGGCGATATGTCATTTTTGAGAGATCGTTTTATCCCGAGTCACAGCTCTCCTGCTGCATTTCTGCCTCTGTGTGCGATGAAAAGCCTCCTCTCTCTCCACCCGCCCCGCCCCTCTCCTCCCTCCCCTTTAATGTGTGTACAACCTGTAAACAAGCATGGCGTTGCCACGCCTGAGAGCTTAAATGAGGATTTCGCTCCGACGAGAAAGTCCTCATGCATTGTATGGAACTGATTAGTTTTTTTTTTACCAGACGACTTAGAGCAAACACATATTATTTGTAAAGTTTGCACGAAGAGCGTCAAGGCAAGTGATCGCAACACCATAAATATAATATATAATATAATAGAAGGTATCCCAAACAATACAGTGAGAGCTAGCTGGTAGCTAAAGCTATAAAGCCCGACTGCAGCGGCGGTGGCTTGTGCTTCTTCTTTAGTTCTTCTTAGTTCAGCAAGTGCTAGAAAAAATTATCATAAAACTTACTCTCCATGACACAAACGGCAAACAATCCGCGCTACGAGTTCCCCAGCTGCCTCCCCCCCAAACACCGGCATTCCACGCAGGTACGCTGAATGCACAGAGAGTTGCAAGGAATATTAAAGCTGCTTTCCAGTTAACCTTTCAAGTCGGAAATCTCGCAGTTTTCCCGCGTCATTTCACCGAGACATGCCCCCATTAGGTCGGAAATTTTGAGCTCCAACTCGGATCTCTGATAGTAGATGGAGTAGAGCGGGCAGCTCGGAAGTAAAGATGGCTGCACCCGTAGTTGCGATTTATTTTCTTTTTATTTGTACTATGTTGGTCATTTCAGTGCTGTTTTTAAATGCTCTTACACACTTGACTAAATTTCTGCTTTAATACGGTCACCAATTTATACATTGCACAGCCTTGCTGTGCGTGCAATACAATGTACAGCGTTGTTTTTCTTGCTGGTTTGCTGAAGATGCTATGTCGCTAATAACAATGACTAGCCTGTCCCTCGACAGCTGCGTCCATGTTCTTTCCGACTCGGAGAGTAGTGAGACAAACTGGAACGCTTTAAGCGGGCAATTACGTCACATTCTCGTGTACAGGAAAGCGGACGCCCGAGTATCCGAGACAAAACGAATGGAGCATAAGTATATGTTTGGATAGATGGAAGAATAATTAGAACTGCTTATACTACAGTCTACCTTAATTATCTTATGTTGCAGCAGCACTTTGTATACTGCTGTGTTTTTACACTTACGTTTTTATTAGTTATGTGTGCTTGTTTATAATATCAGCAATCTGAAAAAAAAGATTTGAAACAGTTAAAGCTGTATTTACCCCGTTGTATGAGGATTATTAATTGGTGTGTTATAGATTGCACAATAGATCTTGCACTATATTTGCAGCTGCATGTTAGTCTTTTATTTTAAAAGGTTAATATTTTATTCTTTTTGCTTAATATCATATTTTTAAACAAAACTAGGTTTATGTTTGCTTTCTGTTTTGTTACATTTCCTATTGAAATGTTATATAATACATTAAAAAAAATTTATGATTTAGATGTATTTTTCAATGAGGTTATTTGAAAAATGAAAAATATTTATATATATATATATATATATATATATATATATATATAACTGTTTCATTCAGAACTTTCTGTGCATTTCTTTCATCTCTGGCGTGAGAAAGACATAAGTATTTTATCCCTATATATTTAGCCCTGTAGTCTGAGGACTTTAACTTTGTGATCTTCGGTGGCCGGTTAGACAGAATTTGCTACTGCAGACATCAAAATGGTTAATGTTGGCATGTTTCTAAATTGTACTAAGCGAATGACCAGTTGGACAAAGTTCAGCTTCCACAGGCTCCCTTTCTGCACTGTACACAGACTACAGCTGTAATGGCGGTCGGCTGCAACGTCATTGAAATCACTGGTTACTGTAAGTTGGAATAGATTGCATTAAAAGCTTGTAAAGACGCCAAAGCTTATACCTTACCACCTCTGAGACGTTCCAAACTCACAGGGAAATATCGCTAACTATTCATAACAAAACATGGTTAAATGAAGGAGTTTGGGGGCTGATAATGCCTTATTCCAGGCGGCAAATCTCCTGCCCTGATTGACTCCCAATATATGGATATATGCTGATTGCAACTGGGTATAAATTTCTACCCAAGGACGCCCAAGTGGTTCCAAATTTGTCTGGGTGAGTAAATGAACATAATAAATGCTGAATATAAGGTCTAGGTTGAAAAAAAATTAAATAAAAATTCCTTTAAGGAAAAGTGAGTGCTTTCAATGGATCAACATTTTGTAAATTTGAAATTAAGCTGTGGTCAAATATGTGGCCTGATTTTCTTTAAATTCTAAGACATTCAATCCTGCAGCCTCAGCTCTAAAGATGAATATGTACAATTTCGCTGACCCATTTCTTGTCTGTTTATTTATTCAAGTGTTTGAGTATATTTGATCGCGTATTCAAATAAATGTTTAGAACTTTTCACGTATATACATAGTGAAGTTCGACATTTCCACAATTTAACAATAGTGGATGTGTTTTGGTTGGAGACTCAAGTTGTTGGGTCCATGAGTGTTAGAACAGTTCTCTTTAACCATATTTTATTGTTTGTTCTATCGAATTGTCGTTGGTTTAATAGCTGACTTTATGTGAGTTTGGATCTTCTTCACTTTTTCAGAATCGAAACAGCAATAAAACATTTTAGGTTGTTGCATAATACTATTGCTGAATGAGAACCATTTCTAATAGCCATATTCTGAAGATTAGTTTTAGGCTTTTTATAGACGGAGAACCTGAACTTTTACAGTCGTTGGCTGTGTTATTAAAGCAGTAGTATCTGTGTCACTGCAGACAATAGAGGAAGTACAACCGGGATCTGATTCCTCCCTTGGAAGCCATAATATGTTTCAGTTTTTAGCTTTTGTTTGGGCTTTATTGCTATTCATAGCTGTCCTTTGCTCCTTGTTATTTCCTCATCTCACATGCTTCCTCCAGGTCGAGAGTCCTGGTATTTTGGGGAACTAAACAGCTGTTATTGATGCACCTGCAGTCTTAGAATTTAATTATACGTCATAATGGAGGAGTTCAAAGTGTAAACTGCTTGTTGTAATCAGTCTTTGATCTGCTGGTTTATTGTGGCTTTATTTTTTTGATTGCCTTTTGTTCTTAAATCTAAAGGAAGAACGTGCTTTGCTGTGAAAAATAAATACATTTTGTGTGTGGTGTCAGAAAAACACTGCACATCTCCCTGAATACATTGTCCCATGTTGGCAGCAGCTGTGGGGATTCTTCCCTGTACCTGATTTTCTTCATCTAGTCATGATGCATGGTTCCACTACTATTGGTTTCTTCCACAGAACTCAACTTTCTAGAGCCTTTTTATCTTTTAAGGCTGTATTTTATTTATTTATTTATTTATTTATTCATTCATTCATTCGTTTTCTTGGTTTGGGGTTTCTGGGCTGTTTCTGTCCACTGACTTGGAGTTGGTCCTCTTAGAAGAGGACTGCTGGAATCCAGTGAAATAGATCTCCACCCTCCGGAAAAAAAACAGAGTACCTAAACTAGTTTGATTAAAACAGTGGAATTAGATCAAACTGAATACATGTTGGATTGTTTCATAACTTATATAGTTTAATACAAACTTGGTGCCAGTCCAAACTGTGTGGAAATGTGTAAGTAAAAAGTATTCAAACTGAGCTGTTAACTGTAATTACAACAGGCAATCTGAAGATATGATGTATGACTTTTTCAAGCTTTAGCTCTGAGAATTAAGTGAAACAAGTTTTTGCTTGGAAAAAATTCCATCTATCTTTAATAAGTAAATCCTTTGAAATATTGTAAGAAGAAATATGGTACTTATGCAAGATCAGCTGCAGCAGCAATTTTGCTCCATTCAGACTTAAATGTGAATCCTCAACAGTCTTGTGCAGTTGTGATGGCTTCAATCTGGATTTGCAAATCATAAATGCTGGAAAGTATTCTAAATTACTTTTGCTGGGGTTTCTGAAAAAGATTCCTGCAGTTGAAATGCATCTTATAAAACCTTCAAAAAACATGAGCCATCAGCACAAAACCCCAAAGCATTTAACCAAAGCTATAGTGGGAATGGTTTAGCACAAAGCTTGTCCATCTGTCAGATTGGTCAGGTCATACTGCAGACCTAAATCCAGTCAGTTTTAACATTTGCTGTTCACAGAAGGTCTCTATCCAGTCTGACTGATGTTGAGCTATTTTGCAAAGAAGAATTAGTCAAAAACAGTCTCCAGATGCACTTGGGTTGCAGACGCACAGTTTTTGTGTGTTTGTGGTAATTTCTGCCATTGTGTTAGGTTTGAGTTTTGCCATGCATATGTTGTTCTGTTAATGCCATATATTGTAGGCAAATTTAGCATGACAATCAAGTAATCTTACAAATAAAGACACCTTTACTTTCTGATGAGACAAACTGTTATCATAATGGGATGATCTGTGGTTTTCACAAACAAATACAGTATTAAGAGATTGTCAGTCAGTCTCTAGTCTTTTCAGAGCTGCAGAGTTTATCTACCTAATCTTACTTTCTGACATCTAAATCTTAGTCGCTCTCCAAGCTCTCTCCTGTCCATTAATCTCAGCTCCAGCTGTTTTGTTTAAAAGAACAATAGGATTAAAGGTGGTTCAGACTTTAAAGCTGGAGGTGGTGATGGCTCAGAATTAATTTTCCCAGGCGCTCAACTACTTCCTCGTGGGACGCAGGAGAAATAGGAGGTGGAAGCTGACTTTCATGTTTATGTTGTGTTTCTTCCTGTTTCAGCGCGACGGAGGAGGAGCAGCAGGCTCAGTCAAAGAAAGCCCTGAAGAAACAGCAGAAGGAAGCGGAGAAAGCTGCAAAGAAGGCTGAGAAACAGGCCAAGTTGGTCAGTGTTGTTGTGTTTCTTTTTCTGTTTTGATGTTTCACATCCCCCCAAACCTTTACAGCTGTTAACCGTGTGACGTGTTGTTCTGGTGGGCATTGTTGGGCCAGCAAGGTTGGTGAGCCAACAGGGGGTTGGAGTCTCTATTGTTCAAGTATTCCTGTCATTTTGGCCATGTTTGTCCGCTTAAAGTGTTCTTTTCTTCTTCTGTCATCCCACATCCTACACAGTAATGCTCATAATTATTAAAACACTCATACATTGAGGATAGATGGATTATGGAGCTCATTGTGGATCATTTTAATCAAAAATATAACAATAAGAACAGTTAATTTTTCAACAAATCACATGGATTATTTTCTAGGGCTTTACGATATGTTTTATGTTACATATGTAACGTGCTGTGGATTTAATGGCTTGTTTTAAACAATTCAATTTAACCCTATTAGAGCTGAAATTACTCAAGGCCTCCTGGTGATTTTTGTCTTTCTCTTTTAATAAATGTGTTAGAAAATGTCCTATGTGCAAATAGGTTTGACCTTTTTCAAGAGAAGTATAATTTTAAATAAATGTTCTGAATTTTTTATTATTATATTTTAAATGCTCAAATAGATATATCAGAATCAGATATATATGTGTAAATAATGAACAAAAAAAACTGAACTTGCAGAAATGAAAATGAACATGAATGACAACCTTGGACTGATTATTTTATATGTACAATTTTGAGTGTCCCTGTTACATGTGATTTAATGTTCAGGCGTTTTCTAGCAGCTGTGGTACTCTGTAAAACTGTTCCTCTCCATCTGTAGACACAGCCCAAATGTTGCACTCCTTCCACATCCAGGGAGTACCTTTTTGCACCTTGTTTGAATACAAAAGTTTCATTGCCTCTGCATCAAAACAAGATATCCCCTGGTGAGAGGAAGCTGATAGTCAGGGATTTATTTTAGCGTGAATCTGAGTGGCAGTGGATTGAAAATTAGCCAGATCCAGAATTCTTGAAGGTATGGAGCATTTCCAGCAGCTTCAGCAGCACTCTGTCCTCGACATCACCCATTGCTGGCGATGATCGGTAGCCCTTCATCTGAAAAATCTCCACAAGTAGAAATAAATCAGATTATGTTAGATTTATTCAAAAAGAATCATTGTTTTTGCAAAATATGTTCAACAATAAGGACATCAAATAAAAGGGAAATATTAAATAACAGTAATTTGAGACAATCAGAAAAAAATGGATAGTATTAGCAATAACACTAAAAAACAAAATCTATAAAAAAAATAAAAATAAAGCTAGAAATACATTTGCAACGTAAATGAACTTTTGCACTTGAAGGCAAATCGTCTTCATCCACATTTGAATCCTGTTCCACATGTCTACATGGAAGTTTTCCTGGAATTAATATCAGTATTAAAGGGCCTTGAATCGCCTTGTGTTTAAAGTGTACTATATAAATAGAATTGCCTTGCATTGCCTATTAGCACTAATAAAAACTGATATACTTACTGCGGTTGTAATGGCAAAATTATTTTGTCCATTTTTCTGGATCCTCCTGAATAAATATACACAGTCTAAATAAATTACACCAGAATTGTTTACCTACAGATGTTTGATGTATTTCGGCTTCTCCAGACAAACTCTAATAAGATGGAACTGCAGTTTCTACCAAAAAAGAATATTTTCCTGATTCTTCATAGGAAGTAACTTTTGACCCATGATGTCATGTCTGCCAATGTGCTTCCTATTGAAAATATCTTTCTCAGGGTGTTTCTCAATGCCCAGGAACCTCGCCTTGATGCCTTGGTCCCGCCCACGGTTGCCTAGGAGATACGTCATCAGGGACCGCCAAGGCGTGTTCCAATGTTCATGTTCTACGGAGGAATCTGTCTTCCGTTTGTTAGCCGTTTAGCTAACTAACCAAGGATACAGCAGACGTGCCTTGAGCCTGCTCCCGGTCAAAAATTTCCCAGAATACAGCGCGGTAGGAGCCGGCAGCACCTACTTCGGGGAAAATTTCAATTTTAAATGTAAGTCAACTATTTTTAACCATCGGGCTTATATCTTATATTTTTTTATTATTATTTAGATCCAAAGCAGTTATATATGGTCCGTTAGTTGCTTAGCAGTTGCAGCTTCGGTGGCTACCAGGTACTAATTCGTTTGCACATTTGATTTAACTGACATATACAAAAAAAATAAAAAAAGTAAAACTCTCGTTATACATTTCCAGTTCCATGGTTGAAGTAATATTACTACGCTAAATGCTACTACGATGGGCGGGACGTAAACAGACCACGTAAGCCGCCGCGGTCACGTAAGGCTAGTCTGTTCCAAATCGTTTTTTTGACCAAGGAAGGACAATGTCCTTGTAGGCAAGGCGTCTTGCCTACCAAGGCAGTGGCTCGGTAGGCAAGACGCCTTGACATTGAGAAACACCCTCAATGTAAGCTTAAAAGTGTAATCATTTAACCAAGACCTTACTTGACCCAGTAGGAAACAGATTATACCTTCTACTTTTGCACATTTTCAACAAAAAGCAAACTTTGTAAAAGTACATCTGAGGAAAAAAAGAATGAATTTGTTCAAACCAATCAAGGCGCAGAGTTCTAATGATTGACGCAGCGAATAGCCAGTGGAATGCTGCTAGCTTCTTATCTAAACGCTTGTTGCACTGAAGGCCTGTGATGGCTTGTCAAAAATGGTAACACACTTGTGACTGTTGCTTAAAGTTTTGTGCTTTTAAGTATTAACAATTTGGCAAATTTATAGTTTTCTTTTTTATTTGTGTGAGATTTGACTTTTGCTGCTAAAGTTTCAACAGAAACCTTAAACTTCACTCTTTTTCCATATAACACCTTCTGCAACTACACACTGCTGCATTCGCTGATCAAAGCATTGCTTTAAGTCCCTTTTCATTCGTTTTCTCTGAAGTTCTGTTGTTTTCTTCTTCATGTCGGATTTGGTTCCCTTGGCTGCAGTTGTGATTTTACGAGGGAAAAGTTGTCTGCTTGATTAATTAAAAAGGGAATACTGGGCAATTTAGTACTTAAGCATTTTTAACAAAAGCCCTTCTGTTTTCCGTGTGATTATTGCTCATCTTTGTTGTTTTGTGTTTAAGAGTGGTGTGTTTCTTTTTAATTATTTTTTTAGATTAAGGTATAGGGAAGCAAATGTGTATCTTATGAAAAAAGTCACTTTCTCTTTGACTGAATTCCTCAAAAACATCAAACACAGACATGTGGCTAACTTGTGGATCTCCATGGATCTGGAAATAACTTTCAGTGAGGAGTTAAGATTTGCTAAAGAAAAGAACTTCTCCAGTTGTGCTAAAATCCAGGTTCATCATCCTTAAATTCTTCCATTATTTCACCTTCAAAATATTTTTCTTTCGTCATATCTTGGTTGACTTTATTATTCAGGCTGACACAATTACTGTAAACAGTTTTATACTTCAGAGTATTCCCTGAAAGGTTAGAGTTCTTCAGGCAATAGGGGGAAAATTCATTGAAGCTCAGGGACATTGTTGTTTGGTGGTCTAGGAAATTATTTAGATTTAAAAACTGTATGCTTTATGCAGTTACCAATTGTCTAAAGGTTTTGTCCAGCCAGCCATTTATTTATCCATTCTCACCCTCCGTTCATGCACTCTGAATTTATCAGAAGGGGACTGAGAGCTCTGCTAATCTGTGTCTGGAAAATTATGGGATTTGTACACGGGAAAGGTTTAGGAGCCCTGAAAGACTCATTTTCAGACAGCTAATAGAGAAGTTACAACATTATGCTGCAACTGGTTTATGACCCGCCTGGCTGACGACTATCTTACTCCAGTGTTTGTATTTGATGCACGGTGCCTTACAACCTGGTTTATTTTAACATAAAACGAACAATGAAATGGCACCAAAAGATGAATCATTACCAACTACCCCTGGGCAAACTGCAGACAAGGGGAAATGTAAATATTTAAGAACTTTTATAATACTTGAGGTCTTCCAACAGTTTTCCTGAGTGCTTTATTTGCAGTGAACTGTTGTAAAATGCCACGTGAGTTGCTTTGGGATTCCTTCATGGTTATTTAGCTTAATTTATTGTCTCTACATCAATTATTTGTATACAGGAAGAAAGAAATGAACTCAAGTATCCAGTTATTATCCTTAAAATCAGACTTTTAAAGGCTGGCAATAGAGTCTAGACTTATTACTTGAGTAATAGTATATTACAATTTATCTAAATTAGAAATCTAGTTGTGATAGCTTGCAGCACTGCCATGGCCGAGGTGCCTTTGAAAGGTGAAAGCAGTGAAGTTTCGTTTTCCAGTTGAATTAAACCAGTCAGCATCATTTCATGGAGGGAGAGGCTGCTGTCACTTTTAGATCCACTGGTTGCTGCTCACATCACTGAAGCATAGTAGGCATCGCCTCAGGGAAGACCTGAAAGCTGAGTTGAATGTTTATTGAGTGAACACTGGTATTCTTTTTTCTTCTTTTTTTCTTCCCTACTAGCTCTACACTCATTCTGCAAACACTTGTCACTTTTGTGGGGCTCGCCCGCTTTCTGGCTAAAGCGAGTCTATATTCGGTTGATCATAAGCTGAAATATCATCCATCTTGTGACTGAATTATTATATCAAGGATGGGTGATTCCAATTCACTCCACTGCCACCAGCCATTTCCACGCTCCAATATCAATTTGCATAGAAGATGGAGGCACAGCATTGCCAAGGCTGCATCTCATTGCACTCTGGGAGTCATTTGCCTGGAAGTCCATGCAGAGATAAAGAATATCTGTCCACTTACACTGTTTCTATTACATAGCAATATCTCGTGGTGCCATTACTCATTGCCCGTGATGTGTCGGAGCAATGTGTGGAAGAAGTGTGCATTCCAGGGATCCAGTGCTTGGCTTTGGGGCTGAACTATGAGTTATTAATTTTATTCAAATCCTGAACAGCAAAAGACGCAATTTACACGACTGTTGTAGCAAAACGTTTCCCCCTTTGAAGACAAATATTTTTTTTTTTACATTTTTGTTTGGTGGTTTTGACTTTAATGGTCAGGAAATAACAAGATGGCTATCTATCAGCAATGTCCCCTGACATTTCCTGTTACTTTCCTTTTTCTTTCAGGCCGCTGAACAACAAAGTGCAGATGAAGATGTAAGTATCCACAAGTGACTTCTTGCTCATTTCTTTGAGACCAGTTGTTTTTCGCTTCAGTCTGCTCTTGGTATTATTCTTTTGTAGCAATCAGTATGCAAATACCTGCACGCATTACTCTGGGATCCTGTTTTTTAATGTTCAATAACTTCTCCTTAGGATCATGATAAGCCCCAGTATCTTTTCTGTTTGTCTCTTATCTCAGATGTAGTAGACAGACAGACGTCATTACAGCGACGTGCAAAAACGGTCTCAACCATGATAGCGTTGTTTGTGCTAAAAGGTGTGTCGCTTTTTTTTTCTTTTTTCTTTGAAGGACTTTGCCAAGGACCGATATGGGATGTCGGCTATGGTGCAATCGCAGCAAAAACTTGGTTAGTATGAGAACTACTCGCCAACACATCTAAACACAATCTGCAGTGTACTCACTTTCTTGACAAGCATGTGGTGCTCATAAAAAGCGGAAAAGTAATGTTGAACGTATTTCTTTCTTTTTTAATCTCACATTTTTAACTTATGACTTTTTTTATTAAAGTGAGATGGATTTGAAAGAAATCCACAGTGCCGCTGAAAAGTATTCATGCATTCACCAGGAACTTCAATTTATTTCATTTCGACTTTATGTGATTGACCAATACAAAGTACATATTTATGAAGTCGAAGATCAATATTTTATTGCAAATGGAAATATGAACAATTTGCCTCCTTTTACTCTGAGGCTCAAAGTTGGGGGCAGCCAAATGACTTGAGTTTGCCTAAACCTTTGTAAATATTAATTTAATCTCAGTATAAAGACAGCTTTATTGTAAAGGCCTCAGAGGTTTTTTAAAGAACATTAGTGAACAAAGAATCAAGAAGACCAAGGAAGACAACGGACAGATTGGGATTGAAGTTGTGGAGGATTTTAAAGTAAGCTTACGTCATAAAAATATCTTACATAACAATATCTAACAGCACTGTTTGGCTTGACACAACTGTACACCCACTAAGACCTGGCCATCCATCTGAACTGGCTGTCAGGAAAGTAAAGCATCGGGGAGCAAATAGGCCCTTGACCTCTCTGCGGGAGCTGAGAAGCAGTTAGATTGTAATATTGTCAGATTATACTAAACATGAGTTTTTTGGTCTATATGCAAAAATGTCAGGAACGCATGTCACCCTCAACTTAAATTCCCCAGGGTGAAGCATGCCGGTGGTAGTATCATGATTTAGGGATGCTGCTCTTAACCTAAATAGACAGGAAAAAGACTTAACAAAGATTTGAAATCAAAGAATATTAATGTGTTATGATGGTCTTTTAAATGTCTAGACCTACATTGGGCCAAAAGTATTTGGCAGAGATTGAGCAAGCTGTCTCATTTAAAAAGCTGAGCGAGGTCTGTAATTTTCATCATGGGTGCACTTTAACTGTAAAAAATATATATATCCAGGAAATCACATTGTACAATTTTGAAAGAATTTATTTGTATAATGGTGCAGAAAATAAGCATTTTGCAGCAACAAACAAGCCAGAACTCTGGCCCTCACAGACCTGCTACTTTTTCTTCAAGAAGTTCTCCTATCATCCACTTGTTACCTGTATATCGCTTTCATGCATTGGAACTCACTATCTGTATAAAAGACACCTAACTACACCTTCAGTCAGACTCCAACCTCCAAAATGGGCCATTCTGTCTATCACAGTTGAAGTTTAGCAATGATTTTTAAGTGGGACAAATTGCACAATCGGTGGCTGGCAAATGCTATTTTTCCCTCACCTTAAATTCAATTCAGAATCAGTGGCAAGACTTCAAAATTAATGTTCACAGATGCCCTCCAGACAATCTTAATAAGCTTGAGCTGTTTTTTTCTGAGTACAGTGTGAAAATAATTCAGTTAAAGCTGGAAGAGACATACCCTAAAATTATTTTCAGCTGTAATTGCAGCAAAACTGCTGACTCAGTCGAGCTGAATCCAAATACACACCACTCTTTTCAGATTTTTATTTTTTTAGAAGGGAAGAAAAAAAGTTGAAAACAATGTCTTCCTTTCATTCCAATACTAAATACACTTTGTTTTGGTTTGTCACATAAAATATGGTTGAAATACGTCCAGTAAGATGTGAAACATTTAAAGGTACACTTTTTTTTTTTTTTTTTTTTTTTTTTGCGAGGCATTATAAGTGTTTGGGTTTACGTTTAAAGATTGTCCGTTACCAAGGTGCCATAACAGATTTAGCAAACTGTTGTCATTGCAAAGACACGAGGAAATTGCATGTCATTTTTCCATTGTTCCATTTCTTATATGCTTGTTGAGAAATACAGGTTGTGCAGCTGTTTGTGCACGTAATCAGTGTTTTCAACCTGTTTTCGTGCTGGAACTCATGGAGCAGGATAGTAATAGTAGTAGCAGCAGTAAAAGTATTGAAAGCAAGGATTCTGATTAAACAGGTTTGTGATAAACATCAGGAAAGGCGGCTTTTGATTCACCTCTGGTGGCAATTTCATCGATACCACAGATAATTCATCAAACTGTCTGTGTCTGAGAACTCCCCAGATGAGTAAAGCAGCCGACAGACCTGTTGCCGCCGTCCATCTGTCTGCACGTTCTTTCAGCATCAGTAGTAACAGACAAAGTGGGGCCTCCCTCACCTGCATGCCAAGTTCAGCCATAGAGATGAAGCAGGAGAGGGATGGGGAGGGGGTGTTCTTTCATGTGAGTTGACGGAGAGTTCTCAGCCAAAGGGGCAGCTCTTTCTCCAGTGTCTCTAGCTGATTATCAGCAGTAAGCATGCCTCAAAGTGATACAAGTGAAACTAGACTCAATTTGTCTTAAAGCCTCGGGAGAATAGCCAAATTTTAGACAGCTTTCAGCAGCTCGTCTACTGTGTCTTATTTATTAGGCATGCCTGTAATGTGAGCTTTTTTCACTGCCTGTTTTTCCACAAGCACACGCACGCTTCTCCACACGCTTTTCTACCTTTGGGAGTATAAAGGATAATCAAGGGAGGTTTCTTGGCTCAGAAGTGGTGGTGAGGAAAAGTTATGTGAAGTAATGAAGCATTTGTATGTCTTTTTGATCCAGACAGGGCATTGGTTCGAGTCCAAGACCTTACTCTGGAGAAAGTTGACCAGCTGATTTGGTTGCGTGCCCGGGTCCACACCAGTCGAGCCAAAGGTGAGATCACTCCCTTGCCTCTGAGCACTTTGTTCACCATTTACATCAGAGTCTACAAAGAACCAGGGTGGGATGCCCCCCTGTGCTTATCCTTGGTGTCCTATACTCTGCAGACTAAATCATCTACCCTTGAGCCATTATCCTCCACAGCTCTCCTTTTAATTCAAGATCAAACAGCAGAGGCAAGTGATGTGGAGTACTTGAATTTCTTATGACCTCAAGAAGTGACATCACTCCTCTTAGTTTTAATACTTAATTTATATAGCCATCTATTTCATGCAAAAAATATTAATGCTTTTGAGCTTTTGCACATTTTATAAGGGTCCAAACACAAACCTCTGAAGTATTTTATTGCATTTTATGTACAAAACAAAGACACATTAGTGCAAAATTTTGACAAAGAAAAAATAATGTGACTCAAAATTTTTTTTGCAAATAAAAATGAAAAGTGTGGTGCTCATTTATATTCAGCCCTTCTGAATCAATACTTTATAGAACCAGTTATTGCTGCAATTAGAGCTGGATGTCTTTTCAGGAATATCTGTACCAGCTTTAATCATTAAGAAATTGACATTTGGCTAATTCTTTGCAAACTACCTCAGTACTTGTCAGACTGGATGGGGCACGTCTATGAACGTCAATTCTTAAGTCTCGCACAAACTGTCAAGTTGTGCGAGACTTGACAGTTGCGAGATGTTGATGGGCTCGTTCAAACACATGAATGTGCTTGGATCTAAATTCCACTGAAGCTCTGGCTCTGTTTTTGGCTCTATTTCAGGATTTTTATCCTGCTGCTAGGTGAACCTCAATTCTTCTGCAGCCTCTTTCTAACAGGTTTCTTCTTACAGAATTTCTTTGAATTCAACTCCATCCATCTTCCCACCGACTATGACCAGCTACCTGCTGATGATGGTTTCACTACAAAAAGTGCAATTTAGGTCACATCTGACCAAAACACCTTCCATATGTTTGCTTTGGAAGGTTTGATATCTTCTTAAGGTTTACAGTCTACCTCTTGACTGCTTCTGTGATTGATGCTTCCCTTGCCTAAAACTGTCACCTTAGACAGACAACCATGCTTTTTTAGATGTTCAAATTTAGGATTACAAATTATATGATACAGAGATGGGCTCCATTTACTAATGACTACTGAAAAGAAATGGTTGTGCTTGATTATATTAAGGGATTCAGAGTATAGTTTTTTTCCCCTAAGCGACAGGGACTTCTTTGAGTTAATTGGTAACTTTTTAATCAGAACAGACAGGTCACATATGGGTTGCCCCAAGGTTCCATCCTTGGGTCCCTGCTATATAATGTGACATGCTTCCGTTAGCCCAGATTATGACAACGAATTAGATTAGTTACCATAGCTTTGTGGATGATTCACAACTCTACATTACAATGTCACCAGGGTATAATGAACTCCAGAGTCAGAATAAGACACAAAATCATCTGATCACAAGATTAGCCATCTATCACCTGAAGAACATTTCCAGGACTTAAAGGACTAATCTACCAACAAGATCTTGGGAATATCATTCATACATTTATCTCTAGTCAAACTTATTACAGGTCTGCCTAAAGAATCGATCAGACAGCTGCAGCTGATTCAAAATGCCGCTGCTGCGTCTTCACTAGTACTAAGAAAGCACTTCACCTCAGTTCTGTTGACCTAACTCTGGCTCCCTGTATCTCAGGGAATAGACTTTTTAAATACTTTTGCTTCTAAAACACATGACTGAATTGGCACCAAAATACATAAATATGTTTTTGTTGTATCAACCTTCCACACTGTTCAGGCCATTTGGTTAAGCATCCACAAAGAGGACCAAAGAGGGAGAAGCAGCAGCATTCAGTTTTTATGCTCCTCTCTAGAGGCCAAATATATGGCCTGCAAAGGCTTCTCTCGGAAAGCCCAGGCTACGTGCAGTTAGCATGTCCTTAAGGATGAAGCTAATGCCTTAATTAACCTCTTGCACAAAAACTGGCCTTTGAACAATGAGAATTTGACAGCTTCTTAGCTATGATTTTGTCTCAAAATACGTGATGTTCTTCTGAACACCTGGCTTAAAACTAGGCCAGCTTGACCCTTAGTTAATCGTTCTGGCTTATATCCTTATCTGATAAATGGTTCTTTTAGAACTCCCAGGAAAACACATGTTTCCGTTCCAAAAGTACTTGCATCATAGAACACCCTAAAACTGTGTCTGTGGATAGAATCAAGAGAGTCGTGATGAGATCCTAAAGAACATCTGAGTCCAAGACCTTACTTCGGAGAAAGTGGATCAGCTGATGTAAAGGTTAAGTGTAATTGTTCAGTGACACCTATGTATATTAATTAAAAATGACTGGCACGGCTGAGCATTTTGGAACGAGAGCGTTGTGAGTCCTGTATATTTATTGCTTAAATTTTTGTCCATTAACCCACACCTCTAATCTGGAACAAGCTTCCGCAAAACTGCTGAAACATTGAATTCCTTTAAATCAAAGCTAAAACCCATTTGTCTAGAGATGCTTTTGAACAATAATCACTGGAACATTATTTCTAGTCTGGATTGCAGTTTTTCATTACTGTATTCCCCCACTGTGATGTCTTTTTTTAAAATGTTTTGTATTTATTTTTTGCTTTTGTTACAGTTTTGTCATGTAAAGCCCTTCCTTGGGAAATGTAGTATACATCTAAACTTGACTTGAATACAAATGCATGCCAAACATAAAAAAAACATATATACTTTTTTCTTCATAAATTTAGATAATTTCATGTTGATTTATTACATAAAACATGTTAAGTGTTGTGGTTTGAATATGACAATAGGAGTGAATACTTTTTGCAAGGAACTGAGATAAAAAAAAAAAACTGTCTCAGAATTTATGTTTACATGAACTTGACCCATTATTTGTTTAGAATGCTTCCCTTTTTCCATTCTCTCCATGTCAAACTGTTCGACAGTCTGAGGGTGTTTTCTGATATCATTCTCACACTAGCTTATCACTTCCAATGGTTAGATCAGATAACTCAGTTCCAGCAACTGGCAGCCAAGAAGCTTTTGAATTTGAATACAATGAGCTGCCTGAGCTTTGCCTGCTTTGTTGTACCTCTCTATTAAACACCTCACCTTTCTTCTGCTGTGGTGAACCTGCCATCCTAAACAAACCAATGATTGTATTTTCTGCCATTTCCTTTCAAGATAACTTCCAGGGTCAAGAGTCGCTTCCTATCCACTTGTTTTTATTCTCCGTGCTCGCTGTAGGATGTCCGTGCGAGCAGAACAACATCCTGATTCGGTGTGGAATGAGCTTTATTTGTTGGTGGGATTTTGGTATCACTGCTATCCCCACCACCTGCCTCTTTCTCCCAGCCAGCAAACGTTAATGTATCTGGGTGGTCCACCTATATGCTAACCTGAGTTTTTGTGAGCTAGCTTGTTTACATTCTTCCTAGGTGTGTGTGTTTGTGTTTGATTCAAAGGTAGCAATCACACTTTCTCCACAAAGGGTTCTTCAAACACAAGTCTTTGTTCACAAATGTTTGAGCTTCTCCAGCCTTTTAATTTCACCAGCTCTCCTTCCAACGATTTTTTTTTTTTGTACGACAAGTTTGTTAGGTCTGCATTACCTATTGTTGCTTTACTTTGCAGGGAAGCAATGCTTCTTGGTCTTGCGTCAGCAGCAGTTCAACGTGCAAGCACTGGTCGCAGTGGGAGATCGTGCCAGCAAGCAGATGGTCAAGTTTGCCGCAAAGTGAGTACCGAGACTGTTTTTCCTGTCAGTCGGTGCAGACAATGGTGGGAAAATCCTGGGCCCTAATCGTCCGCTGGTCCATTTTCACACATTCTAAAACCATGAAAGGAGGGGGGAGGGGGGTGCAATCAATCATTTTTCACATGACGGCTGAAGCTGGCTTTTAACAGGGTGGAATACAACGCAGTTTTTAATGGAGCACTTCCTGTTAAGATGGCAGATACAGCCGTGTGGATCAGAAAAGGAAGCCACACTTAAGTGCAAAACATCATTAGTCATTTTAACAGCTAAATTGTAGCCCATTACTGCTAGTCTATCAATGACAGCAATTTTCGAAGGACAGAGGGAGGGATGCAATAATGCTTCCTTAGCGTCACATAAGAGATTCACTTCAAAGCTTGATTATAGAATAACTCTTAATGGGAGCTTGAATTTTCTTAGAAAAATGCCTCATGATGAAATTCATGCACATATACTGTAGTATGTAATGCACTAATTTCCAAACAAGCATTTGTTTTACGCCCTGTATTTAGGGAATTTAACACATGAAATCTTAATTATCACATGCAACAATTATGGCTTCTCTGTGGATGTTGCTAAATTAGTCCAACGTTAACGCCCACAGCTGTAATCGTAACCGCATAATAAAGGCAGTTGATTCTCCGCTTTGGCAATTCAGATATTGCAGTAACAAACACCGTTTAAACTGGGAGCATAGTTCAGGGCTCAGACCGCACTTGTATGCCATTCTTGCAGAAAGTCACGTAAAGGGTAGAAAGTGAGTAATCTGAGTAAAGACCGTTAGCCTGATGGTACAGACACAGCAGTGTCAGGCCTGCTTACAGAACATGTTGGGCTCTGTAACTGTTTCAGACAGTTACCTCATAAGCTCAGCAGGTTCTGACATCTTCACTTTGATCGGAGCTGACCTTCCCAGCCTTTCGTTCTCTCCATGGTTATTTTTAAAATAAGATATGAAATTATGTCTGAGAACATCAATGTAGGCCAAGCATTCGAAAGCAACTTAGAACTTCTGTTCATGGGGCCGTTTTTAATACCAGTATGAGTCATATGGCTATTTGGATGCATTACCTGCATTATGTTTACTTTGCATTCATATGCACCATTTCTTCAGACTAGGGTTGCATCTAACGATTATTTTTGTTGTCGACTAATCTAACGATTACTTTTCCAATTAATCTAATGATATTTTTTTGGATTAGCTAATTTATCCATTGGCAAGCTTTACAATAAATAATACGCACAACTTCTACAATAAGTATTTCAAACTGTTGTGACAATAACACCATTAACATTTTTTAAAAATGAAGTCTATGAATGCTAACAATATATCAGCTGTATTTTGAAGAGGGTAGTGTATCTGTGTATTATTTTAACATAAAATCTATGAATTAGGACAAAAAAATGTATTTCAGAAAGGGTAATTATTAGGTCATTTTATTATGAAATATGCAAACAGGAAGCATTTAAACTCTATTTTGAACTAATGGTACTATTTCATAAAATGTAAGTTGTATACAGTAACAAGCTTATTTAGGAAATGTGTTGTTTACAATAGTCTGTTAATACTGTAGTGGGAGTATGATTTACTCATTTAACTTGTCCAGTAACTTGTCCGAAAATGCACTTAACAATGATAAACTTGATAATCTGCAAAAAGGTTCACATACATACAATAGATTACAGCCTAGGCTACTGCAATGTAAATATAACGTTAGTTGTTTGTTTTTAAAGTCTACATTAGACACCTGCGCGGGACAAATTTCTCCTTTAATAATTCATAAAAAGCTGACATATCAGCTCATCGCGAGCTCACAAATCTCTTATTATAATTGAAACTGGCTGCACAATGAATCTTTCATGATATATACAAACATTGTTTGCTATAATCAGATGATTTGCCAATGTGCAGATGCAGAATTCATCACTGAACAAAATGTCGATTTTGGGTGGTGAGTGGATTCTACGCTGCATAAATGTTATAAATAGATAGCCTGTAAAGCGTTTCTATTTTGCTTTAGTTGTTCTTGTTGCTTTTGTGCAACAGATGAATGACAATTTATTCGTTCTTAGATGTTCAATCAGTAGATATTTACATTATGTCGAGGTCCCGCGAATCGTTTTATTCTCCCACAACCAGCACACAGATAAGTGCATTACCGCCCGCGCCCACACTCGGCCCTCAGAACTATATCCCTGCGCCGCAACCCTGAAAGCTTCAGCTCTAACGTCGATCTGTTTTTGACCGCAGCACAGCAGGTATGACTGCAACAACAACTCCAAAAACTCACTGTAACAATTAGGCCTACTACTTACCCACAGGATGTTTCCTTTTAAGATGCTCGTTCATAGCAGTTGTGCTGCCATGGTATGCCATTTCAGCTTTACGTAATGAACAAAGCACCTTTCTGTTTGGGCGCAGTTTGAAGTATTCCCATACTTTGGATGATCGTGGTCTTAATTTATGTGATGAAGCCAGATTGTCGTCGTTTTCACCATGAGCGGGAGCAGAAGCCGCCATTACTCAAAAGACCTCCTAATTAATGTGACGCATCGACGTATTTTCATAGTCGACGTAATCAATGACGTCATCGCGTCGTTGCAGCTCTACTTCAGACCATCTTTTTTACAAAATTTTAACAATGGAACATAAAGGCCCAGATTAAGGTTTGGGAAGATTAGCAAAAGTCATAACCTCAGTTCAAAAGTGAAAAAACAAATCAATAAATAAAATGCTGCGGTTAACTATCAAAAAATTGTATTAATATAATAATGATGGAATTTTTGATGCATCATATACAAATAAACTGTTTGTTTTTTCTTAATCTTTCTTCCAAGTGTTCGGCCTGTATAGTATTTAGGTTACATCCGTACATTGAATATGTATTACAACGGTTAGCATGACTTAGCTTAACTAGCACTAAAACTGTCTCAAATTGACGTATACCGTGGTTGTCAAAGCATACACACTGCTGTTAAGAAGCCAGGTTTTTGGCTGTCAAACATGAGACTATGATAAATCATTTCAAAACTTTGTCCACATAATGTCCTTTAAACTTCATCCAAGAAAACAAATAAATTGGGATGAAGTAAAACATTCAAAGGTGCAAACACCTGGCTGGATAGATATACACAAGCTATAACCTATAGCTTTGTTGAAGCATCATTTAATTCATTAGAATGATTTAGACTTAATAGAAATAATTTACTCGGAGTACTCGCTTTTTGAAAGTGTTGTGCAAGAGCCGAACGTCTTTGGTCTGAGGCTTCTTTAGACCAACTGTAATGTAGACGACTATGGGTGATTCTTCCTGTCCACAGCACTCTAAAACTCTTTGAGTCACAAAGATTATTTTCCATTCTGGGATTAACAAAGTATTTGTGAATTGAATGATCAACAAACTCTACCTCTTTTTCTCTGAAACTTGAATGGTTGTGTAAACATCTCTTGTCCGCAGCCTTATTCACATCATCCAACAAATGTCTCTGTTGCTGTTGGTTTGAGACTTTGGTTAAGTCATGCCAAAACTTTTAATTTTCTTTGATTAACATTCTTTGTTTAGTTACATGTATGCCTGTACTCTCTGTGATGTAAAAACATTAATTCCCTCTTCAGTCTGCCAGTAATCATCCGAAGCTTTGGATCTAAACTGTGTTTTCAAACAGTTTTTATTTTTGTCTACTTTAACAAAATTGTATTCCATTTAAAAAGTAAAAAAAGTAGCCCATGGCATGAGACTGCTACAACGGAGTTTCACGGAAGGTTCCATGTTGCTTTGTATCGGGTATCCCAGATATGTGGAGATTTAAGCAGATTGTCAAATGTAAAAAAAAACATTATTTGCTGTAATTTTTTGATCTTTAGTAAACAAAGTGTCCTTTCAGCATATTTTGGCAATAAATGACCATTTACAGGTCATCTTTGTTCATTTAGCAGTCCTACACATACATCTGAGACATACTTTACCACATCCATGTTTTTTAAATGACTTATTGATGTTTTCTACACTGTTTTGAGATTTGCACCCTAAGCCCGCTGATGTTCCGACTGGAATGTTTTGATATCAGTTCAAGAAAACGTCACAAACTTCTGATGACGTTACAGTTCCTCTTCATATGACCTTTTCTGAGCTGTGCACTGTACAGTGATGTGGAATTAATGACTGTGCAAAGTAACTCGTGCTTACCGCCACCAAGCTGGTTCACTCTTGAACGTGTCGTCACGTGCAATCATAGAAACCTATCTGTGAGGAGGCTAGATGAGTAAAAGAGCTGTCCACCAAGCCCTGAATAGTTAGCTTTTTTCTGTCTTTATAAGAAATTCATCTTCAAGCATAAATTGATTTTCATCAGAGAAAACTTTGCTCCTTATTTCATTTTTTACTGGAAAAACACATTGTGTTAGAAAATCTAGTGTGAGGTAAAGCGTAGATCGCAAGAATCTTGCTGCATTTCAACGAGATCTTGATAGTAATGTTTGGTTAAAACCGATAACCAACACATACCCAGGATAAGTTATATCTAAGTTATATCTATTTTAATTAAGGACAGTAGTGCAGACTTAAACCCAGACTAAAAGCTTATTTTACTGTATTTTCTCAGACATTTATTTAGACGTCAGTATTTATTTGCAACGCTGCTTTTTATGTGTCACTCTTCCTCAATCTAGTTCTGCAATGTTTGCGGTATGACGGTTGGCTTGTGTTGGAAAACTCGGCACCTAGCAACGGAGCAAGTGAAAGTGACGACACGGTTGTCAAAGCAACATGTTTTGCTTAACAGCTAAGAGTTTCTGCTTCTCAAAACGCAACTGTTGTGTTTCTACCGCACATCTTGTTTCACATGGTGCGGTGTGATGATTGACAAGCTGAGTGGGGACGTAGATTAAAAGGAAATCCTCTCATAATCAAACCAAGGGCAAAGGTGACACTGTAGTGGGAAGTCGCCTTTCATTTATCACATGTCCAAAACATCCCCTCACACACAGTTTAATTAAGAGCTCCAGAAGCTCTGCAACCTTTACTCAGGAGCAAGCACAGACGAGCTTGATGTAAAGTCCCCATTTCGCCCCAATTTAGCTTTCTTGTTTTAATAAAATAGACCCAAACATTTACTAGCTTGTGGAATATGTCACTTTTGTTGGTGCCTTTATGATCTCTAACAATGTGTTATCTACCATTGAGGTTTATTAGAAGTAGATTTCATTATTTAATACAAATATATCATGTTTAACATTTAAAAAGCAAATTTCATATGGCCTAATCCATCTGCCGTAAAACTATTCCATCTGTCCAACTAGCCATCCATCCATCCTTTTGTTCATAAAACCCTGCTTTAGTCAACATGTCTTTAAACTATCCGTCCAATCATCCACCTATTCGTCTGTTGATGTCCACCGATTCTAGATTGGTTTAAGGAAATTCCAGGAGAACAAGCTTGATATCCCTCCAGCTCATTCTGAGGGGATTCCCAACACATTCCTGGCCTGAAGATATAAATTTTCCCTTAAGTAAGTTCTGACTTTGGACCACGATTTCTTCCTTTGGAATAATAATAGTAATCAAAAATACTCACATAAGCGAATAAAATAAAATGGAGTTTCGTTCTTCTGTGTCGGCTGTTTGATTAGGGGACTTTACGCTCCACTGCTACAGACCTACCGACGTGACGTTTGCAACTAATTTTTTCAACTGCAGCTAATCAATACAGTACTATTGATAAAGGGGAAGTAATAAAACAAATTTGATTTGTGGCTAGAAGTTAAGGATTTTAACCAGGAAAACAGCCAGCATTAGCCGGCGTAAACATCAGCACTGATGAGTCGCCTGTTTTTCTTTTAAAGCAGGTGCCGTGACAGTGTGAGCAACTTTGGCATCTCTGAGTATACCAATTCCTGAACACTGAACCCGTTTGAAGCGACCAGAGAATCAGGTTTACATGTAAAGTCAGTGGAAGAGCACGATGAAGCGCGACCGGTGGTCCCGCGTGACATCAGAACCAGATTTATAACGCAAAATTTCTGCCTGATTGGCGCGACCGAAAATACGCAATGCATTTTATGTGGTGCATTCATGTGTGACGAGTTTTATCGCATATGCCGCTAAAGTTGTAAAATCTGAACTTTGGCTTCAACTCGTGCCGCGTCAACCAATCAGGTGACATGGTGTCAGTCATGTTATGACTGACATGGAGTCACAGCATCAGCATGACATGGAGCAAATACTTATAAATACTGTGGGTAATCACCCCGAGCTACATGACACAGCTGTTTACTATACAGAGACAGGAATTAAAAAAATAAGTAAGATTGGAGACTAGAGTCCAGGGGCAGCCACTAACACATGCTGGGCTCGATTGAGATTACGCTCAGCTCCCAGATTGTGGATCCCTCTCCGCCGTTTGACTGGGTCTTTAACAGCCCGATTCCCGGCTGGAGCAGTCCCAGCTCCGCCTGAGGTCAGGCCGAACATGTAATGCGGTCAGCTCACAGACCAGAGTTCACTGGGAGGGGGTGAGGGAAGAGGAGGAGGAGGCCAGCCGACTGCTAGACAGCGGTCCTGGTCAGGGTCCTCCCACAAGTTGTGAATTTCCGGCTTCACGTGTTGGCATATTTTGAAGCGCGACCAGTTTGCTTTGGACACCCAGGCTGAGATTATTTGGTGTTACTCAAAGTAGTTAACTACCCATGCTTAATCAAGTTGAACAATAATAGTTTGACTAACTGGTAGTAAAGGGTGTCATAATATTCAATTGTATTTTGATAATTGTGCCAATTTTAACAAACATTCTTTGGTTAAAGTTTTATTTGCAAAATTGACCTTTAAAGCACAAAATTCAACTTCAATAGTTTTAGTCCACATTGTAATTAAGACTTTTTTTTTAATTTGAAAAGGTTTAAGTCTTAAAATGGTAATAAAATTCATTTTGAGATCCCTGCATATAACCTACTCTGTTATTGCAATTTTCAGTGTCTCATGATGATGAGTAAGGTGCTTGAAAGCCAACAGAGCATGCAATCAAGAGATTCACTTTTAGGTTTCCTTTTTTTTGGGGTTTTACCATGATCAAACCGATCAGCACTCAGACTACAGCGCGGTAGACACCCCCATTTTGTCTGAACAAAACTCCAAGATGATTGATCGCCAGTTGAGGCTAGAGCCTGACCTCTGACTTTCTGGTTCACAACCATGGCATCAGATTGAAAGACTTTTTTTAAAGATTTAAAAAAAAAAGTGATTGGAGACGACCCTGAAGTGTTTAACCCATGTCATGGTCAGGTTTTAGGCAGTGTGTGGGACATCGCCATCTTGTTTTTTCTTGGCTCATTTACTCAAGTGCATCTCCATTCTCTTCTGTCTAATCTCCATACGATGGTGTCAGATTTGGCAGTTGTGTGGCGTGTATCCTCAGCGTCTTTGGGGGGCAAGCTGAGATGGTCATTAATGTGGGGGATTTATTTATTTTACTTATCTCCTCCTGGATGGGGAGGACTATAGCGGCAGCTGTCGTGGGGATGAAGGGACAGCAGTGCCCCGGCGTTCAGTCCCTCATTACTGCTTTTTAATGAGGAGGAGTGACGGATTACAGCAGGTCTCCCATCTGGCTCACCGCTGTTTGGCAACCAGGGGGGTGTTTCTCCTTTCTAACACGGTACATTTCCACTAGCTTTAATTTAGAGAAGGGGGTTGTTTTTGAAAACAACAAACATTAAATAAACATAAAAGACAGCCCCCCCTGCATATTTAGTTTCATTCTTTTGTATGGCAGGAAAATGGTCCCAAATCGCTGGGTGCTTCTACATCCTGAGATATTTATTTTTTTAAGTGGACATCTGTAATTCACCAAAAAGGATTAAACCACCAAATATTTTAATTAGCAAATTAAAAGTGCAGCCATTGTTCTTACAATCAATTAGCAGAAGTTTAATTACCAAACTCTTTGATAGTTGGATGGATAAAAGAGCACTGGTTTAACAAAAATAACATGGAGGATTTTAGCATGATTCTGAGGAGTAAAAACATCATATTTAAGATATTAAAATCAGAATTGGGCAAAACAACACCCTCTTTTTCAGCTTCTGACAAAGTGACTATGATGATTTTATGTTAATTTGGTAGTTTAAATCAGTGTTTTAGTTAACTGTTTGTATAATCAGTGCTGTTAATCTTGTATAGGGTAGAGTTGTAAGTTGTTTTTCATATTTTGTTTTGTCTTTCTTTAGAGTTAATTAATGGTAAATGGCGTTTCATCCCCATAATCTGAATTGGGGATGCACTGACAACTGGTACCTGGGTTGATATCATACTAATGTACTCGTATCAGTTAGTTAGTAAATCGATACCATGAACCAATACTTAAAATCTCGAAACTCCGGAATAATTTCACAGAACATGTTTATTTTTCATTTGAAAATTTTGTTTCTTGGTCCTTTTTATTAATATTTTTTTTAATCTAATTTACAATTTTTTTGTAACGTGCAGGAAAGAAAATAAACCATTTACCAATTCAGATGCCGATACAATGTGGATACTTCAACCAAAAAGGGTTGAAGTATCGGCATTGGTACCCGGTATCAGCAAGTACTTGGTAGAGCAAAGTCTCACAACGATACCACTAAAAAAGTGGTATCGTTGCATCCCTAATCTCAATATTATAAAGTTAAGGCAGTTTGAAAACATAATATATTAGTTCATTACCCAAATGAATAACTTATAACAGATGTTTCAGAGATTTAACTTAGCTCCTTTTATGATACTGGTTCATAAATGTAGATCCTCAAACACACCCAGGACATGTTAATCTTGAGAGTTTAAATTAAGGAAACTGGACTTTTCTTCTGGTCTGTTTCAAACTGTACTTCTTTGAACATTGAATAGCATTAATAGCAATAATAAAGTAAATCCAGGAATATCTCCTTACTTCATGTCAGAGGTGATGAGGAAAGCTTAGGTTGCTTTAACAGCAGCCTTTGTCTCATCTGCATTTTTAGCTCAGCTGTCTCTGACATGAGCCCATAGATTCTCTGTGGAATTCAGGTCAGTTCATTTTACTGGCATCTCCATGTAGCTTGTCAGAACAAGGATTGAAGCCTAATGTGTTCTAAAATGTCCTGGTAGAAACAGTGGGCCAGCACCACCAGAAGACATGCAGTGGAAACATCACACTGGATGTTAAGCAACTTAAAAACTGTGCCTATCCACTCTTCTTACAGAGTTTGGGACTTTGATTTTTGAATGAAAAGCAAAATTTTAACATTTTCCCCCCTGCCCTCCTTCGCTCAGTTAGGATGCTTAGATGTCACAAATTCAGGATTGGATTAAAACAAGGAATGTGACCGTTTTAAGACAAATGCTGGTCTACCTTGTTTCTATATGTGTTAATCCATCACATTGAATTTGGTTCCCACAATCTCAAGGCTGCAGTTATCCCTGTTATTCAACCTTTCTCTACCGCAGTTTTTACTACCACTCTTGCTACGGTTTGAACAGTTATTTTCTAGTTTTCCAATCAATTTAATTTTGAGATTTTCTTAGCAACAAGTCCATAATTATCTAATTTAACAGAAATTGTTTGAAATATGTCATTCTTTTTCAAATAAAATAATGTTATGTATGATTCATGACGTGTCTAAATTTGAGATGAGATAATATATTCATATATTTTTATTATTATTTTTGTGTAAAAGAACATGTGGAAATGTTGCAGCTGGGTGATTAGAGCAGGGGGAAAAAGGGAGATGGACAGATTCACAGATGTGAAGAGATGGACAGATGAGTCAAAGATGCAGTTACAGGCATGCTTTGACTGCACTGATTGGAGCGTCTTTGAAGCAGCAGCCTCAGACCTGGACGAACTGACTGACACTGTGACATCTTACATCAGCTTTTGTGAGGACATGTGTGTGCAGACCAAAACCTTCTGCACGTTCAACAACAATAAACCATGGTTCACTGCAGAACTGAGACGGCTACGCCAGGACAAGGAGGAGGCCTACAGGAGTGGGGATCGGGACCTGTACAAGCAGGCCAGGAACAAGCTGACAAAGGAGATCAAGGCAGAAAAAAGAATCCAAAGCCAAAAACTGAAGGAGCGTCTTTCTGCCAACAACTCTTCTGCAGTTTGCAAGGGCCTGCAGACCATTACCAACTACAGGAGACCATCCCCCCACCCTGTGGGGAGCCCCCGCCTGGCTGAGGACCTCAATGACTTTTTCTCCAGGTTTGAAACAACTTTCACACCTTCCACCTCCCCCACCATCTCCATCAGAAAAGGCCTAGCATCACCCCAAACCATCCCCATACCTGACCCCCTGCCTGCGCTGACGATCTGTGAACAGGATGTGCGCCAACTATTTCAGAGACAGAGGATTAAGAAGGCATCAGGTCCTGATGGAGTGTCTCCGTCCTGTCTGAAAGTCTGTGCTGACCAGCTGGCTCCCATCTTCACTCAGATCTTCAATAACTCCCTGGAGCTGTGTGAGGTCCCCTCCTGCCTCAAACGCTCCACCATCATCCCGGTTCCCAAGAAGTCCCCTGTCACAGGATTAAATGACTACAGACCAGTCGCCCTGACATCTGTGGTCATGAAATCCTTTGAGCGACTGGTGCTGTCCCACCTGAAGGAAATCACGGATCCCCTGCTAGACCCCCTGCAGTTCGCCTATAGAGCAAACAGGTCAGTGGATGATGCAGTCAACATGGCTCTCCACTACATCCTGCAACACCTAGACTCTGCAGGTACCTACGCTCGGGTCCTGTTTGTGGACTTCAGCTCTGCATTTAACACCATCGTCCCAGAGCTCCTCCACCAAAAACTGTCCCAGCTCACCGTGCCTCCCTCCACCTGTCAGTGGATTACCAGTTTCCTGACTGACAGGAGGCAGCAGGTGAAACTGGGTAACTTCATATCCAGCACCCGGTCCCTCAGCATCGGCGCCCCCCAGGGATGTGTTCTCTCCCCACTGCTTTTCTCCCTTTACACCACTGATTGCACGTCAAGAGACCCTTCTGTGAAACTCCTGAAGTTTGCAGATGACACCACCGTCATTGGACTCATCCGTGACGGCGACGAGTCTGCATACAGAAGGGAGGTGGAACAGCTGGTCCTCTGGTGCAGTCAGAACCACCTGGAGCTAAACCCGCTCAAAACTGTGGAGATGACAGTCGACTTCAGGAAGAGACCCCCTGCAACATCTCCTCTCATAATCACCAACAGGCCAGTCCCCACAGTAGAGTCTTTCAGGTTCCTAGGATCCACCATCACACGGGACCTGAAGTGGACCTCCCACATTGACTCTATAAGGAAGAAGGCCCAGCAAAGGCTGTACTTTCTGCGTCAGCTCAGAAAGTTCAACCTGCCTCAGGAACTGCTGACCATATTCTACACAGCAATAGTCCAGTCTGTCCTGACCTCATCCATCTCTGTCTGGTTCGGATCCGCCACCAGGCAAGACAGGGACAGACTGCAGAGAACAGTCAGGTCCTCAGAGAGGATCATAGGTACTGATCTTCCCTCCATTGAGGACCTTTTCCGGGCCAGGGTCAGGAAGCGGGCCAGAAAAATCACCACTGACCCCTCACACCCTGGCCACAATCTGTTTAGGCTCCTCCCCTCAGGCCGGCGTTACAGAGCGCTGTACGCCAAAACCACCCGACACAAGAACAGTTTCTTCCCCCAGGCTGTCGCTCTGATGAACTCTGAATAGTCACAGAGTGTGAGTCCACTCACATGAACAATAAACTAAAACTCTGCACTGCTGTATATACTTACTGTATATACTGAGTGTACAATAACCCTGGTTTGGTGTATATATTATCCTTTATTTTTATTTATCTTATTTTATTTTTTTCCGTTTTTTAATTTCACTTATTTAAGTTCTGTACTGGAGAGAAAAGTTGCCGGAGTCAAATTCCTTGTATGTGTCATACTTGGCCATTAAAGCTGATTCTGATTCTGATTCTGAGAAATTTTTTTTATTTTGAAAGCCAAGTGCAGGTGGCATCTGAAATATCCCATCACTTTTCAACAAATGTCACGGCAGCAGTTATATTTTTAGGATTATTGGGGGGAGAGAAAAAAAACAGTAGAAAAATTGTACCATCAAGTCAAATATCACTCAAACATATCCCACACTTTCTCCTTCCTTCATGTGTGCAGGTACAGGTCAAAGTTTAACAGAAATGTGGCTCTGACGCAAGCGTAGAAGTTTGTTTTCTAAGTGCTATTTGTTGCTTTCTCTCTGCAGCATCACAAAGGAGAGCATCGTGGATGTGGAGGCCGTAGTGAGGAAAGTGGAGCAGAAGATCGAGAGCTGTTCTCAGCAGGACGTGGAGCTCCACATTGAGAGGGTTAGCTCACCTCTGATGCCTTGTCATGCATGTTTGTTCCCTTTCACATTCAAATAAAAACCCACAGTTCAAATGTTTCTTGCCTGACAGCATAAAAGCATCCAGACTCCAGCATTTATTGTTTATTTTATTCAGGCAGGTACACAGCTCCCCTTACAGGAAGCACATAAGTGTCCTTTTGACACTTACATCTTGAAAACAGTACATTTATTATTTACCTTTATTTTAAAACTCATTCTTCAAGAACATTGGAATCATTGAGCAGTTTATTCCTGTGCTAGTAGATGTAGAGAAATAGAATTTTTCAGTAATGAGACAAGGTGTTCAGGCTTTACACTTGAACAAAAGAGAAATATCTGACCGGAAATGATAAATATGGCTGTTTGTCTGCCGAAGACAGCTTTTCACATGAATCTGGGAGGGTGTTTAGCTCTTATCCGCTTTCACTTTGACATAGTCTCAGTCTGGAGGTCAGGTACTTTCCATTTTCTATAAGCCTTATGTAAACATTGTAGCTTTGTTTTCCCACATTTTATTGTATTATGCTTTGTTTTCTCCTTAGATTTTTGTCATCAGCCAGGCCGAGCCTCGTCTCCCTCTGCAGCTGGAGGACGCTGTCAGGCCGGACGGAGAAGGGGAGGAGGTGAGGGTGCTTTGAGATATTTCACAAACAAGAAAGCAAAAAAGCTGCATCCTGGTCTCGGAATGTGCAAAGCTGGTTGAGATGTACCTCAACAGAACTGCGATTGCTGCAGAGGGTGGAATACAAATGCAAGCTGCACTTTTCAGGAATTGTATTTGTAAGAACAAAATTCAAGTTACATTAATTGGAAAGTCATTCCTTTCCCCAGTCACAGCTCATGTGCAATTAGTGGTTGTTAAATATTGATTTTTGTTGCTGTGCATAGCTAAAACACCAATATAACTGTTAGGATTGTTAGCTGACTTCATTTTATAGAAGGCTGCAGATTTTCTCTGCTGATGTGGAACAAAAGGCAGTTGGCTTACAGACTACAAATTCATTTGTAAACTTAAGTAAAATGCCCTAAAAGGAATGTGTTCTTTTATTATCATAACCTTCCATTTAAGGCATTTAAAACCTATAGATTGAAAAAGTTCCTTAACTGTGAATTTAAATTCCATGTTTCGGAAACTCTATTCTTAATTGTTTGTGCAACCTCATTGATAAAGTAAAGGAGTAGGTCTTGTCCTATAGCATTTCAAAAAGTTAAAGCATACAGAGAGAGGGTTCCTTGACCATTCCTGTATGGATAGTCTCTGTCTCTCTCTAATGATCTCTTTTCAGCCAGCCAACAGGTTTTCTATTGGGTTTGATTCTGGCGGCATAGTGACATGAAAGGTTTATTTTGTGTTTGAACCGGTTCTGCGTTGATTTGAATTTCATGAAACCATGCCAGTCCCGTAATGTTTCCATGTCCTTTAGAAGAGAAACAGCCCCTACCTAACAGTGTTCATCCTTTCTTTTACGCCCAACCCACCTATAGTGTTTTTCAAAAACCTCTCAACCTCTCTTCTTTTTTTTATCTGACTCGGGCGCTAAGTTCCACCTAAAGTCTATGTAAAGTTTAGGAAAAAAATAGCTAAACTGTTTAATTTTAGGTCAGATATATATATATGTTTATATTTTAATTTTTTCCGGGTGTCACTACCAACCAACCAGTTGGCATGTAGAAGGCATCTGCTACTGTTACTGAGGCTCTGGCAGCCTTTTGTGGTCCCAGTTGCAGTTGTTATGAACTTTATTAGTTGCTTTGTCTTTAGATCTGTATTAAGGACTAGGCAAGCAGCCATTTTCTTGTAGCCGTTTCCAAATTTATGAAGATCAGGAGACATCAAGGACGTTGTATGACTAAGAAAACAAGGGCAGCTGTCGTGTTATTTTTTTATTTTTTTATTATTTATTTTTTTCTTCTCATCCTGGGGGATTAAAAATTCATCACCAACTAAACTTTGACCAATTTAAAAGGTAAACTAAGAAACAAGGAGGTAAAGACATTTTTCATAAATCATGCTACCGATTTCTTTGGTTAAAAAAAATTAAGTCTATCCCAACATGACACTGCAGTGAAAGTTAACATTTTAAAATACATTTTAGCATATCTCTGCCCAAAGTTTCAATAAAACAGATTGTGTCTTATTGCCAGGAATACCTGTCTGTATCCACCAGCTAAATTTCACATCTGTACCAAGATCTCAGGTGTTTTCAGTTGGGATTCAACATGTCAGTCACACACTTGTAGCAGCACCTGTCGTCCCCAGAGACAAGAGGCCGAACGGCTCTGACTCTCTGCCTATCTCACACTTCTTTCCCACTGTCAGTGGATGTTTGGGGCAGGATGTAGCAACATGGCCTATTAACTCATACCCCAGAGGACTATCTGAGGAAGCTCAACATGACCCTGGAAGCATTAGTTCCTCCTGTGATGAAACGTTTACTTTTTCATTTGTTCTTTTTTTTATTTCCCTCTTTTCTGAATTTCTTCCCTTTTGTCTCAGACTGCAGATGTTTGATTTCAGCTGACAATTTTTGATGCTGAATCTGCAACTGACCTTGTGTCCTATTTAGTGCTTGGTTTGTACATCTTTCATCATGTGAACATATTTGGACAAAATAATACTCAGTTGCTTATTTAGAATGGTTCATATATTGATGTCTCATTTGTTTCATCTCAGGACTTCAGCAACAAATATTAACATTGCTCAATTTATTAAGCAGAATAAATTAATGCAAAGGTTATTTTTAGCTGAAAATAGTTTGTCACCCTATCACCTAAAAGCTAGCGTTATTCCCAATATCTAAAATAACTTAATTGAGACACTTCTCATAGACATCTACCAAGTTACTGTGAAGAAAGTTTGCTCCAATCTTCACATCTTATTTTTTGTTTGTTAGAATAGCCAATTTCAATTTCTGTTAAAGACCTCCCTATATCCTTTATCACATTCATAAAATTTTTTTTACAAAGGTTTCAGAGAGCTCTTTTCGTTCTTATGGCGTTCACTGTCACTTTAACAGTCAGGAGCATACTAAGATAAATCCCGGAGGATGAAAGCGTGCAAACCATCTTCAGAATGTGGACTTGTGATGTTCTTATCTTGCACATCTGATGCGAGTCTCCTGTGTGTTATATTAGCCATTTTATGAAGAGATCAATTCTATGGGGGGGGGGGTCCTAATTTGTTTTTCCCCTTTAATTAGTTTTTCAAAACAAAATTTTGCCAAAATGTTCAAACTATCTTTTCTTTAATGGATTGTTCATAATACTAGAAATTTTCAGTTGTGTTGAAATTAGTTCTATATATCCATACATGCAGATATGGAAGAAAATGTGCACAGAATTTAATTAGATGTAAGTAATTCAAGTTTATAAAGCGGTTTTCACAGGCAAAAAAGTCACAAAGAGCTGAACAACATAAGTCACGATAAGGTTATACATGGTAAATTGCCTGTACTTTTATAGTGCTATATTTAGCTCCCACAGACCCCAACATTACATTCAATAATTCACGCACACATTCACACACTGCTGATGGCAAGCTACGTTGCCACAGCTGCCCTAGGGCGCACTGACAGAGGCGAGGATGCCAGACACTGGTGCCACCACCAGTAGGCAATAGGTGAAGTGTGTTGGCCAAGGACACAATGACCAGGACAATCGGAGCTGGGGCTCGGGCCGGCCACCCCTCTGATTAAATGACAAACTCGAAACTGAGAAAATTCCAATCTGTTTTTCAACAGATTAGAATATCAGAAAAAAAGAATATCCTCAGAGAAATTAAATAACCTTTTCATTAAGTTCAAAAGTATAAACTCTTATTGTCCATTAGACAGAGTGATGTGAAGTGTTTATTTCTCTTTGTGGGATTGTTATGGGTTATCGCTCATGAATACATTCTTTTTCACCTTTTTCTACCAACTTTTTTCTTTCCACTTAACTTTCTACTAAAAAGCCTGGATATAATACAGCAAGCCTCTTTAGTAAAGATCTTACATCCTTCTAGATTATAGCAACAACTATTTGGCTGGACAGTTTTCAAGTCGGCATTCTTCCCCATTTTCGTCTAGGTTATAAAAGTAATTATTGTATTAAATATGATGTGACATTTCTGAGAAACTGCATTTTGTTGTTTTTTTCATTAGCTGTAAATCATAATCATCAAAATTACCAGGAGAAAAAAACAAAAATGGATTAAATGTATCTCGATCTATGGAGTGAATGTTTGAATTTTACTTTTAGAACTAATTTACTAGAATAAAGTAAGTTTTCTAATTTATTGAGAATGTACCTGTACTTTTTTGCCCTAAGGTATAACCAGATCTGCAACACTCCTTATGTTTCATCTCTTGTGAGCTTTAAAAAGCATGTAAAATATTTACACATCACTGAATACAAACACCACTGTGTAAAGAACGGGAGCAGAGCAGTCCGGCTCTGTTGAATATTTCATAAGTTTGGTCTGATGTTGTAATGTTTTTTTCTGTCCTCAGGAAGGAAGAGCAACTGTTAACCAGGACACCAGACTGGACAACAGGGTGATTGATCTCAGGGTAAGATTTTTCAGAAATGTTTCAAAGCTGTTTTTTGGTGGCTCTTCCGTTAAAAGTTAGTCCCTGTGAAGGAACATAAAAGCGCATACTTTACATGCCTACAAGCAGGTGGCATGCCGTTTCATTTTAGGTAAAATACTCAAGCAATGTGATTAAAAACATCTTTTGCATTCCGTCGTCTAAATTTGGAAACTTCATCATTCAGAAGGCACCTTACAGGTTAAGCTAAAACTGCCATAGCGGTAAAGCGCGGGGCTGTAGATCAAACAGAAAGCAAACTATCTAATAACCTCAAAGACTCAGCAAACCGCTGCACCTCAGAAGTGAAAACATTCAACTGTGATTTAGCATGCTGCCGCAATGTGTGGGAGATGTGCTAAATCTATATACCAGCAGAAGGCAAACAGCCGCCGAGTCTCTCATTGTTTTGATATGTATCAATGATACGGCTGGCAGGAAGGCAACAACACCACAGCACAGAGTTACGCCGCTTTAAAGCCTCACAACAACACCTGTTTCTGTAACACTTGAAGCTCACAGACGAGGGTCTGTCATCACTTGTACACTTAAGGGCCCGATGAAGCTATAAAGCGGTTCCCACTCTGCGAGACAAACACTCGATGAGAGACCAATAAAGCTCCTCTAAGAATAGTTTAGTTTCTATGAAACTTTTCTTGTGTGATGCTTTAACATCAGGTACTTCACATAATAAGACACTAAAAAGTTCAGTTTTGTTAATTTAGTTAGTGCAATAAAGCTTGGACTCGCAAGCTGTTTAGTGGTAGTTGGTGTCAAATATATAAAGATATATACAGATACAGCATATTTAACTAACAAATGTTTTGATATAAACTGTTCAAAATTCCATTTAGGCAAATTTGCAAAATAGAAACGTTTTCCAGGAACCAGGGGTTGGTTTCTGATGCCATTTTCACTCACTTGTGTTTCCACTGCATCTGCCCGTGTGAAAACCGATCGCTAGAATTAACCTCAGAAAAAAGGCACTTGTAGGGAGGCATGACTTTGCCTCCCTTTACAATATTACCTGCAGGGCGGAAATTTATGGTAGGAAGATGTTAAGCAGTTTGGATTAATTAAATGGTTTGATGTTTCTACCTTCTAAATTTAAGCTCTTCTAGACCTCATATTTTAACATTTAATGCAGCAAATTGTATAGTTAAGCATAACAATGGTGCCCCCTCAGTGGTTAGGTTATATTAGGCAGCAAGTCAACATTCTCCTCGAATTTAATAGAATAAATAATTGAAGCAAGGACCAAATTGTGATGGTTAGACCGAGTCTCCAAAACTGGAGCTCTTAAGTGGTGAGTTCCACTCTCCAGTGGGCAACATCTATCAAAAGTTGTCATACAGGAGTGAATTCAAGACAAGGTCATGGGAGGCAAAGGCTCAATGATGCATGTAAGGTGGGCGATCAAATAGATTGCTCAAAAAAATCGGCACTGGTTCTGTTAGAAAACTTCCAGAATATACAGATCTTCAGTTTGTTACAAATTGGGCAGCTTAGCCTCTGACCTGTGACAGCGCCTGTTGTCTGGGTCAAAATGTAATACCCGATCAGTGCACCAATTAATAGCAAAGGTTTTAAAATGTTCAGTTCATCAAGTCATTCAGACATTAGCGACGTGTGCATACATCTCTCTTTCAGCCGTTGAGCAATATATGGATGCTGATTGCTGGTTTGAATGTTGCATCATTTTTGAGATGTGCAATCGTACATTTATAACAGCACTGATGAACGCACGAGCAAAGAGTCCATGCCTGGTCCGACTATAGGTTTTAATATCTTTAAAATAAGTTTTTGTTTCCCTTCCCTCCCCAGGGTGAAAAATGACAAGTTGCTAAAATTAAATTGAAATTAATGCTTTAGGTGCAGCAAATGAGTATCACAGGTTTATATAATCATAAGCATTGAAATGAAAAGTGCAAAGCAATTTAAAGTTCTAAAGGTGTTCGGTAAATAAAACAGATGAGTAGATTTTGGTATTTAAACTTTGAAATGAGTTTTGTGATGAGGTGAATGCCAATTTGACTCTGAAATGTGGATGAGTGGAAGTATGAAGTAAACTAAAATGATGAGTTAATGCTTAAACATTATGCTTCATTACAGGGACTTTGTCAGCTTCAACTGGTCCAATATCAAGAGAAAATTTGATTTGTGATAATGTTGGTTAACGTATTAATGTATTTCTGCTTTGGGTTCAATGCAAACATTGACCCTATATAGTGATTCGTTATATGGACAACCTTGGAAAAAGTGACCTGACCACAACATCTTAAAGGGGAATTATGGCTGTTGTTTTTTCAACCTGGACCTAATTTTTAGCAAATTGTATGTTTTCTTACACACCCTGAGAAGTATGGAGCCAGTTTGAGCCCTTCAACAGTATAAATACATCCAGTCTTTATCAGCTGTATGCATAGCATGGGACTGCTTGGGGCAGTCCAAATGCCGCTTGTGATGAAGTTTAATCTGCCCCAAACGCCTTAATTTTACCGTGTTTATATTCTCCTTGGATTTACAAATGCCTCGGAAGTGCTTCTGTATTTTCTTCCGGGCCAATTTGGACATAATACATAATTGCGCTGCAGAAGGACTGCCAGTCTGTGTTTTACTGCAGCAGATTCACCAGCTTTTTATTATTGTTTTATTGTTAAGCACCCAAATTGGCCTGGAAGACAATCAAGTAGCCCTTCCCTTTAATGCCATCCTAAAACATCAACACCACCATTGACAGGTTTGTTCTAAAGCTGCTAGTGTAACAGTGGGAGCAACTTTAGCCCCTGAAACTCCTGTGAGTACTCCGTTTCCCAACGTGACCACCTCCACAACATTGACCCCATTGTCTCCCGCATTTGACCTCTGAGTATTGCTAGCAGGCACATCAACCCAGCAGGCTGAGTTGGTTAGGTGTTTACACACAGTGGTTAACCACCAGTCACTGAACTCTTAAAAAGGGAATACATTGAACTTTCCAGGCTGTTTCCTAATTTGGTAATTGAAAAAATAAGTTAATAACTAAATAGTCTAGTAGTAGTAACTCAACAGTACATCGGGATAAAATCTTAATTTTATACAAGAAGGTCTTGAAAAGATCTCAAAACTGATTGTGAGATCCCTCCATATACCCCGAACTACAAATTTATCACATACATTCCTAGCAAAGAGAGCATGAATGCATTATACTTGTATGATTAGCTAATATCAATTGCGATCCCACCATTTCTTTAAGATATTAATATTTAATGCAAAGAATGTGCAAAGACAACACATGTGCAATATGTTCTGCCAGTCCACAATTTATCTGTTCAAATTTCACTATATAATGCACAAGAGTCCGAGGACCTGACCATCAGTCTCATGTGCACATCATTGCATAGATAGTTGTTTTGCAATTCTCTGGAGCGGATTTTATGATTTCTCTAAGATATTTCACATCTTAAGAAGTTGAAAGCAGAAGCACATCATTGGGTTCATCTGAACCATTTTTACGTCAATACAATGTCAGTACTGACAATATTTTAGATGTTTGAAGCCTGTTTATAATTGTTTACAGTAATAAGGATAACACTTCCCAGAAGATGAGTTATATGCTCTGCTTGACTGAAGAACAGCATGCAACCTGGGATTGAAACCTAACTTAACCTTAAATTCAAATTTTGGACTTTGAAAGCAGTCTGTGGTATCTCATCACCACAGCTAGGTTTCTAACCTGCAATTTGCCTCTGCGATGTAAGTGATATTCAGTTGCTTCTTACACGTAACCACAGCATTAGAAGAGCTGTCGTTTTATGAGACCAACTCCCACCTACCTATGCCCCATCACACCCTCTCGCTACAGCCTTGCTGTAAACAGGAAGAGCTTTCGAAGGTTTTGAGTGCGGCCTCTCTCAGACTGGCTTTTCGTTAATTTTTTTCCCAGGTTAAAAGAAGGGTTCAGCCCAAGCGTGTGACGCATGGTGAAAATGAGTCAGAGGCGTTCTGGTTTGTAGATTTGTAAAGGTGTTGGTAAAAGTCAAAGGAAAGTTTTTATATCTTTCTCACTTCTTCTTTTTACCAATTGTTCTCAGTAGTGCTTCAGATTTCAGTCAGACATAAATGAAGTGTTGTTTGCAGAGTGACAAGTTGGCCAATAGTCACACGCTATCACTTTTCCCTTATGTCAAAATGTTGTTATGTCTATTCAAATTTAGGCCCTCCGCAGGGATGAAACCGGGTAGTAACTGCTTCTCTCTTGATATGTAATAACTGTAGTCCTAGGCCAGTAAACTGTAGAGGTTAGTGGTAATCTCAGATGAGTCAAATGATTTTAGGGAGTGCACTCTTACATTTCTGTCTGCTTATCTTTCACTCAACTGTTTCACATTTTGGTTTTGGGGGTTAATTTTTTAACAGTAATCTGCCCTACCTTGCTGTCAGCATTTACATTCATAATGATAGGTTTTGGGTTCCCGGAGCTCCTGCCGGGCTCTGATGCAGGTCTCGCCCTTGCCAGCAAATAAATGTTTCAACCTTCGTGCAGACAGGAGGTGCAAGATGGAAAAAAAAAAAAAAAACTGGCAATCTTGTATTTGCACATCTGTTACGATTGGGTAATGAGTCCAATGAATCACTCCGTGTGTGGTAATGCTGCTCTGCTTGTGGTTCAGTGTTTTATGTGTGTGTGTGTGTTTCCTCCCTAAGACGACCACCAGCCAGGCCATCTTCCGTCTGCAGTCAGGAGTCTGTCAGCTCTTCAGAGACACCCTCACCAAAAAGGGTTTTGTGGAGATCCAGACCCCCAAAATAATATCTGGTAAAAACAGTTTTCTTAACTTCCCCTTACAAGAGAAACTGCTCATTTTTTGTTTTTCATTTTAAAAAAAGATCTCAGCGGAGGCACCCACGTTTCCATTCTAATGCCCACAAGGACCCTGTGAGTCAAGATATGACAGTTGTGAAGCACACTTCCTCTACTAGTCCACAAATTCAAATCATAAACCAAACAATGAGGTTCATCAGATTATCCCACTTTTACAGTCATAAAACCAAAACAGACGCACAGATGTGAAAGTGCAAAATATTGCAGAATTTTAGTCTGTTCAGGATTGCATCAGCCTCTCTCCTTTGACTATTTAGGCTGAAAGTTTGAATTGTACAAGTGAAGCTTTTCTGTAGTAGGACTCCATTCTCTTTACTTCAGAAACCAAACTGAGTATAAATGCACAATTCTCCTGTCCATCATTCAGAGGTATTTGACCTTTTTCTTGAATTATTTCCTGCCCTACCAGCTTTCTGTGCCATAGGGAACAAAAAGAGACTAAATTCTTGTGGAAATCTTCAACCAGTGCTAAAGCTGCTTAATTTAGATATTGACACTATAAAGAAAAAATAGGCACAACTATAAAGACCAAAGTAGGGCTGCTGCAAACGATTATTTTGATAATCGACTAATCTAATTATTTTGCTGATTAGTCGATTAATTGGATCACGTTTACAATGCATGTTATTGCAGGAGCAGCTGCCCTAATTGTGTGTTACCTCAAACTGTTGTAGTATCTAAAGTATTCATTTTTAAGATGATGGCTTATTTAACATTTATGAACTATATAGAAAATAAAACTGTGTTACAGCAGATATAAACTAAGCGTGCTAAGCGTAGTAAAATTAACATCACCACTGTTAATGTTCCAGCCATCAAGTAATACAACAGGCTCTTCAGTCAGGAGCTTCATCAAAACTACTAAATGATCCTTCCAGAAAGATCATTCCTGCCCACAGCCGTTTAACATCTAAAGTCAAAGTAAACATAATATTCTGACAAAATAGGTATTTTATTGCAATAAGAATAATAAGCAGCAGTTTTTTGTTGCAACACCTGCATCTTGATGTCCCGTCAGCTGCTGCAGCAGCAGCTGCTGATCTGTGTATAAACGGATCAGAATGAGCCTCTGGGCCATTGAGGACGTCATATGAGACAATCTGGAAATTTTCATCAATCTATTAATGCCCCTGGATACCTGGGAAAGAAGATAGAAGGCCAACATGCTGGGGGAAAAGAGAAAATTGCTCTACTGCCGGTGATATTAGTAGTTAACTAGCTCACAGAGGCTACTGTCCGTGCACACGCCTCTCTTTTTATTTAATGAAACTCCAGAATTACGTTGTTAGATCACTGCTCATGCTGCTGTTAATGCTTTTCAAAGCTGCAGCTGCTGAGCTCGATTGGCACAACTGCGCATGTGTGTTAGGGGTAGAAAGAGAGCAGATAAAGTAACAGCGACCGTTTTAAGAGAAAGTCGAAGCTTTAGAAAAAAACGATAACGTCGATTACTAAATTTTTGGTTGTCAATTGTACTTGTCGACGTTGTCATGATGAATCAACTAATCGTGGCAGCCCTAGACCAAAGTAACCGACAGCACATGCTATTTTAGGGAGTATACCCTTTACTTTTCTTTGTGCTCTTTCACTTATCTGTTTCACATTTTTGTTCTGATAGTTAACTTTTAACAGTGATCGGCTCTGCTTCCCTCTCAGCAGTGGCAATAATTAAGTTACTTTTTGTGGGGGAGAAAGCCAAAAACAATTAAGTAAACTTGTGGAAGGTGTTTTGATCAAATGAGTCCAAAATGTAAATTTTTGACTTGGTTCCAAAGAGCTCAGAGACGCAAAAACCCAGAAATGCATGTCATGTTGAACATATCATCCCCATTGTGAAACCTGGTGGGCAATGCTTTTCATTAGGTGAAACACCTGAATGAAGCCTGTCAGATGCTTCAGTCTGAAGAAGACTTCAGACTGAGACCTGAGGACCCTTAATCTACAGGCAAAACTGAAAGGGTTTAGATTGGAGTGTATTCAGTTGTTAGAATAGTCAAAATCTGTACAGAAGCTTTATTTTGATGCATCACATCCTTACCACTTGTATATTTTTTCACACCACATTTTTAATTTGACAAAGGAGGCTTTCGTGTGCTGGAGAGAATATAAAGAAAAAAAGTAATTTCCTCACTTCAGATTTCAGAGTGCAAATGTATTTTAGTCCTCCCTCCTTTTTGAACCTTATGTTTTATTTAAAGAAAGTTTTAGGGGGGGATTGCATATTTTTTATTTAGTTCAAAATAAAAAATAGAAGAAAATTGTTCTCTGCTTTTCTGAGCAATTATCTGCATTCTAGTTGAAATATTGAGCTTGAGTTAGAAGCTGTTTAAATCGAATACAGATGCAGCAAAAGCTGCTAAGTAAAAAACAAGCCGTGTTGCATAAAAGGGCTGTGTCTTTGTGCTATACCTACATTTCCACGGGGTTTTCGTTTTTGTAATTAACAGCTTTGCTCTTACTTCCTCTTCTCCTCAATGGGAACCAATGGTTGTGTCCTTATTTAATTTTAAAACTTGCCGCGTTTTTTCATTTTGGCGGCACCTGTCAAACAACATGATGTGCCTTCTGCAGAAACCGCATCTTCCTGCCTGGCTACACCCATCACACAGTACAGTTTGTGCCGTGTGAGAACAACTCCCCCCACCCCCACCCCCATCCTGTTTTTTTTTTTTTTTTCTCTATGGCACGAGAACATCAGATAGTGTCCTTGATGACGTTTGTGTCAAACTGAGAGCTGCAGATGTGTTTTGCATGGCTGGTCGTTATGTAATCCCGAAACGTGTTGTTTTGAACAAAATTACCATTCACTCATGTGGAAAGTTAAAAATATTTTTTTTACCACATAATGACAGTTTATGCTAAATTTCTGAATATTAGGTTAAAATGCCATGTCAGGTGGATAAGTTGTTTAAAATGGTATTTCTTTATTTTAGCTGCTTTTACTTTCATTTTCTGTCCTTATGTCTGTGTAGCCTGTTAAATGCAAAGTCTTCATCTAATAGGACTTTGGGAATCCCCTTGTTTGAGCTAAAACCCAATATTTCCTGTGCTCAACTGGTTGGTTTTAAACAAGCACATGTTGCTTCATTTTTTAGTTTGCTGACCAGTACTAATAATTTTAACAAAAGACACGCAAAAACCAGGATGTCCGTCCAGTTCTTTCTAACACTCAGCCTTTGTTTTTCACCTCAAATTAAAATTAATCAATCCAGATTGGATATATTTAGTGGAGATATTAAAAAGGCTCTGGGTTAAATATTGTGAGAACAGACAATTTAAATTGAACTGAAGTTAAAAATGTCAAAAGTCAAAATCTGTACCATGTCCTAAATGCCTAATTTCTAATATATATAGTGTATAATGCCGACTACTACTTTGAGATCGCCTTGGCATCACCATTTCATTAAACTTCGTTTCATGTCCTCCGAAGAAATGAACCATTTCAGAAAGAATCCAAACCTTCATTAATATTTTAAACCACTGAGGCACAGATTAGCACCAAGTCTTTAATGGCAATCAGAGTTTAATAATCATTGTTGTATGTTGTATGTATTGTTGCTTCGTAGCTCAATATAACCATTAATTGATCAAATATTTGGAGAGAGAAAAAATGATACGAGTATTTCTTCTAAATGCAGTCCAGGTACCATCACAGGTCCTTGAAGCGTAGTTTGAGAACCTGTGTAGTACAAAAACAATACATATTAGAAAATTATATAATATAAGTCTGCTTTTTTAATGTTTGGAGGCACAATGCTGGTGTATTACTTGACTTCTGGAACCTTTTTTTATGCTTGAATGCTTAATTTATTAGGCTCAACAAAGTAAATCAGTCAATCCCCTTTTCTCTCCTTAGATCACTTTCTTGCGTATCAAACTTCTGTGTTTAGATGGACAGAAACAAGCTCTCCTATAAAACTGTGTCATTTTCCTTCAGTGCTTCTTGAAGCATTGGAAAGGGTTGGAAGTGTGACAGTTATTTTCAACATATCACCAGCCTTAGTCAAAAAATTGAGACAGGATATTTCTTTATTCCACAGATTGTCAACCTGAGATGCAGAAAATGACTAAGCTAAAGTTAAATGCATGTCTGTACATATGAAAATATTGCTCTTTAAAGTACTATATCAGCTAGTTTAGCACCATGAATAATTCATCATCAGTAATAACTTTAAAGTTTCAAAACCAAATGCAACCTGTCTTTTCCCTTAAATAGCTAAATATAGTTGTGTGCAAGTCTAAGACCTTGAGTGTTGGGTTATGAAACTCTGTCTCACTAAAACCTAAACAATGAGGTTTGAAAGAATTCTGTATTATTTTTAGCCTTGATCATGAAAATATCCCAGGAACGTGCACACATACACACCCACCTACAGAACCAAGAAGAGGGACCAATTGAATTTACCAATATTAATCTTCTTGAATAAAATGTGGTTGTTTTTGTTCGCCATCTTATTCTCTGTTTTAGTCTCATGCCTGAGAGACAAGAATGTGGTTTATCCAACATGTTTCAGATTTGAATGTTTAAAATTCTAACTGAAGGGAGCCTCTGTGACTTTTTCGAGGTCGGAGCCAGGAGAGAGGCCATAGGCTGTTCTGATGGTGACCTTCCCAGTTGAATAGTTGAGTTTCTAGGTCCGTTAGCCTAAGGGAGGTGGGAATTGGACCTGCTTTATTTCCAAAGGGATGTGACTCCGCAGTTGAAGGTTGTCAGAACTAATGGACCAATGTGGCTCACTTGGGGCTTATTCCTCTATTTATTTTTCTCACAAACCTCCCCCAGACCTAAGTTGGGTATTTAGAATCTAAATATAAGTGAACGCCTTGACTTCGGCAATCGGAGAGAGACGACAGACAGTTGGGTGAAGGTAATTTCCCTTGAGGCAGTTAAATTTTCCCATAAGTACATAACATTTCTTTATTTTGTGTCTTTATGAAATCATTGGAATATATTAGAGTGACAATAAGATGGTGAGTGGTTCTGTTAATGACTAGAACCATTTTTTAAATTCCCAATTGTGTCTGCATGCTATAAAATATTTTTATTTTATTCAACTGTTATTTGACCAAGTGTTACAGTTGAGATACAATTTTGAGATCCTGATAAATTGTTTTTGTAATATATCCAAAAAATCTAAAGTCAGATTTAGTTTATAGGTTAGATTCTGTTATTATTGAGACTGATGTGTTTTATTAAATAATTAAATGTAATTGAGTAGCTGTTTATGAGGCCTTATTGATGTTCTACACACTAGCTACCATTGCATCGATTGTAAACAGTAACGTGACATTATCTTTATTCATTTTCTACACTCTATAGACCTGGTGGTGGAGACATTTCCAGCAATCCACATTGATCAAGTTTTTCAGTCCGCTTTGCTTCACACACTTTTGGAAGAACAGAGATTTTTCAGTCCAGATGATCATTTCAGAGTTAGTTGCTTTGAGATGTTTGTAGTTGGAACTCATTGCTCATTCATCTTTAGCTGATTGATGGCTTGCAGTTACACTAGCAGGAAATAGACAAATACAAACTGTTGCCATGCTCACAATCCTTCTGGATTCTGTTGGAATCTCTGCTCTTTTTTTTTTCATTTTTTTTTTCTCAAATGTCAAATATTGCTTTGACGTATCTGTCATGGCTATCATTGAGATGTAATTTTTGAGATGTAACTCCTAAATCCCTGAGTAATTCCTCGGAGTTAAGTGTCTCGAAAATGAAAAATAAAATTAAAAACGGTCTGAAATTTGTCATAGGTAAAAAAAAAGAAAAAGTCAAGGATCTAGAGAAATAGTTCCCAAAGACTATTTTAAAACAGTACAGGGCATTATTTGTCCCTTTTAGGTTCAGTAGGAAAATATTGCACAGTACTATATAGTACTTCAGGCAAGACTGGGTAACGTCTTGAACCATGGGGGATGACAAGCACTCTCAGCCTTTGCAGGTCACAGTAATCTTTTTTTGCAGTTTCAGGTGGACAAAATCCCCCCCATCACTCCTGAAAATTATCTTTGCCCTTTTCCTAGCTGCCAGCGAAGGTGGAGCGAACGTCTTCACGGTTTCCTATTTCAAATCCAGTGCCTACCTGGCCCAGTCCCCTCAGCTCTACAAGCAGATGTGCATCTGTGCTGACTTTGACAAGGTCTTCTGTGTCGGACCAGGTAAGAAGATGCCTCCTGTCAGACACCTTGTGAGCTGGCAAAGTCCTCACAGGCAAAATAGGAAAATGAGCAGCAGGAGTGTAATGAAAACGATAGACCCTATTAACTGAGATGACACGTTTAAAATGGCTCCAAATGTGTTTAAGATTGTTAAAGTTTAACAGACATCCCACTGGTCCTGTTGCTATGGACAGAACTTGTAGTTGGTCTGTTAGTGACACAACGGGACTTTTAAAAGGCTTTATAAACAGAGATGGGAGAACCTCTGGCTTTGTAGCTGAGCAAACACTGCCCCCATCTGATTAGCTGAGCAAACACTTTGGTTTCTTTTAATGCACGTTGGATTGTATTAAAAATTCTTATCTAAAATACTTTGTTTGATATGTAGTTGGTATATATTTCTGAGCCAAGATAAAATACATTTGCTTCTGGAAGAAAGCACCATTTAGTTTTTCACACACTGGATTGTGGTGTTTTATCCGTTTCTCTGCGGCTACACCTGAGGAATCAAAGGGCTTGAGGTCATTACTGCTTCTCAGGCATCATTGTGCTCGCTGCTGTTGCCGTAGTTACAGTGGTGCAGATTCAGCATTGATTTGGTAAAAAAGGAGCGAGATCAACTGTGCTCGGATATCTAAATGTTCAAAAGCTCAGCTTTGTTCAAAGATAGCCCCCACTTCTGACTTTGCTTCTTGAAAGAAGCAGAAGAAAAACGGTTCAGCGCTAGTATGAGGCTGGTTATTTGCTCAGGGGAATGAAATATGAGCATGTTGAAGATATATTTCCACTGTCACGATGCAATGCCTTGTAAAAGCCTTTATACCCCTTAAACTTTTTTACCCTTCTAGTCATGTTACAACCACAAGCTTCAGTGGTTTTTTTTTATAGAGATTTAATGTGCAGCAAATAGTTGTGAAGTGGAAGGAAGGTTGTTTATGTGTTTTGTAAATAAAACATTAACCAGGTTTAGTACACCTTTGTATTCAGTCCCTTTCACTCACAGTATTAATACAGCAGCTCTGTGAAATCCTCAGAGGGTTGTTATAGGCCTTGGCGATATGGCCTTAAAATAAAATCTCCAGTTTAATTTTATTTAATTCGATTTTTTTTTTAAATTCTCAATCCCCCCTACTTATTAAGGAAACCAATAAGTAAAAAGAACAGTCAAAGGCCTTTGACTTTTTGACAAACATGCTTAGAGCTTTGTGTTGCAGGAAGCCAACACTTCTGATCATAACACATTGTCACTATAGAGAAACACTGTCTAGGCAACATAGAATTGTAGTTTTTGATGATGGAATAGTCCAGTCAGAGAAAACACACTTCATAGATCAGTATGTGCTGTAGGAGTAGAGCAGTTATACCATATACAAAGAGTATTAGGTGACAACGCAGCTGTCTGGGGTTCGATTCCATCCTCAGCGGCCTTTGCTGCTTTCTACCTTCTCTCTCTACCCATTTCCAGTCTGATCTGCTATGAATAAAGGCAGCTAGAGCCAAAAATAACTCTGTGAATCTGTAGCAAGACTTGATCTTAAGATATACTCTCTTTGATCTGTTGAAGTTTGAGGTATTTTGCAAAGACAATTTGGTAAGAATTTCAGTCTCTGGAAGCTAGTCATGACATATTTCCCAAGATCGACAGCTGTAATTGAAGGAACAGTTGGTTTTACATACTATTAAATTAGTTAAATTTCACAACACATTTCAGGGGTTTTTTTTGCAATTAAAATTAAAAACATTTTACTTAAACGCATTAGTTTATATTCATTTTTCATATAGGATTACAATAAAATAAAAGTCTTTTAGGTCTACCCATCAAAGAAAAAATAAACGTAATGCTTTATCATTATTCGCATTACCCTTTTTATGAAATTTTATTCTTCTTCCTCATTATGTGGTCTGGTTACATTTTTAGAACAGTAAATTTCCACTTGCACAATGATTCTGCAGAACATGTCATTTTTTAACAGAATATTTTTGATTACATTTTCTGATCATCTTTAATTTCCTTTTACCCTCATGTTAAATATGCATTGTTAAGTTTTCAGGGCAGAGGACTCCAACACTCACCGTCACCTGACTGAGTTTGTGGGTCTGGATATTGAGATGGCCTTCAACTACCATTACCAGGAAGTGATTGACTCGATCACTGATACCATGGTGCAGATATTCAAGGGCCTGAGAGACAAGTAAGATGCGAGAAGGAAAAGATAACAAGCAAACAAAGTTTCAGTTAGACTTCCGTTAGAATGTTAGACATATGCTGATAATTATTCAAGATTATTCTGGACACAACAGAAAATCAGGCTAATAAATTTTACATGTTTCTTTAAATACGTAATTATTTGTTTTTACACTGGGAGTATCGAGTATCTCTTATCACTTTATTAATCAGAAGATACAAAGAAGGTTACATTTTTAAAGATTTAAAGAATCTATCAACACAAAGTTGAGAGGGAAAAAGAGCAAATTGATATCCATATTTTCATGCAGTGCATTTATCTTGCCATTAAAGCACACTAAACTTTTCTTGTTTTAGGTCAGTAAACATTACCAAAATACTTTTTATTTTCTAAATACCATGAAAAACAAGTGGAAGATTATTTCACTTGGTTCAAATTAAAAAGTTTACAAATACTAAGGAGACTAAAAAGCCTTTAAACAATATGGAAAAGCCCAGAAGATATTACAGTTTTACAAATTAAATAACACGCAGTATTAGTTAAATGGACCCACACCTGTAGATGTACCTCAATCATACTGATGCCTAAAAGTAGAAAGGCCGCTCATTTGAGGAAGAGGCCGTTACTCCAAAAGCAGCATAAAAGGCCAGAATATGCAGTGGGGCAAAAAAGAATATGGGAGCTACCAATATGTTTCAACTCGTTAGAGTTATGAAATATATTTTTCCATACCTTCAAACACTCAGACTCTGACCTCCATCTTGGTCAAGAACAAAGAGGACATCAGGGACAAGATTGTACACCTGCACAAGACTAGGAGCTTGGTGAGAATAGATCAACTGTTGGAACCAGTTTTAGAAAATGGAATAAATACAAGATCACTGACAATTTCCCTTGACCTGGGGCTCTGTGCAAGACCTCACCTTGTGGGGTACTGAGGGGGGAACTGGTTAATTACCTAAATGACCACAGTAACAAAAGTTACTGTCAGTAACAAATCAAATAGTCACGAATTAAACTCCTGCTGTGCTGGAGGTTAAGCCAGCACATGGCCAGTCTAAATTTTGCCAGTGAGGATTTAGAGGATTGTGAAAATGTCATGTGGTCAGATGAGACCAGAATAGAATTCTCACCATTAGCCATGTTTGGAGGTGGAAGATTGTTGAGTTACATCCAAAGAACACCATGCCCACTATGAAGCATCGGGGCCGAAACATTATGCTTTGGATCTGCTTTTCCCTAAATAGGACAGGATGACTCGTCAGTATTAAGGACAGGATGAATGGGACCATGTAAAGTGAGATCTTGGGCGTTAATTTCCCTCCATCAGTGAGGGCATTTAAGATTAAACATGGCTGGTTATTTTAGAATGACAATGATCCCAAACACATCACTTCAGGCTTCTGGAATGGCCTAGCCAAACACCAGACCTCAATCTATCGAAGGAATCTGTGGACGATGTTGAAAGTCCATGTTGTCCTGCGACACCCACAAAACATCACAGCTCTAGAGAAAATCTGCATGGTAGAATGGGCCAAAATACCAGCTGCAGTGTGCAAGCCTGGTGAAGATCTACATGAAATGTTTGACCTCTGTCATTGCCAACCAAGGTTATGTTACAAAGTATTGAGATTAACTTTATTTATTTACCAAATACTAATTTTCTGCACCATTGTACAAATAAATTCTTTAAAAAAACCTTCCAATGTAATTTTCATGTTTTTGTTGACATCATCTTTCACAGTTATGGTGTACTTATGGTCAAAATTACGGACTTCACCTTTTTAGGTGGGATATCTTGCACAATCAGATGCCATCAAATACTTTTTTGCACCACTGTATCTTCCAAATACCCACAAGGGCAGAGATGCTAAATTTAAGAGGTTTCCCGTTCGTGTGATGAAAGTGGAACTGTTTGGCCATAGTGACCGTTGCTACATCTGGAAAGGAAAAAAAGGGATGTTTGCGAACCCAAAAACGCAATCTGAGCTGACCGTAGCTACATCACATCATGTGGTTGTTTTGCTACACCAGAGATCAGGTCAAGGGGCCGTATTTAATCGACACCGATAATTCCTGTAAAATAATTAGAAGAAAAAAACTTTTTAAAAATGTGGTTCTTGTTTAGGTTTTTAAGATTCTTGAGGATTTTTAAATTATTAATGAATGTTTCCTGATTTTGGATTACAGAGAAAAAAACGTGGAAATTATTTATTTTCTTTTTTTTGCGTAAATGTCTAATATACAATATTCAATTTAATGGTTGCTGCTATATATATTTTTGTTTTCTTTGTGAAACAAATGAAAAACATCATACAAAAGGCAAAAAGAGTAAAAATAAATATGGCTAATCATCTCATGTGTTCTGCTATTTGGACAGGTTTTTTTAAAATCATATGATAGGCCTTTACTGCCCCCTAGCGGTGTAAATGAATGCAGGAAGAAGCTGATAACAAACTGACAGAGCATAGCTGTTTTCACCCACAAAGCCCTGTAGCATATTAGCATGGCAGTAAGAGGAGAACACAAATGATAACGTCCCGTTTCATGAATTTACTAATTGAAGCACCTCTCCAAGGAAAGTACAGCTCCATCCGTGGATCATGTCAGGGTTTTAAACCAGTTAATGCTGTACAAATTGTCTTTGTTGGGTTGTTTCATCTTATGACTGTTGTTCCTCTTTCTCACAGCAGTCTGCCACTTTTGTTCTCATGACTTTGCAAACTGTTTCCTTTGACGTATAAACTTATTTTGAACTCATGTTGAGACCCTTTTTTTTAATAAATAATCACATGCTGTTTGGAGATCACGCTGAAAAATATATGATACAAAAGTTAACATCTGAATCATACATTTTCTGTTTCCGTGAAAATAGGGTGGGACACCTTGGTCTTTCTCAAATGCTGTGACATTGCAACCACAAACTTCAAAGTATTTTCATTTTTGTTCTTTTATACTTTTGGCATGCATTTGTATTTAAGTCCACTGAGTCTAAATGTCAAATTGTGTTGGGTTTTTTTGCGAAAACAACCATTATTCTTTTTTTCCTACATCGTGTTTGGGACTAAAAAACCTTAAATTGTAGGTCCTAGTGTAGGGTAAACAAGCATCTGGGGGTAATTCATAGATTGATGAATACAATGTATTGGATTTGACTCAGGATTTGTTCAAGTGTCCTGTTTGTTTGTTTTTTTTGGAAGGCAAAATACGGTCACCCTATCAGTGTCCTTCAATTTAAATTAATATGGTATAAAATGAGCAAGGGCATGTCCTTTTCAGTCAGCAATAAAGAAATAAAATGAAAAGGTCTGCGTTATGACTTTCTAAAACATTGCTGACATATCTAAGTGTCTGTTTGTCCTTCTGCATCAGCTTCCAGACTGAGATTCAGACTGTGAACAAGCAGTTCCCAAGCGAGCCATTCAAATTCCTGGAGCCGACTCTTCGGCTGGAGTACACGGAGGCCTTGGCCATGCTTCGCGAGGCCGGGGTGGAGATGGGAGACGAAGATGACCTCAGGTCAGGTTACATCACACATCCGTTGCCCAGAATGGGATGACATAAGGTTTGATTTGAAAAATACAGAAGTCTGTTTTAAGACCATGACACAGTGAATATGTGACGCATGACTTAAGGGAGCCAACATTTATTTAATGCTTGGGATCAGAATGGTTCTCCTGAACATTTATAGTTATGTTAGTACTTACAGAATTTAAAACCTGTATGAAAGTCTTTTTTTTGTTTTTGCTAACAGCAAATGAGACATACTTGTAAAGTTTTTATTTTTATTTTTTTACTTTCCAGCACTCCTAATGAAAAGCTGCTGGGTCGTCTTGTCAAGGAAAAGGTTTGTCAAATTTAATCCAGTGCTTCAGTGACACTGTCCTGCAACTTTATGGATGCATCCCTACAACGAAGTTGGATACAAAGAAGTTTTCCAATCTCTAAAACTTTGAGTATGCACAGCTAAACACAATTTCCACTTTATAAATCACACTCCCCAGAAAGGTGCTAAGGTGGTTTGCAAATTATATCCCACCTTCTACACACCCATATTTTGCATAAACACTCAATGCAAAGTGCCTCCACAGACTCAAGTCAGTTGATATGGGACGTTTTTATATGTGCAGCCTATGGGCATTTTACGAGTAAAAACTGGCATCCAAGAGGCAGATAAACCGCAATTCTGAGACTGAAAACAATGTGTTTAAGGGTGACGTGGTGGTATGGAAACATTTAATTTCAATCTGTCATTCAATCTTTATCTATATAGAGTTTCCATTTTACTGCCTGACATAAGTATTTGATACATTTGACAAACAGAACTCAATATTTTTTACAGAAATCAGATGTTTTCTGTAGTTCTTCACCAGGTTTGCACACACTGCAGTAGGGATTTTGGGCCACTCCTCCATACAGATCTTCTCCACAGTGTTCAGGTTTCAAGACTGTCGCTGGGCAACTTGGGCTTTCAGATCTCTCCAAAGATTTCTATTGGATTGAGGTCTGGAGACTGGCTAGGCCACTCCAGGACCTTGCGATCCTTCCTAGAGAGCCACTCCTTAGTTACCCTTGCTGTGTGTTTCGGGTCGTTGTGATGCTGGAAGACCAAGTCACTACCCATCTTCAATGCTCTTACTGTGGAAAGGAGATGAGTGGAGTTTAGACCAAAAAGCTCTCATCAAACCACATGACCTTCTCCCATTCCTCTTCTGGATCATCCAGATGGTCATTGGCAAACTTCAGACGGGCCTTGACATAAACTGGCTGGAGCAGGGTGATCTGCAGGATTGTAATCCATGACAGCAGATTGTGTTACTAATGGTTTTCTTGGAGACTGTGGTCCCAGCTCTATTCAGGTCATTAACCAGGTCCTGTCATGTACTTCTGAGCTCATCCCTCACTGTCCTCATGATCATTGATGCCCCATGAGGAGAGATCTTGCATGGTGCTCTAGACCGAAGAAGATTGAGCGTTGTCTCGAACTTCTTTAATTTTCTTAAATAGACATAACACTGAATGCACAGTCCCAATGGGGCGGTAGATCTACCGTCTGGCCCTGTTTTGCACATATATCTAATGGGACTGCTTTAGGGAATCTCTAAAAACTCCCTCCAGCCAGATGTTGCCACTGGCAGGATCTTCAATGAGTACCAATGCATCCATTATGCAGGAGTGACACTGCAGTATTTATATTTCATACATACTGTGATGTAACTCTTAAATGCAACTTTTCATACAGCTTCTAATCTCACCAAAGCTGGTTGACATGCCAACGGGGTAATAAAGCTTTTTAATTCTGTTGTGTTGGAGCAGGGAGGCATCCAAAAGTTGCAGGACTGTAGCACTTGCTGACTGAAACTGCAAAACTTTGCCATGTTTAAATCCAGAAACAAAACTGTATTATTTCAAATGGTTTGGTTTGTTTTGCTTCACCATTGTGCAATTATTTAACGTTAACATTTCATTTAACTCTTTGTTTTTCTTTTTTTTGCAGTATGATACTGACTTTTATGTGCTGGATAAGTACCCACTGGCTGTTAGGCCTTTTTACACGATGCCTGACCCAAACAACCCTGTAAGTTTCTCAACTAATCATAAAACTTCTGAAACACATTAACTTATTAAATGATCAGGGTAAAAAATCTTAACAGATCTACATTCACACTTTTTTAAAGATTATACTCTTCAGACCTATTCAGCACCACATGAGGAAAAAAAAATTGAGCTTTTATATTTTATTTTATAACCTCTAGCAAACTATTTCTATTGAAATGTTTCTTGTGAGTTTGTGACAGAAAAACACAGTTGAGAAATAGAAAGAAGTTATACAAATGTTTATTTGTTAATGTTGCCTAGAGAATTTGAGAAGTGGGGGATTTATATTCAGGACACCTATTAGTCATTCTTTTCTCCAATCTGCCTGAATATATTGGACTGGTGAGTGGAATGCAGTTGTTAAAACTGATCGTGGTTGATGGGAAGATTGATATAGACAAATACATTAACAGGCGTCTGAATAATGTGATTCTTTTCGTGATTTTGGTCAAAACAGAAATACTCCAACTCTTATGACATGTTCATGAGAGGAGAGGAGATCCTGTCTGGAGCTCAGAGAGTCCATGATGCTCAGCTGCTGACTGAAAGGGCTCTGCATCACCAGATTGGTAAGAAGCAAGTGTAGAAGCAGTCCTGGGAAACAAAATGAATTTGAAGGGATTTGTCTCCCTCTACAGATGAATGGCAGGTCCTACAATAGTAGAGCTTTTAAAGGATTGAGAGCAAGTTTGGAGATAAAATCAACATGTTTTATTTGTACTTTCTAATAATAGTATGTTGTTGTTTTTTTGTTGTAGATCTAGAGAAGATAAAGGCCTACATCGACTCATTCCGTTATGGAGCTCCCCCTCATGGTGGAGGAGGCATTGGTAAGAAATAAATAATCTTTTTTACCTTTGAAAGAAAATATGTTTTTGGGGGGAAAAATTATCTGAATCTCTAGAGTTGCCAACCCATCTCCTTCACAGGCCTGGAGAGAGTCTGCATGCTGTACCTTGGTCTCCACAATGTGCGTCAGACCTCCATGTTCCCCCGTGACCCCAAGCGTCTCACACCTTGAGCCCAGCGCTTTGTGAAAGATTCCTGTTGGAATTGGAGTATCCAAGAGCTGTTGGTTATGGGGACTAAAACTAATCCTCAATCCAGGAGGGAGAACAAGTAGGATGTAGCTCCACTCTGTTTCTAACAGGCCAATAGACATTAATCACTAAGAAGAATGAAGCAGTTGTAATGGAAGGTACTTTATTGATTTGTGTGCATAGTTTCTAACAACTAAAACAATTCTTATTGGAGATGGAAGGAATGGGCCAGAACACTCCCAAATGAAGCTGAACAACAATAATTCATGTTCTAATTAACAAATGTTTTTCTATGGGTTAATTATTAGGATAAAACAACTTTAATACAAATCAGAGTACTTTGTAATAACAGCACAGACATTAAGTATTATGATTGTGGTTTTCAACTGCCTGTAACTACATGTGTTTTCTAAGTAATTAATGGGGAAATAAAAAAGAATAATTAAATAAAACTGCTTTGTTATATCTGCTTGAACGGCATAAATTAAGAAAATAGTAATGAGGTTTGATTTGATTCATAATTTAGATACATGTTTCCTCATATGTACATAAATATAAACTACAAATGTTAAAGTAAGGCAAAACATAAGTGCCTTTCTTACTTCACGCTTGGCTAATGTCTCAATCTACCTCTGCTTCAAAGAGAGCATCAAAGTGCAGTGTTACAGACATAAATAAAACTATACCAAATTTACATATTGGTGAATAAGTTTTCCACAAAAAAATATATTTTTATTTTATTTGTGCACATCCCATGAATGTGACCTTGCTGCCAAAAATACTCTGTACATCAAAGATTTACTGGATAAAATGTTGCCAGATGATTGCTTTAGTCGGTTGCTGCTCCACTGACTTGCAGGATGAAGAGGAAGATGTGAACGATATCAACGTAGAGAGAGAGCGCGCCATAGATGTACTCCTCCGGGCTGATGGCCAACTCCCGATTCCCGATAAGGAGCTGAGTGTTGTACACTAAAAACTGAGAAAAGAGGAGGAAACAAGTTTCATACAGAGACTCTGAAATGCATCAGTTTTAATTAACATGTTTGGGGGGGGTGTAATTGTGTGTAATTTTATCTCTATATAAGTATAGATGTTCCATTAGGACCTTACAGGTTTGTTAGAGAGCATTAGTAAACAAACATCAGAAAGACCAAGGAACACAGCGGGTGTAAAGTTGTGGAGAAGTTTGAAGCACTGTTGACTCATAAGGCAATAAATAAATATCCAAAAAGTTTGAACTTCTCGGGAACAATTAGAGGTATGAAACTAAAGGGGAGTATGGATTCAAATTTCAAGAATCGATTCGATTTTCGATTCTTAAGACGCTGTGTTGAAAAAAATCGATTTTGAATCGATCCTTAGAGAAATCGAATTGATTCACAATTTCAAAAATCTATTTAATTTTTTGGAATAGTTTACCCTTTGTACGACTAAAATAAGAAGGTAAAATACAGACGGTGATTTTAAGTCTTGTCTGAAAGGGTAAATACAGTTCCCTGGTCAACTGAATTATAGGCAAATAATTAAGATAACAGCTCAAAAAAAAAATTATAGCATTGACCCATATCAATATCGAAATGTATCAGATTGAATCAGATCGAAATGTGATAATCAATTCTAACTAATAATCGGAATTTAATCAATTCAAGAAATTTGAATCAATACCCAGCCCTAGTCAGTGCTATTAAAAACTTTTTTGAACCTTTACCTTAATTACATGACTGTAATTCAATGGCACAACACTGGGTGAGGTTACAGTACAGCAGGGGAGAAAGTATGAACCCCTTCAAACCTAAGCCTTAAAATGCCCATCTTGACACTTCCCTCATATTTTAGCTGTGAAAAAGAGAAGGGCAAACTATATTAAACTATTGAAAACATTTTTGGACGTCTTTATCAGTTTTTAGGATTTTTTTTTGTAAGAATCGATTCTGAAAATATATTTTTTTTCCAACACAGCACTATATGACACAACTGTAAATCTAAACTGACAGGCTGAGGAAGAAAATAATTGTTCAGAAAAACAGCCTAAAGGCTTATATCTCTGGAGCAGCTATAGAGGAATATAGTTCAGGTGGGAGAATCTGTCAACAGGGCTATTATCTTTGAACAAATAATTGTGTACTTCACTCTGAGCACATTCACTTTTTTTTTTAAACAAAGACCAGAAGGATGGAGCTATATGCAGAGCTATCCTAGAGGAAACCCTGTTGGAGGCTGCAAAAGACACAACACTGAGGCAGAGGTTCACCTTGGCAACCCTAAACAGAACTATAATGGAATTGTTTAGATCAAAGCATGTCCCTGTGTTAGAATGTCCCAGATAAATACCAGAACAAAATCTAATAGAGAATTTATGATGGGACTTAAATTTCACTCTTCAGACAGTCCATCCATTCTCAGAGTCTGAGGTATTTTGTAAAAAAGAATGCTCAAATATTCTCTGGGCAAAAAGATATACCTTGAAATATGTGTACCGGCAATTTCAGCAAATGGTGTTTCTACAGAGTATTGACTCAGATGCCACATTATATAGGCAATTAATTGTTGGAAAATGTGAAAATAATTATTACTTTTACTTATATATCAGTTATTCACGACTTTGTGATTCTGTCCCACAGAATCCCAGTGCAATACATTGAAGTGTGTGCTTCATAAATACCACCAAAAAAAAATCTCAAGGCTTTTGAATACTTCTGCAAGCACAGTTATAAACACTGTCCACTATGTTAATAAAAAAAAACTGAAGTGCTATAAGATGGTAAAACATTGCATGAAAAAATAGGGATCAATTGTCCCAATAAAAAAACTATTTCAAGGATCTAACATCAAAGGAGAAAGTATGTTTCAATGTGGAATTACCCACTTCTCAAAAGAGTTTGAATCCGAATTGTCTTTTGTTACAAAACATAGAAACACAAAGCTGAAGTGCTTTCCAAAAAATTATGTCAAGTTTTACTCACCAGAGTGTAGACGATGGCTCCAATAGCAGCATAGAGCATGTGCAGCCAGGGAACCTGTTGAGTGACATAAAAAAGGCCCTGTAAATGTGAAAATTGGTCACACATATAAACCCCTATTGAGCTGCTGTTGAAACTTGCACTGAGAAGCAGGAATATTTGAAAGAACTTGACCAAAGAGTCCTTACATATTGGAAGGAGAGAACGATGGCTGTAACAATCCCAAGGATCATAAGCAAAACAGCAGCGATGCAGAGAAGACCCCCGCAGGAGGTGAAGTCCACCTGTGATTAGAAACAAGTCATTAGAAAGATAAAACAGAGGCTGAACACGCTTCAAGCCACACATACAGTAAAGGAGCTGTGCATTTAAAAAAAAATGTTTCTTTGAGTGGAGCTGAAATTAAAAAAAGAAAACTGTTGGATGTGGCTTTTACTAACCAAATCATGTAACTTATGTATCTGGAGTTGCATCAGACAGGATTCACATCTTATCCCAAAATGTTATAAATATTTAAAGGAGCTCAGTGCCCCCATTGTAATGTGAGACAAAGGAGTTCTTTTACACTGACAACAAAGACATTCTCTGACAAGCCACAGGCTGCTGAGCTACAGCAGAAAACCATTTCTCAGCTACCTTCGTCTGGAAGCTGAAGACTGTCACAGCTATGCACACTATTGCTGTTATTCCCATGGCGATTATCACTGCTTTGGTTTCATAGTAGCTGGAAAAAACATAAAAATGGGGATTATAAGAAGGTAACTACTGATAAATGCTAAAATAATGATAGTATTTGAACTTGTGAACATTTTGCCATGTTTCAACCACAAATGTCAAGGTATTTTATTTGGGTTTTATATGACAGATGTGCAGTCTTATTACCAACAAGAATGCACATCACCCTAAACTAACATCAGCGCGAAACATAGTAGTGGCAAAACAGTGGTATGGGCAGGATTTTCAGCTCAAGTTTTCAGCTAAATTCAGATCAATCTTGGAGCAAAGCCTATTGGTGGCTGCAAAAGACTGGGGCAGAGGTTCACCTTCCAAAAGAAGAACTATCCTAGACATGGATAGGGTCATTCAACCAGAGCAACAAGTAATTGAATTATTTCAATTATTACATATCCATGTGTTAATATGGGCTAGTCAAAGTTCAGACCCAAATCGGACTGGGAAGAGTTAGAAACTCCTATTCACAGATGCTCTCCATCCAATCTGACAGAGTTTGGGCTACTTGCAAAAGAACACTGGGCAAACTTTTTGATCTCTAAATGTGCAAAGCTGGTTTAACATACGCCCAAAAGACTGCAATTGCACCAAAATGTGGTTCTACAAAGTACTGAAGAAGAGAAGGCTGAATGCAGATGCAAGGCATAGCTCACTTTCCAGTTTTTGGGCATCTTTTTTTTTTTCTTTTTTTTTTTTTAGAAAAACGTATAAAATCATGCATTGTTATCCTTCCTCTTTACTCAGGCCCTACTTTGCGCTGGTCTAAAAGAAATAGTTATAAAATACATTGAAGCTTGTGCCTGTAACATGACAGTATGTAAAGAAAAGCTAATTATGAATATTTGTGGACTGCATTTAGGTGCTGGATTGCCTACAAAGAAGAGTTCAAAACAAACCTTGAGACTGATCCAGCCATAAAAGATAAGGCAACTGTCTAAAAGGAAAAACATGACAAGACGGGATTTTTAATGAAAAGCATGTTTTATTTTTTTCATCTTTACTGTTTGCCAATGTTTGGCTGAAGCCTTAACTCCTCCCCCAGGGTTTGCAGATTTATTAGAAATACTTACAAATATTCCCAGCAGTACCAGATTCAGTGGAAACTGCCTCCTACACAAAAATGGAGAAAGATATAAGTATAAAACACACAGTCCTTTCTGATTATGAGTTAATATGAAAAGAACATGGCTTTACCTTGGCTCTTTGCAGCAGATGAGAATACAATACACCAAAAAGAATACAGCACTATGGAGAGATAAATCTTGAATGTGTTTCTGTGCCATAGTACAAAATCACTGATAGTTATTATAAAATTAGCATTTTTCATATAGAGATTTGACTTTTATCATCTTACTGTTAAAAGGTTAGTTACTGTTGCTGGAAAGTAACTCACAAAGAAGCCCAGTAGATAGCTGGATACTGGATGACAAACAGCTTGACAGGGTCACTGTGAAACCACAGACAACATGGTCAGAGTGAAATGCTTTGTTCTACTCGGCAACACTAAGCAGCTAGAAGTGGTTTTCAACTGGAATGAACAGGGAGACTTACACAAATGTAAAGACAGCAACGGCTGCAAATGTGAATGCGAGCTGCACAGTCAAAATCAAGTAAACCTGTCCACAAACGTGTAGGTTAGATAAAAAAGAAACGGCTACAACACAAGAACTGGTTGTGTCTCTGAATGTGGCAAAGAGGAAAAAAGGAAGTCCTTACTTTTCTGATGAAGGCGTGTCGAATGGATGTGCTTTCCCACTGGTCGCTGAAAAAGTCATCCATTTCTGCTGCAGAATTGAGAATTACAAAGAAGGCAATTTAAGCTTCTGAAGTTAATCTCAATTTAATAGAGGTGAGTGATGAAAGTTTGTGTAAGCTCCTGGGAACCTGGGCTGGACGCAGTCAGTCCTGCTGACAGAGTGGGGATAGGCGTGACAGACGGGGAGAAGCCAGGGCCTGGACACATGCCGGCCTGGGGGTAGATGCCCCCCTGGCCCCAATAGCCAGGGGGGGCGCCGGGACTGGGGCTGTACGATGGAGGAAGGGGAAGAGGGGAGCCATGTTGTGTCTGGAAGGGGTAATTATTAGACTTAGGATCCTGCAGGGCGTCTTCGTAGGATGGAGGAGAATCAGTTTTGGACGACATTTTCTGGACCACTTTAAAGAGAAGATATACAGCCACATCACAATTATAACTTTATAGCTCATATTAAGCAGATACTATTTTGAGTGCTGAGTAAACGGTTTCAGTGTACGTGTGTTATTTGGACAATTATAATTGACTCATTTGTAACACAAACTGCTTTGCACATGTTAAAAAGATGCTAAATGCAGTTTTCAATTGAAGATTTCATTTATTAAGGAAAACAGGTTTTCTAAACCAACCTGGGCCTATGTGAAAAAGAATTCCCTCCTAAACCTAAAAACTGCTAATACCACCTGTACCCTTAACAACTGACATGAAAGGTTTACAATAACATACTGAGTTTTTCATATTGCAGTGGGGGAATTCCTGAATGCTATTCTTATTAGAATTGATTTAATTTGGCCACATTGGAGAATTTCACATCTTCCACAGTATCTCACTTGGTATTAAGTCCAGACTTTGACTAGACCACTTGGTCAAAAACCTCAATTTTGTTTTATATTTTACCAATTCAGAAGTGCACTTGCTGGTCAGCTTTGGATCATTGTCCCACTGAATACTGTATACCACATGTGCTTCAATACAGACTCAAAGCCAAACATGAGCCTTCAAGATTTTCTGATATTGTAAAATCTGATAAGCAGCTTGAAACCCCCACACTACCTAAACCACACAACTTCTAAATTTCCCTTAGGTGTGTGTGTGCGTCTGTGTTCCCTGCTTCTCTTCCGATGATTGCTGGAGATAGATAGATAGATAGATAGATAGATAGATAGATAGATAGATAGATAGATAGATAGATAGATAGATAGATAGATAGATAGATAGATAGATAGACAGAGTACTGAGCCATTTTTTTTGTTGTTTTTGTTTTTGCTTGTTTGAGGTTTGAGAACCAGAATTACAGGATAATGTTTTCTTAAAATATTTAGCAAATGATATAACCATATTGTTTGTAATTAGGTCTGAATTGCTGATTTAACGTAAAAGTCTAGTATCTCAGCATCATTACCGAAAAGAAACCAGGTAATATGAGAACATGACAATAATAAAACTCCCCATTGTGTCATAATTTAGTCTGCATAAGTTCATCGAAACATAGCGGATAAAATATGTGAAAAGTTGTAACGTACCTTTTTTTGGCCTTAGCCTGTGATGAGAGCGCAGTGCCCTTCCGTTCTCTCTGCTTAGGGAACACGTCCTCAGTGTAACTAGATATGGTCACTGAAACTAGCACTGTTGTTTCTGAGAAAGCAACATGTCAACTGGTACACACACTGGTGTCCATAGTTTACGATATTTCTGACATTGTAAAGTCAGAAAATTTTATATATATATAACGTTATTGTTCTAACATATATTTTTCACGTTTGTACAATATAATATATACAGGAATATATACAAATATATTGTACGAACATGATAATATATTGTACAAACGTGAATATACAGTTGATAACTGTGCAGATCAGCGTGTGCAAAAATGTCTCGTTTACTGGAATTAATTAAGTTCTATTTTATGCTTGGATTGAGGCATGGGGAGATTTTGCAGTTACTGAGCAGCTTGGACAGTATTGTGAAAAGTATGCAGACACTGAGAAGGAACCTAAAATGCATGGGGCTGTACAGGAGGAAGAATTAGTCTGATCTGATGGAAGTGGCTACATTTCTCGCTGATCAGCTGGAGGGACATGGAAGGCTCCATGGATATAAACTACAACAAGTGTCAACCACATAATAACGTGGTATTATATTGTAAAAAATTGAAAAGTATATTGTTAGAACAATAAAGTTTTCACGTAATAACCTGATATTATATTGTACAAACTTGAAAAGTATATTGTTAGAACAATAAAGTTATCATGAAATAACGTAATATAATAATGTAAAAACGTGAAAAGTATATTGTTAGAACAATAAAGTTTTCACGTAATAACGTGATATTATATTGTACAAACGTGAAAAGTATATTGTTCAAACAATAAACTTATCATGAAATAACGTGAAACAGCTCTGTTTTTTCTTTTGCCGACGTGTCAGCTCTACGCTTCCGTATATTTGTCCTCATAAAACAGAGGGAAATCATAAAATAAATACTTGTATTCTTGAATATTAAATTGTTTGTTTTCATATTTTTTCCTGAGTTCCGCAAAGGCACGTTTTAATAGGTGACGTCATCACGGCGAGTTCTGAACACAGCAGGCTATGGCGCTGCCTGGTTGGTTGGTAACGTCGTTGGTCTCCGCATCCCTCTTCTGTTTGTTCTGTTTATTTGTTCGGTACAGGCGGACCACTTTGGCGTTTTGCAGGAAGCTAGTCAACCGAATAATGGCTCGAACAGAGAAGCCGCTGTTCCGAATCGCGTGAGAGCAACTTAACTTCTGTGTCCGTGTATAGCTTAGCGACATTTATTGTTTTGGTTGCTGATGGTGGAAATAATTTGTTTCAGTTCGGGAAAAAATTGAGTTGCAGACTATTGTGACTTGGTTTAGATCCTAACGAATCCACTGTTATTTAATTTTTTTTACTTGAGTTTATTTCGTCCACATTTCGCTAAAGCATACGGATATCATGTTTATAAATGCACATGATTACAAAATAAGGCCTGGGTCATTGTTTTCCTTCCAGGTACACACTCTACACAAGGACCAGGCTGGGTTACTTGTACTACAAGAGGCAAATGAGGAAAGCCAGGGAGAATTATCCTGCTGGGCATTCCACAACTCATCCTATGGAGTTCAACGGTACAAAGCACATTTTAACCAAAACTCTGGTATATGTTAATAGGATTTTATGAGATAGACTGAAAGAGATTGTTTTCCAAACACCTGCTGCCCACTTTACTCCCCCCTAAATAAAATCCAATACAATTATTTTCCTTCAGAAATGTCCTAATTAGTGCATCAATTCCCTGTGAAAAGACAATTATTAAAATAATCAAGGGAATTTAAGACAACTGTGAACCTACCAAGGCATGGTTGGCCTTATATACTAACAGGCTAGAACAACACTATAAGTACTAGTAATTTTTTATAACTATTTTTCTTTCCATTATGTTGGAAGCCATCTAGTTTTTTTAACTGGATTTTACTGAATTATCAACAGCCTGAACATTCATCTTACCTTCATCTTTTTTATATACGTGCATATAGGGCTTTTGTCTGCATCCTCATGTGTGTTCTTCTCGTCCGTCCACAGGTATCAAAATAATCCCCATCTCAGTGCTGTCCGACAACTACAGCTACCTTATAATTGACACAGCTTCCAGTGTTGCGGTTGCCGTAGACCCAGCAGACCCTCAAGCAGTTCAGGTAACCACCTTGGCTGTAGTTTGAGGGTTTTGACACCCGAACCTGTAGTCTCGACAGATTCGGGAAGTTTACTCCGTAAGCTCCCTAGTAACATCTCCAATACTGAAATTGTGCTTGTTGCTAGTTACTTCTCCAACCTTAGGTGTAAGAGCACTCATTGTTGACACGAATAGCGAATACAGTCAATGGAGCAGATTATCGTCAGCGAGTTGACATCACATTTGCATTTGACAAATCAAAATCTAAAATGCATTTTCGCGAGTGAAACAGTACTTTTATGTAGCAGATCGTCCTGTCTGTGCATTTTTCGTACCAATGTCTCTGCTCTGCGAGCTTTTAAATGCATCATTTCTGCAATGTGTTTTTTATACTGTGATTAAATATCTAACGGTTTCATTCTTACTTCTCAGACAGTGCTTGAGGAAGAGGGAGTAATGTTAGAAGCTATATTGTGTACACACAAACACTGGTGAGTAAATGGTGATTTTGTTAAGCATGTTTTTTTATTATTATTTTTTTTATAGAAATACTATTTAAATTAAATAACTGTGTTCAAATGTGTCTATTCTGGCTGTTTTCCAAAGGTCTTTAGCTTTTCCTCTGTTTTCAGGGACCATAGTGGGGGCAACAAAGGTCTGAAAAGGCTTCACAGCTCGTGTCATGTGTATGGAAGCGCGGCTGATAACATTCCTTACCTAACGCAGTAAGTCCCAGCCTGCACGAGCCAATTCATACTTTCAAAGTTGGCCTTTTTACTGTGATGAGCCCTGTCTTGTTCCCTCTGTCAGCACTCGCAGCAGCTGACTTCACAGTAAATAATCACAACGCAATAAACTGTTCTTGTTTGTCTCGCGGGTGGTTGAATTTAAATACTAGGTCACGCGGAGATGTAATTTTTTTTTCCTTCTAGGTTTTACTGTTCTTATATTTCAGCATGTTAATGAAAATCCACATTAGTTTTGTTGAGATCAGCTGGATTTCTTTTTTTTCAGCCCCCTCTCACACAGAGACTCAATAGGGGTCGGTCAGATGCACTTCAAGGCTCTGTTCACTCCCGGACACACAGTGGGCCACATCATCTACCTCCTGGATGGCCAAGCAGTCGGGGCCCCCTCCAGCCTCTTCTCTGGCGATCTAGTGTTCCTCTCGGGATGTGGTCAGTTGCACATCCCTTTCTTAAATGTTTGGCTGTTTTGTGGAAATCTGTTCAAAGCCTTCAAATATATATAGCTTTTATAGCAGTAGCATAGTTGGATCTTTGGTTTCAGTGCTTTTCTGGGGGTAAAAATCTGAAGTTAAACTTACACTGTGTAGTTTCCTGAAGATAGGGCGCAGTACATACCTAAATCATTGCAAGCAAACAGTATTTTTGTGTTTGAGTGGCGATGGATGGCCATACAGACCAAATATCGCAACTGCTCTACTTTCTACTTCGAAAACGCACATAGTTCAGCCTCCAGAGACATATATGTAGCAACATGAGAAGCACATCAGATCCTCTTTTATCACATGCAGCGAGTGAAGAGGTAGGCTAAATGTGTAAAACAACATTTGTGAAAGGTAAAAGTTTTCAGCGTTTTGTTGGTTAGTGATATTATTCAGCTATTTTTGTAAATAAATAAACTGTAATGTTACACGGAATGACCCCGATAGAAAAAAATGACACATTTGATTGTACTTTCACCGTGACTAGCGCTAGTTTGAAAATGAAACTAAACAAAAAACATTATGGTGAAAGTTGTTACTTGTCCAACAGAAAGCATGCAACGTCAGCATGTTTCCTTAGACTTTGCTGGTCCTTCAGTTATTTCTATTAAGAAATGCGATGCCTATGTTTACTCTATTTTTCTGGTGCTTTTGATCGTCTCTGTGGGCTTCTGCCTCTGATGCAGAGCCGTGGCCAGATCCGTGTCGTACGGAGGCTCGGACACAACAGCTGATTGTGCACCTCTCCCTGAGCGGTGACAGCCACCTGGGTTGGGGGCATCTCGGATTGGGTTGGTCGGTCGGTCAGGGTTGGAGAAAGGTTTTTTTCATAGAGCTCTTCATTTAAACCTCTAATGAGGATGAGCGGAAAAGGGATGTAACCGCTTATTCAAAAAGCTGTAGTCGTTTTGTCCATGCCAGCTCACGTAGAAGGAAACGCAGCATCCAATATGTTGGCCCCCATACACAAGGACCCGCGCCCATGTATTTTAGACCTGCATTTTATGGTTGTTACGAAGCAGCCAATATTTTTCAATGACTAGTTATCATTCTATTCGTTTTCAACAATATTTTGAGGGATATGTCAAGAGATTAAAGGTAAAAACTACACACTGTCTCTTTAAGAAGAGATTTTTGTAAACAAACTGAATGTTTCCTTTCAAGATGGGTTCCTACATAGTCTGGAAACCTCTAAGATGTCACTATTTTTTAGGTCTGGATAAGTTTTGAAAAAATAATAGAATGAAAAAAAAAACTTAATTCCCTGTCCCTTTACATAAATAATGTTTTCCTTCCTCTTAATACCTTTCTCTTCTCCCTCCTTGACATCCTTTCATTGGGATCTTTTTCTGCATTCCAGTTAACCTTTCTGATTCGGAAAGTCGGAAATCTCGATGTTGTCTCGCGTCATTTCACCGAGACACACCTTTAGGTCAGAATATACGAGCTCCAACTCGGAGCTCTGAGAGTAGACGGAGTAGCAAGTACACATCGGAGAACAAAGATTCATGCGCCCGTAGTTGAGATGTATTTTCTTTGTATTCGTATTATTTTGGTCATTTCAGTGTTGTTTTTAAATGCTCTTACACATTTGAGTACATTTCTGCTTTAATCCGTTCACCAGTTTAAACATAGCAAAGCCTCGCTGTGCGTGTAAAACAATGTACAGCTTTGTTTTTCATGCTGGTCTGCTGAAGATGCTATGTCGCTAACAACAATAACAAATACTTATTTTTTTCTATTTTTTTAGAGTTAAGCCACTCCTAAAGTGATTTCCAAAGATCCATAATTTTTACCACATTTATAGAAAATATGTTTAGTTGATTCATCCTCTTGTTTGTATAAGTAACATTTTTCAACAATGAAATTGAATCTAGTTTGAATTAAGTGGTTCAATGAGTAAATATTATTTAAAGTTTTGAAATGGATTTCTTGACTACGTGGATCAGAGCCCGTGGGATATTTTTAATCACATAATTATACTCAATAGAATAATAATGACTAGCCTTCCCCTCGACAGCTGCTGCCCTCAAAGCATCCATGTTCTTTCCGACTCAGGGCGAATCTGGAACGCTTTAAAGAGGACCCACGCATAATGTATTTTAAAACTGATTTTTAACGTCATATTTTACAATATCGCTAATATTTTGCAATTAATGTGCTGTACGTAATTATTATTACATAATATTTTAATGGCTATTTTCAAAGATGTACTGCAAAAACTACACACTGTCACTTTAAAGTAAGTGGGATAAGGTTTATTCTTGGGTGGGGGATGGTCTATTATCATGCATGGTCACTGTTGCGGATCCACCGCCAACTAATGCCACTGTATGATGTTCTGCTGGTAGTTAACCATATTTTAGAGGTAGTAAAAAAGGTTGTTAATTCAACTCTAGGATTCCTGTATTAAGCCTGATAACTGATTGCTTCAGCAGCAAACACTCTGCATGTTATTTCCACTGTTAAGTGTGGTGGAGGATCTGTGTTGCTGACAAGAAAAATAAAAAGTGTTTCTCATTCTTTATTTCTGCAGGTCGATGTTCCAAAACGGCTTCAAAGAGTTTTTAAGAATACTCTACTCTCATTTTTTTGGGGCTCATATGATTATGCAGATAATTTGCATTTGTATTACTAGATTGTTAGTTAATGTTAAATGTAAACGCAAGTGTTCATAAAGCATAAAGCGGTGAAAAAATTATGAACTAACTAATTTGTTTGGAGGAAAAAAACATAACTTTACTTGCACATCCATAAAACAGGCTACGATTAGCAGTTTTCTGCAGCTTGATTGTATCTGTCATAAGGACAGTCTTTTTACCTTTGGGTGATGCTCATTATTATTTTCTGAACAAGTTAAGACATGGGTCAGATAAAATCAGGGAAGATTGTGCAATGTCAAAAAACTACACCAATAACACAGATTAAATCAACTGGAAATAGACCAGCAGTGCAATTAAGCAAAATGTGCCAGGCTGTGATCTTGCTTCACTACATGTTTTACTGTCCTTTTGTTAATGGTATCACTTAACAGGCCTATTATGTTCAGATGTTGTACTTGTTTTTAAAATGTCGAACTCAACTGGCAAGGCAAGTTTATTTGTTGAGCAAAATTCATACTCATGGCAATTAAAAGTGCTTCACAGTTGCATAAATTAAGAAAACGGATAAACAGGAAAAACACAAAAACCATCAACTTAAAAAATAATTAATTACAATAAAAAGCAAAAGTGCATATAAAATAATTTCAATTGTCATATGCACGGGTAAAAAAAACTGTTTTCAGCCTGGATTTAAACATTGTTAGAGTTGAGGCTTGTCTCACATTCTCATGAAGACTGTTCCATATTTTAGCTGCCTGAAACGGAAATGCAGCCTCACCGTGTTTAATGTTGACTCTGGGAACCACCAGGAGACCCCTCCCTGAAGTTCTCAGGGCTTGAGATGGTTCATATGTCTCTAACATGTCAGAGATGTACTTTGGTGCCAAACCTTGAAAAGACTTGTACACAAGCAGAGCTGTTTTAAATTCTATTCTCTGTGCAACAGGAAGCGAGTGCAGCGACTGGACTAATATGGTCGTATTTCCTGGTTCTTGTCAGGACTCAAGCAGCAGTGTTCTGGATGTACTGCAGCTGTCTAACAGCTTGTTTAGAGAGGCCAGTGAGGAGGCCGTTACAGTAGTCAAACTGCTGGAGACAAATGCATGTCTCTCTAAGTCTGGTTTCGACACTTTTCCTCAGATCTTAGCAATGTATTTCAGATGGTAAAAAGCTGTTGATGTTGTTGCTTTGATGTGGCTGTTTAAGTTCAGGTCCGAGTCCATGATTACCCCTAGATTTCTAACCTGATTTTTTTGGTTGAAGACAGAGAGACTCAAGATGACTGATAACACTTTGTCTTTGTGTCTGTGGGCCAAAACCAATGATCTCAGTTTTGTCTGAGGTTAACTGGAGAAAGTTGTTTTGCATCCACACACTGATCTGTTCAATACAGTGACAGAGTGTATCTATAGGCCCATGTTCACCTGCCGTCAGTGACACGTAGATCTGAGTGTCATCTGCGTAGTTATGGTAAGACACATTATTGATGTTAATTAGCTGACCCAATGAATAACAAGTTGGTCCCAAGATTGACCCCTGGGGGACCCCACAGGTCATGGGAATTTTGTCTGAGACACAGTTTTCAATTTCGACAAAGTACGTCCTGTCCTCGAGATAGGACTTGAACCAGTTTAGAGCAGTACCAGAGATTCCCCACACAGTTTTCTAACCTGTGAAGTAAGATCCCATGGTCTACTGTGTCAAAGGCAGCGCTCAGGTCCAGCAGAACAAAAACTGAGAATTTGCCTGCATTGGTGTTCATGGGGATATCATTTGTCACCTTGATCAGAGCTGTCTCAGTGCTGTGGTGGGGTCTAGGCCTGACTGGAAAGTATCAAACACATTGTTAGACAGGAGAAAGTAAGTGAGCTGTTGATATACTACTTTCTCTAGGACTCTTCCTATGAATGGTAGGTATGATATGGGCCTATAGTTGCTCAGTACTGTGGCATCAAGGCTGCTGTTCTTTGGACGAGGCTTAATGACTGCAGTTTTTAAGGCATTTGGCAATGTTCCAGTTTCAAGTGAGATGTTGAAGTTGTGGTAACGAGCTGCTCAGCACAGACTTTAGAAATCGTAATTCATCAAGGCAGCATGTACATTAACTCACACCAGAGATAACCTCTTTTATTGTTTTGTCACTGACAGGTGTAAAATGTGTCAGCTCAAGCCTGGCATTTTTAATGCCTTGGACTTTGTCATTAAAAAAATATTGCAAACTCATTGCACTTAGATGCAGAAATTAGTTCTAAGCGGAGTGAAACTTGAGGATTAGTTAATCTGTTCACTGCGGCAAACAGAACACGAGAATTGTTTCTGCAGTTTGCAATTATTTCAGAGAAACACTTCTCCCTTGCTCCACGTAAAATCTGGTTAAACACACAAAGCACTTCTTTGTAAACCTCATAATGAACTGCACATTTCTTTGAACTGTTCTGTGTTTTTCCTTATAATGTTCATTTTCATCAACTGTACAGTGTCTTGTTGTTATTTTCAATTCTTTTTTTAAACGTTTTTGTGTATCTACATGATTCCATGATTCATCTGCCACTTTGCTGCTGGTACATTTTGATGTCCCCACTGAGATAAAATGAAGAATATTTATATTCTATCTTGATTTGTTTTCAGGGAGGATGTTTGAAGGGAACGCCACAACAATGCTCTCATCGCTGGACACAGTTGGTTCCTTAAGCGATGATACTTTACTCTGGCCTGGTATGTGAAACTCTTAACGTGTTGGACATAAAAGCTTTGTTCCCACACAAGATTATTATTATTACTTTTTACATTTCCTTTCTGATTTGTTGCCATGCTTTTCCCTCTTCTGTTCCCTACTCCTGTCCTTGTCGTTTATCTCCTCTCCTTCCTGGTCACAGTTTGCCCTGTCTGTAACAGTGGACCAGTTGAAGTATGCTTATTATGAAAGTTTCTTTTTTGCTTTTATTTCTTTAGTCTTGTCTGGTTATTTTAAGCAATTGATGGTAGTTGCTGTTGAGGGCACAGCTGCTTATTAGGGTTAGGAGGTGATTACTTTCATACTTTCATAAGGCCAAGTTGGTTTGAATTTGACAACAACACAGAATGAAACAGTTATGAATTAAAAACAAAACACAAGAAATCCATAGGGTGAAAAATAGTTTTCCACTGCACCAGTGTTAATTTTGACAAAAAATGAATTTAGTTTAAGACTTAGTCTTTAAGTAAAATATTTTTTTTGTTTAATTATATAGTGTAAATTATATATATATATATATATATATATATATATATATATATATATATATATATATATATATATATATATAATTTTCTACTTCTGGTAAATCTAAAAAAATTGATTTAAATACATATATATGGGGTTTCACGATCTCTATTTTGTATCGAAATCGATCGAAATTACGTTACGACCTTCCACATCAAAATCCCAAAGGGGACTCCGTAGCAACAGTTAGCAGACAACTGTCTCATCACAAGGAACCAGAAATTTTAGGTTTCACAAATTATCACAGACTTAGTTTGAACTCTTCTGCTATTACTGCAGAATAATCCAGTCCCGAGTTGAAATGTTTTAGGTTTTCATTTTTAAACTACAGCAGATTAAAGATGCTCAGAGAAAAATTATGGGTAATTTCCCTTTAACATTTTCTAGAATGGAAAGCTGAAAATTAAGAAACATGACAAAGGTGAAACAGTTATTTTATCTGCCCGGCAAGTACTTTTCTGGTTGTCAAATTTACTGTTACAGCAATGTTGGCTCATTCTTGTCTTCAAATTTATCTAATAAAAAACAAAATATCTAAGTGAGTTTACCTTTGAGAGAATATTGACATTTTTTCTGCTCTCCCCATGAAAAGCTGAGCTGTACTTTTGCTGTTGGTTTTTTTGTTGTTGTTGTCATATGTGAAAGGGGTACATACATTTTTTTGTTATTTTTCTCCCAGCCGTGAACAGTTTCTACTTTTTATCAAGGTGATCAGCTGTTGCCCTTCCCTGGAGTTTGTTAAAACAGTTTTTAACGTCACGTCTCAATACGGCGACGAAATGGTTCTCTTCTCAGCTTGTCCCACCTTTTCAATTTGTTCAGTGATTCTTTTGTCTGTTCCTGTCATCTTTTCTGTCATCGGTTTGGATTTTCGTCATTATTGATTTTTGTCTAGTCTCTTTATTTCTTGACTAAAATGTTGATCAATTTAGTAATCCTCTTTGTCTTTATGCAATGTATTTTTTTCTTTTCTTTCAAATTTTCATTTGGTTATTGTCTGAAAAAATACATTTGTGACGAAAATATTTTATCAACAAAATTAACACTGTAAACTGTATGTTTCTGCTTGTTTACCATATATTTCCTTCTTTTACTGCTGTGTGTCTCTATAGATTCAAAACTCTCTGGGCTAAAAGGTTTTAGGACTAGTTCACATATGAGGTAAAAAGAAAAAAAATGTGTGTCCTCTGACAACCTTGCAGGTCATGAGTATGCAGAGGACAACCTGCTGTTTGCTGCTGAGGTCGAGCCGCGCAACGCTGCCAGGGAGAACAAATATCAGTGGGTGCTGCAGCAGCGAGGCCAGAAGCTTTGTTCGGTAAGAACGATATTTTGCTATTGTTAGGCTTCTCAAGCTCGCTTTCCCAGAAAGAACTCATGTTGTCCTGCACCCGGGAAACAAGGCTTATCTGGTGCATACAGTTTACATGCTGTCAAAGCCTGGCCTGCACACTCCCATCATCCCCCCCCCCCCCCCACCCACCCCCCCCACCCCCCCCGTTTCCAGGCTTTAACGTTGAGCTTCATCTGTGATGCACTCTGCAGCTGGGCAAAGGCTCCTAGTTCGGGGCTTACCTGGAATTTAGATTGCCTTTTACCTCTTATCAATACAACATGACTACAGAGGCTGTTCCATTAGGTTTTACCTCCCAGAGTTTTGTCAACTTCCATTTCCAAACTACAGCATGTTGCAAAAGTGTTTATACACTTGCACTTTTTTTTTGCATTTGTTCACTGCCACGTTTTCCTTTAACGTCGTAAAAATGGATGAAAACAGCTCAGCCAATCGGAAGCTGATGAGGAAATCAACCCAGAAAAGGGAAACAACTCTGTGGAGCACTACCAGTGGAAACGCAGTCAGCAACAAGATTTTATTTAGGGAAATCAGAGTAGAATGAGACTGATGACAAATACATGCTGCAGTTTTCCCATTTTTATGTGAAAAAAATAAATAAATAAAACCAAAAGTAAATTTCCTTGTGCAATACTTTGAATTGGTCTATTATAGAAAAGCTTAATAAAACTCAAACATTTTTGGCTGTAATGTGACAAAAATGTTATAAAAATTCAGGTTTGACTTTTTTTCCAAAGCACTGTATACAGAACATATTTTACACCATATTATCTGCATAGTGAGCCTGTTGTAATTAGAAGAAAAAATTAATATATTTAATTAAGGATGACATTGTGTGAAAGCAAATTTAGCAATTATTTTCTTTTTATGGAATAAAATCCTTGCAGTTTTATAGCAGCTTCATGGTGTCAAAGGACACTTTTCACCCATTTTTAATCCCAAAACAGTGCAGCTTTACAGTAACGTATTCCGTTCCAGGTGTTATTGGCTCATGATTCAGGAATATTCTGGGAAAAGAAAGCCCCATCTGACTTCAGAGAGGCATTTTGGCTTGTCAATTGAAGGGAAAGGCCAGGTATTAGTAATAATAAGATTTGCATAGACTCCAGTGGATCTGTGTGTCCCACTAAGCCATGGCAGTGTGATGTTGAACCAGTATGAACGGTGCCAGGATGCTGACTCTGAAGCAGCCTAATGAGATCCAGGCTCTGTTCATGTTTTCTGTTTATATCTCCGGTTCAAAATGTTGCAGTACTTTACAAATGTATTCGTAGGTAATGAAACTGTTCACCTTTTGTCAACTTGAAACAACAAACTTTATCAGGGATCCTATGCGACAGAGCAACACAAAGCTGAGCTCATGTAATGGATCAGAAAGGAATTGAAACAGTAATTAAGATTTATTTAGTAATTTTTGCAAATTAAAATCTGAAAATGTTGGTGTGCATACTTCAGGTCCACTGGAGTCAAATAATTTTAGTAACACAACTTTCCGCGTAGTTTCAGCTGCAAATCTGTTGATGTGTGTCTCAACCCCCTTTCCACACCTAGAGACTGAAACGATCACCCATTTCTAAGCTTCAACCATCCTTTTATAAGCTTTAAGCAGCTTCCTTGTCTCATCTTCTTATAGCAGCTACTTCCACACGTTGCTGTGTTGCATTTAAGTTTAGTACCAAAGTAAAGGAATACAAATGCATTGAGAAAATGTTTTGAAATTCATGTGTTGCTTTTACAATTATGCAGAAATTTACATTTGTTCAATTCATGGAACGTATTCCGTACCAGGTGTTATTGGCGGAATATTGTGGCTGTAATATGACAAATTTGGAAAAGTTAAAGGGGTATGTATACATATGCAACTCTGTGCTGTAAAAGGGAAACATTAAAATATGTTTATTAATAAAAATAAAAAAATTAATTACCCTGCATAGATGGTCTTTACCTACATAATTTAGGCACTTCAGGCTCCAAGATTTGAGCTGCAAAAATTATTGAATACAGAATGCAGTATTAAAACTTGGTGCGACATCATGAAATGTAAATCTCAGCTGATTTTCAGCTGCAGAAATCCCTAACTGCTTATATTTCCTTTCTGGTCAAACGAAAACAGAGTGATTAGAACTTTCTGTGACGGAATTGTTTTTTTTTTCCGTGCACTTCATCGTCAGAGCCCCTCCACCATCGGGGAAGAGAAGCAGTACAACCCTTTCCTACGCAGCCACTCTGCTGAGCTCCATCAGGCTCTGGGGGTGCAGCAGTTCCAGGATGAAGACTGGACCCAGTTCAGAGCAAGGGTCTTGGAGGAGCTAAGAAAACGCAAAGACCTCTACAACAGGAGGTAGTAAAGTTAGTGGGAATCTGTGATCTTCTTTAGGGTGTCCTGATCAGACTAATTCGGAAGTTCATGATGGGCATTAAGGCATTTTAAGCTAAATTTCTGACCAAAACGATGTACAGGATGCACATCTTCATTATTTAAGCATACCATAAAAAATAATAGTTATTTTTCTCTCTCTAGGAGCTGTAGTTTAGTCATAATGATGCGTTCACACTGCACGCTTTGTCAGCATCAAACAACGCTCACAAAGCGAATACTTTGACGCATATACACTGCAGATATATTTTTAAGTTGAAGCATGCAAAGCTCGTAGGCGGGCCTTTCTCTGTCGGATGTTTGAAACACTAGCGGATCGTGGTTGGCTAGACAACGTCGACATCTGGTAACGTCACTACAGTGAGACACTCTGATTGGTTGCCATGCTGCGTCAAGAGAGTTAAAACTAAAAAAAATAAGCTCAGCTAGGTGCACTTCTGTGTTGCTGGCTTTTGGCGCTTTGAAGCTTGAAACGCAGGAAAACCTTCTCTGACGGCCTCAACCATAGACTTTACATGTAATCTTGTTGCTCCTAACGCTGACGTTTGGGGCGGTTTAATCGCACCATAATTTTGTTCTCGTTTAGAGCACTGCACATTTATTGCATAGTATCATGCATAACACGTTTTCACTAGAATTTTTATATTTTCTTGTTTGGTTATTTTTCCAGTAGGTACAATACATTTCTGTTATGGGTACCTTAAGTAGTTTGGCTAGTAAGATACTGGATTGTTTGCCCTCTAGTTATAACTCATAGTATTTTTGCACATCATATTTGATATTTGAGACCTCATTTAACATCTACAGTCTTGCTTGAAGAGCAGTTTATTTCTCTGACTGTTAAAATTTTAGCTTATGTAAATTTCAAATATGAATGTGCATTTAACAAATCCCGTAATAGGCAAATTTTTGTTGCAGTTTCTTACTTTTTATAGTAAGAGTCTGGATTTTCCTACAGTTTGATGTGAGCCAAAAGTGAAAACACTTTTTTTTTCTTGTTAAGAGTTTTTTTGTGTCTTCATCAGCGACTCGTTTGCCTTTTTTCTCCACTGTTTTCATTTTGTTTTTGTTTTTTTCTGTTGTAAATGGTGATCTGTGAAGTACTTGCAAATAGTGTCTTATTTGGAGTTGATAGCCATCAAAACTTTCCCTGTGTGGAAAAGGACCTAGAAACAGTGTCAAATTGGCTAAAATATAAGCTACTAAAACTTGGACATTTTATAGAATATTTATTATTACCAGCAGAACTTTGTATAAATTTAAGCTGTAATACCAGTATTCAGAAATATTGCCTGACATGATGAAAAAAAATCATAATACATTAGCACCCTCCACAAATGGGTATGTTCAAAATTACATAAATCAACACATAATAATCTCTTAAGGCAGCAGTATCATAATTTTGTTGCAATAATAATGGGGATTTGATGATGCTTGTATTTGTATTTAGATTTTTTGGTATAGCCCTTTCGCTTCGGGTACTCAATAATTATAAGGTTTGGAAGTAATCAGATTTTCAGATATAATTATATATGTATGATGTGAAACGGGTCCAATTTTGTTGGACCGACTTTATCAGTAGCTACTTGCCTTAGCGTTCAGTCAGAGCAATAATTTAAAAAGTTGGAAAAATTTAACCTTTCACAAACAAAGCTTGATGACAAGTTTTTCTTGTTAGGAGAGGAAAACGGAAAGATATAAGGAATGTAAAATAAAAAAGAAATCTTTGTAGCACTAAGTTAAAGAGCTGCAGTAATATGAGAGGAACTTGTCTCCTGGTTCTGTGGGTGGGAATAAATTTGGAGCATGCAGTAACCTGTGCTCAGTTCTTCTGAAATGTTCTTGTGGTTTCACTTTTTTCATCTGCCAAAACATTTAAGGCAAGGCAATTTTATTTGTATAGCACACTTTCAACACAAGGCAAATCAAGGTGTTTTACATGATTAAAATCAACACAGAAAATAGAGCATGAATCACTTTGAAGATTAAAATACAAGAAAGCATTTACAGTAAAACAGTAATCAAGGCAATAATTTGTATGAATTTTAAAACAAGAAAGTAAAAAGCAAAAAAACAAACAATAATAGGATCAGTTACTCATAAACGAGTCTAAATAGGTACGTTTTAACTTTAGACTTAAAAGAGTTCTGTGTCTCTGCAGCTTTGCATTCTCCTGGTACTTTGTTCCAGATGTGAGGAGCATAGAAACTAAAAGCTGTCTTTCCATGTTTGATTCTGGTATTAGAGGCGATCAGTAAAGTAGTCCTCATATTGTATGTTGACTTACATATTAAACCATTTGCCAACCTTGATCATCTGATCTCACAAACTCAGATTGCTGTTAACACCAGGTAAAACACTGAAGTACTTCCCCCTTTCCCACTCCTAAAACAGCAGCATATTTTAAATCTAAAAATGCTTCAGTTTATGAATGTCAACTAAGAACATGTGAAGGCATTGTGATTTAAATTCTGTAACAACACTGAACTACTGTTGAAGGAAACATTTTTCTATGGCAGCCTGTAAAACTGAGACTGCATTTGAAATGAAGATGACTGCATTCAGACTAGTGTTAAATAAGTTGTCAACATGCATGTTTGGCAGTGAAAGATGGAGGCGAGGGGTAAAAAAGGATTAAAGTAATCATTCTTTCTCTTTAAAATATGAAACTTAACTGCACATCAATGACTGAAGCAATGTTTTATCAGTTTAAAAAAGAGGATACTAAGCTTATTTATATTAATAAATAAGGGGGGAATGGTAAATACATTGGTACTGAGCTGTCACTGTACAAATGTTTGTTGCAGCTGCATGCAATCAGATAATCAGATTTAAAATATATATATATTTGTCACAGACCCAGGAAAGGATGCATATGTGCCTTTCTTGCTTTTTGTTAATTTTCATGACAGAAAAAGGTTGCTTAAGCCACTACCTAAAGTACTCCACACCAGATCAATGCAGGAACGACTGATAAAAGTGACACACCGGTTAAAGACGAGGCTCTTTGTTTTTAATGAGCAATTTGCAGAGTTAATTTCCGGTGATGCAGAAATGGAGGAGTGTTATATGACAGTCTCCATGTTCTGATGACATCCTGATAACAAGCTGTTTGAGTATTTAAGTCCTTGATTTGGGGAATCTTTTTCATTAATTTTGTCTTTAGGAAGCGATTGTAAGCTCTTGAACAGAGCTATCTACTGTTCAGTGTTACACCACTTTAGTAACCGTTTACATTTTATTATCCAGTTATGTTGCACTTTTGCATTAGATGTTAGTCAGCTCTGTACTGCATTTTATTTTGCATGAGGTTGAGGCCAAATAAGTAAAAGCATTTTTGAATAACGTTTTTTTAAATGTTTTTTTTTGTTAGTTTTATTTTAAAGTGAATTTGTCTGCCACCTTAGAGCCCCAGTTTGAATCTATTTTCTGTCTTTGCTGCTGTTAGGGTTTATGCTTAAATTGAGTTGAAACAAAACCAACCAGAATTGCTTTAAAAAAAAAAAAACTGTTTGGTGTTGTACCTTTTCTGAACCAATCAAAAACAGGTATGTACCCATATTTGCCTCACATACCCCATTAAACCCAAAATATAAGATAACCTGAGGATTTATTATGCTGTGACAAGAACTGAAATCTGCTAGAAAAGTATATTTTGGAACAACCTCCCTGTTAGCACAACTGTCACTCAAACATTTTCAAATCTGTGAGAAATGTACAATAAATGTTATTTTTATTGGGTTTTTTTTTCTTTTTTTGTGTGTTTTCTTTCTGATATCTGTGAGTTTCGACCTCTGTGTTACCTAAATTAGATATGTTTTGAATCTTAGTCATTAATGAAAGGTTCATTATGATTTTTGGGTTTGAAAATAAATAGCCATTTGTTTGTTTTTTAATCCCTGATGCCGAAATTAATACATCCTTATCTGTGTCTCACAAATAAGTTGCTCTTATCATTCTCAGCTATATATATCAATAATGAATGTACAACAATCAAATGTCCACTTTTTTACATTCGTGGACTATGCTTTAAAACTCAATGTAGGCTATTCTAGTTTAATGCTTTTAAACTGTACGTTTTTCTAGGACCTGAATTGAGGTCATGTGTCTATATTATTTGTTATACTTCATAAACCAATCTGTCTTAAAGTCTATAAAATAAATGTTGGTGTAGGTGTTGAGTCCTTTCTATTATGAAATAATATTTTAATCAAAGAAAATGAAAACTAAAATGAAAATGTCAATTAAAGCTTATACAAGAGGTGATTGTCAAAATGATTTTTTAATTATTAAACCAAATGTGTACCATTTCTTTTTAGTTAACCCCCGAAAAACTTTTAAAGACCAAATATGCTGAACATATTCTATTCTCTTTTTACAGAATATAAAGAAGTTTGTTCATATCAACGATTCTGATTTTTTTACAGATACTCTGTAAAAAATAAGAATCAATGACATACATAGAAAAAAACAGAATGAACATAACGAAGATAAAGAAGGTTGTTTTTGAGAGAGTAAATGTTTAAAATATCATCTCAGAATTCTGAGGAAAGGGGTTTTCTATCTTTATTTTGAGTCTAATCCCTACATTAATCTGAAGGATAAAGAAAAAAGGACGATATCAAGCGTTTGGATCCACCTTTGGTCTCCCATCTTTCAACATCAAAACCACCATTTTAAAACAGGTAAAGACTAACTGGATCAAACAGCCTGTTTACTTTGGCAGAACCCACTTTTGCTTTTGTTCAGTCAGTCTGTCTGCCATAGGTCGCTCTAAAAGCCGCAGGCTGTGCTGGTCTATTCTGGCACCAGGCTCTCGGATGTCTGGCCATTCCCCTCGTTGCATTAGAAACCTGGTAACGCCCTTAAAAGAAGAGAGTTACTACATGATGCTGAACAGACTGCAGAGGTAGGAAAATAGGGATCTTGCACATCTCGGAAACAAAATACATAAAGGTAGCATAAAGTGAAAATGTGCACTAAAATATTTCATGTAACCAGTTTGACAGGTTGATCAGTCTTCTTTGACCTGGTCAGGCAAGTCTTCCTGCTGGGTTCTGGTTTGTCCTGTTTAAGATGCAAAGAACATATGAACTCACCAGGTTCCAAGCTTCCTGGATACGAAGAAGTCATGAGGGGGTGATCAGCCAAACAGTATAGGACTTGAGGTAAGATACAATAGGTTTGACTTTTTTTTTTTTTTAACTCAAAAAATCATCTTTTTCAAACCAAAATGGCAAAACATCACTTTAGTCATAAGGCCTTCTCATAACAGGAACTTTTTTGACTTTCAAAGTTTCAAACATGTAACTACCGGAGTGAACAAAAATATTTTCACTCAAGGTTGATCATACCGCAATATTATTTAAAAGTTCTGAGTAAAAATACATTAATTTCAAAACTTAAAACTTCCGAATCCCTACATACAAAACAACTGAATCTTTGAGACAGGCATTCTAACAAATCAAATCAAAAATCAAATCAAATCAAACTTTATTTATAAAGCGCTTTTCAAACAAAGAAAGTTACTCAAAGTGCTTTACAGATTTAAAATAACCCCACAACCCCCCCCCTTCAAAAATAAAATCATCAGTGCAAATACAACCCCCTCCCAACCCAACCCATCAGCCATACTCACTCACACACACACTTAGAAGCTACAAAAAGCGGGCTGAGTACAGATGAGCCAGGAAATGCCATCATGGGAGCCATCTGCATCAGCAGCAGCAGATCAACAGCAGCAGCCAAGGCTCCCACCCAGGGCGCCCAGAGGAGGGAGGGCTGGTACCCCCACCTCCACCCAAGCGCTACCTGGGGGGCACCCAGGCAGCCACAGCCGACCACCGCCCCCGATGCAGGGGGGCCCCCAGAGAGGAAACACTGGCAAGAAAGATTAAAATACGTTAAAATATAAAGTTTATAAAATATAAAGTATATAAAGTATAAAACAATAAGTGTAAAACAAATAATAAAAATGCAAAGCAGATTAATAAATAAACAGTTAAAAGCTAAACTAAAAATTAAATCAGGTAAAACATGCTGAGCGATTAAAAATATATTAATAAATAATAATTAGTTAAAGGCTAAGCTAAAAAGGTGAGTCTTGAGTCTGCTCTTAAAAACATTAACGTTCTCTGCGGCCCTGAGGTCCTCTGGCAGCCTGTTCCAGAGGTGAGGGCCATAATAATGGAAAGACGACTCATCATGAGTCTGTGTCCTGACTTTGGGGATGATAAGGAGACGGCTGCCAGAGGAGCGCAGAGACCGCGAGGGTTCATACGGTAAAAGCATTTCTGACAGATACGAAGGCCCAAGACCATTAAGACACTTAAAAACCATTAAAAGAACCTTAAAATCGATCCTAAAACATACGGGGAGCCAATGCTGTGATTCTAAGACCGGTGTAATGTGCTCCCGCCTCCTAGTCTTCATCAGGACACGAGCTGCTGAATTCTGTAAAAGCTGTAAACCTGAGGTAGTCTTTTTGGGAAGACCAGAAAGCAGGGCATTACAATAATCAATTCTACTGGTGATAAAAGCATGCATTAGCGTCTCCGTATTGGCCCGAGAGAGAATGGGGCGGACTCTGGCGATGTTCTTTAGGTGATAAAAACCTATTTTGGTGATGTTTTTAATGTGAGGAATAAAAGTCAGCTCAGAGTCAAAAATCACACCCAGGTTCTTCACTTGTAAAGAAGAATTAAAAGACAATGATTGTAGTTTTGGTAAAAGTTTTTCTCTCTGAGCCTCAGGACCGATAACTAAAACCTCAGTTTTGTCCTGGTTGAGCTGGAGAAAGTTTTCTGCCATCCAGGATTTAATGTCTAAAATGCAGTTAAAAAGAGCATCCATTGGCCGTGTGTCATCAGGAGACATGGAGATGTACAACTGTGTATCATCAGCATAACTGTGAAAGTTAACTCCATGTCTCCTGATAACACTGCCAAGAGGGAGCATATACAGGTTAAAAAGCACTGGGCATAAAACTGAACCCTGGGGAACACCACAAGTGATCTTATGGACCTTAGAGGAACAGGTATCTAAACTTACCGTAAAAGTCCTGTCTGTGAGGTAGGATGTGAACCAGTTGTGAACAGCACCAGAGAGGCCGATCTGTTTTAAACGAGTTAAAAGAATAGTGTGGTCTACTGTATCAAAGGCAGCGCTTAGATCCAGAAGAACCAACACTGTCATCTTTTTAGCATCATAGTTTAATCTAAAATCATTTAAAATCTTTAAAAGAACCGTCTCTGTGCTGTGGTTCATCCTAAAACCAGACTGAAATTTCTCTAGGACATTATGAGCGTTAATAAAATCATTAAGTTGAATAAAAACAAGTTTTTCTAAAACTTTGCTTAAAAATGGTAAGTTAGATACTGGTCGGTAGTTGTTTAAATCATTAAAATCTAAATTGCTCTTCTTCAGCAGGGGCCTCACTACCGCCGCTTTAAAGGCAGCAGGAAAAACCCCCGTCTGAAGGGAGCAATTCATAAAGTTTAAAATCTCATCTTTAAAAGAACAATAAAATTGCTTAAAAAACCTGGTGGGAATCGGGTCCAAAGCGCTTGTGGTGGGCCTCACTGAGGAGAAAACTTTATCAAGGGTCCCAGCTTCTACCAGGACAAAACTGTCCAGTGTTTCCTCTTGTAAAGGCAGACACTCAGATTTGTCTAAAACCATGTTTGTTTGAGAGGATAAAATATTACATCTGATGGTGTCTACCTTCCCTTTGAAGTGGTCTGCAAACTCCTCGGAGAGTGTTTGAGGGGGTTTTCTGAAAAGTATTAGAATTATGATGTAGAATGTTGTCAATGGTGGAAAACAGAATTTTGGGATTATTTTTATGTTCTGAGATGATTCTGGAAAAGTATGTATTTCTGGAATTTCTTAAAGCGTTATTATATAATCTGAGATGTTCTATGTATATCTGATGATTTATTGTGATTTTATTTTTCCTCCATTTCCTTTCTGCCACCCTGTAGCTCCTCTTTAATTTTCTAATAGCTGCATTTCTCCACGGTACTGTACGTTTTGAATGAGGGTTTATAACTTTAATTGGAGCCAGCAGGTTGAGAGCAGATTTAAGCCTACTGTTAAAATCATAAACGATAAAATCACAGGGGGCAGGTAAAGGTATAGGAGGAAATTTTTTAAAAACTTCAAGAAAACCTGCAGCCACTTCAGGGGTTAGATGACGATTCCTGACAGTTCTCACAGAGGTCCCTGATTGGATAAAACTGGTGATATTAAAAAACACACAGTAGTGGTCAGAGACAGCCAAGTCAACAACAGAGGACACACTGGTGGACAGGCCATACGTGATGACCAGGTCCAGGTTGTGTCCTCTGTTGTGAGTCGGCTGCATGACAAACTGTGTTGGAAAATAGCAACCAAGATCATAAAAAACAATGAGATTTTTGATTCAAGAATATCACCTATGGAAAATAAAAGCCTATTTTGTGGCTAAACCTATGGTCCATCGAGGACTTTTCCAAATAACCAGGGGTTCTTGCAGCAAGATTACTATGCAATCTGGAACAATCTAGTAATTTCCAGGAAAAAAAAGCGAAATATTTGCATTTCCAAACTTTTTTATCAGTCCCATTTCTTTAAAAGTTGTAATCATCCACGTTTTTCTGTTTTGTTCATCATCCACTCCTGTGTCAACCGTTCTAGCCATTTTTCCATTGAAACGTTATTCCATCCATCTTCTTTTTCATCTTCTTATTTTGCAGGGTTCCATTTTGAAGATCTGAGGACATTATGAAAATTACCTATAAACCCAGTAATCTTCATAGTTATTTTCAAGGTGGGCTACAAAGGACAATTTGAGTCTGGATCAGTTTGGAATTTTTACTTCAAAATGTGTAGGAACCTATTTGCAGATGAAATGTTTAATCTGAGGTGTTCATGAGCACAAGACGCACTAAATGTGCAATTCTCTTTCAAACTGCCTAAATAGTTTCTGATTATCAAACTGATTTGTAAATCACAGAAAAACATGTTTTTTTTTTTTATTATTGTCATTGAAATAAAAAATTTTTTTTAAGTATGGGCAATATCCAGGTAGCTCAGGAGCATTGTCCTCTGTAGGTCAGAATAACTCATGTCAGTTTGGACTTTGTAACTCTGCTCACCGTATATCTGCATGAAGCCAAACCACTGGAACTTATTTATTTGCAGTTTGTATGTGGATTAGTCTAAAAACAGTCTAAAACTGTAACAATCTATAAAAATGAGTATTTAGATGCTCTATAAGTCAAGGCAATTTTATTTATATAGCACACTTTCAACACAAGGCAATTCAAGGTGCTTTACATAATTCAGTGATAATGATACCAAATACATGGTTACAGAAGCATGATTTGAGTAAACAGACACAATCAATCAATAAGAAAAGATGATGTAAGACATTTATGCAATATAGATTAAAAACAGATAAAACAAAAATTTATGCAATATAGAATACAAACAGATATAACATAAAATATTAAAAATGAAAAAAAAGAATAAAAATTAAACTACAAGAATCAAATAGTGATCAGAAAGCGCAATTTAGGGCTCAAAGGCAGCTCTGAATAGTAGAGTTTTATTCTTTGATTTAAAAGAGCCTAACGATTCACCTTTTTTGCATTCTCCTGGAAGTTTGTTCCAGATTTGTGGAGCATAGAAGCTGAAAGCTGCCTCTCCCTGTTTAGTTCTAATTCTAGGAATGTTAAGTAGGCTCGAGTTGGAGGACCTGAGTGGTCTGCTGGGTTGGTATAGTGACAGCAGATCTCCAACATACTTTGGTGCTAAACCGTTCAGTGATTTATAAACTAGTAGGAGTATTTTAAAGTCTATTCTCAGAGCTACAGGGAGCCAGTGTAAGGACTGAGGAATTGGGGTGATATGTTCTACTTACCTAGTTCTAGTGAGAACACAGGCAGCAGCGTTCTGGATCAACTGCAGTTGTCTGATTGCTTTTTTTAGGTAGACCTGTGAGGACGCTGTTGCAGTTATCAATCCGACTAAAGATAAACGCATAGATGAGTTTTTCAAGGAACTTCTGTGACATTAGTCCTTTAATCCTAGAAATGTATGTAAGAGAACACACAATCTGTTTAGGCCTAGACGGAGCCAAATAAAATAAATTCTTAAACTTTAAAAGATTTGAAAGTGCTTTACATTCCTCTGCCTGCATTTGCAAACGTGCCTATACCAGAGCTTCTTCACTCCTGGTGATTGTTGACTGAAAAGTTATTGGATTTTGTTTGATGAAAACTCTCACCTTATTTGCATATGTTTGAGTTCTGAACACCACCACTCAGGAGACTGTTTTACTTCAGGTTATGTTTTAATGAGGAGGAATGAAAGCAGATGCTTCCATTAGAGATGTGTGCACACTATTTGCTATCTTTGAGTCTTGCAAACTGGCAGATGAGTTATTTTTTTCTCCCTGCAATAACTTTTAAATAACAACTTAACCTACTTTGTGTAGATGCAAAAGATACTCTGACAAACGAGACAAGGAACTGAAGTTTCAGGTGACAAAGCATTGTCATAAAATATTATGCCAATATCTGGGATCATGAGCTAGTATTTTGGATCACTGCCAGATTGCATGTCTCATTTATGATTACACAAAACAAAAAAATCACATAAAACAACTTGTTTTTGTTTTTTTCTATGAGAGTTGCTTACAAAAGTGTGAGCACGTCAAACTTTCGGCTTGAATGCCATCTCTACAAAATGGCTGATATATGTATATATATATGCGAGATAAACAAGATATTTAAAAGTCAATGTCAATTTTATTTTCGTAGCACATTTAAAACAGCAAGGCTTGGTGTGTCCTTATTAGTATCACTTTATTATTATTCTCGTAGGGAAATCTTGTCTACGTGGTGAAAAAAATACAAATAGTAAAGTATGAAGCATTTTTTTTATTAATAGGAAAAAAACTTTTGGAAGATATAAGAAAACTTATCAGAAATAAAACAAAAGATAGTAATAATTATTCAATAATTAATGAGTTTGTTCACCTCTTAGTTCATGCTTTATGCGGCCTGACTCTCGCTCTAGATGGTAGCGACTCAAATTTGACAATCTGTTTGATCACAGGTATAGAAAACATCTTTTGCCTTTTTTTGTTACCCTTAAAAACATTTCTGTTGAATCAGATAAATTTGTATCTATATTTTTGGCAGCTACTCTCACTAATTGTTTCACCTTGTCTTTGTTTTCTACTAATATTTTGTTGGAACACGTGTAAAAAAGCAAATATAGTGATGTGCTTTGATGTGCTTTTTTGTCTGATCTTATCAGCTTTTTCACTGAATGTCAGCCCTATGTCTATAACACCCAGTAGCCTATTTGTAACAATTAACTCCGCACTGATTCCTCTTTAATAAGGATCATGGGTGGTTGACTAGACTTCTTTCTAAAATCCATACACAAATCTTTGGTTTGGATTAAACTTATTTTTAAGTCCGAGTTATCACACCACATTACCAAATCCTCGACTACGTGACCAGGTGAGTCATCCTCTAACTGTAATAGACGATAACTGTGTCATCCACAAACTGAAAAAGTCTGCTCCAGTTTAAAGGATTTTTATTTTTATTTTTTGTTTAATAATTTAAATTAACAATAATAACGTGGTTTGACTAATCAAAACAAACCAAAGCAATAAAATACGACAGCATAATGAAGCTGATTGGATTCAAGTTGAAGACAAACTGAAACCCAAGTTTCCAATGGGATTTGTAAGAATGTGTGGGCTCTGCAGAGTGAATATCAAGTGGGTGGCAGGTTGATTCAGTATCTAGAGGCTGCTGCTGTAAGAGCCTGAACACCTCTGCCTTACTTTAGTGGCAGCGAAACCAACAGCATCTGGCTGGGGACTATCATTGCTCTTTGGGAGTGCTGTGTCATAGTGTTGTGAAAATGTACAAGTTGCCTTCACAGATTTCTTCTGTTTTGTTTTTTGTTTCGCAAGACTTAAATGTTTTGGATTACTAAATAAATTTAAATATCAGCAAAACATTATTTACAGTTTACAAATAGAAAAGACAGTTTTTGCAATTAGGATGATATTAAATATGGGGGGAAAAAATATTTTCAAACCCACCTGACTCAATTTGAAAATTGCCCTTCGGTCACCTTTAGTGTAGCATCCTGAATATCAAGGGACACACTGTACAGGTCAGAACTAAAAAATCAGGGAGTTTTCAGCAGAGTAATGATCTAAAACAACATTGCAACCTTTAAACTTTTTGCAGAGCATTTTTCAACCCATCCTCTGAAGAGTACTGACCTAAAAGAGGTTGTCCACCCAACCAACAGGCAAGAAAAGTATTAATCAGAGAATCAGCAGAGTTCTATGGTAACTTCCTTCGAGCTTCAGATCCACAATTTAGTTTAGAGAAACTGTCACAAATTTGACTATTTATAAAGTACTTACAAATACAAAGTCATAAACAGTTTCTACTTTAAGTGTTCTGTTATTATTTAAGCTGTTTGTGTAGTTTTTATGTGTTTCTATTGTGTAAAATAATATTCTACGTTGGTTAATGATTATTTTCTGTCGTTTCTGCTTGTTTTTCACCAAGATTCCAAGGATTGTAAAGTATATGGACTTGGGAATACATTTTATTATGTATTTCTTGGTTTTGAAAATTAGCTGATGAAAGTTAAAGCTTCAATTAAACTATTTTATGGTGATTATTATTATTTTACAACATATTTTAAAATATTTTATGAATTTTCAGTTTCGAAACAAAACAGCCTCTCTTAAATCCCGTCCTCTCACAAGCTCTGCTCCGGGTTTTCACGGTAATCTCATAACGTCACTAGTAGTACGTGGATGCGGAAGTGAGCGGTCAGCTGTTACAGCTAGCCATCAGGCAGGTGTTCTGGCACAATACAGCTCCTCAGTCAACATGCTTAAGGCGGTGATTTTAATCGGAGGTCCCCAAAAAGGTGAGAATCCCTATCTTTGTTGTCTTGTTTCCACATAGGTAGCGTTGGTGTTATTAGAGGGAAGCTTGGCTGCTAATGCTAACAAACTGAGCTTGTTTGTTATGACTGACGTGGCTTAATGCATTGACAGACAAAAATATACCTTTGTGTGGAATATTTCAGCACATTTAAGCAATGTTTTTTCTCCCTCCATTCATGCTTATAATTAATTTAGAAGTAGAGGCAAGGGAAAGTATTTATTTGGCACATTTCTGCAACCAGACATTTTAAAGTTTTACGATGAAAACATCATAAACAATATTGTAGTGATATAAAGAAAAGTAATGGCAAGATGCACCCAGAGTAAAACTAATGATGTTCCAGGTGTTATTTTTGTTATTATGATTATTATTTTAGGTGTTATTGTTCAAAGGCAGCTATAAATGAGGTTTTAGCTTTGATATAAAGGAACTCAATGTTTCAGCGTTTTTTGCAGTTTTCTGGAAGTTTGTTCCAGATTAAAGGAACATAAAAACTGTGCTGCTTTTCCGTGTTTGGTTCTGACTCTGAGGATGCTCAGTAGACTTAAACCAGAAGACCTGAGCAGTCTGGAAAGTTGATACAGTGACTGACAACAGAGCTTTAATGTATTTCTGTGCTTTATAAACTATTAAAAGTATTTTAAAAACTCATCTGAGCTACAGGGACCAAGTGTAAGGACTTAAGAACTGGGATGCGAGTAACATGAGTTCTGAATATAGCACACTTTCAACAAGAAGTTAATTCAAGGTGCTCTTAGTTAAATTATACACCTAGCCTCTGAAATTAATGTATTAGACCAAATCTTTTTTTGTTTGGTTAACTTTTTCTGGGAATATTGACTTTGGAATTATCTTTGTGTGCCTCTGAAACTCTAGGTCTAAGTCCATCACTAACTAGATTTTGGGCATAATAAATAGTTTCTAGCTGTAATATCTGAAGCCTTGTGTTGATTCTTGATCATTCCTCTTAATTCCAAAACCCCCCACAAAAAAAACTTAGTTTTGTTTTTATTCAACTGAAGAAAGTTATGGCACATCCATACATTGATTAGTTCTATGCATCTACTTAACCCTGGAATGGGTTCATAGTCACCCGGTGACATTGGGATGTAGAGATATATGTATCATCTGTGTGCTCATGGTAAACTGTTTTAGTACTTCTTATAATATGAGGTAGTGGTAGGACATAGATATTTAATAAGAGGGGCCCTAAAGAGGAAACACTGGGATAGCCCGTGTGTGATTTATTTATTTTCTCAATTTTTTTCCTGCTTGGGTGAAAGGATAGCTATTGACACAAACAATTTCCTGTTCTTTTGTTTAGACATGAACCAGTCGTGTACTTTACCAGAGAGTCTGACCCAGCTCTCTGGTTGCTCCAATAGAATGCTGCACTGAGTGCCAATAGTGCCAGAACTGTGGTCCCTCCATAGTCTGCATTTATTTTGAAACCTAATGCTTTGAAGAATGCCTGTGATGTATTTTTAGAACAGTGTTACCTGTTTAGAATGGATTTCAGTTCAACTTAAAACCTGACGATGTCTTTTCAGGGACAAGATTCAGACCGTTGTCTTTTGAAGTTCCCAAACCATTGTTTCCCGTGGCTGGTGTCCCCATGCTTCAGCACCACATTGAAGCATGTGTCAAAGTGAGTGCCTCTTTCTCATCAGTTGGTCCATATTGTGTATAGATGTGCAGGTGTATTAATAATAATTTAGATTATCAAAGAAACGTTTACCATGGCTTGCAACCTTTTGGAAGGATGAAAAGTTTAGTGGAAGGAAAAATTGTGGTACAGAAGTATGCTAAAGAGGGATTTCTGTAGCTGTTAGATTCTGAAGCACAACCCTATTAGATTCACAAAGGAAAGAACAAACTTGTCTCACATAAACTCCCTAGATGATATATGGATATATATTGTCTAGATTCTAGAGGAAAAAGGTCACCTCCTTGCCATGTCTCATTGATACAGTAATCAATGGAATAGGAGCTCAACGTATTCATTTAAGAAGATCAACACTAATTCGTTTGGATTTATTTATTTGTTTTTTGGCTGTAAGCCATAATCATTCAAATTAACTGAAACAAATGCTTGAAATAGATAACTCTGAGTGGAATTTAGTTATCTGAGTTTTTAATTGAATGACTAAAAGAAATAAACTATTCAATTGTGCTTTAATTCATTTAGAACCATCTGTAAATATATGTAAATGATACTCAGACTCCCAAAATGTAATACATATACTTTATAAATAACAGTTTACACATCTCTGTAATTAAAATTGAAAGAAAAGTAAGGATTTTTTTCAAAATATTTTTATTTACTAAATGCATTGTCATCTCAAGGAAATTTCGATCAACGCAACTGGACTTGGTAATTTGTCTTGGAAGACGTTTCACCTCTTATCCAAGAGGCTTCATCAGTTCATGCTCGCCGCTGACCAGGCTGGGACTGGTCAGCGACTAAATGCATTGTCAATAGTTCAAATTTGACCTGTCAAAATGATGTACCGTATAAACTTTTTTTATATTTGTATAAAAGCATTTACTAATATACATCATTATTTGACTTGCTGCAGTGCAACATAAAGCAATGTTCTTTTTGCGCTGAAGAGTTATATCCTCGCTCACTGACACTGATGCAAAGCACATTGAAGAATAAAATAAATTCATGATGTGCTGTAGCAGAGGACCGTGAAATTATTATAGATGCGTTTTTGTAAATAATATAGATATTCTTTTGAAGGTGTGCTTATTCATCTGTCAAATTAGTTGTGCCTTTTCCCCAAATTACCCTAACTCACTTCATTCATTTAATTATTTAAATGTTGTTTAAATTGTACTTTTGGATGCTGTGTCCTCAGAAAGCATCCCACTTATTCATAGCTTTATAAAATTATGCAGACACTGACTACATTTGAACTTTTCTGACCCAACTCCACCTTTTCTGTAAAGTTGGTTGAGACCAAAAAAATATCTGGTCTTTATATTGCTCTTAAGCCACAGACAAATCATCATACCCTTTGTTAAATTAAGTTGAAATGAAGAAGCTTGTAAAAATTTAAGGACACACTTAAATGTTGTAAGATTGCCCTTACTGTCCTTGTATAATTAACTTGATTTAGTTTTTTACATTTGTGTGGATCTAAATGCTTCAATTACCATCAGTGTGCTGCTGTTACAACTGACTTTCCTCTCCGTGGGGCAATAAAGGATTTTTTATTTTTTTTTCTGTTCAATTCAATGTCATTTTCAAGGGTAACCATTATCGGTAATTGACTGGAAAGGAAGGCGTACAACAGCAACATAGAGAACATATAACACATTAATTACATGGCAAAATTTGCAAAGAGCTAATAATGGAGTTGTCTGCCACAAATTAATTGTGATCATTCTCACGATTTGAGACTGGAAAAATTTGGAAGCATTTTTATGTTCCTATTCAAATAAAATATCATGCTATTATGTTTGTTTGCACTTTTTTCTTTTCTTTTTCTAGGTACCAAACCTGAAGGAGATTTTGCTTATCGGCTTTTATCAGCCAAATGAAGAACTCAATCGATTCCTGTTTAATGCACAACAGGAGTTCAAAATGCCCATTAGGTAAAAAAGTGAGATTTAGCTTTCATCATTAGTGAAATACAGAAAAGAAGTGACTTTTCCCAAAAAAATATTTAGGATCTTTTGTTGTTTAAATCTGAGATAAGAATTAGCTTTGCAGCTTTAATGCACCACAATTACAGGTATTATCGTTTTTTTCCCCCACTCTGCACTGCAGGTATTTACAGGAGTTTGCAGCCCTGGGCACCGGAGGGGGCATTTATCACTTCAGAGATCAGATTCTCTCTGGCAGTCCCGAGGCTTTCTTTGTTCTGAATGCTGATGTTTGCTCAGCGTTTCCTCTCACAGAGATGCTCAACTTCCAGAAAGAACACGGAGAGCCAAACAGTTTTGTTATTCTTGGGACAACGGTGTGATTTTACGATTATCCACCTCTGTTGTTTTGCTAACAAGTATTAAAACTTTTCTGTTAGCTTTTTAATGTGAAAACCTCTCCCCTCTCAGGCAAACAGAAAGCAATCCATGAATTATGGTTGCATTGTGGAGAACGAGGAAACAAATGAGGTATCCACTGACACTTATCTTGTCCACCTAGCCATTCATTGGTGTTTAAACTTTAAATGACTTTCAAAATGTGATGGGGTTTTTGGTTGTTGTTGTTTTTTTCGTACAGGTCCTGCATTATGTTGAAAAGCCAAGCACGTTTGTGAGCGATATAATCAACTGTGGTATATACCTGTTCAACCCAGAGATCTTCCAGCACATCGGTGCCGTCTTTCAGAAGAACCAACAGGACATGTTGCTGTAAGTTGGAGTACTTTCTCTTTCATTAAGGTCTGTGTGTGAGATTTCATGTGAATACCATCCTCTCATTTCTTTGGTTCTCTTCATTTGTTTACTGTTTTCCTTTTCTTCCCCTCCATGCCATGTTTTCTGTTTCCTTATACAATCATCAGCTATCCATACGATGGGTAAGTTTGTATGATTAGGCTGTGTGCTGTGATAGAGCAACTAGAGTATGCGGCGAGTTCTAAAATTGTAATCTACAAAAAGAACGAGATAGCTTTGATTTTTGTGTAAATGCTTGCCTAAAGCACTCTTTTTCTGAATGCTTTGCCTTTGTTGTTGATGCTTTTGGCTATAATGTCTTGTATTTTTGGGCAAATTTACTTAGCTAACTAGAAGAAGTACATATCTAGTTAATTTTTTCTATTAAAAGAATTCAAGAGTCAAATAGATTTTTTTTTTAAAATAACAAAATACTATGGATTTGTTAGGAGGACAAAAAAATTCCCACCCACAACAACCCCATTCATTTCTTATTTTGCTTAAAAGCTTACTATCAAGTGCCCAAAATGCCTTAATTCAATAAACACGTATTTAGGGAAAATCCTGTCATTTATGATCTTCAGCAGGTTTGGTTGTTAAGTGTGTTACCCCCTAACAGAGAGTAGAGTGAACGTCTAGGGCCAGATTAATCAGTTTCAAATAAAGAGCAACAAATTGCATCTGGCGCAAAAATTTTGCAACAGTGGGTTGTCCTTCATTTAAGATTGCGTCCACAAAATTCGTATCAGACGCAAGAAGCAGAATTCAAATGAGGATTTTGCGTCCACTGCTGTGTGCCGACCTTTTATGCACTGCGTCACAGCCAGAAAGAGAGAGAAGAGATGCAGGGATTCATGGAAGGTCTTTTGCAACAAAAAATAAAATAAAAATCGAAAAAAGCAAGTCTGGCATTATGCTAGAATGTCTGTGAATTATATTTTTCAGTTATCATTACTACACTTAATGTGTGTGGTGTACATTCTCTGCTCCTGCTCAATGCAAGCATATTCCAGAGTCTGACTTACGAAAGTTGTAGCATGTCCAAAACAAGGCTGTTCGCAATCCTGAGATGTCCATATTCTACTAATATTGTTGAAATTGACCACACTTTATAATGGCCTCTATTAAATGTGTTAAATTAAAGGTCAAACATGCTTACACACACTCACTGCAAAGATATGCTTTCTACAGAGCATCTTTAGAAATTGAATACATTATCGAAGATCCAAATAAATAAACAGGTACTAATGTGTCAATCGTGCAGTGAATTATGATGCGTCTTTGGGGTAAAAAAAAAAGTGAAAATCAACATAACTGTCAGGTTTATGACAATTAGAGTATTAATTACTATTAGGCTAGAATGTATGTGAATCTTTTTTTGTTTGTTTGTTAGTATTAAACTTACGTTGAATGACATGCATTTCAGAGGTAGTAAAAATAGGCGGTAAAACAACCGGCGCAAAAAATTTGATGTTTGGAAATTACACTGTGCTGTGTGGTTTGATAAATCAGGCTCATAGTCTTTTCTAAACCTATGACAATTTTGGAAGTTGTTTTGTGTCCCCATCTTCGAAATCACTGATAGTATTTGGAAAATGCATGTTAATATATACTTTCCTTCCAATCTACCTGAGCTTTAGTAAGGAATAATGGGAAAGAATTTTAGTCTGTGTGCAAAGCTGGTGGAGACACAACTTCAAATGTTGGAAGGAGACGAAATGTGGGGGAAAATAGTCTAGGGGTCTGAATACTTTTGACAGTATTCAAGACTTATTTCCAAAGTTTATGTAAATACTTAATGACCAAGATGGGTGAACTAATATCCAATGGTTAAGTATATGGTTACTAAATGGATCAAAGGTAAAAAATGGAAAACAAATTATCAAAAGGGCAAATTGACCTGCAGTTGATTTATTTGCTCTGGAATGATAAGAGTTGGAAAGACCAGTGAGAGCAGAGTTACTGTTCATGACCCTTGATCTATAGAGCTTGTATGTCTTTTTGCTTTATTCTGTATTTTAGAACATTTTGCACTCATTCACTGAATGCCTGCAGCTTCTTACACATGCTTAAACACCACACTGATCTCACAATTGGTGCACAAAGGGCATTTAAGGAATCTCTGGAAAAGAGACAACCTGCACCATGAATAATTCACCTGCTAACATCAATGGACCTTAACTCGAGTTGGGTGCTGAATCGGCAAGCTTTGGAGCACATCAGAGATTCTTGATAGAAATGAGAGGGCCTTTACTGCAGTCTCTCAGGGACTGCTCTGCTTCTTCTCACATCCACTCCTCTTTTAGTAGGTCTTCGATTATGGGTGTTATCCTCCGAAAAATATTCTTTTTCATCTATATTTAAGACTCTGTTTGATCTTCATGATCTTACAATGCACCAAGTCAGATACCCTTATTAATATGGAGAATTTAAACTCCTGTCAAGTAATTAGCTCTGGTTTCACACCAGCACTGAAGCCATCAAAGTCTATATGCCTTTTATGTATCTCATTTAAAACTGTAGGCTAGATTATAGTTGAGCCATAGCTGTGTTGTATTTGTGTTTTGAGGTAACTGGTCTATTGGATAGCGAGCATGTAGAGTAGATTCAGAGCAGGTGCCGCATATACAGAAGCACATGCATATCAATCTAGAGACATTTTCAAAAAACTTTTATTTAAGTGTTTGTCTTTTTCATATGTTCACACAAAGTACCGCAACAGTTTCCCAACATTTGGCAATAAAACCCTTTCTGAATTCTGATTTGTCCTCAATGCTGCCTAGATGTTTGCTGATCTTGTATGCTCCCCTTCCCTCTGTGTTTGTTTCCTGTTGGATTCTTGTCAACATTAAGCATGAGTGCCAGAGAATATGAAACAAATAGAAATAAAACAAAAAAAAGGTTACCACTGGATTGTTATTTGTATAAACGTTATGAGTACACCCCCTTTAAAAAGTGCAAATTCAATCTGTAGCTCAATGAACAAAATAAAAATTTCCAAACTTTTCACAAAGCTGAGTTTTATTGAACACATATTTAAATCATAATTTGAAATTAAGATTAATAATATAATTTAGATCACAAAATTTTAAATTTTACTCAATGGTTGAAGCAAAAATCAATACACCCCACAACAAAAACTACTACATCTAGTATTTAGTATGAGCACCGTGATTTTGAAGGACAGTGCCAAGGCTTCTAGGCATGTAATGAACAAGTTGGCGACATACTGCAACATCTTCTTCCATTCTTCAAGAATAACTTCTTTTAGAGCCTGTATAATGGATGGAGAGGGATTCTCAACCTCTCCCTTCAGAATACCCCACTGGTGTTCGATTGGGTTCAGATCTAGACACATACTTGGCCATTCAATCACCTTCACCCTGTTCTTGTTCAGAAAGGTAACAGTAGCTTTAGATGTGTGTTTTGGATCAATGTCTTGTTGGAAAAGTTAACAATGACCAAGTGCACAAAATGATGGCAACATCTTCTCCTTCAGTATAGAGCAGTACATTGTTTAGTTGATGGTACCATCAATGAAATGCAGCTCCCCAACACCAGCAGTACAAATGCAGCCCCACGTAAGGACACTGCAACCACCATGTTTCCCTGTAGGCACGCATGCATTTTTCTTTGAAATCCTCACCTTTACGACGCCATACAGTTTTTAAATCATTAGTTCCAAAAACGGTGATCTTTGTCTCATCACTCCAGAGTAAAAATGTCCCTGTAGTCTTCATCTTTTTCAGCATGGGCCCTAGCAAATTCTATGTGTGCTTTTTGTGCATGGGCTTTAGGAGAGGCTTCCTTCGTGCACGATACCCATGCGTGCCATTCCTCTGCGGTGTGCGTCGTATAGTGTCATGGGAAACGGTCACTCCAGTTTGGCTTTCTACTGCTTTAGCTAACTGCAGTGAACTGGCACGGCGATTTTCTTCAACCCTTCTCATCAGAACACGCTCCTGTCAAGATGTTAACCTCTGTGGACAGCCTGGACGTCTTTCTAAGATGGTTGCACTTCCGTTTTTTGTTTTTTTATCTTTGGAACACTTTTGTTACAGTATTTTGACTGATATATAAAGCTTTGCTGATCTTGTAGCCCTTGCCGTTTTTGTGTAAAGAAACAATGTCCTCTCTTACAGTTTGTCCACACTGAATGCGATAGGAGCGACTAGAGCTTCAGGTTTACATGTAAAATCAATGGAGGAGCGCGATGAAGCGAGACTTGGAGTCCCGCGACACTTCAGAAGCAGATTTGTGTCGCGAAAAAGCTTTTCTGCGTGATCTGCGCGAACAATTCGCGCTACAGATGCGATGGAAAATTCACACTGCATTTTATGTGGTGCATTTTGTGCATTCGCGCTCATGGAGTCTATCGCTCGAGTTGGAAAAATCTGAACTCCAGCGTCAAATCGCCCCGCGACAACCAATCAGGGGACAGAGTTTCAGTGATTCTGTGACTGTCATGGAGTCACAGCCTCAGCAGGACATGGAGGAAATACTGATAAACATCGTGGCTAATCACCCCAAGCTACAGGACACAAGCATTTTGCTATACAGAGACCGACATAAAAAAATAAACTGTTTAGACAGGAATGCTCTTAAGAGGTTTGTGGGTGGCTCTTGAAAGAGTTGTTGCTGTAAAAGCACCTCTCGGCCTAGAAGTGAGCCTTGAAACGGCCTCCTCACCTGGTTTCCTGGTAGCAGCTCCGGCACCACGTCCCACGCTGCTCAAATATTACAAACTTTTACGAACCGCAGACAAATGGACAGCTGCTCAGAAATGTAGTTGGTGTTTCGGCAGGCGAAGCTTGGACCTTCACGGTACAAACTGGGCGAGCAGGTCACGTTCTCCAGGCGGCAAGGACACGGTGTTTTAGAGGCTCGCTGCTGTTTATGGATCCCTCCATCGTAGCTAAACTGTATCTGTAGCTCACCAAACCCCCAGTGCAGCGGTCCCAGCTGTACCGGAGGCTAGGCCGAACACGTTATCCACTCTTTCCTCCGTCAGCTCGGTCCATAATCCACCGGCAGGTGCACTCTAGCCCCAGCTCCGCTGAAGCCTGGGCCGAACACGCAGTCCTTCATCAGCTCGGTTCATTATCCAACGGCAGATGCACTCTGGCCCCAGCTCCGCTGAAGGCCAGTTCGCGCGTGAAAACAGCGAACAGCTGGGCGTGTGTTGCACTTTTATTCGCTACTATCGCGTTCAGTGTGGACACAGCGTTAGATTTTGTGACATTTCTTTTCCATGGGGAGCCATTGCTGACAGCATCAACTGGGAATGGCTTTTCTTTAAGTAATGCCCTTTCATAGTCACCTGTCTGCTGGACACCTCTTAAATGAATCATTAGACTTAGTGTATTTAGTCAGCCCCCGATTGTGCAAGTTCTCCCACTTAAAATGATGACATAGGTCAGTAATTTTCATCATAGGTACACTTCAACTGTGAGACACAGAATGTGAAGAAAAAAATTCCAGGAATTCACATTGTAGGATTTTTAAAGAATTTATTTGTAATTTATGGTGGAAAATAAGTATTTGGTCAATAACAAATTCAACTCAATACTTTGTAGTATAACCTTTGTTGGCAATAACAGAGGTCAAAACGATTACTATAAGTCTTTACCAGGTTTGCACACACAGTAGCTAGTATTTTGGCCCATTCCTCCATGCAGATCTTCGAGAGCAGTGATGTTTTGGGGCTGTCGCCGAGCAACACGGACTTTCAAGTCCCTCCGCAGATTTTCTATGGGGTTGAGGTCTGGAGACTGGCTAGGCCACTCCAGGACTTTCAAATGCTTCTTACGGAGCCACTCCTTCGTTGCCCGGGCGGTCTGTTTGGGATCATTGTCATGTTGGAAGACCCAGCCATGTTTCATCTTCAAAGCTCTCACTGATGGAAGGCGGTTTTGGCTCAAAATCTAACGATACATGGCCCCATTCATTCTTTCCTTAACACGGATCAGTCGTCCTGTCCCCTTAGCAGAAAAACAGCCCCAAAGCATGAAGTTTCCACCCCTATGCTTCACAGTAGGTATGGTGTTCTTGGGATGCAACTCAGTATTCTTCTTCCTCCAAACATGACGAGTTGAGTTTATACCAAAAAGTTCTACTTTGGTTTCATCTGACCACATGACATTCTCCCAATCCTCTGCTGTATCATCCATGTGCTCTCTGGCAAACTTCAGACGGGCCTGGACATGCACTGGCTTAAGCAGGGGGACACGTTGGTGGGATTTGATTCCCTGTCGTTGTAGTGTGTTACTGATGGTAACCTTTGTTACTTTGGTCCCAGCTCTCTGCAGGTCATTCACCAGGTCCCCCCGTGTGGTTCTGGGATTTTTGCTCACCGTTCTCATGATCATTTTGACCCCACGGGATGAGATCTTGCGTGGAGCCCCAGATCGAGGGAGATTATCAGTGGTCTTGTATGTCTTCCATTTTCTGATAATTGCTCCCACAGTTGATTTTTTCACACCAAGCTGCTTGCCTATTGTAGATTCACTCTTCCCAGTCAGGTGCAGGTCTACAATTCTTTTCCTGGTGTCCTTCGAAAGCTCTTTGGTCTTGGCCATAGTGGAGTTTGGAGTCTGACTGTTTGAGGCTGTGGACAGGTGTCTTTTATACAGATAACGAGTTCAAACAGGTGCCATTAATACAGGTAACGAGAGGAGGACAGAAGAGCTTCTTAAAGAAGAAGTTACAGGTCTGTGAAAGCCAGAGATCTTCCTTGTTTGAAGTGACCAAATACTTATTTTCCACCATAATTTACAAATACATTTTTTAAAAATCGTACAATGTGAATTCCTGGATTTTTTTTTCAAATTCTGTCTCTCACAGTTGAAGTGTACCTATGATGAAAATTACTGACCTATCATTATTTTAAGTGGGAGAAATTGAACAATCGGTGGCTGACTAAATACTTTTTTGCCCCACTGTACCTGTGGTTGAATGCCTGCTAATTAGAATTTTGAACTCTTAAGTGTGTTTTCTCCTAAGACTATAAATGGGGTGTACTCATTTTAGCAACATGGGCTTGAATTAATTTGTTAGGAAAATCACTTTTTTGTATGTGAAAATTAACAAATCTTGTTTGCAATCAATGTGCCACATTTGTGGGAGTATTTTTGTGGTATAGTATCTCACAGAAAATGTTGATTTTGAAAGGAAACTAAAGGTTTTCTGACAAATATAGTGGGGTGTACTCATTTATGCTGAGTACTGTAGGCTCAAAGTTGGTTATTGTTTTTGTTTTGTTTTTTTGGGGGGGGGAGCTACAATAATAATTGGAGCATTTACAATATAACCATCTTCCTGCACTAACCAAAGGTTCATGTGCAGTCTGCAGCTGGATTGTGTGTTGAGTTGTGTATTCCTCTTACTGTACATTAATGAAGGTTTTGTTCACACAGCAATACTTTAAATGGGACATATTATGCAATTTTCACTTTTTCATTCTTTTTCGTTGAGCAAAAAAAATAAAAGGCAATTGGACTTTTCATATCTTGAAGATGTCCCCTCTGATCAAAAGGAATTCTTCAGATACTTTTGTGTTGCCATTTGAGTCTATGCTGCATCTATAAACACTCCAAACATTAATAAAATCCACCCATCCATACTTGTTTTTATTTTTTGTTCATATTTTTGTTGTCTAAATCTTGTGCTTCTACAAGGCGTTTGGAGAAAGTGCCTTTTGACGTTACAAGCTGAAGTGTCAGATAACCACCCCTATCCTGTCAAACCCCACCCACCAACTCCAATTCCATGCCATTTTCAGCAGCCTCTTAAGCACATAAACTGACACTTTAGACTGCATGCTTCAAACCTCCTTTGTTGCAAGTGTAGAAGAATGTAAAATAAACTTGTTTGAGTGGGGCTCCAAAACTGTCTTTAGCCCAGGGTCCCATATTATAACAGTCTTTCGTTCTCTGCCTCCTTTTTCCAATCTGTTTCATGCAGAGAGGAGTCGACCAACGGCTGGCACCGAGCAGAGGCCATCAGGCTGGAGCAGGACATATTTACTGCTTTGGCAGGACAGGGCAAACTCTACGTGTACAAAACCCTCGGCTTCTGGAGCCAGATTAAATCTGCTGGGTGAGTGAAATGCTTTGACCATCACAGACGACATGATCTTTGACTTTGTTATGGCAAATCTGCTAACCCACTCAAATGTGATTCATTCAAATGTCTAACGAAGGAAAAAAAGAACCAGATTTTTTGCCTCCATTTTTGTTTGCTGTTGAACTATTTTTGTTTTATCTCAAAGGTCTGCAATTTATGCCAGTCGATTGTACCTCAGTCAATATCACACAACTCACCCTGAAAGACTGGCCTCTAATAAAGAGGGAGGCCCCAAAATAACTGGTATGGTTTATAGACCTGCTGTAATATTTTTTTCCTACCCCAAGTATTGACTTGCACATGTCAACTCACTCACTTTCCTTCTGCCCAGGTAATGTCTATATTAATCCCACAGCCAATATTGATCCCACTGCTGTGGTAAGAGTTGTTTCAATAAAGCAATGAAACTGTAGCTAAGAAATTGTTAAACAGAGGCAGAATTAGTCATAAGGTCCTTCAAGTTCTTAACTGTCATAAATGTGTAATCCTTTTTTTGTCTAAGACCTACTGGCAGCCTGTTGCTGCTTATTGCTAAAAATGTTACTGCAAAGTGTTGTTTTGCTTATTTTTAAAATTTTATCAATTGTTAATTCTTAAATAAAATGTCATAGTTAATACCTTTTTGGTTGCTTAGTTCAATTTCTCAAATGAGGGCCCATGTGTGTATATATATATATATATGTGTGTGTGTTTGTATAAATATATATATATATATATATATATATATATATAGATATGTTGGTTCTGATGATTAAGTCTGCCTCTACCATAACAAGTAAACGTTTTCCATGGTTGCACGATTGACTGTTGAAATATTATTCTCCCCTCTGATTGGAGGATTGGAATTTATTTGATGAGGAATTTGGGTTCTTTAGGTTTTTTAAACACTGTTGTATTGGTTTTCTGTGCAGTTAGGCCCTAATGTCTCAATTGGAACCGGCGTTACTATCGGTCCTGGGGTCAGAGTTCGAGAATCGATAATTCTTCATGGTGCAAACCTCCAGGTAAGCCATTCTGTGCAATGAAGATTACCATTAATGCTATTAATTAATTAGAAAAGTAATAAATGAGATTGACCTCAAACTAGTGGGCCTAGCATTTTCCCCCCATTGCATTCAGTGTCAACATCTTTCCATTGCATCTGACATCCCTAAATTAATCTGCACCCTCATCTGTCTCCAGAAATATTGTCATGTCATGGTAAATGATTTTCAGTCTTATCTAATTTAATCCCATGTCTCCTGTGAAGATCTGGGTTTATTTAAAGTAAATTTACAGTATGTTGCTGGTTATTTTTAGGTTTCTATTGCATAATCTACACAAGGGCAGATTCTTATCATTATACCTAATAAACACTCCTGCAGTATTATTTTGCCATTTTTTGTAAACTTAAAGCATATTGATGTTTTAATGATTGTCTGATAAATAATTGATTACAAATGATTTTTATCTTTTTGTATCACATTTTTTCCTGTTTCAGGATCAGTGCTGTGTTTTGAACAGCATCGTGGGGTGGGATAGTACCATAGGCAAGTGGGCAAGAGTAGAAGGAACTCCCAGTGACCCAAACCCCAATGATCCATTTGCAAAGATGGACAGTGAGACACTCTTCAGAGATGGAAAACTCACACCTTCTATAACTATTCTAGGTAAACCTCACTGGATGTCATTGTTTTACTGTAGTTACATCATAGTGGTTTGTGATATCACCTTTAGCTGGAACAAATTAGGTGTAAAAGCTTAAAGTGTACGGTAAATGAATGTGATATTCATTCTTTTCTTTTTTCTATCACTACTAGTAACAAAAATATATTTTCACTGAGACCACTGCTCTTTGTGAGTCACCTTATTACTGAGCAAAAGTTTCAGAGCTACTTCTTCATGTTGCTTTTCTATTTCCTTCCCTCCGATGTTTTGTGTTAAGTTAAATTTTTCTTTGTGGTATACTAATTTGTCATTTTCTTTTGGTAAGACCAATATTGGGTTGTTTTTGTTTTTATGACGGTCAGCCTGAGAACAGCAGACAGTAGCAATGTTTAAAATAAAAATTAAGAGGAATGTAGCAACTAAAATAGAATTCTAGTACTCTATACTGAGACCAAGTCCTTTGAAGATGTGCTGTTCTTTGTAATAACAAGTTCTGGAATTATTTTACATACACTTTTCAGAAAACTATTCACACCCCCAGTATACGACCATATATTTTGAAGAATTTTCTTGGGATTTATGTGAGAGAGCAAAAAATACGGAGCAATGGTGGGGCTTTCAACCTGAATGTGGAACCAGCTCCGCTACGCTCTGAAATCCATTTATTTGTGTTGTGTGCTCATCCGCCACACAACAGTTTTTTTTAAACTTATTTTTTATTCAAATTTTCTTTCAACAGTTACAGTGTCAGGGTACAGCATAGATACATACATAGTTGGGCATTTGTCCATCAATGTCCCTATTATTCAGTGGTAGTGGTGGTGTCCTCTTCTCGTCTTCTGTAGTCAGTCAATTTTTCAAATCTATCCTCAAATTATGCCTCTTGTAGTCTCAGTTTATGTGTAATTGTCTCCATTAGTAGAATCTCTTCCACAGTACACATCCACTGCTCCCCAGTTGGGGGGTCTGTTTTGTACCACTTTCTGGTAATTGTCTTTTTACTGGCTGACAGCAATATTTTGATAAGATACTCATCCTCTTTTTGTATTACATCTTGTGTTAAACTTCCCAGGTAGAGTATTTTACATGTTTTTGGTATCTCATATCTTATTATTTTTTGTAAACTCCTCCAAATTTTGTCCCAATACCCTTTTAACTTTTGGCAGGACCAGAATATGTGTGTATCGTCAGCGTCCATGTGACCACACCCTCTCATGGCTGCTGAACGACACCAGCCCTTTCTTGATCTTCGGGGTTATAAAAAGTCTGACAATATTCTTCCAGTTAAATTCTCTCCAGCTCCTGGAGCTGGTGGACGTGCACTGTGTTTTACAAATATTGAATGCCACACAACAGTTTTGAGCTGTTTACCGCAAGTGAGACGCTGCTTGTGCTGAATTTGGGTCAAAGTTTGTTAAATTTTGACCATGGTGTGCTATGATGAACACTCCAGGATACCAACAAACTGCTCCAAACCAAGCAGAATGCTGCCAGTCAATATGGAGACAGAGTTCCTTCACAAGCCCCACACTGCTCTCTGAATAATTGGATCCCACGTTTTTTTTCTTTTCTTTTTTTCACTTTTACTACACAAGTGTTGTCAGTTTTAGCACCAGAAAGAACCACCTTATTTTAAAAATAACAGGTCTTTGGGTATGCCAAATTCTGTCTGGAAGTGCAGCAATTGTGAAACCGAAGACAAAGGGTGCTTCTGTGAACTGTGGTCTGAACTTTGACTAGATCATTTTAACTAGTGAGCATATCTTTTATCCAAGCAATTGTTAATCTATTTCTGGTATTATGTATCCATCCATCTTTCATTCAACTCTGCCCAGCTTTCTAGTCTGTTGAAGAGACAATCCAAGCAACAAGCATTGGCAAGGAACAGCTGGTTTTTACGTGTTTTTATTTAGGTTCAGCTCAAAATTCTGCTCGGATTACAGTTCGAATGCAGTTTGTCATCCATCCTCAGCATAAAAAGCAGTCTGTTTTAAATTGGGATGCAACGATAGAACTTTTTTCAAACCGATACAATACCAATAACTGGATTTGAGTACTTGACGATACTGAGAACCAATACCGATACTTCTACCACACACAAAAAATGCAATGAATTGGAAGAAAGGTTGTATTTTCTTTAATTCATGATCATTTGTTGTACAATCAGAGAAAATAAAGAAATAGACAAAAAATTATTATATATAACAATGACCAAAAACCTAAAATTTCAAGTGAAAAATAAAAAAATTTATGTGAAATTATTGCATAGTTTCCACATGTGGTATCTTTTCATGGCATCGGTTAACTGTTATTGTTAGAGTACATAAGAGCAGTATCGCCCCCTATACCAGTATAGGTGCATCTCTAGTTGTAATCCATACATCCAAGGTTTTCTCCCTCTCCCTCAGACAAACCTACTCAGGGAGTAATTTGTTTAAAAAAATTGTGGTAAAATATTTATTTAGCAATTAACGGAAATATGTCCCTAATCTGGTCTCTAGTAAGCCTCTGAGTCACATCATGTGTAAGATGAGGGATAAGGATAGATGAGGCCTTGACTGTATTCCTACACGGATGCAACACATCTGAGTGTACTGTGGAGTCCCTAAAAATAAGACCACATCAGATCTGATTTACTGGTACAAACCTGAATACCCAATTCTGCAGCAGAATCACATTGAATGCATGTTTATAGAAATATAGAACTTAGACATTTGTTGGGGGGATTTAAAAAAAACAAAAACATGCAATGATTGAAAAGGAACATAATTGTTTCGGTTTTCTCTCCTATACCAAATTTAGGATCATTATTTTGCATAATAATGTCATCAGAATCAGAAAGTGTTTATTGCCAAATGTTGGACAGATTTACAACATAAGGAAACCGCTGAGGTACTTTGTGCAAACATACGAAAAAGACAAACACTTAAATAAGAAAAGTAAAATATAATTAACAGATTAACCTTTCATCTCCCTTCCAGAATCCTGAAATTTGTTCTCTTGAATCTGCTGAGTGGAAATATTCCTGCAGGTTTTTCCCATGTACCCCTTGGCTCCGCTTTCAATTGGTCTTTCTTTTCACAACCCAAATATCTTGTTTTGTTTTCTTTTTTCCCTTTCGTTTTTGAAGTAAAAAAAAAAAAAAAAATAAAAAAAATGATCAGGACCCAGTTATCTGCCCAATATCAGGAACTTATATATGTTAGTGTAATGTATAAAAAATGAATAGTATGAATAGTTTCGCAAGGGATGTTACATTATCTATCCAGTCATATCCATCTGTCCATCATCTGCCTAATCTTAAAATCAGGTGCAGGGAAAGAAACAAATTATCTCCATTAACAGTAATTGTCCTTGAATAGAGCAAATGTCAAAGCCTTGTTGATAAATATTTGCATTAATTTGAACAAGTCAAATAGATTTTACATTTACTTGCAATTAGTCAACGTTTTGCTGTAAAAGTATTGACCTTTCACTGAATGTGTTTTTGAGGATTCCTAGTATTTATTCTCATAATTAGTGTAATGATTTGTTGTATGTTTTCTGTATGGGAGTTAAAGTTCTTTGTTTTGTCTTCTCAGGTTGCAATGTGAACATTCCTTCTGAGGTCATCATATTAAACTCGATTGTACTTCCACACAAAGATTTGAACCGCAGCTTCAAAAACCAAATCATCCTCTAGTATCGGCTTCAGTTCGGTCCCTGGTCCACGATGAAGGAAGCTGCTGGCCAATCCCTGGCGCTGAATGAGAGTTACTGTACATAAGATGTTTAAAAAGGATTTGAAAAGCCTTCATTAAACTGTTTTGAAAGATAGGTGTTTGTCCTCAAGAAATTATACTAGAGTGAAAATATTAGATGGAGTTAAATCATGCATGTTGATTCACCTTGAAAAGTGCTGACATGCCAGTGGGTTTTTTATCACTTGCCAGACTAAACAGAAGAGAAATTAATTTCAAATTAAGATAAATCTGGTATTTTTAGTAGCTGCCTTGTAAGTCTCATGAAATTGACAACAATCAAAATAAATCAGCAGGATTTCAGCTTTCCGCTGCAATCAAGTGAGATTGCCTTTTTAAATGTGAACTTGCTCCACCTCTCTACCATGCACACTTAACCAGAGTCTTTGCAATCACTGGAGAAGCTGCTCCAATTTATTCATTCAGTTTCTTTAAAATTTACTTATTAAGCCCTTGAGCTCTTGCCCTCACTTCAGTAGTTTTGTTCAAATTAGTGCAACGAGAGTCTCTATTAGTGGTGAAAATGTTGCTGCAGGAGCAGATGTGTAATGTTTTAATCTTGTCTTTTCGCCACATTAATGTACAGTGTTTCGTGTGTTGATATGAAGGTTTTTTCCTAAAGGTGGAAATGTGGTTCGCTCTTTTGGCCTCTGTTGCAGTTTGTAGGATTCCCACCAACGCAGATAAAACCCTAACATTAGAGGCAATCCAGAAGGTTCTCACTCTCGCATAACGATAAACTTGCTATTTACATATGAAGAACGGTGAAAGTACAAATGGAAAGAAGCTGGGAATAACAGATGATAAAGATGGACGGTAATGTTATGAAACAAAAATGCTATAATTTTGTTTCGGGCTACATCATGGTGTAGCTGTTGACACATTTGCCTTACAGCAAGGTCCAAAGTCCATTTCTGTTTTTTCTTTCCAGAGATGTTTAGAATGTATCGCCTTGTGATGTACCCCACCTCCAAGTCATTGGCTGCTGCAGAGGGGAACCAGCTCCCTTAAGACCCTCAAAGGACTAAGTGGGTGCAGATAATTGGAGGTTTTATTTTCCTCTCATTTCTCAGTTGTGCACTGAAATGTGTTAGCCTTTTTTTCCCCAAGAATTACATGTTAGGTTGCACTATGACAACATGTGAAAAGGGTTCAGGGATATGCTGTCATGACGGGTTTTGAAAATGCCTAAACAATAAGTGAGATGTTTGTAAGCAAGTTTAGTGAAAAAACATGTCTGCTGGGGGTGATGATGGAAAATAAATTTAGTACCTCTTTTTATTTGCTTGCAACCGCAGTGTGAGTGTGTGCTAGACTACATCTCAAGAGGTAAACGTAAAACTGGCTGCAGGCGAAGGTCCAGGGATGTTTCCACTCGAGAGGACAGGTGGAGGGTTCCTGTCTGGATACTGAACGGCTGATAAGGATGATGACTCACAAAACCCTACAGGAGTGACAAATGAGCTGTCAAATAGAAGCTGACATTTCTCACTGCTAGGATTCATATGGTACAGAGAAATAACGCCGGGCTGCCATGCATCACCGGTAAAAGCTAATCTTTTGCTAAACTGTGCTAGAAAATATCAGAACGTGCCTGTTCTTCACAGAGGTGGAAAATAGATATTTTTATTCATACCCAGCAAAGGTGGAGGAAGACAGAAATTAGTCATTGTCTATGATGAATGCAAAGCATCTTCCAACAGCAAAACTATGCTTCTGAAAAATCTCTGACCCATTGAAAATAGGACCACACTAGCACATCATAAAGAAATGCTCAGATTGATTGAAATCTGCAAAATATAGAGGCTATGTGAACACCTTAGATCTGCTTTGCTTCTTAAACTATCCCTGAACCATGGTTCTGTATTAGGGTACATTATACTGCTGAAGTGCCCTCAAAAGGTGTTCCACAGACATAGTGGGAGCCAAGCCCTCCCCAAACATCGTCAAAGCATCACACTACATTACTACATTGCTCCCTTTTCATGGTGCGTTCACCAGGTTAGGGAGGCACATGGACCCGACCCTCCATGTGATGAAGAAGAATAACATGATTGAGCTGACAAGGTCACGTTCTTCCATTAGTCTGTGCTCCAACGCTGAAGCTTTAGTGGCCACTTTTAGTGCTTTTGTTAATGGCTAGGGGTCAGCATTGGCACCTTGACTGTTACACACATGTCAAACTGTAATGTAGTAGATAATCAGAACCGGGATTATATACTTCAGATATTTGGGTAACAGTGACTCAACTGCAGGATCAAACCACACGGGCCAGCCTTTGCTGAAAAGGTTCAGCTACAAATCTTTGTCACATACAGCATGACCCGGTCACTGGTCTCCGTTGTTCCTACCTCGGGATACCTTTAAAAAACTAACCTCTGCAGACTGGAAATTCAAGAAAAATTCATGGAAATTCATGGGAAACAAAATCACTGACATATGTTTGTCTGGAAATGGTTGCAAAGCCATTTCTTAGAGTTAGGGGCTCCAACTGTGAAAGCCATTATTCAAAAATAGTGAAAACACAAAACAGTGGTGATCTGCAGGCATAGCAAGCCTACCAAAATTACCCCAGTAGCACATCAGAAAATTACTCAGAACATCTGAAGCACCTTACTTACCTCTGTTAAGTTCAGTGTTCATGACTCAAGAATAAATAGGAGACAGAAGAGACACAAGTGGCATCATGGCAGGGTTCTGAGACCAAAACACTGCTGATGAAGCAGAGCATAAAAAGGCCCATCTCACATTGCAAAAAAACCACCTTGATAATCCCGAAAACATTTGAGAAAATAGTCTGAAGATTGATGAGACAAAAACAGAAGGTTTCCATCCTGTTACATCTAGCAAAAGAAAATCATATCAAAAGGGAAGCATGGTGCTGGTTTTGTGGTGGTCTGGAGCTGAATGTCTTGCTGTAATTGATGGAAACATTTATTGTGTTCTCCAATCCTGAAGGACAGTGGCAGGTGATTAGCTCGTCATCTGAAGCAAAAGCAAATGGTAAGTCCATTTCTGAATGGGTCAATAAAACCCCAAATTTGGAGTGACCTAGTTAAAGTCCATTCTTGATTGAGATGCTCAAGCAACAGTTTAAGCAGTCTGCTCATGCCCAAAATAGAATCCAGCAAAAACATAGTGGACCAAAATTACTTCACAGTAATGCAAACAGCCATTGTCTCTCATCTCAAATGTTTGACGGCTATTGCTGCCAAAGATGGAAAATGAAAAGAGTTACTTTTACATATTGAAATAACTCCTATTTTTAGTCTACATATACTATAATAACTGAATATGCCACAATGAAGGCAGTTCAATTTTTTTTAGTTCAAATTTCTATTACTTTATTTAATGTCTGTAACTTTAGCATTAAAATGTCTGCCTGAAGGTGAACTGATAAGACTCATTGTTTTTATTGGACTTTGAATGGGGAATTAGTTACAGAAGAGAGAAATGTGTTTCAGCTCCACTATGGGTTTTTTCTCTCTCTATACTTTGGCAAGTACAACCCAGATAACCAGAGCCAAGCCAGAATCCGTGTTCTGAACACATCTTAGTTCCACTTCTCAGCAGACTAAACCTGCATAAACTCCCCTGTTTTCTCTCTGGTCAAATGGCTCCTTAGCAGAGGATTAAGCACCATGTCTGAAATGAAAATCCCAGTCAGAAATTGTGTCCTCCTACAACTCTTTGAGCTCAAAATGTGCTTGGTTTTTTATTATTATTGCTATTCACACGTTATTATGTCTTTTTTTTAACACACATGTTTGAAATGTGTTTTTTAAAATAAAGATCAAGTTAAAATTTTAAGAAAAATTTATTTCTTCCGTTTTTACAAATGGCATTTAGGAGACATTGTGAAGAAAGACATGCGGTGGATATTTAAAGAAAAGGGGAGGATGTGTTTATACAAAAAAAAAGTAGAAAATAAGATGTGTTGTCAAATTACAATTATGAAACAAAGCAACTTTGGCAGTGTCCATAAAAAAAGCAATAAAGACTTTTACATACAACCATTTTTAATATGTAATTGCATTTCCTTTAATTATGTGGAAAACAAAGAATATATGTATCAGTTTAAATATATTGTTGATTCTGGTTAATCCGTACAGGTTCGAATATACAACATGCAGCTCTAATGCTTACACATGCTTTTTGAAGCCATTAACGGGATCCTGATACAACTCTGGCTGGATATTCATCAACTGTTATCATCTGAAGCTGTACAGCTTATCTGAATGAGTTGATTTCCTACATTTAAAAAAAAAAATGACATTCATTTTCAACACGGCTCATGTCTTTCCCATTCCAAAACAGACCTTGGCATGTGGTCTTTATGCATGGAGTTTGCACGTTCTTCCTCTGCCTCCTTCCACAGTCCAAAAACATGACTTTTAGGTTGATCAGTCCTTCTAAATTGTCCTTAGGTATGAATGTGTGTACAAGGTTGTTTATCCAGGGTGTCTCTATGTTGCCCTGTGATGGACTAGTAATCTATCAAGGAAGGCTTTTTTGCCCAGTGAGATAGACACCAACCCACCCCCCACAGCTCTGCAAAGATAAACGATAATGGAATAGATAATGGAAGGATGTATTATCTGTAAGCCTTAATCATCAAAATTAAAATAAGTATAAGCTTGAAATATGTTTGCTATATCTTAATTGAAACTATGCATGAGTTTCAATTTTTGGAATAAGTGAAAAAAAAAATCATAATACTCTAATTTTCTGAGGTGTACCTATATGTACAAATTTAGTTTGGACCAGAGAACATCCAAATTCAAATGTGTGCAACAGCTCACACTGTTTCTATAGCAGCACATCAAGTAAGGAACACAGTTAGGAAATCTGTCACTGATACAGACAGGCAGAAAAAGCAACAACTAACAAGTGGAATGCCACCCAGAATAAAGCACTGCTATATGTCTATAATTTTAGGTTATAGTATATTTATGCACAAAAGAGTCTCAGAATGTAATTAATTAGAAAACTGACCTTATTCAGCTTAATTCAGCCTCCAAATTAACAAAACAGAGAAGTTCTCCATGATGTCCACAGCTGCAAATAGGACATCATGAAGTAGGCGCAAAAAGCAGAAGTGACAAACACAGCGCAGAAACCAGCAAATGATAACAATAACAATGACTTGCAAAGGTCTAATGCCCCCTATTTTTTTCATATTTCAGTGTGATAGTTCCATGATAAAATAACTTATGATTTTCAAATTTTTGTTCAAGCCCTTAGCTTGTAGAACCATTTTTCACTATAATGACAACTGCAAATCTTTTGGAGTTTTCCAGATTTGTAAAAATATAAAAGAAACCTTTGCCCATTTGTATTTAATAAATAACTCAAACTTTTCATATCGGATTGAAAGCATCTGTAAAAAATAAAAAATGAATACATTTTCAAGTCTTGTCATAGATTCCAAACGAGATTTTAGTCTGGACTTTGACTGTGACATTCCAAAATGTGATTTGATCTAAAATGTTTCTCTTCAGCCCGTGCTGTATATTTAGGGTTGTTTTCCTGCTGAAAAGTGAACCCTCCACCTTACCCATGTATCTTATGTTGCCTCCAAAAGGTTTTCTTTCTGTATTTACCTCCAGCCATATTCCCATTAACCCTGAACAGCTTCCCCGTTCCTCCTGAAGGAAAGGATTTTGGCACTTCATTGTTTCACTATGTGCAGTGTTAGTTTTCCTCCATGCATAACATTTTGTATCTTAAAAGTTCACATTTGATCTCATCTGTTGTTTTTTCTCTCGTGATTGCTAATGCAGTGTTTTCCAACCCTGCTCCTCAAGGTACAATTGCCTGCATGTTCTAGATTTTCTCCTTCTTCAGCACCCCTAATTTCCGTTGATGGTTGTTTAGCAGGCTTTTTATTGAACTTAAATCATCTGAAGCAGACAAGTTAGAGCAGGGAAACATCTAAAACATGCAGGGTAGTAAGCCTTGAGAACCAAGGTTGGGACACATATGAGGCCATTATAAAACAGGTGCATTACAATAACATGCACACAGACTCAGCTAATCATTTGACTTTTGAAGGTTATTTAGGGCATCCAAATAAAGGGGGCAAAATTTGTAAAGCAAATAAAATATATTTAAAGGCTTTGCGCCATTTTCCTTACTTCATGTTGCTCACTCATGTGCAAAAATAACAAAAATACAAAACTTTGAAAGGATACCACTACTTTTGCAAAAAACTGTAAGTCCCGGTCTGCTGTCAGTATGGCTTTAACATGTTTTGGGATACTAAAGAAAACTGTGTACCATTAACTATCCTTAAATGTGTCTTTGTGTAACTTTCAGCTTTTTTATAGATTATGATACATTTTATATTATTTTTATTGGCAAAAAATGCTTGGAAATTGAAAGTAGAAGTATTAATTTGGGTTTCAAAGGAACCGTCAGAATGATCAGTTACACAGAGGTTTCAGGGATAATCATTAGGAGAAGGGTGAAAGGAAAAAAGGCCCAAAAGCTTCCATGCGGATAAGTTAAGCCTCTGTAACATTTAGGCAAGAAAGTGTCTTGATTAATGTGGTGAGCTAGATGGACCAAATGTATCCCCTTGCAATATTTATCAGACACACAAGCCATCACTCTGCTCTCTGAATGCAAAAGTGGTGGGTGGACAGAACACTATGCATAACATTGCATAATTCAAGGCCATGACATACTAATGGAGGATGGCAGCATGATTATTTACATCATTTCCATAAGATCATAATTTTGCACACTCTGCGGTGCTAAGATTAAAGCATTCGAGAAACGCCCTGTCCTAGGGGGTCTTCTGGGGTATTTGCTTCTGCTGTGCTGTGCTGGCAGCAGCTGTCAGACAGCTCCTGCATTAAAATGGTCTTATGTATATTGATGTCTTGTCAGAGGATAGTTATGATCACTAGCACATCCACATCTCTCTCCCTCGGCATGCGCTGGATACACATCGTTACACAGACCACCCTTTGTGTTGACAGAATATCTGCACCATGTGTGGTAATTTTACATTTTTTTGTTTTCTGCATTCAATTGTGTTAAACATAGAGAATGATTCACATATATTCAGTTACAAGTGTCAAAAGTGCTATAATTCAGGGCCTTTTAGACCGTTTCAGCACGTTAATCACAGAATAGCACAGGTAAGAACTTTACAGTTACATTTAGAAAAAGAAAGTCCATTTTGATTGATGAAAATTTCGACTTTAAAAGCTGAGACCGCTGTTTAAGAGGACTCCTGTAAGAAACTGGCTTGTAAGTGCATTTCTCTCTTCCCAGTAGAGGGCACTGTGGGTATTCACTGAGGCCTGTCACCCCATGTGTGTCTGGCCACCCCAGTGATTACAGTGTTTGAGCAAAGCCATGCCATATTTGTTTGACTTTGTGGCACTCGGTAAATAGTCAGCAGGGGTGGCATTTGGGGCCATTTTGTTCTTCCAATGTTGCCTCTCCAGCTGTAACGCCAGGAAAGCACACATATGACTATTTAAACCAAATTTTTTATTGATCTCTCAGCCTTCACAGGAGATGAAAAAACTCTGAATCCCCTTAAAAACATGTAGATTTATGCATAAGCATAAAAGGACATGTGAAATACTGATAAACCGAATACAGCAAGTTTCTGATTTGCAGCCTATTGTAATGCAAGAACAAACTGATACGGTTCAATTGTGTAAAAATCAGTTTCTTCATAAAAATGTAAGTGAATATCATAACTCCTCCAACTGTGATGCAAATGAAAATAGATATATCAGAGGAAAAGAGTGATTTTGAATCTTGCAGGTGAGGCTCCAATTTCCTCACACAGTCTCTGTGAGCTTTTGGAATGAGAAATTGGTTCAGTTTTATCAGCGGACCATGCAGATCCTTGTTTTTGTGTAAAATGTAAAATCTTTCTTGTTACATATCTCCCTTTTCCTACCAACCAGCACCCTTCCTCTACTCCAGTTTATGCACAAAGAAAATATACAAACTCACTTGTTGTTCTTACTAGCCTCTGTCCAACACAGTCTTCTTATTTCATTCTGGTGTGATTATAAAGATGGAAGTTTGCTTTCTATCGAATCCCATGCTGAGCCTAGTCGATTAAAACTACAACTAAGTGCCATGCATAGGTGTGCACAGCCATTTTGTCATCCTCTTGGTTTTATGAAACATTGTTTATAAACAGTCAACATTATCAGCAGACAGTTATAAGACAAGGGGTTTACTCAGCACATTTATTTCAATGAACACAAGTGTATCTATTGGTGGAAAAAAAGCTGCTAATTGTCCTCATTAACTTTAATTGCGGTGGATCTTGAGAGAGAAAATATAGGCCTTTACAAGTTGGATTGCTCTGTCTGTTATAAAAAAAGATAATTATCTGGATATCAGAAAACTGGGAAAATGTTTGCTATGTTATTTGCCATCATTTACCCTGATAAACATTAAGTTGTTTTTCCAACTGTAAACCTTATGTAGATATAGAAAAACATTTGTTTAGAGAATAAGGGGAAAAACATATATTTACTGGCTTCAAAGTTGTCTAATTTTCCCCTCTAATTCACAATCTGAAATGTGTGTTTGTCTCAACTGTAAAAGGAAAAAACATCAACACTCGGAAAACTTCAAACTATGTTTGGTGGCAGAATGTATTTATTTACTTTGAATAATAATAAATAAAAAAAATCTGTTCTGCTCAAAGCTAAAATCATAGCTGTTAAAGAGGGGAGGGATTTGAAAGCCCATTAAGGATTTTGTGCATGGTTCATGTCTACCTGCTGAGATATGAATTATTGATACTTTTGCAAGGCACTACAAAGCTTTACAATACTATTGCACCTCTTGAACTTCCAACTATTTTGTCACAGTGCAAACACAAACTTCAGATTATTTTAATGATACACCAACACAAATTTAATATTTTTCAACTTTTATTAGAAATAAAAATCAGAAAAGTGTGATGTGCTTCCATACCGAGCCCTCCCGAGACATACTTTTGTTCTTTATGATTTTCGCTGGAAGTTTTAAAGAGTTTGTCTCCTACATCTTTGCATATTATTTTTTGAAAAATAGTTTGAAATCAGGGTTGATTGAGATGGAGGAACTTTGTAATGGAGCGAGCTGAAAAGTAGATCAAGTCATCGGAATGATTACGGGTAAGTCCCGCCTTCCCGTATCTCAGCTATGGCTCAAAAGCCACGGTGCCGTCCACTTCAACCAATCAAGGGATACCAAGGGCTGTCAATCATCACGAACATTGTGTGCTCGTGCTCGTAACTGCGCGCATGCTCAATTTTCTGTTTACACGGAGCGTCCGAATCAAGCCTCCGCCATTACGGTCTGTCCAGACCAAACACGATAGGAGCAACTAGAGCTTCTTTACATGTAAAATCAATGGAGGAACACGACTTCGGGTCCCGTGACACTTCAGAAGAAGATTTGCGTCGCAAAAAAGCTTTTCTGCCTGATTTGCGCGAACAAGTCGCGCTACCGATGCGATGGAAAATTCACGCTGCATTTTATGTGGTGCATTTTGTGCATTCGCGTTCATGGCATTTACCGCTCAAGTTGGAAAAATCTGAACTCCAGCGTCAAATCGGGCAGCGACAACCAATCAGGGGACAGAGTTTCAGTGATTATGTGATTGTCATGGAGTCACAGCCTCAGCAGTACTTGGAGGAAATACTGATAAAAATCTCAGCTGAAGCCCGGGCCGAAAACACAGTCCTCCGTCAGCTCAGTTCACAATCCACCGGCAGATGCACTCTGGCCTCAGCTCTGCTGAAGGCCAGTTTGCATGTGAAAATACCATAGTTTAAGTGCGACCAGTTTGCTTTGTACACGCTTCAAGGTGCGAATGTGCACGCGAACAGCTAGGCGTGTGTCGCTCTTTTTAGTCGCTTGTATCGCATTCAGTGTGGACCCAGAGTTAGTCCCGAGCGCAGCCATGGATCAACACTCAACCCAAGAGCAGAAGATACCGATTTCAAACCAAAAAAACATTCTCACCTCCGATAACTCCATTGTTGATACTGTGGTTGTTTTCTCTCTCTCCTCCGCACGTCTTGGCCCATTGACCTGACGCGTGCACGGAAAAGTAGGCGCGGCTTCAAGACCAATCAGAAAAGGAGGGGGCGGGAGCTTGGGTTGTTTTTTTTCAAATCATGTCCCTCTCTCTGTTTTTTCTTACAAAGTCCAGACTATCACTTTAAAATGCAAATCTTTAGCAAGATACGTAAAAATCCTTTAACTAAACATCCAATACCCCTTCTCTAGAAGGAACCAGTGGTATAGTCCAATTAACACTTCATGTATTTAAGTATTCTGAGTGCTGGGCACTGTCTTTCTTTTTGACAAAAACCTTTAATGGTGAGGAACCAGTAAAAAAAAGGAATAAAGGAAGGTAATAACAAACCAAAGGTGAATAAATGTTACTAAAAATGCATAATTGAAAGAAGTACTCTCTTATGATTTGGATGGGGAACATCGGTCCAGATTATGCTCAAATTGACCGAGCATCCTCCATGCTGTCTCTTCTCTGTCTTCTCAGACCCCCAGACGGTCATGACAGATGACCACTTGTACAGAGCTAGGTTCTGCCAGAGATTTCTTCCCGTTAAAGGGAAGGTTTTTCTCTCCACTGTTGCTACATGCTTGCTCAGTATGAGGGATTGCTGGAGGGATTGCTGAACATATTGCTGTGGTTGGAGTCTGCATGATCCGAGCACAACCTCACGTCGATGACTCAATACAATCTACTGAGATTCCCTACATGTAAAACTTAACTGATTGGAATGTTTGTATAATTGCATTGAAATGACATTTGTTGTAAAGTGCCTTGAGATGACATTTGTTGTGAATTGGCACAATATAAATAAAAGTGAATTGAAATTGAATTATACGCATATAGTTTATACTATACAGACTAATGTTAAGGTGGATTAGCCTGTAGATGTTGAAAAACTTAGCTGTTAATTTTGTTGCTGTGTCACACTATTTTAGCTAACCAGAAGTACCACCAGAGGTTAAATGGTCCACGATCATCTGTGCTCTGTGAGCAATTGGTCCGCTTTCCCAACAGACAATGTGAAATGTAGTGGCGATTTGTTGAAAAGAAATCTGAACAAATAGTTTTTAAATCAATAAATATTAATTTATTGTCACATTCCATTGTGAAAAATTCCAATGCACATGCCCTTCAAACATATCTGCACAAAAATTGATTCTAGTAAATGGAGAAAAAAAACTATTTTAGAGAGGTTTTTACTGTATACAAAAACTTCAGGCGAAGTCTCCAAAATGGCACAGTTGTGCCATTTGCCTTTTCTCATGTAGAATACTGTATTGAGAAATAGTTTGTGATTAAATATATCAAACTAGAACAGTTAACATTAAAAAAATATTTTACCAAATGGATTTCCATGTTCCACATTTCAAGAAGCTGGAAGCAACTGAATTTTGAATCCAAATGGACCAGATTTATTTGTAACAAACAATTGATATGTGAAAAACAACTCTTTATAAAGTAATTCTATAAAAATACCAGCAGTGAAAACACAATGCTAAATGAACTACTTTTTTATCAATTCAAACAAGTCAAGTATTTGACAGCACAGTCAGCCAATGAAACTCGTCACTTGCAGTGCAAAATTTGGTCCCCAGCTAATCTTGAACTGGTTGACGTCTTCTGATGGTCTAAGTGCATTAATTTCCTGTTCAGACTACTTCTGGTGTAATGCAACAGGAAGAGCTATTGGTATATGACATAAATATTGAAAATATTAACATTTTGAGGCAAAATGTCACAGGTAAGGAAAATTTCTGTGATGGTGGTTTGTGAAAATGCTGTTCGTCGCTGTTTTTTATTTGGATTATCAAAATCAAATCAAACTTTATTTATAAAGCGCTTTTCAAACACAGTTTCTCCAAGTGCTTTACAGATTTAAAAAAACAACAACCCCCCCTTCAAAAATAAAATCAACGCAACTACACCCCCCTCCCAACCCATCAGCCATACACACACACACTTAAAAGCTACAAAAACTGCGGGCTGAGCACAGATGAGCCAGGAAACGCCATCATGGGAGTCATCTGCATCGGCGACAGCAGATCGGCAACAGCAGCCAAGGCACCGACCCAGGGCGCCAAGAGGAGGGAGGGATGGTACCCCCACCTCCACCCAAGCACTACAAGGGGAGCACCCAGGCAGCCACAGCCGACCACGGCCCCCGATGCAGGGGGCCCCCAGAGAGGAAACTAATTAAACTAACTAATTAAAATAAGTTAAAATATAAAGTTTATAAAATATAAAGTGTATAAAGTATTAAACAATAAGTGTGATATAACGATAAGATAGATCAAGATAAAAATGCAAAGCAGATTAATAAATAAACAGTTAAAAGCTAAACTAAAAATTAAATCAGGTAAAACATGCTGAGCGATTAAAAATATATTAATAAATAATAATTAGTTAAAGGCTAAGCTAAAAAGGTGAGTCTTGAGCCTGCTCTTAAAAACATGAACGTTCTCTGCAGCCCTGAGGTCCTCTGGCAGCCTATTCCAGAGGTGAGGGCCATAATAATGAAAAGACGCCTCACCATGAGTTCGTGTCCTGACTTTGAGAATGATAAGGAGACGGCTGCCAGAGGAGCGCAGAGACCGCAAGGGTTCATATGGTTAAAGCTGTTCAGAAAGATAAGAAGGCCCAAGACCATTAAGACATTTAAAAACCATTAAAAGGACCTTAAAATCGATCCTAAAACATACGGGGAGCCAATGCAGTGATTCTAAGACCGGTGTAATGTGCTCCCACCTCCTGATCTTCATCAGGACACAAGCTGCTGACTTCTGTAAAAGCTGTAAGCTTGAGATAGTCTTTTTGGGAAGACCAGCAAGCAGGGCATTACAATAATCAAGTCTACTGGTGATAAAAGCATGCATTAGCTTCTCCGTATTGGCCCGAGAGAGAATGGGTCGGACTCTGGCTATGTTCTTTAGATGATAAAAACCTATTTTAGTGATATTTCTAATGTGGAGGATAAAATTCAGCTCAGAGTCAAAAATCACGCCCTGGTTCTTCACTTGTAAGGATGGATTAAAGGACAGTGATTGTAGTTTTGGTAAAAGTTTCTCTCTCTGAGCCTCAGGACCGATAACTAAAACCTCAGGTTTGTCCAGGTTAAGCTGGAGAAAGTTTTCTGCCATCCAAGATTTGATGTCTAAAATGCAGTTAAAAAGTGCATCCATTGGCTGTGTGTCATCAGGAGACATGGATATGTACAACTGTGTAACCTCAGCATAACTGTGAAAGTTAACTCAATGTCTTCTGATGACACTGCCAAGAGGGAGCATATACAGGTTAAAAAGCACTGGGCCTAAAACTGAACCCTAGGGCACACCACATGCAATCTTATGGACCTTAGAGGAACAGGTGTCTAAACTTACCATAAAAGTCCTGTCTGTGAGATAGGAAATGAACCATCTATGAACAGCACCAGAGAGACCAATCTGTTTTAAACGAGTTAAAATAATAGTGTGGTCTACTGTATCAAAGGCAGCGCTTAGATCCAGTAGAGCCAACACTGTCACCTTTTTAGCACCATAGTTTAATCTAAAATCTTTAAAAGAGCCATCTCGGTGCTGTGGTTCATCCTAAAACCAGACTGAAATTTCTCTAGGACATTATGAGCATTAATAAAATCATTAAGTTGAATTAAAACAAGTTTTTTCTAAAACTTTGCTTAAAAATGGTAAGTTAGATACCGGTCGGTAGTTGTTTAAATCATCACAATCTAAATTGCTCTTCTTCAGCAGGGGCCTCACTACCGCCGCTTTAAAGGCAGTAGGAAAAAACCCCATCTGAAGGGAGCAATTCATAAAGTTTAAAATCACATAAGCAGCTTGATAAATAGCTAACACACATTATGTCAGCATGTAGTGACTTACTTCTTTGTCCATTAGGCGTTTTTTATCAGAACCTTCAGGGCTCTGCCTCTAACTTTTAGATAATTTACTGCACCTTTGTTAATTGAGCCACCTGTTTCCTTTTGTTCCTCCTGCCACTATTTAAGAGCCAGTGTCTCTTAGTCCTGGCCAGATCGTTGACGTCTCCAGTTGCTTTGTCTCCATGTTTGTCGCCTCAACCCTAAAGTCTACACCTTTTATTCCACAACTGCGTCTGGATCCTTTTCATATTGAGCGGCAGTTCCTGACATTATTGTTCTTTGATCCAGCTGCTGTTCTTTAGGAATGTAGAATAACGTCCTGTAATACACGCAGACAAACAGGCGTTTTCATAGAGACATTTTAGAAAGTAAAATTCCAACAGAAAAAGGGGTTTCAGCTGCCAAAACTGATGCAGTTATGAGCTTTGAGAAGGGGGAGTGTGTGTTTGCTACTCTACCAGAGGCAGGCTACTCTGCCTGCTGGGGTGGTGCAGACACCTCTAGCGCTACCTGGTTTTCATTTAGTGACGTAAAATACGTCACAATTTGAAAACTCAGTCATTTTCTTGGAGAAGGGGGTGCAGCTGCTCAGAGGATTAAGCAGGATTACTCAGACATGCGTGAATTAAACCAAAAAGTATTTCCCCCAACGAAACATCATAACTCACTGTGCACTCATCACGTCTCCAAAGATGGGCTGAGCGCAAACGATCCTAGTGGAGCCTCATTAGTTTCTCACGTAGTGGTTAACCTTCCTGGAGTCCAATTAATACAATTTTTGTAATCATATACAATACCAGAATGATAATTGGCATTATATATGACATTTTAAAAACAAAATTCTGACATACTGCAGTTTTAATCAGTCTAACCCTGCAATACAAATTGTGCATGCAGCAGAGAGCAGCACATGTACACCGCATGAATTACATTTATTACTGACAAATTTAAAACAGAATTCACAGCATTTTAGCATAATTTCTGTGCCCAAGACACATCATTGATCAATGCGCAGCTTGCATTAGCGGCCACAAACTCCTCATTTGAATACTGCTTGCACCAGTTGAGAATTGCTGACGCGATCTTAGTAAATCCCCCTAAAATTAAGGACAACCCACTCGCGCAAACTTTTAGCGCTGCACGCAATTTTGCGGTCATTATCAGGAATCTTGATAAATCAGCCCCTTGACTTTCGACTGGAAATACAATGCTGCGGCCAAGATACTAGGACATTTTAATATACAGAAATAATTCATGTTTCATATGCATTACACCAACTTCTTTTTGGTTTTAAGATTCATTTTGAAGCATTATAGCTCACACTCAAGTAATAAATGATCAGAACTAGGATATTTGTCTCATCTGGCTTAATAATTATTCACCCTCAACATTCTCAATCAAATCTACATTCGCAAGTTATTCCTCAAACAAAACCTGAAACTAAGGCCCCGTCCACACCACTGCGTTTTCGTTTAGAAACGGAGAGTTAAAACGAAAACTATCTCCGTCCACACTAGCGTTTTCCATGCGTATTAGAATTGATCTCCATCCACATTAAAACGACTGAAAACGCGGATCACGTGACCATTCTCCAACACTGGGCATGCACGCGCCGGTATAAACAGGAAACAGATTGATCATTCCTCAGATTTTATGAAAGTAGGCAAGCTAACGTACCTGCTAAACATGTCGAAGGCCAGAGATTTAATTCATTATCCATGTTGCAGTTTCTAACGTAACGTACTCCAGGCTGTTTTTGGATGTTATCTTCCGGGGACGGGTCATGTAATGGGTGGGTGACCAATCAGGGAAGGATACGCCATGGCCGATGACACCCAATCATAGAGCCGAGTGTGATCTGCTGCGTCATCGTTTCTAAACTCCTCCGTTTCGAGACGTCCACACCAAAACGCCCTACGGAGTTTCAAAATGAAAAATGGGGTCGGCACCGTTTCTAAACTTCTCTGTTTTTGGTCTCCGTTTTTGCCATTTTAGTGTGGATGGGAGGTGCAAGCGTAGCAAATAGATTGCATACTTTAGCATGATAATGGCCTGCTGCAACCTTCCTTATCCTGTTTTGTTGTTGACATAGCACGTCTTTGCCATACCCATGAGTCATGAACAAGTTTATTTGAGCTCGGACCCAAAAGTATTGCCTACAGCAGCAAAGGCAAAGGACTGTGTTAGAAGTACTTCAGCCGACCCAATTTTCACAATATATATTAAAAAAAAAACTTTTTTCATTTAAGTTTTCTAATGTTATTGACAAGACTTTATTACCATATCTCTGACAGCAGCATTGCATTGGAAATGGGTGAAAATGTTAATACTCAGAGTGGTCTCATGTTACTATAAATGCATATGTCAATAAATACCCATTGGAGCCATTTAAGCCGCACAGTAACGACAATTGTACCTTTCCCTGCAGTGCACAAAAGCGAGCTAGTGGGTGTTAGTGGGTTTTTGTCCAGTGTGACAAGGCCTTTAGTGGTCCTGAAAAACAGATTACAGCCGCAGCATAGTAGATCGTGATAAAATGCTTTTCATCACTGCAAGCCCATCAGCCATTGGGTGACTCATTCCTTTATCTAAAAACATTTCCAATAAATTCCCTTCCAATACTTTGCTGCAGGTGTATTTGATATAATTCAACACTTGTATTTGACATAATTCAGTTAGGCAAATTGACTATTTTATAATATTTATTTTGCTCTCCAACTATACATTTAAGATTCTTGTTTTATGTTGAATTGTTAATTGATCATTAACCTGATTTAGAATTAATATTTACAATATGTATTATCCAAATGTGTTAATAGCAAATTAATGTAGTATAACAGAAACATATTCACATACTCTTAGTTTGCAGTTTAAATAGCTGTATAGTGGTGAATAAGTCACTAGAAAGCAATGCTATATACAAAGCATTTCTGCTCTATGACTCAGCTGACTACAATGAAACCAAACAAAGTAACACATCCATCCAATCCATCCATTATCTATGCTGCTTATCCTCTAAGGATCACAGGGAGCTGCTGCCTATCTCCAGCAGTCATAGGGCGAGAGGGGGGGTACTGCCTGGACAGGTCCCCTGTCCATCGTAGGGCAACATAGAGACAGACAGGACAAACAAATACACATGCACACACACGCCCCAGGAAAATTTAACGAGACCAGTTAACCTAACAGTCATGTTTTTGGACTGTGGGTGTTAGGATTATTAGCTATGTGTTGAAGAGTGGGTGTGTTGATGTTCTTTCTCCAACCTTTTATGCAGGGCGTGGCAGGCACCAGCAACCAGGTGTTCTTTGTTGGTCCTCATGACTATCCAGCTCAAAAGAGGAGCGGCTCCTACAGGCTGAGGCCAGTCGGTTCTCGTTTCTAGCATGGTACATGGCAAAGTTACCTCCCGAGATTCCAAGTAATAGACTTTGCTCAAGATTAAGAAACTGTAACTTTATTTCTCCTCATAGGTCCTTCTTGGGTTTGCAGTGGCCTTCCTCTGGAACCTTCCAAGCCAAAACAATCCATTAGTGTGGATTCCTGCCTGGTCAGCCACAGCACCACTCCCCGCAAGGTAATCTTATCAACACTTACCAACTCCATCGCTGTCATCAAACTGCTTGCCTGTTTGCTCAGAAACATCTGCTCTTGCAGAGAAAAGCAAAACTCACCTTCGGTCCTGGAAATCCTCCGGACTCCTTTGTGTCATACACCTGCAAAAACAAGAGAAAGTAACTTAAATTACATGCGCATCTCCAGCCAACCACAGACCATGGATTCCAACTTACCTCCTCCAAGCAACGTCTCTCTGGATACCTAGTAATCTGACATCGCCAACATCTAACCTCCAGATTCTCTTCATTCTTTTAACCTTAATATCTACACCTCTTGCAGATCAACTTAACTTTTCGGTTTCCAGTTCCCCTCTTCCTCCTGAGAAGACCCATAGATCTTTGTTAAATAAAATAATTTTACAAAAACTTTAACTTTCTTCTGTGTCTACTTTGTGATTTGAAACCAAATAATGCCAGTGGGACGAAGCCAGAATACCCGGAGGGCACGCACAGGCCTGATTTCGAACCCGGGCCTTCTTGCTGCAAGGCAACAGCGCTACCAGTGCACCACTTTGCAGCCCAAAAGTAACCCATTCCTAATGTGGCTATACTTTATCTAAAACTACAGTTGTAAACAGAAGCTAAATGTGTAAAATAAATAAGAAATTGTAAAATGTTTTGTTGTTGGTATAATTTAAGCAGTGGTCCATGTGAACCAGTGATAACTATTCCCAAAGACTACATGCTGCAATTTTAATAGATTTCTAGAACATTGAAGCTATGAACAAGCTACTATTACAATCAAGAATTTCTTAAACATTTTAAGATTTAAAATTATATTTCAGTCAAGGTTTGAGCCATCTTTCTGTTGTCGTTTTCATTATTGTCTTAACTTTGAGAAAATCCATCCATCCATTTTCTGAACCGCTTAATTGTCAAGGGGTCGCGGGGGGGCTGGTGCCTATCTCTAGAGGCAGGGTACACCCTGGACAGGTCGCCAGTCCATCATAGGGCCACCTGACAGTCATGTTTTTGGACTGTGGGAGGAAGCCAGAGTACTGGGAGGGAACCCATGCATGCACAGGGTGTTCTCCCTGCAAACTCCATGCAGAAAGATCCTGGGCCGGGATCCCACAACCTTCTTGCTGCAAGGCAACAGTGCTAACCACTGCGCCATCTGCACTTTGAGAAAATATTACTAGAAAATACTAACCTTGTGTGCAAAATATTACAGTTAAATGTTGAATCATTTATGTATTTTAGATTTTGAACTACGGCATATCACATGCAGTACCGAGTCTTTAAGAGTCATTTCACTTAATATAAATCTGGAATCAGATGTTGTTTTCATTGTCATTGAACAGCCATGGTATATGACAGCAAAGACACATTCTCATAGGGTTTTTACGCATTACACAGCATAAACAAATTATTGAGGCAAAACTTGTATAGCTTATTTGTTAGGCTGTCCTCCCGGTTTTCCAGAGTTAGTTTAGGTGAAGCCTACAAAAGATGGACATAAATGCAAAACTTTCACGGCATCAAGACCTACGCGGAAATGGCGAAGTTTCTCATGGAGAAAGTAAGAAAGCTTACGGCTTAAGTTAGCTGTTGGTAAAACAGCTTTGCAATACCCGTGTATATGACATTGTTCCTAGATACAAGAGCATCAACCTCCACACCGAGTAAACAAAAGAAAATAAAGCGGTTTCCTCCTGCTCTCTCCAATATAGGAGGCCCGCTTTCACTGCTGCGGTGAGTGGCTATTGTACAGACTTTTCTAGATAGCTTTCTATATTGACAAAGGTCTCTGACCATGCACCTCAGTAAAATACACACGCTGTGAAATCTTTCGGATGTTTATGTAAATTGTAAAGTATAAATTATGACTTTTATAGAGGACATCACCAAGAGGAGTAGAGGATACCACTCAGCTACCAAAATAACATGCCAGGTACAAAACCTTATTGTTTCCTTTGACCCATATTTTGTTATAATTATTTTTCTTTTAGTATTTTAAACTTATTAGTACAAAATAGTCCTTACCCTGTAAGATTTGCCACTGGACATGATGCTGGTTGGTTACGCTGTTACAAAACTGGCATCCTGACAGCGTTTTGTTATTGCAACTATAACCTCAACACACTACAGTGACCTGAAAAAGTATCTGAAGCTTTTGGAATTTCTTACATTTCTGCATAAAATCAGCATCAAATGTGATCTGATCTTTCTCAAAATTACACGAATGAAAAAAGTGTCTGCTTTGACTAAAAACACCCAAACATTTATAGGTTGTCATATTTTTAATGAGGATAACATGCAAACAATGACAAAAGGGGGAGGAATAAGTAACTGAATCATTGCATTTAGTAGCTGGTCGCCCCCCCTTTTGCCGCAATGACCTCAACCAGACGCTTCCTGTAGTTGCAGATCAGTCTGGCACATCGGTCAGGATCAATTTTTGACCATTCCTCTTTACAAAACTGCTGCAATTCAGTCAGATTCCTGGGATGTCTGGCACAAATTGCTGTCTTTAGGTCATGCCAAAGCATCTCAATGGGTTTCAAGTCAGGACTTTGACTTGGCCACTCCAGACCATTTATTTTGTTCTTCTGAAACCATTCTGAAGTTGATTTACTTGTGTGCTTTGCTTTCATTGTCCTGTTGCAGCATCCATCCTCTTTTTAGTTTCAACTGTCTGACGGATCGCCTCACGTTTTAATGCAAAACCTGCAAATCCTGATAAACTTCCGAATTCATTTTTTCATTAATAATTGCAAGTCGACCAGGTCCTGAGGCTGCAAAACAGCCCCAGACCAAGATTCTCCCTCCACCATGCTTTACGGTGGGGATGAGGTTTTGATGTTGGTGAGCTGTTCCATTTTTCATCCATACATGACGTTGTGTGTTCCTCCCAAAGATTTTCATTTTGGTTTCATCAGTCCGCAACATATTTTGCCTGTAGTTCTGTGGAGTGTACAAGCGCCTTTTGGGAATATTAAACATGCAGCAATGTTTGTTTTACTCAGCAGTGGCTTCCTCCGTGGAGTCCTCCCATGATCACCATTCTTGGCCAGTGTTTTACATATAGTAGATGTGTGCACAGATATATTGGAATGTGCCAGTGATATTTGTAAGTCTTTAGCAGACACTTTAGGGTTCTTTGTTACCTCTCGGAGTAGTCTGCGCTGAACTCTTGGTGTCATCTTTGGTGGACGGCTGCTCCTTGGGACAGAAGCAACAGTGCCAAACTCTCTCCGTTTGTAGACAGTTTATCTGAGTGTGGATCGTTTAATATAGTCTATGGTGTGGATTGATGAATATCCAGACTTTTAGAGATGGTTCTGTAACCTTTCCCAGCTTTTTACAAATCAACAATTCTTAATCACAGGTCTTCAGAAAGCTCTTTTGAGCAAGGCATGGTGCACAGCAGGCAATGTTTCTCATCAAGACACAATTCTTATCAAGTGTGTTTTTTAGAGGGCAGGTCAGCTTTAAGCCACTCATCAATGATTGAACACACCTGACTTACATTTTTAGAAAAGAAAATGCCATTAATTGCTCTCAAAGTCTCCTTAGGCAGAGGGTTCAGTTACTTATTCCTCGCCCTTTTGTCATTGTTTGCATGTTATCCTCATTAAAAATATGACAACCTATAGATGCTTGGGTGTTTTAGTTAAAGCAGACACTTTTTTCATCCGTGTAATTTTGAGAAAGATCAGATCACATTTGATGGTGATTTTATGCAGAAATGTGAGAAATTCCAAAAGCTTCAGATACTTTTTCAGGTCACTGTATATGCCACTTTGGTGACCATGTTCCATATTCAACCTTTAAAGCCAGCCTTTCATGTTTGGTTTGTGATCTAAAAATGTATATGATCAGTTAACGAATAGCACACTTGTGACAGCAGGTACATGTGCTAATCTAATTCATAGTGATTCTACCCCTCCTACTATTGTTTTATGGCACAAGCAGAGTAGTCAGTTTTTCTGCATCTTTATAAAGACACTTAGTTGTATGGACAAAAAAACCCAAGAGATGTGTAGCTGATTGTTGTTAGAGTTCAGTTTGATTGAGCTGATTGTTTGTTCACCACCAATAAATGTCACATCATAACACAAGAGGAACAGATCCAGTTCATAAACAGAAATCTACGTACATTACACAAAAATAGAACATCCTGAAAAAGTTCTGCACCATTTTAGACTAATAGAAAGTAAAACTTATTATATAGATTCACACATTCAAGTATTTCAAGATTTTCTTTTAGTTTAATTAGTTGATTATGGCTTTGATATAATGAAAACTTAAAGTTTATCATGTCAGAATTTTAAAATATTACATGACATCAACTCAAAAAATGATACTTTAAACGAAAATGTAAGAACTCTGAAACATGTTAACTTCTGCTTGGTTTGGCATGCATTACAGTGCAGCATGCTTGTTATCATCCCGTGGTTCTGTTGAGGTAAAATAAAAGATCAGGTTACTTTAAAGGTCTCCTGTACAGAAAATCTTGAAAAATTTAGTTTTCTTTCATTACAATCAGTCACTGTGTTCTAAAAGCATGCTACATATGAAAATGTTATACAAACTCCAATCCCTGAATCAGTTGCATGAAAAAAGAGACCCGAAAATACCTGAGTTTGAAAAAGCACAACCATATGTCATAATGCTAACTTAGCATTCATGGCCTCGCCTACCTACCTTTGGGCCGCCCACGAGAACATTGTTTTTAGCAAGGTTAAAGCCAAGCGTTTTGCAGCTGCTACAGGCTACGGACCTTACAGTACAGGCTTTGCCTTGTGGTTGAAGTTAAAAGAAGGATCTGTACCGTCACAACCGTGAAACACCAGCTCCCAGGCTATAAGTAGCGTTTCACTTTTCACCCAGTGTTTTAATTTTCAAGTATTGTGTTAAAATCCGCCATGACAATGCAATGTACTACTCCGGCTAACAGCTAATATCTGTGACCACATCCACCCATAGATTTGGTTTTTTTTAACTATCCTCAAACGTAACCTATGCTTCAAACGATGAATTATAATATCAGCAGCTGAATCCGCCACTGGTTAAATCTTCCGGTCCTACGTAGCTCACTGTGAGCTCTCCCCGCTCGTCAGCGCGGCAGCAGGGCTTGTTTTGAACAGTCTATTAGCTCTAATCACACGAGAAAACTCGCTGGATGTAAGCATATTGCTAAGCGGAGCAGAATAAATTATGAAGAAGTAACTCAGTAGCAAAGAGGGAGACGGTGGCACCGAATACCTGTCTGCTTGCAGCATGTGGCGTCCTGAAGGCTCTAGCTCTGGTAGCTCCGGTGGTGGAGTCTTGCTGTGGCCAGTAGCACATCGCAGTCCGGTCTTGGTTGGCAATGCTGTCTAAACTGGGTGGTAAACTCTGTCTAAGCATAAATACTGGCACCACTTTTGTCTCATGTTACAGATTTTAGTAAACAGAGACAGTCTAAGAGCAGTGTTACTCTTAGCCAATCAGATGACTGAAACTTGTCATTAATCTTAATGAGCAAGTCCCCATATCTTGTTGAGTCTCCATGCCCACTCCCACACGGAATTGGCATAAACTGAAAAATACTGGGATTTTTTTGACAGAAACCAACTCAGACAGCATTCTTTCATACCAGAGAACACTGAATAATTAATAAAAACACCAGTGAAGGAGAACTTTGATAGTAGTCTCGAGCTCATCTGTATTGTTGGGTCTGGTTTCTCTTATCATCCTTTTGACAATACTCCATAGATGTTCTATGGGGTAAACTCTTCTTTCAAACATTGGGACTTTGATTTCCAAATGAAATGCAACCTTTTCATTTATCTTTAAAAAAAATCATTCATCTAAAAAAGGACATTGAGCAATATTTGATTTTTTTTTTTTTTAGCCCAGATAATATGCTTCAGATGTTGTCTCTGGTTCAGGATAAGATTCATTTGTGAATAATAGCTCTTTTCCTATCAATCAACTCTCTATGAATATGCTTGGATACAGCACTTTGAACAACCAGATTCTTCAGCAATGTCCTATTTATCGCTTACTCTCCTTGTGAAGAACATCAGTGAAACTAAGACTCAAAAGAGCCAACAATCCAAAGGGAAAAATATTGAAACTATTAGAGGAAAATAAAGAACTTTAGAAAAAAAGAACACAGGAAAAAAGTAAGAAAAATGAGCAATACAGAAAAAATTACCCTGAATAAGATAAGCTCTAAACAAAAATAATCATGTTGGACATTTTCATTCAAAAAATATGGAGTAGGTTCCTTTGGTGTCTTACATTACTTCCCCATAAAACAACAAAGAAGTCAGCTGTTATGTGCCAAATAATAAAATTGAAGTGGTGTAAATACCTTTGCCATGCATTGTACACCACCGCTCCAAATGCAACTCAGAAGCGAATAATGTTTTTCCACTTACAGGTTCAGTTCATGTATAAAACACTATCTTTGATTAAACAAAAATGGTCTTACTTTGTCAAACACTTAAAGTCCTTGAAATGTCAGTTTAAGTGTGTTTATGAGTGCTTGTGTGTTTTGAATTTCTTTGCAACATTATTATGAAGGCACTCTCTTCTTAGCAGGGAAGGTGAAAATGTGGCACTCCAGAGTCCTCTGGGAGCCATTACTGGCACCGCTGATGCAGGAAATGGATTCAGTGCGGAAAATAATACCCTTGAATAATTAATTAGATGAGTTTTAAATCAACAGAAAACACACTGACTGCATAAACGGGAGCAGGTCGAATTTCAAGAATGGTGTTAAATGCATGTGAATCTAAAAGATAATCGATACACTATGGGTATGTAGTTAAATTTAATTATACAGCTTTTAAAGTCTGTAATTGAAGTTTCACGGAGAGACCCAGAGTCTTTTAACACAATAAGGATTTGGTAAATCTATTTAGTGTCTGCTGCATGGAATGGTCGCAATGTAATGAAATAAAATGGTAAAAAAAAAAAAAAGACAGAATTACCAGTGTAGAAATACAAGAAGGGAAAATAAAAAGGAGTAAATTATGTAGAAATATGTTTTGTGATTTTTAGTTGCTTTTATTATTGTTTTTACAGTATCTAAATAGTTTTTCTGTTTTTTATCAGAATGTGCTGCTTTATAGAAGTTAAATTTTAACTGTGTTTATGTGTTTTCTGTGCTCTTTTCCACAGCCTTCAAAAGTTGTCACATGCATTTCTATTCAGAGCCCCCTTACCCCAATACCCCTAAATAGAAGTGCGACCAAGTTGTTTTTTGCGAGGCAGAATACTTTAGTTCTTGTATATGTTTTCACACTTTTGGGTATTTTAATCGGTAAAAGAATATTGAAAACCATGTTTTGTTTTATCAGAGTTATGTGGTCTTTCACATAAAATCACACAGAATACAGTTTGTGGTGGTATTTTTATGAATTGTACAAATTTAAGGGGTATCATTATATAATAATTACAAACATGAAAATACAATCTTTGTCAAATTTAGACATCTGGTTGTAGAACTTGTCTTTTCCCAGGGTGTGTGATGCATCAAACTAAAAACAAAACACTGCATATAACCAAACCTAAATTCGGTCCTACCTAAATGAGATCTACCCAGCTTGAGTAGAAACCATTAAAAGTTTTGTGGTGCAATATGTTATTTTTAGAATTCCTTATTGAGGTCTTGTAGTCTACAAATAAAGCTAATGTAATATGTATCCCAGATACCAAAAATAATTACATGGGACATTAAAGATATATACGTTTAAAGCAGAATGTAAACAAAAAACAGAAAAAAATATTTTGTCCCATGGGCTTTCTCCCATTTGATCTCAATAGCTTTTAAGATCCTCATCATTCTTTGTGTTCTAGCCACACATGACCTCCTGTCTATTTTGTTTGATCCCTCTGCTTCTCCAAACCATTTTTTTTTATCTAAATAAAATTGCTTCATTACCCGCATCTTCCCTGCCTGATAGTTCTTTATCTATCTCTGTATCATTCAGTAACAAACACAAGAAAAATATGCATAAAAAGAAATTAACCAATGCTCGCTGGGCCTCAGCTTTCATTGCTGTTAAGAGCAATAACTTTAGTTACTTCTTTTATTTCAAAGTTATGCAATCAGAGCAGCAATCTTTGAAGTTTAATCTGTCATTGTGCGTATGGTAGAAAAGGCATTTTAGATTTACTCGGCTTACATATTTAGTTTTAATTTTTCAGTTTTCAAAGTCTGTAAAAGTCTCTAAAATAAGCCTCTTGCTTGTAACCATTTAAGATACATTTTGTAGGAGCGAAGTGCAATTAATCTAATCCATCATTCTATGACTGTACGCAGACAAACATATTAATTAGCTGGGTCGTGAAATAATATACATGTATTTACAATTAGCAGAACACTGTTTATAGAGTGATAAGAGCTAAAACCCTGAATGATGAACCTACTAATTCAGGGTAATTTTGACTTAAATCAAGAGAGATAAAAACCAGAAATAATTTATGCAGTTTAATTATTGCCTATTGTCATAGGAGTTGAGATTAATATATTTTCAAAACACAATCTTATAAACAGTTTTTCCCCCATTTATTTCTGTTTTTTTTTTTTTACAGAACAACTTTTTGCTGATAGTAACTTGGTAATTCCTAAACTTTATATGAGAATGAAAAAACAAATGAAACTCCACATTGTATTTTTGCAAAGATAAGCTTTATGTAAATGATTAATTTTAGATGTAGCCGATAAACGAGCAAGTAGGATGTGATGCAAAAGGCATTTTATTGCAACTTTTACAAACAAAATCTCAATGGTTAATTCAAAGACAAGACCATGCCTAAAAATGTACTTAAAATGAAAGCAAATGTTGGTAAAGTCTTTAATGGTCTGAAAAGTGATTTAAATCCCTAATCAGCGATGACGTAGAAAGATAGCTTTAGGAGTTATCTGAATAATAAGAAAGAAAGCTCAGATTTTAAAATGAGGTTTCAATTTTGAAATGAGTGTGGCTGAAAAATTAAACATCATGGGAAAAACTGTTGTCAGAGTAAAACATTCAAGTATTGTGTTCAGACAGACACATAGGAGTTTTCAAAGCAAAAGAAAAAAAATTGTGAACTGCTGTCAACTATTTAATGTCACGTTTAGGCTCAAGGAGGACCCAGATGCGGAGCGGCGTTTGTGGCTCTTACGGCCCATGTTTATTAGTAGTCAAAAAGGCAGACGAGAAGCACAGAGAACACAAGCACTAGGGGAGGTAACGACAACAACGACCCGACGAGGACAGACAGACACAGAAGGGCATATATACTGTGGGGAGGGTAATCAGGAAACGTGGAACACCTGGGAGCAGAGGCAGAAAACACAGGGAGGACTAATAGGACAACAGGTGAAACAAACTAGGACTAAGTAACTCAAACAGACTGGGAGGAAACAGGGAGGAATAAACAACACAGACAGGGACGGATCATGACATTTAACACAGCAAATAATGAAGACCTTAGATGTTACATTACATGTTATGTAATTTGGAATATTACATATTTAGCCCATATATAGAAACCTATGTAATGATCTGGACTGGGCACCATTTGGGACATATCTGAGGCAATATCAGCAAGTCAGGGTACAACTTTGGCCTAAGTATGATCCATCCATCCATTCCTATAGCTGCCTAAACTTTCAGGGTGCTGGGGGGCTGGTGCCTATCCCCAGCAGTCATGAGGTATTAGCCAACTGGTAATAGCATATTGTGCGAAAAGACTCCAGGTGATTAATAGGGGGCAGTCCAGGGATTTGAGATGCAGTTCTTCCTTTGGCTACTCAGGGACTGGAAATTATTAAATGTTGCAACCTTGGAAAATCCAATGGGAACATTAATAATCTGTGAAAACCATAAAGTTACTGCATCAGGCTCAGGATCAAGTTGAAATTTAGATTAGCTGCTAAATTAAAGCTTTAGAAACTCATTTAAATCAAATACAAGGCAGGTCAACAGTAAGAGTTCTCCAACTCCAGTCCTTCAACGTTGAAAAATACTTTATTGATCCCAGAGTAAAATTAAGTATGTTTAAATAAGTATTATATTAAATAAGTATTAACTCTTTAGGGCTAATGTCCTGCAGCTTTCAGGTGCTTGGTCTGAAACCTCCAAATCAAATGAATCGCTAAGTACCAGACCTTTCCCAAAACTTGACAGCATGCTGAATGGGTGATTGAAACGTTAGATTTGCTGTGTTGGAGCAGGGATACATTTAAAAACGTCAGGACAGTAGATCTTGAGGACAGGATTTGGAGAGCCCTACTCTAACTTAAACATTTGAACTAATTCACATAAATCCCTGTCATAAAAAAGTTGTTACTACTGCAATAAACAAACAAAAAAATTTTCTAAGTCTGTCCTTACTATGGCAGTCATATGTGAAAGCTTTGAGGAAAACATTAAAATTGGGTGATTGTGTAATCTTGATTCATTTATAAATCCATGACTGGTAAGATTTTTTTATTTAAATGATATCTCGGTTCCAAAAAGCAAATCTTCCATTCTAACGGGCTTGACATGTCTCTCAGCATTTAGCTCAGTTGATCAACTGTGCTCAACTCAAAAATATACAGCTCTCACTACATTCTCTGAAGGATGAAAATACCTTGGTTTAAACACTGTCTACTCAAAAGTTAAAAGCATAGAAGAGAAGATTTTAAGCCTCCGGTTTTTTTTTCTCACACAAGCCTTGCTACCATGTAATGTTTTTCTTCTGCTGTGTATTGCTGCTTCTTTGAGTGAATCAAGTATGATGCGAGATTTGTGTCAATGTGCATCACAGCTATTTAGGTTGAGGATATGATTTTAAAAATTACTCAGTTTTGTCAACGATTTTACAACACAAGGTGCAATTCAACTTGCACAGTCAAGCGGCCAATGACCTTGACCAAGTATTTATGTAGCCTATTTTATAAATACTAATTAGCTTAGAAGCAGCATGTTTTGGTCAGTGGGAAGAAATGCACATAGAAGAGTATATCTAAAGAAACCCACCTAAAAGCAAACTTCAGTGACCCTTTAAAAGTTGAGATTTTAACCAGAGAACCTCTTAAGCCTAGTTTATACTTGATGTAGACGGATTGAGGCAGCGGCATTATCCGTTGACGCAACGGCTCTCGGTCACCTACGCAAGGACAGACGGAGTTGAGCCCAATTTTCTAACTATCCGTCTCCATCAACAAAGAGCGTATGCCTGTGATTGGTCAGCTGAGCAACATCCAGAGATCGCTTCATCAGAACGGTGCTCAGTCGTCGCTGTAATCAGTAGTTAATGTAGCATTTTGATACTACATGCTTTATAATGAATGGATGATTTGGTCTTTTAGTGATTTTGAGCACAAGGAGGTGTAGAGAAACAACAAAACATGCTACCGTGTTTGTTTACATGCGTTTTTAGAGTATTCAATGAGCTGCACTTCTAGTAAAAAGTTTGCAGCTTTATAAAAAAAAAATTCATCAGATTAGGGTAAGCGTTTACATCCACTACATGTTTTATCGTAATAAATCAATTTGACAGGTTTGGAACCGGGCAGGGTTATCTAAGATACTGGAAACGGCCGTAGGAGAAGACGTAGCAGACGTCCGTCGTAAAAATACATGGATGCTCACATTTTACATAGAGCAGTATAATGTTCTTCAGAGTGTGCTTTTATTTATTCTGGTCAGTTTTGTATATGCAAGTCTTCATTCTTATGTACACACTCAAATTATGAACCGAATCCCTTTATTTTTTTTAAGGCAACATATTGAACGTCTATGCATGAAGGAATAGACATGCGCAGTAACAACCCACATTCAGAATAAGGGTTTAGATGCACAGCGATTGGTAGATTTTATTCAAAACCCACCTGTTCTTAATCGGAATGAAATTTTGATCTGAATGAGTGTTATCAGGTCAGAGTAATCTGAATGGTGTGTTTACATTACGTGTTTTTATTTCGATCTGGCTTTTAATCTGATTACTTGTGTCCATGTGAAAAGCTAGAGTCTCCTCTGGCGCAGATTTGTATGTCTGTCTCGTTTCAGTATGTACATGTACACTCAGACTGAAGTTGATTTCAAAAACATCAGATATGGATCACATTTAGTACCACATATGAAATTAACTTGGGTCGAATTTAAGAAAAAATCATTTATATCTCTCTTGACAACAATTTGAATACATCCTCACAATTATAAACAATGTCCAAAGGTTTGCATACATTTTAGCCTATTTTTAGCTGATCGTATTTATTTTACAATTTAATTGTAGTAAAATAACATAGTAAAATAACATTCTGTACAAACCGTTTTTTTTCTTTTAGTTTTCTGAATGCTTAAAAAAATCTCAATCACTTTATTTATATAGTTTGACTTACTGGAGATTATTTCTGTTCCCTAATAAAATTTCGTTTTCCAATTAAATTTTGCTTAAATTGTTTTCTTAGTGTTTTTTTCTCTTTCAGCAGCAGTTTACACCATATTAGTATAATTTTGACACAGCGGAAAATATTACATTGCTTTTACAGTGTGCATATTTTTTCCCTAGAATTTGCAATGAAACAACATAACCTGCCTTCTTGTTGGCAAAGCAGATTTGTGCTACAGCATTTTTAGACTGTGCTTTTGAGCCACTGTTTTTCTTTCATTGTTAAAGACTAATGCAAAGAAAAAAAAGAAAAAAAACATTACAAAACAATTTTGTTCTCAACACTGCTTTCAAGCACATGCATTTTGAGTCCTCTCAAATTTATTGACACTCTGGCGGAGAGATCAAATTTAATTGTCAATCATGTGAGCTCCTATCTCGCCTCTTTATCAGCACCAGTAAGAGTGAGCTGCATTAGTAAGTGCTTGCTCTCACTCTAACAAAACAAGAGCTTTTAATGGCAGCTTACATTAACTTCCATTTTGCATGAACTTTGCTTTTATTTGCTTCATAATGGGCCCCGCGGGCTTAAACTTGACTTCTTGTTTTTGTAAATTGAATAGCTGATAAAAAGGGTTTTGTCATGGATATGTGTAATATATTTCAAAGGAAATGTCTTCTACTGCAAATACATTTTTTTACAAATAAAAACCCTCCCACCATTTTCCATTTTATTCTTGTTAGATTATTATGAGCAGCAAAACAACACGTTCATCATTTTAGGCCTTGGGCGAAACTGACCTGGTGTCAGCCCTCTGCTATGATCACTTTAGTCGAGAAGAACGCCGTATACATCAGTTTGCCAGAAAGACCTACTGCATGCTCTGACTCATACTATCAACAAGGAATCCTTTGAAGTCCACTGTTGCTTCTGGATGTTTGCTTTCGTGAACTGCCTCAGCTTCTTTGTCTACCACGGTGTTAGTGGTATTGTGCACAATTTTCAGTTCCACTACATCACCAAGCTTGAAGAGAGGAAGGCATTCAAGAAATTGTACCTGCTGTCAGTTTATGTAACATAAATCCACTTATAAAGTCTCTACTCACTTCCTGTGACAGAATATCTGAAAGTGATGTGCCTTGCACCTGTAGAGCATGCAAAGAAAATCACAAGTCCAGTGTATGAGATGAATATATAGAAGGTTTCAAATACCTGAATGGCTTTGAATCTCTGGCTTGGGCCAGTTAAATTGGAAGGAGTGTTCAGCTCATCGCCTCTGGGACTTGGTGCAGACTTGTCGCTTTCAGAAGGCCAACTGCAAAGCTGAAGACTTTCATTCTTTGAGTAATTTTCTAGCTTTCCTTTGAACTTAATCCTTTCAGCAGAGGTTTTGGCCTTAAGGCTCTCACAGTTGTTTGGGACATATGAATAAGCCAAGAAATATTAATACAATTCCTAGTGTATTGCATAATCAAAAAACTTTTTGAAATTATACACATTGTGTTTTACCTGGTTTCAGAGTGTGGTTGGTTTAATAGGGGGACAATTATGTGATTCTAGTTCAGGATATTGTAAGTATAAATCTTGTTCATCCTACTGTGGACAGTAGTAAGACATCAAAGCAAAACATTTGTGTTGTTTGGTGCCCATACACACGATATGAACATAGGAATGATGTTTTGTTTCAAATATTTTGGAATTAATTTTTGATGCATGTGCATCCATTTTCTTATTTAAGGTGACATGACCAACACTAAACTGCACAATGTCTAATTACTGAGATGGAATTGTGGATGGCATACTCTATTTTTTTATAACATTTATATCCCATATATTTTTTGTACATTTGCAAAGTTCAAGAAGTTTAGCTCTATATTATTGTGAGTTATAGTGACTGAAAAACACATAGTAGTGTAAATGCATGTCTAATGAAGAGGAAAAGATTGTTTAAACATTACATTATAGATACTAAAGCACTTGAAAATTAGATTTTTGTAAATGTTGTGGTTATGCAAATTATCCAAAAAACCAATTTATGAGTAAGTATATGAAAGAAATATTACAGAGTTTTGAAAAATAAATAGAAAAAAATACATGAGACTTCTTAAAACTAATTATAATAAAGTAGTTTTAAAAAAATCAATAAATTCAGAACTTCAAGGTCTCATTTTAAGTAAATAAGAGTTTATTTGTTTAAAACCATCTTAATGTCAAATGGATGGACATGAGTTTACTTTATCACCAATTGCAGTTCTTTTCGAGAGCTTAATCTATGGTTTTAAAAATTCAATTAATATTGTGTTAATCAATGTATTCAGAAGATGTTAAATCAATTACTTAACGTGTTTACAAAATTATATTTAGTCTTCTTAAGTGGACTTTATGCTTCACTGTCTTTTGAGGTGGGGAGACACCCAGCGTCAATATCTGTTGATGTAGTCAGTAGCCAGTTGTAGTCAGTAGCCAGTAGTCAGTAGATGTAGTCAGTAGCCAGTTGGAGACCACTCAGTGGTCTCCAACTGGCACGTAACGGTGGAGTAATACCCAATTTTTCATCTATCTGTTACACGAAACGGACAGTGCACGTCTTTGATTGGTCACAGATAGTGACTCAACAGATGATTTCTCCCCAGGATAGCTCTCACTCTTCACATAGGCACATTTATAGTGGTTTTCTCCGCGTTTATTGCTCCTCCATGTTTATTGCTCCAGGAAGAAGGATCTGAAGCTCTCTAAACTCACGACTTCAGTTGTAGTCCTCTACGTGTTTCCATTAAAAACCTAAAGTAACTTTTGCTGTGGGTTAAGAATTAGCGTTTTCTCTGCATCAAAACATGTCTATAAGACTTACGCACATCACATGTTAAATCCATGGCTCACTTCAAACGAGATCAGAAAATAACTTATCGCTCCATTGATTCTCATTCTTATTTTTTTAAGTAGTGCATACCCCACAGAAGATGGCTGCAGCCACCTCAGAATTAGGAAAATCTGCACTGAAGAGCATCAGGTTGTGGGTTCAGTCCAGTTTTTTTTCAGGTGAACAACCAGGTACATATAAGAGTCTGCTATCTAATATGTCTCAATAATATTTTCATACACATTAGATGTGGAAATAATCAATATTCTTGTGTGTAAAATGAAAGTTTTCTCACTCATCACCACAAAAGTTGAGGTGGATTACTCTGTGGTATTTACAATCTCTGTATATTTGATTAGGGATCTACAAGCATCAAGGTAGATTAACTCTGCCCCCAAGGTGTAAATAACCCCCACAAATCTCTTCACATTCCCGGAAGCCACTCACAGGGCATTAACTTGTGAAAACTTTATCGATAGCTGCTGTGTTTGGAGGTTTAATTAAAAACCCAACTCACTCAGAAGGCAATGTCACTCCACCAGGATATCCTCCAGAATGTTTTATCGTGTGTCCCAACCTTGTGTAAATGTCTGCGTGACGGACAATGACAGTGATGGCAAATCATATTTGATAACAGTCATATCTTGGAGATATGACGCCAGGAAAATGCCAGTGAGAGAAGCCAACATTTCACACTATGAACTTCTTTAATTGACCACCTAAATGCTTAAAAATAATGATGTGGAAATTAGATGCTTCAGAAAAAAGTTGCCAAAACACATTAGCAGGATTCAGAATGGTTTTCTCATATACTAAGCAGAGTATGAGAGTTACAGCAACAGTTGTAAAATGAAAATATTTATTTGTTGTAGAACCCTTTCTTTATTAAAATAGAGGATGTGTATTGCTGGAAAAAACTAATTATGTATTTAAGTTTGATATTTTAAACTTATTCATTTTTGGAATGTGAAGTACCCTTTGTGAGCATACTTCTGACATTTGTAAAAATGACAGTGACAAATACAATGTTAAAACAACGTGAAACGTTAAGTTGGTTATTCCACCAATATTGTGTCAAGTAAGTTGCTGATTTTTTTCCATGTTTAGCGGCAAAACAAAACCCTAAAATATTGAAATTATCTATATTTCTGTACATCTAGAGAATATGACTTAATGCGTCTAAAAACAAATACACTATTTATTTGTGAAGAATTTTGACGATATCTATTATGTTGTTTGCTCTTTGTAGTTTTGTAGAATTGTCTGCCGTTCAGACACATAAATTCTCAATTAAATTTCTGGATATAACTTGGAAAAAAAGTTAAAGGTTGTGAAGTGTCTTTTCAGTTTGCTTTATGTATGTTTCTTTTTGCATGGACATGGATAGTTTAGGTGTAGAAAGTACTGCTTGGAAAGCACTGGCTGGTTGTCCACCCACTTTCAGTTTATTTCAGCATTCACTGCGGGATTGAGTCTTTAATCCCTATCAGGATTTTTTGGTTTCTCTGCATAAAGTTTCTTCTTCTGCTTTCCCCTGTTTCTGTGCTAATAACTATGCCTGGATGCTTTCTCCCTGCTTGGACCATGTGTCTCTTGGCTACCTATATTCCAAACCCAGCCCACCCATTTCTTCCCCACCAGCTCCCTTGGTGCCCAGTCCTCTCAGCCAGCAACCATCTCCTTCCTATCTTCCGCTCAATCTCAGGCTCTGATCCATCAAAGCACTCTGCAGTTTTTAAATAATCATGTTTTTTTCTGTTTTTCTCTGTATTCCTCATTTAGATCGGTTTGCTAAATAGTTTGTTATGCCATGGAGCATATGTAAATGAAAACAGTGTTACAAATTTTTAGAAAAATATGTTTTATTTTCTTTATTCCCCTTCCCCTCTTCAATTCACCCTTCCCCTCCTTACTTTTTGTTCTTCCTTTCCCCTTCTTTTTTCCCCTTTATTTTCCCTTTCCATGTCCATACCTTGAAGAAAAAAACCCACCCCAATCTTTTAGAAATATATCAAGGGGAGTGTTATAGGAAAAGCCATAATGCTCCACTTGTGAGTTTAAAGCTGTCGGGCTTCTACTTGGTACTGAGACACAGGACACTTGGAACAAAATTCAAAAAATTATTTTTGACAAATAACACTTGCAATCAAGAAGGCTTGAAAGTATAATCAGCAGCATAGGTATTGAAGAAGTTGTAGAATAGTTTAACAGCTCAGTATTTCTAATGTTGATGAGCAAACATTAATTACAGCTGAGTGTATTCACTCTGAATTCTCCTGTGGCCTGACCACTGTTTTATGACAGGCTGCTGCTGTTCGTCCCTGACACAGATACATCCGTCAATGAGTGCCGTCCTGCTTTGAGTTTGTCAGCTACCAAGAACCCTCTTCCTCCATGACTTCTAACAGTTTCTCATTAAGTCTTCATTCATGAAGCTTCTAGGTACAGGTCAGTAACCATCATAATTCGTGTACAGCAGTGTATAATGTGTTAAAGTCATTTACCTTCAGTTAAAATAACTAAGCTAATTACAACTGGACTTCATGTAGTTGATACTAATGCATATGACCTGATTGCTAAGATTATACAAGACCATTGTCTTATCTTTGAACAAACATAGAAATCCTTGTTTATTGTTGAAGTACTGTTTAAATGCATTATTAAAAACTTAAACTAAGTTCCTGTAAATTTATGACTTGAGCTCTTCCCTAATCCTGAATGTGACATTTTTGCAAAAGCTTCTTCAGTTGCTGGAGAAAGAAATAAGGAAAAACTTATATCCTAAAATAAAATGTTGACACCATGGCAAGTAGACCCTGAAGTAATTTGAATGATAATTTCTGCTGCCATCCCACTTCCAGTCTGATAAGGAACCACATGTACCTGGATTCAACAGGTTCCCTGTGATTTGGTTGGAGTATCAATTTACAATGAGTTCTCTTTATGTGGGAAAAGTCAGGAGGCTCAATTATAATTATATCTTAAAACCAAATCTGGTCTATTCCAGTTCAGTACATATTTCCAGTCTGATTATAATCTAGTTAACCTCAACACAATCATATTCAGTAGATCAGAACCTTTTATCTAAAAATCTTTATTTGAAAAGACTAATACTAAAATAATTTTGTATTTATTTAATTATTTGTCCCAAGTTTGCACTGAGTGACAGGTGACAGAGGAGAAAATAATAATTAATCTCCATTTTCGAACAGACCTCAATCCAAACAAGACTCTGTAAGGGCAGCATCTTTCTGGACTTAACATGTAAGTTTGATTAATTAATAATGAAAAATTATTATTCAAAAAACACATTCAATCTCACCATGAAAGGGAAACCTACTGTATATGGCATCTGAAATTGTTTTGGGATGAGTAACTGTTGTCTGACAGCAGGTAAATACAGCACAAAATGATCTGCAAGCTATGTGGTGTTCCCACTCTTCTGTGTACTTAACTGGTGCTAGGAACCAAAGAGAGCAGAGGGCTGTGCTGTTTAGTGATGACATTATGTAAAGAAGCATACATTGAACCCTGCTTTTGAGAGTAATCTTCACAGATGTCTGCAACAACAAAGCTGCAAGAGTAAAAATCTAAAACATGATGTTTAATGGAATAAGAAATCCTGATTGGGTGAGAAAAAAACAACAACAAAAACCAAACAGCTGTGTCAAAATTGCCATGCCAACATGCTTTTAATCCAGAAAGTTGCATATGTGTTATATATGACTAATATTAACTTTTTGTACATTTATTTTTATTTTTCTGCATACAGCTTATCTTATTGGGTCAAGTTCATATACCAAATGTTCTAAAATACTGTATATGGTGTTTTTTATTGGTCATTCAGTAAGAAAAAATATTTGACGTTACAGATATAAACAAAGCTGCGTTATAGAACATAAAAATAACGCCACAGTTACTTTCCTGAGTAACTAATTACTTTTACATTGTGGTAACTGAGTTACTAACTCAATTACTTTTTGGAAAAAGTAATTTGTAACTATAACTAATTACTTTTTTAATGTCAGATGCCCATCACTGCCTACAATAACTACCAAAAAATACCATTACCTGCTCAAGTATTATCCCTGTTTACAGGTTGGGCTGTAGGTCCAATATGACATAATTGTAATAAACACGGTGGTCGGTTTGTAAAATGGTCACTAGGAAATGAACCATGTCAGTATCTGTTTTCAGTCCCACATCTTGTTGAAACAGTCTCCATTCGTTGATCGCGTACCAGATATATATGGGTGCCTTTCTGACTTTTATCATATATCGCTTTTGACTCACGAGACACCACTGCTAAAACATTCTTCTTAGTGTCATTATTAGTGGGCTTTCAGTGGTGCTTGGTCATTTATCGGTTGCGGAAGAATCCATTCCGACAGTTAAATCAACTATGACCATCTTCTTCCTGTTTTAAGCTGTCGAGAAGGCGCGAGCAGAGTCGACATCAGTAAAGGGAAAATCAGGCCCAAACCGTTGCACATTTTGCAGGACACAGCCCATTCAAGAAAATGGAATGATATGTGGGTGTGGTCATTATTTCTGGATTATAACGCTTCGTGACTTAATAGCATTTAAAAACTGGAAATGTATGTTTTTTTTTAATTATACTGCTCTTTGTTTCTTTAAATTGTCCTTAGGTATTAATATGGGTGTTCAAGATTGTTTCTCCTGCGTGTTTTTTACCCCGCCTTATGCCAAATGAATGCTGGAGATAGGCCACAGCCCCCTCTGCAACCTTGACGATGGATGAGTTGATAGGTAATTAAACGGTATTGAGACTGGAGAGTGAGGTATTCAGAACACTACATTTCATTAAGAGGATAACAAAATATAATTTCTGCTAAAATGCAGTGATGGTGAAGAGAGTTAGGAGGAGAGGTTGGAAATTCCTGAATATTGGACTTGAAATGCTGTCCATTAAAGTTTTGTATTTATTTTTGCGTAAGATAGTTGGATGATTCAGAAGAGTTTGAAGTGTAAAAATGCTTGTTAAAACGCCCTAAGACATTTTGAATTTAACTTCCTCGGGATTTGTATGATTGATGACCCACACATCATAATGCTCCCTCTGTGTATTTATTTATTGATTCAGTCAGTCACTAACCAACCTTTATATAGAATTCTAAAAGCTTATATAAAACAATTGTGATAAACTGATTATAAAAGCCTTTAATAATTATGATTTTTCTTTAACCACATCTCAACTCTAATTTTAAACCATCCCTACATTTTATGTGTGCAGCCATATTGGATTCTAAACTCAGAGTTGCTTATTGAGGAACGACTGTTTGGTCAGAATTCACGCTAGAGCGGCCGTTCATGTCATATTTCCAACTGGAAACTTAGGAAATCGGACTTCTGAGTACGAATATAATGGGCTATAAATCTAAATGGATGGTAAATGGACTGAACTTACATAGCCACTCAAAGCGCTTATTACCACTCAAAGCGCTTTACATTGAAGCCATGTTCACACACCGACACCCAACATGGCTTGGTAGGATGTTTTTTGGGGGTTAAGTGCCTTGCACAGGGGCACATCGACATGTGACTGGAGGAAGCTGGAATCGAACCTCCAACCCTCCGATTGCAAGCCAACTACTCTACCACTGAGCCACAGTCGCCCAAATCTAAGCTTCTAATGTATGTGCAACACAGCAATGTTTAAGTCAGCAGTCTCATTTTTGGGATTCTTATTTTAAAGTAAGAAAGGAAGTTGTTCTGTAGTTGCCCATTTGTGCTGACAGAGTTGGCTAACAATAACTTTGGGGCAACTCCTCAGTCGAAAGAGTCGTTGATGGATGGATGGATGGATGGATGGATAGATAGATAGATAGATACTTTATTTATCCCAAAAAAGGGGAAATTCAATTAGTCAAGTGTCCGTATACAAATACATCTTAGATTGGGGGGAGAAAAAAAAAGACAATTAATAATAATAATATAATTTAGGAAAAATGTTGGATGTCTCTGTTGAATAGTGTCATGGCTGCAGGAACAAACGATCTCCTGAATCCTCTCAGTCCTACATCTCAGTGAGATCAATCTTTCACTGCAGCTGCTTCTCTGGCAGGTCAGCACATCATGAAGGGGTGTTTAGTATTATCCAGAATGCCCTGCAGCTTCCTCCTCATATGCCTCTCCACCACAGTTCTTACAGGGTCCAGCTCCCAACCCAGTACAGAACTGGCCTTTTTAAACAGTTTATCCAGACGTCTACAGTCTTTGTCCGTAATGCTACTTCTCCAGCAGACAACAGGATACAGAAGCACACTTCTGATGAGTGTGTGGTAAAACATCTGCAGCATGTCACTGCAAACATCGAAGGACCTTAGAGGAAAAAAAGACGACTCTGTCCCTTCCTGTATGCTGCGTGTGTGTTGGTGGTCCACTCACAATTTCTGATCCAGAACGACCCCCAATTATCTGTGGGACTCAACATTCTCTTTCCTCCCCATCTATGTAGACTGGCTGTCTTGGTGGTTTAAATCTCCTGAAGTCCACCACTAGCTCCTTAGTCTTGGTGGTGTTCAGAAGAAGTCAGTTTTTTTGTTTTTTTTGTTTTTTGCTCCAGTCAGTGTAGGTCTTCACCAGGTCCCTGTATTCCCCCTCCTGTCCACCACTCACACACGCCACGTGAGTATGTCATCTGAGTACTTCTGGATGTGGCAGGACTCTGTGTTGTATCTGCAGTCTGATGTGTAGAGTATGAACAGAAAGGGAGCCAAAACAGTCCCTTCTGAGACCCCAGTGCTGTACTCCAGTGTCCCAGCAACACATCTCCCCACCTTGACATATTGAGGTCTGGATTTTAGGTAGTCCATAATCCTGGATGTCAGGGAGGGGGCTACACCCATACCCACAAGTTTTTGTTGCTCAGTATAGAGGGCTTTATGGTGTTAAAAGCGCTGGAGAAGTCGAAGAACATTATCCTGACATAAGAACCAGGCATGTCCAGGTAGGAGTATGCCCGGTGCAGCAGGTAAAGGACCGCATCTTCAACTCCTAAGTGTTACTGATAGGCAAACTGGGGGGGGTCTAGTTCCTCAGCAACCTGCAGTTTCATGAGAAGTCAAAGCCAACAGTCTGTAATCATTCAGCTCTACCGGTCGCCCTATTTTGGGCACCGGTATGAGACATGAAGTCTTCCACAGCACTGGGACTTCTTTTATCTGAACACTCAGATTGAAGAACCTCTGCAGAGGAACTGATAATAACATTACTTCATGTTATGATACACTAGATATGGCTGCACCTGTGAAAATTGTATCACTAGCAAGTAAAATATTTGGATTACCTGACAGGGTAGTAGGAGAACTACTTTACAATTTATTACTTTTTACACTACATTAATTATACAATTAATTAAGGTAAATATTCTGCCCCCACTGTGATGGACTGGCGACCTGTGCATTGTGCGAGTATCTTTCCTAGGGAAGTATAGGCAGTTCCCGCCTTCCTCTCCTCTGATTTGATAGAACTTCTCTTGCTTGATTGGCTATTTCTTTTAGGGCCTAGTCCCACCTTTTCTTGCATTTGATTGGCTAGAAGATCTCTCCAGCGACTTCTAAACGTCACAGCAATATGATGGCAGAGTGGAAGCGGTCATTTTGTGGGGAGTGGGGGGGTCATTTTTCAATTATAAGTCCTTCCACGAAAACAATGAAAGCAAGTCTATATAGAACTCTTATAAGTGTATGCTTTCATATCTAGATGTTTACAGCAGAAGACAAGAAAAGGCAGGACTAGTCCCTAAAAGAAATAGCCAATCATGCGAGAGAAGTTCTATCCAATCAGAGGCGAGGAAGGCGGGAACTGCCTATACTTTTCTAGGAAAAAGATACTCGCATCCAGGGTATACCCCGCCTCTCGCCCGTTGACAGCTGGAGATAGGCACCAGCCCCCCTCGACCCCTGGAGGACTAAGCGATTCAGAAAATAGATGGATGGATAGATAGATCTGGATGTCTCTTTTCTGGTTCATGTTAAAATGTATAGACTCGTGCACACAAAAAAAAAAGCATAGGAATCTGATATAAGAGACATTCAAATGAACTACCACAAAAGGGATTTTAATTATTTTTGCCAAACTTAAATTAGTAATACCTTTTTAAACTGAGCTTGGGTTACACAATATTTACTTTAGGGTTAAACTGAAACAACAAAATCTTTTACATGAGGATGTACATGATCAATTCATTCATTCCCTTGAAATGTATAGTATAATGCCAACATTTGGACATTTTTCACCTGTGTCTGCTTGTACTCTGTTTATAAATCAATGTCACTCACAAAGGCAGCCTAAGTGGCATTAAACAAGTGATTAATGTGTCTTACGGTTTTTGTAAAAGGTCAGTTTGGTTCTATCTATCGATCTATCGATCTATCTATCTATCTATCTGGTCAATGCAACACCAATTTCAAAACATTTAGTCTACCTAAAATCCATTGCAGCCACAAATGCATGCTTAAATCATACCTGGAATTGAGACATCCTCTATGAAGGTTAAATTAAAATTGTTCTGTAAAGATGAGAGGCCTAAACTATTACCACAGACATCTAACATAATTTGTGCTTGCCTTAAATTAAAGGGTGGCACACACAGTTAAAGAAGAATTACTTTTTCACATAAAGTCAGGTTTCGATAGCTCTTTGAACTTACTAAATAAAAACACTATCATAGAACATTCTGTCTTGATGCATATTAGCATTATAACTTGTGAATGAGATAAGACTGTGATATAGAAATTATGAGGCTTTTCTTGTTGTATGTAATGCATTTTTCTATGTGATACTACAGTAGCCCAAGACAAAATTCCTCTTGAGGACAATAAAGTTTATCTTGTCTAATCTTATCTCAGGGCGCTTTCACATGGTATGGGAGTCCGTACTCGGGTACGGTATTTGGTCAAAATCCACTTATTTTGTACCATGTGAACACAGACTGTACCGTGCCAGAATACGGCCAGAGAGACCTGCCTTGGAGGTAGTATCCAAGTCCAGGTACGAGCGGCCACGTATCATGTGAACACAACCCGTACTCTGGCCGTACTCAAGACAATAGACGCGCTCCATGCGGAAATGACGACATCGCCGGCCGAAATTACAGAATCACCTCGCGACCATACAAATACCAAAACAACGCGATTCAAGCATCCCACAGCAACACAGCAGGTTACAAAACGGCGGGTTTACTACAACACTCACCCTGTAGATGGCTTCAGGTAGCAGCTGACCAGTAGACCAGTTTGTTTACATTCTAGGCTGTCGCTCGTTTTATGACGTTGGTACTTCTCACTCCCTTGTTTGTTGGAGAACTAAGACTTATTTGTATACCGCCACCTGCTGTTTATTTGTAGTAAAAGACTGAATCCCAATACGGGCAGAGATCCGTGCCATGTGAACAGAAAAAATTAGCATTTTCTCTGGCCGTTTTCTGGTACGGCCACACATGTGAAAACGGCCTTAGTGGAAAGATGGATGTCACCAAGTGCTGCAATATAATCGGACATAGGCTGAAAAAGATTAAAGACTGGAAAGTTCAGTAGGATAAGGATCCTACAGATACAAAAAGAGCCACATTAAGATAAAAGAAAACAAATTTGGGATTGAATCAATGTTCAAACCTAACCCTAACCTAACTGAGAACATGTGACAACATGAGCATTGATTCACAGGGGCTGGAAGCAAATGCCCACCACACTTTTCCACTTTTTATTTGTAAAAACTTAAAAACTATGTATTATTTCCTTCCACCTCATGATTATGAGCTTGTTTGTGTTAGAATGTTGGATAAAATCCCTTGGAAACACTTTGGAGCTGGTGGCTGGATCATCAGAAAATTTGAGAAATATCAAGGTGTATCTACTGTATATATTTTCTTTGCGCTGTATCTGCACTTACTTGCACCACTCCTTTTTTTTTTTAAATCATCTTTAAAAAATATTACAATCATCAGACATAAAATCTATGCCTGACCAAATGGCTGCTCCTTTAAACAACTGGATTTTTCATTTTTTTGATTTATACACTTTTACAGAGATATGTGGTCTAGGCTGCACAAGCACACCCCTTACATCCATTACATCGTTTTCCCTGTGTGTAATTAGATTGAAATACTGCACTCTGATCGCTGACAACACATTATCCTCCATGTCAGCTCCAGAAGCACCATTAGGGCAAGTTGTCCTGCTTCATGTACTTGTCTTATTTTGTTCAGCCTTAGCTGTGACCCCAAAGCTGTTTGCACAGTAGAAAAATAAAACAGGGATTCACTTAGATGAAATGACAGGCTAATAGTGTTTAATGAGGTGTTTTGGCTTGATGTTTTCCTCTAGCTTGTTTGCAAAGCAGAGCTATATGACACTGCCCATCTGAAACCTCCAACTGTGTGTTAGTGTAACTTTAATGTGCTTACATGGCTGTATGTCTCTGCACCTTTGTGTATTAGACTGGCTGTGATCAGAAGGGGGACAGGCTGACACAGCTAATGGAGAGATGTACAGTTAGCAGAACCGGCAGCGCATGAGGGGCTTTCAGCTCCTTAGCCTTTATTCAGGAGCTCAGGAAGACTAATGGTCCAAGAAGACCTCAGCTATGCTAAAATCACAGACAGTATATGAAAGCTTTAAATGTTTTCTCAAGAGGGAGCACATGATTTAAGTGAGATCGTTAATAACCAAGATGAAAACAGACCTCCCACACAAATGCCCAGCAACACCATGGAGGTGTCTAAAGTAGATGTGTACAAGTACATCAGCAAGATCCACTTTTCTGCTCATAGGGGAGGATATGAAGAAAAATCTAATGTGCAGTTAAATTTGCATTTTTGGTTTAGTTTATATTCAGAAGACAAATCCCTGTCTTGATGGAATCTCATCATAAGAAAAGAAAAGTTTAAGTTTACGTAGAAAGGCTTTGAAAAGTCATTTAAATCCACAGATAACTGTTTGACAGGTTGTTAAAATCTAAAATTGTCTTTGGGATCATTTATTAACTAACATTTTGACATTTTTTATTGATTTCTTTCTTAATTTCTGATCTTGTGTTGTTGTTTTTTTATGTCCTGTTGCTTTTGAAGATCCAGGCTTGCACCTACATTGATAAAACTGTAACACACATAATTAAAGGCCAACTGCTCCTACATCTGTTACAATGTGGGATGTGATAGACTAATTTAAATATATTCTTGTGGTTCACACCACACTTGATTAACTTGAGAGCAATAATTTGTCACATTACGTTGTGCTTTGTACCATCAGTGTTTCAATTTAAAGACTAATTCATATGCTGTTCAATCATATTGGTTTAAAATACCTTTTTCTCCACATTTGTTTTAGTCGGATAAACCCTGTTAATCCCCCAAAGGTCCTGGTACATTATGGTTAGTGCCCTATTAGTATGATTTTTTTGTACTCATTAATTGGTTACAATCTGCTCATCTGAGCTACCAAGTAAAAAGCATTTATTACATTATAGTACAAAAAAGCTTATCAAGTGTAGTGGGTGTAGAAATTGGTTCTGGTTTTGCTTTCCTAAATGTAAACTAACTTGGCTAAAGTATCAGAAGTCATAAGGTGCACAACGAAAAATAAAACGTTTCGTCACAGCCAGCTCCATGTCTTAAAGGTGAAGTACTGAAGCACTCTTCAAAACTGCAGAAGAATCTTGTATTTGTTTGAGATTGCATCTCTAGATAAATTCTTTATATAAATTCATAGTCTCAGATTTGAAACCGAAGCAGCTTGAGATTGTACCAAATCACAAAAACACATTGATTGTTGTATCAAAGTATTTATCCCCCAACAGATTTCTTGAGTTTGTTTCTTATTTTGTTACATTGAAAGTGTTGGACCATCAAACTGTTTTTAAAAATTACTATTCAAGGGTACATATTATACCTCTTTTTAAACAAGTTGTAATAGGTATATTGGCTGTACAAAACACGTTAAGAAAGTTCTTTGCAAAAAATCACTCTTACATAAAGAGATCTCAGAAGCTCAATACTTCACAATTTTCAGTCCCATCAGAATGAGCTATTAGAGGGCTCTGCCACTTTTACACAAATGATCAGTTGGAGAGCAACTTCATTGTGTATCTATAGCCGCCGTTCTTAGGTTGGCTTTCTGCCACACAACCACTTGCGCATGCGCACAAAGATGTCAACAAAGATCCTCCTATAAAGGCAGCAGTGACCCGAATAACAACACAAAAGGAAAAGAAAAAAGTGAAATTTGCATAATTTACGGACAAAAACCTTTTAAACCAATGTGACTTGTAAAAATGGAACTGCTATCCTTTTCTTTTTAGAAGGCTGCGCTAAATTTCACCAGCCAAAACAAACCCATAGACAAAAGTAGAACCTTTTGGAAAATCTGCATCCCTTTACAGTGATCCCTCACTATAACGCAGTTCACCTAGAACATAACACTCGTATTAATCGAGGGACTACTATATATCTAGTACATAAAAATAGCATAGAGGGGACTGGGCTAACAGATGATTGTCATAAAAAAAGATATGGTTAAATTATCCTGAAGTTTTGAGTGTAAACACGTCTACTATACGTCACCCTTGGGTTGTGCAGCAGGATATATCGATCCAAAATAGACAAACAAAGAAATTGTAAGGTGTCAGATTAAACATTTATTGAGGTCATGTTTGTCTAATATTGAAATTTGTTTCATAATCTGAAAAAGTATATAAAACAGAAAAAAACTGAAGACAACTGCAAAGGTGGCAAATACATTCTCGTGGGACTTTAGTTTGGAGAACATAACTGCGATTGCTGCCTGTTTTTCCTATCTTAATAAAAGAAATGGAGCCACTGGTTTCGAAGACAGAAAATGGCACTCATTGGGGGTTGGATCCTTATTTGCAACATGAGCTCCAATTAGTACAACTCCTCCTATAGGAGATCTCCCTAGTGCACATGAAAAATATTGCATAGTGTTGACAGATTTTAATTGCTGTGGTAATTAAATTGAGTTATGTTTACTCACTTTTTTATTTTTAATATGAAACTGTAAGAAGCACATTTTACTCCATTTAATTTAATTCATTTGTAAATTATGTAAATTGTTTACAACAATAGCTGCGTTTCTATTACAAATATGTGCACAACCTTTTCGATATTTTTCTAAGTGTTGAAAAAACACAAGTTCACAAATTGCTGCGTTTCCATTAAATAACAAACTCAGTTTAAATCACAAGGTTTCACACGAGTAAGAAAAGTGACGGCGGATGTGAACATTTACAATAGATATATTCATATTGCCACCAAGGCACTAGCGCTCATTATCAGCTATGAGGAGGAGACGGGTACGGCTTGTAGAGGCATTGGAGTGACAAGCCCCTTTGACATGGGAGTGGTCTTGCGTGTCTTTGCTTTTTTTAATCTAATATATTAGTTATGTATTTATCACGAATCGACTCAGTCTCTTCGTGAACCCAAACATGCTTTCTCCTCCTACTACTACTTCGTCTTTTTTGCTCGTAGCAACATCCAGTTGTTGCTCATGTGACTGATGTGATGCGAAAAAGGTGTTTCCATTACTGTTTTGCGAAATATATTCATTTCCATACGCTCGAAAAACCACCTCATCCAAGCGCAAAAACTTTTCATCAAAAAAGGTGTTTTTTTTTCTAAATTGGCTTGTTTCCATTAGGCAAATGTATTTTCGCTACTTCAATTTTCGCAACTTCATGGGTAATGGAAATGCAGCTAATGTCAGAGACATGCTGTCAAGAGAAAATGAGTTACTTTTGTAAAATGTCTGCCCTCTTCTCATCTATACAGCAGGTTGGTTTGTTATGTTTTATATCGCTTGCATCAAAATCACCACCATGTTTCAGATACTAAAAAGTTAAGAGTTAATTGTTTGAACAGGCTTAGGCCTTAGAAATTGTTGGTTTTTGCCTTAGGTAAGTGTTTGTGAATTGTATGCTGGTGGATCACTGATTTTTCTACTATTATTATTATTATTGTTATTGTTGTATTTTCACCAAATGGCTCAATTAAAATGTTTATGATTCAGTTGGTAATTTTAAGTGCAAAGGCACAAATTGTACATTGAGAAGGTGTACCAAGAAAGGTTTCAGAAGCTCAGTTTGAATGTGATGAGCAAAGACAATCTATTTAGACTTTTCGCAGGTGATGATGAAGGCAGCTGAGAATAGGCAAAGAGGAACTTGTCGAAGTTTTGTGACACACTGATGCATAATATTCTATTTTCAGGTAGGTAAAAGGAGTGGGAGTTAATGTCAATTCCTTCTTAAGACTCAGCTTTCTCTTTAAGCTGTAACCAGGAAGTTTTATTGCTCACAATCTGCTTGTAATATTTTTTTATTTGACAATTGTTTTTCTGTAGTTTGAATAATTTATACTTAATAAAGTAGATATCAGTCTGTTTTACATAGTTGCAAAATAATTAACACTATACAGTAGAGTGTAAATTACATCTTTTTTTCATCATATTTTTCCAGATACTGATTTCCTTTTTTTGTCTTTTGTTGTTCTACTGTTTGTTTGCTTTTCCCTTTATGGCCTGAAGGGTAGTTAATTTAGTTGTCAGCCCAGCAGTAAAAATGATTTGTTACAGACTTTACAGTAGAAACAGGTTAACGTGATTCAGAGCAAGGGCAGAGAAGGATGAAAAAAAAGGGAGTAGTAAAGATCCAATTACTAGAAGTTATATTGCAGGATAAATAGGACAAGTTTACATCCTTTATAGGATGTAGTTATGTAAAACAATTCAAGTTAGATATTTGTTCATTATATGAAAATGAAGAAATATTAATAAGTTATGCATCATCATACACATACATCATCATTGACATTCGTCAGTCCATTGTCTTTACTTGCTACTCATTGTATGGCTGCAGGGTGGCTGATGCCTATCTCTTTCAGAGAGGCATGTTGCATCATGGACCCAAAAGCAGATGCAGGTGAGAGTGCAAGAATTTTTATTAAATGATGAGCTGCTGCTGCTGCTGCTGCTGCTGATGATGATGATGATGATGATGATGATGATGATGATGATGATGATGATGATGATGATGATGATGAAGGCACAACTGGAATGATGAATGATGGAACACCACACTGACATGACACAAGCAGGGACAAAATAGTATGGGGAAAATTCAATGATCCGATCAGGAGTGAGAGGTGTGAAGGGTATACATAGACAAAAGAGAATAAGGTTCAGGTGTGGCAGATTGGAGACAGGTGCAGACAATAATTAGACAGGGAGTGAGCATGACTGAGTGCTGATGGCTCTGACATTCTCATGCCATCATTGTTAGTGAAGTGGGCATGGAACATCCTAGACAAACAGCAAAGGACACACTTATAGGGTTGTCAAAATAATTGCTATCGTGATATAATTGGAAAAATAAATATTCAGAGATACTCTCTTGCGTCAGAATTTGTAAAAACGGACCCATTCATATTTGCCCAAATTGTCTCACTTCATTAAACAGCAGCGGTACAATTGCATTTTGCCTCTGTCCTCCCTAAGAAGTCTTAAACACTGCTAACATGGCTAGTACAGCCAGAAAAAAAAGCAAGAAAAAAACATGCAACCCCCTCTACATGACAAGGCAAACACAAAATTGTGTTCGGAGGTACTTTCCCTAGGAGGCAGACCTACAGGACTTGACACTAATGTTTGAGAGAAACTTAAAAAGATCAGTAAAGCCACTCTATCTGCCGCAGTGAAGTAGTAAACGTTCGGGACGAAACGAGTTAAGGCTATCTGTGTAAATATTAAATATTTTCCATAACGGACAGCCCCGTTACGGTGCTCTGTCGGTCTGAGACACCCACTCCACCCTCATCAAGATGACCAATCATCCAACACTGTGTTCTGCTGTGATACAAAAAAACACAGGACAATTTTATTAAGCTGAAGGCTATGTAAGCAACAAAACAAACCAGTGCTACATCCCCTGCTGGTTTAGTTGATCACTGAAGATTCCCTGCAAAATTAACATAGAGCAGAAACTGAACAGGACCATTGCTGAATATATTCACATTCAGTCCCTGTTTACACTGATGAAAAGCGGCTTTGTATAATCCATGTTTGTTTTAAAATACTATTTCATTTATTCTAAAATTATTCTTTATTTGTCCCTGGAAGCACACAGTTGCACACTAAAGATGAGCAGTTATAATGAAATAATTCAAGGTAAATACTTAAAGGATATCAACACTTATAGTAAATGTAGTCTTGGGAAATAAATTTTAAGATTCAATTTTTAAATAATACTAGCAAACTAGTTACAAAATTCAATTTGAAATATCAAATTTGAAAATAAAAATGGATTAGCAGAAATGCTTTCTAGTTTTCAGAATACAACAGTAAAATAAAATGAACTCCACAAAATAGATTTTTTGTTTTCGTCTTCACATGTGCTCATTCTGTGCATTAATGAAAAAAAAAAGTACATTGCCTTTTTTTTTCAAATCCTCCCCCAAAAAAGTGTTCCATAATTCAATTGGAGTTGTAATTCCAAGCAGTGCAAAAGAGTGGTGTCAGTGCTCAATCTTCTTCTGGGTAGGCAGCCTCTGATGTGAAGTGTGTATAATCACTCTACTCACCAAGTTGCGGTGCCGGTGTGGGCTCCTCTTCCATTTTAAGCCTAGTTTATACCTCTCTGTTTTTACGGAGACGGATTGATGCAGCGCCATTATCTGTTGATGCAGGGGCTTTCCGTCCCCAGCGCAAGGTGGCACGGAGTAGAGCCCAATTTTCTAACAATCCATCTCTGTCAACGTACAGTGTATGCCTGTGGTTGGTCAGCCTACTAACAGCCAGAGATCATTATACCAGAACTGTGCTCTGTAGTCAGGGGTGCCACCAGAAATTCTGGGCCCTATGGAAACAAACATTTCTGGGGCCCCTAGATTTTATAAAGATACATTTTAACCCAATAAACATGCCCTGCATACTTTAAAAAGATACCTATCGCATTGCATATTTAAAATGTCTAAAGATGAATACAAAGCCTTCAGAAACAAGAAAAAACTACGGAAATATAAACTTGTTTATAGAAAAAGGAGAACATTTATTATCGCAATTACAATTGCAAGCACAACAGAACATTAAGTACACATACTGACATACACTTTACGTGAACAAGCTTTAGCTGGGTCAAACTACTCAATCAGGAAAAATTAGCTAGAACTAACCCATTACTAATTCAGTCCAGGATTAAAACTAGCTAAATCAAATCAAATCAAACATTATTTATAAAGTGCTTTTCATACAAAAAACTGCTGCTCAAAGTGCTTTAGAGATTAAAATGATCCCACATAACCTACATTCCAATCTCGTCTCCACAATTGTAAAAACAAAATGACAATTATTCCCCCTTCCCAAACCCCATTTTACAAACACACACAGACACACACATGTTGGGTTTTCATGTCTTGTGGGGACATCTCATTGACATAATGCTTTCCGTAGCCCCTTACCCTAACCCTAACCATCAAAAATGAATGCGTAACCCTGACCCTTACCCTAACCGTAACGTAATTGTAACCCTGACACTAAAACCCTATTTTGAGCCTCAAAAATGCCTTCAAACTTGTGGGGACTGGGATTTTGGTCCACACAAGGGCTGTCGGTCCCCATGAGAATAGTAAACTTCCAATATTTGCTCCCCACGAAGATAGTAATACCATGTCCACGCAAAGACACACAAACATTATTTTATTTACCTATTTAGTTTTCTTGATATAAAATATGAAAATATACATTTTGTAAGCTCACTATAGCTAAAGGTAACTTCGCACATGTTTTTTTTCAATTTTATATAATTTTTTTCTGAGGACGTCAAGTTTGACACTATAGATCGTAGCAACACTGTCACTTCACAGAACACACGGCAAACTGATTATGTAATTTTTGAGGCATGTCTATTACTTTTTGTTTGCAAGGTTTTCATCATGTGGAGAACACGTGTAGGTAAGACGTGTTTAGAGGCTCAATCTTCAGAATTTTCAGGCTCACCTTGTTTGGCTGAGACAGAGACAGGGGCCGTGGGGGAAGGAGGACGTGGGTGTACAGATAGGTGAATCTGTATCTATGAGACATGATAATCGGAGACAGCAGAGACGTTATTATTGTTGGCTATAACCATTATTCAGCAATTATTTTACGAAGATAGCTATATAAAAGCATGTCATGCACAAAAAAACAAGTTAAGTCTGAAACTTTTGAAATACAGGAATAGAGCAATCTACCATTCTTTTTGAAAAACTGTGTGACATACTGTCAACTTCGGAGTTCTGTCTTCTCTTTCCTACTTTTCTGTACATTTTTGATGCCCTGACTCTTGATGTGACACGCATGCATGTGTAACTGTGTGCAGCATCATAGCAAGTGCAATAAGCAAGTGACGCTACAGTAGCGAGTGTAGCTCGCACAGTGCAGGTGGAATGAACCATTGTGAGGGGTGTGACTGAAACAGTAAATACATTATTTTTTTTGTTAAATATTAAATCTTTGGTCAAAACAGACAAAATACACATTGAGAACAAGAGGGGCCCTAGCACAGTTAACGTATATATATATATATATATATATATATATATATATATATATATATATATATATATATATATATATAAAGAAATAAGACAAAAAATAAGAGGTCTGCTCCTCTGGACTCTTCCTCAGCCTGGGCCCTTAGAATCGTCTTAACCTTCCACCCCTTTACGGCACCCATGTCTGTAGTCACTGTAATCAGTAGTCAATGCAGCGTTTGGGCATTACATGCTTTATATTGAAAGGATAAGTTACCTAATCTGGTATTTTGCCGTTTTATAATAATAATGGATTGCATTTATGTAGCACTTTTCAAGACCCACAAAGTGCTTTACAATTCCATTATTCAGTCACTTGCTGGTGGCAGCAAGCTACATTAGTAGCCACAGCTGCCAACACCAGCTGGCACAAGGTAGGTTAAGTGTCTTGTCCAAGGACACAACGGAATATAGCATGCGGAAGCAGTAATCGAACCCAAAATTTCTGGGTCAACAACACTACCGCTGAGACACAGCCAAACACAAAGAGTAGAGAAGCAACAAAAAAAGCCTTCTGTGTTTGTTTCCATGCGTTTTTAGAGTATTCTTTGACTGTACCTCTAGTAAAAACCTTTACAGTTCAATGAAAATTAACTTTCTGTCATCCATTGATCCTTGAGGGGGGTATGCGTTCATAAGCTAAAGAAAAAACGAATTAACCAGAAACTACGCTGCAACGGTAGACAGACCCACCATGAAAAGTTAGCACCCCCTGCTGTACTGGTCGGGTATAGCTATGCAACACAGAAAAATCAACGGAGAACAGAGAGACAGAAACGGAGTACTATAAAAGATTAACGTCTTTGTCAGTACATCTGCCTCTGGGTGCCAACTTGCTGTTGGAGAAGTATAAACTGGACTTTAGAGTGCTCAAAGCAAGCTGCCAGTCCGCCAGTCCTGCACCCCCTCTGTGCCACCCAGACTGAGCTTAGTTAGGGCTGGATGACAAAAAAAAAAAGTCAAAAATGAACCACTGTACACTAAAATACATCACAGATTTAACTCACTTTTTAGTAACTTTTTCACCTTGTCCATTGTGTGTGCGCCTCAGTGTGACAAAAGGTAAGCAGTTATCATGTCTCAGTCTAAACTGGACCCTAAGAAATACAGAAAGAAGTAATAATTGAGTCCTGAATTAAGTCGCTGGTTGAAACCGTTTATTAGAGATGTTACATAGGCATACTGCCTGTGTTGTGAGGCTGATTTGCTACAATTAGGGAAATAAAAGAAACAATGACAACATGAAAACATAATTAAAAGTCAAAACCTTATAACTGTTCCACAGAAGCCATACTCCCATCCATCTGCCCATCTTTTATTTATACCATCCATCCTTTCTTGGGGCTGACATGAAATTGAAAAATCAATGTAGCCTACTTTTCTTTATTGTTTTCACTAAGTCACAGAATGAGCAATTTTGAGGAAGAAAATGAAAAGGCAATTAGGGGGAAGTTCATTTTATTCTTGAAGTAAAAATGCAGTTTTATTCTGAAAACTGAAAAAGAAATCAATTCTGTTAATTCATTTAATTTTACAAATGGACATTTCAATTAGATTTTTGGAACTATTTTGCTAGAGTGTTGTTTCAAAATTAAACCTTCATTTTCTTTTTCTTTATCATTTTCATTAAGACACAGAATGAGTAATGTTAAAGTAGAAAATGAAAAAAGCAGTTTGGATGATTTCCTCCTCATTTTAAGTCAAATGTGTTTTGATTAGAATTATGATACAAAGTTGCTTCCATAATTGTGCCAAAACCACTTGTAAATTAACCAAAAGGCTCAAATCACTAAGCCTGTCTTTTAGGGCTATGCTTTCTTCACAAACAGCTAACCCAATTAGTTTTCTTGTCAAAATGACGACGTAGAGACCTAAAATTTGGTTTGTGTCTTTTTTTCATTCCTTTTGTGACTAAGATCTACTCATTAAAGAAATAATGTTTATCAAGTTCTTAAATAATCATTCTGTCAAACTGTTTAGATACAAATGTCATCATCAGTGGCTATTGTGAAGAGCAGGCTATAATAAACGACTCTCAACTATTGTAAAAGGTTATTCACGGTATCTTGAAAAGAATTAAATGTTGATAAATTGATTAAGGGAAAATGAAAACCCTTAAAAAATAATGAGTCTTAAAATTGATTTTATAAACTCTTAAATTTAGTTAGCATTGACATGTTTTTTTAAATAAGTTTGTCAGTCAAACATATATGTACATAAAGTGTTATTTTATGCCTGCTGTCTGCTTGGATTTCCATACCCCATCACTTTACAGACGTGTAGACGGAACGTATCACGCAAATTTATAGTGAAGTGCAGGGAAGCGATGCAGTACTACCGAAAACGGGGCTGTTTAAATTAGCTGGTTCTTGGCTAGAAGTTGAGGATTTTAAGAAGTGACTGAAGCTTGTGGCTGAAAACAAATGACAGGCTTACTGTGCGTTTTGTAAAAAGATTAGTGTTGCCTCTGTGGGCATGAACGCAATCGAATCACACATGAATGGAGCTAGCCACAGAACCGCTGGTGACCATACACAGTGATCAGTCACCTGTTTTTCTTGCAAAGTTGCTACCGCAACAACTGTAAAGCCTTTGGCAACTGCAACACTTGAGAGTTCACCAATTCCAAACGTGACCACCTGCACAGCAATGACTTCAGCTTGTTCGTCTACCTTATTGACCTCAGAATGGCACCAGTAGACACACCAAAGTACTTAGCTAAGGTTAAAAAATAAACTTTCCAGGCTATATAGGTTGATTCATCTATTGTAAATCATTCACTTATGGAAAACATAAAACTGGATACATTTTGAAGTTTGGATTAGCAGCTGGATTTCTTTCTATTTGAATCACACAATTTGTTTGTTGAATAGCATTTCGATAATCTTCTCTGCTAACATTTGGAACTTTATTCTCATAATATTTCGCTTTTATTTAATTTAAAACATCTTCATCCTTATTTCTATTTTGAGAATTTTTGAGTTGCATTTTTTGGAAAAGGAATTTAATAGCTTTTAAATAAATCTGGAAAAATACATTTTCTTTAAATGGCATTCCAAAACTTTTTGCAGTTGTTCTGCTGCAATGTGTCTGGAAAGTGAAAATGTTAATAAGCAGTAATTCTGAAAAATATAAATAAAAAAAGAATATACTACAATGTATATTGTTACTACACATACTTTAGATTATATTGCAATATAGATTTGAGGCCATATTGCCTATCCTTACTTGGAACCCAACACAAGATTGGACATTTTACACCCATTCGTACTCCCCATACAGACTATACCACTAGGTTCAGATACAGATACCCCAGCAGGGCAAACAGCCTCCGGATTTAGGATGTTGTCCCCTTGATCCATGATGGAGGCAAACAGACCGCCAGTGCCACCATAGTAGTGGGGAAGCCCACCGGCCCTGGCCCCAACAAGACCGCCTGCTCCTCCTCCTGATCTCCAACCCTTAAAGATGAATAGCAAATTAAGGTGTGAAAAGACCCAAAGCCACCACTTAAATACACACTCCGTAACTTTTACACCATAAAAAGTTGAGTTTTTCTTGAGGGAAAATGAACTGTAGTTAACCAGAAATGGCACTGCAATGGTAGGCAGACCCTCCATAAAAAGTCAGCAACCCCTGCTGTCCTGGTAGGAAATTACTTTGCCAAACTGAAGTATAAATGAAAAACGTCACCATTAATAAGTCTATGTCTGAGTCAAAATTGCTGGCGGAGAAATATATAGGCTTTAGATGCAAGAGGATGTACTATGGATGCTGAACTAGATAGATAGACAGACAGACAGGAAGACCGATAGATAAGACCTTTATTAGTCCCAGACTTGGGAAATTTAATTGTTGCAGCATGAAGAGGACAGTGCAGTCAGAAAAACAGAGAAGATAAAAACAATATGATTTGATAAAAAACAGTACTATTTAAAAATAAAGTAATAAAAAGAAAAATCTTTCTAACTCAACGGCCGGCTACAAGGGCATCAGTATAAAGTCTGACCTCTGCAGGAAGAAATTATCTCCTGAACCTTTCAATCACGCAGCATGGATGCAGCAGCCTGCTGCTGAAAGAGCTGTTCAGTGCTGCCATATCTGGTGCATAGGGTGGGAGATGTTATCCATCAGAGATGATAGCTTAACCACTATTCTCCGCTCACTCACTAGGTCCAGAGGGGCTCCAAGAACAGCGCTGGCCCTCAGATGAGGGCTGAGATGCTGCTACCCCAGCAGACGACGGCGTAAAAAATAGCTGAGACTAAAACAGCATCATAGAAAGTCTTGAGCAGTGGACCCTGTACTCCAAAAGACCTGAGCCTCCGCAGCAGGTACAGCCTGGTCTGTCCCTTTTTATGAAGAGCTGTTGTGTTGTCCAGCTGTGTTGCTACTGGATTGGTATGTAATAAATACTTGTCCCGGGATTGTTTGGGCAAGATGATGTGATACAGTGCGGGGAAAAGCTGTTTGACGCTTTACCAACTGATATGTCATTAGTTTGATGTTTTGTTGCGTTGGATGGCAAGCTTGTAAAACCAGCACTTCTTCAGATGTGCTCCATAGAGATTTGTTTTTATGACAGTGATGTTATGTCACAAGCCTTGAGAGGGTGACAGACGGCAAATATAGGCAAAGTTATGTAGTGTGTCTTTAAATATGGTGTTGATACAAGGTGTTGTAATATGCATTTAAAACAAAGGGGTGTTATTTATGGAAGGCCGCCGCACCCTCCCATCCCCTAGTCTGAGCTCTGTGTCTACATGCAGTTGAGATGGGGAGGGAAAAACCAGCGTGCACAATGCCTACCCAAGGAGCAAGCTCCTCCACTGACTCGAATAGGCACCCCCATTCAGCAAGATCCTATGTTTGGTGGCCTCTGCCTGTCCATCCTGGGGTCCATGGTGCCATGAACCCAACGTTATGTTTCTACTGGAACAGGGCTGTCGCGAACTTGCACACTTCCATTCTCCAACTAAAAATTTTGATCTAATATTTTAATCTGAACTAAAATACTCTCACTGAATATACTGATAAATTTGTAGCTTCTATGACCAATAATAATCCTGAAGCAATTAGATATTGTTGCAGGTTTTTGTAGCCTGACAAGCCACCAAACATTTAAAACAAAAGTGTATCATTAATAGATGGTTATATAAGTATTAATACAAAAACACATGACGTGTCCCTGAAAGAGATCTGTATTGTGAGTCTTTTTATGTAATAAATTATTTTGAAACAAAACGTGGCTTATTAACCAAAGATATTGTCTTGTAAAGTTGACTTTCAGTATAGTGTTTAAAAAAAAGAAACAAACCCCTGTTGCAATTATATCTTGGTTAAACCACAGGATTCATTCTGTTTGTCATGTAATTAAGTAACTCTAGCATACCTAAACGTTACAGAAGCCTCGCCGCCTCAAATTAATTTCCACGGCCAGAGTGAACTTTGAATTTTAATAAGCTTTTATCACATAATCTGCATTATTGTTAAATGGAATAACTACTAAAGATGCACACTCACAAAGGGAATGCGTAATGATTTTTGCATGACTTATTGTCTGTCTCGCAGTCAGCTTCATTAAAAGCCATGCTAAATTGATTTGGAAAATATTATTAAACCTACTGAACCATCCTCTATTAAATTATTACAGGGCAACCTGAACATTTACATATATATATATATATTCTCAATTAAGGGCATCAAAACTATGAATGGATACATGATGTATGGAATTACTGTATGTACTTAAACCAGAAAGGTGAAATAACTGAATACATGTGTTATATTTTAGATTCCTCAAAGTAGCCACCCTTTGCTCTGATTACTGCTTTGCATTCCTTTCAAGAGGTAGTCACCCGAAATGGTTTTACAAGTCTTGAAGGAGTTCCCAGAGATGCTTAGTACATATTTCACAATTTTTGGAAAAGTACTACATAATTCTATATGTGTTCTTTCATAGTTCTGATGCCTTCAGTGTGAATTTAAAATATAAGACATGGAAATAAAAGAAAACACACTGAATGAGAAGGTGTGTCAACATTTTTGGTCTGTACTATATTTATACACACAAACAGTGAAACCTATGACAGTGAACTCTCTTCTCTGAGTTGCTGCATGCTCAGAATCTTATGCTGCTAAAGAATAGGGTCTATTTCCAAGGCTTCCTCCTTTTTCCTTGTTTAAACTGGAAAATCACCATGAATCCACCCTTAGTTGATGTTTAACTGGGTGGTGAGAAGCTAAAGGGATAAGTCCAACCAGCTCTAAGCCGGAGCCATCATAATATTTTTCAGGGCCTCTCTTCTTTGTTACTCAAGAAACAAAATGGGAGTGTATTAATACATGACTTTTTTTTTTTTTTTACAAAATAGATTCATTCCTTTCTTGTAGCTCCTTTAATGAGAATATTTATTAAGCTGATACTAAGCACGTGGTTTGTTTTTAGCGTTCTTATCTGTAAAATATTTGAATACGTGCTTTATTCTGAGTACTTATGATACAGGGTTAGGATTGACTGCCATTTCTGAGCTCCCAAAAAGTATGTACACCATTATATCCCAATGTCTCTCCCAGGAGTTCTTTAGGGCTCCATATTAAGGCCCTGGTCTTTGCTCTGTTTATTTATAATTGTTGTGATAATTTATCAAAGCCAAATTACATTTATTTAATCAATAACTCCATAGTGCATAATATGATTGATACATGGTATGTGGTAAAACACATGACGAAAATAAAAAAATTGCATTCCTCAAATTAGCCTAATCTGGGGTAATTAATTTTTCAAACCAGGAAAGACCAATACAGGATTCCAGATTTGGAAAAAAAAAAAAAAAAAAAAAAAAAATATATATATATATATATATATATATATATTATTATATATATATATATATATATATATATATATGTGTGTGTGTGTAAAATTGGAGACCTTTATAGCAAGGGGACACTGAGGTCTTTTGAATAAATGGTTTTGAAATTTGATATCTCAAGAAATCACTCGTTCATATTTGTACAAATAAGAAATTTTGTTTCATCGGTACAAAATCAATTATATCAAATGCCTCCTCTCACACCTTTAGAAGTAACCTGGCATCAGTCAGATCTATGTGTAGACCCGCCCCGTGTCGAGCCTACACTTTTCGATCTGGAATCTTTGCAGCAAAAACCATCTGAAAGAGGGAGGGCCATCTGGTAGAATATTTTGAGCTGGGACGGTAGTGCCTGGCTGGCACTAGCTACCATGATTTGCATTTAGCCAATCAAAGTAACAACTCATATGACGTATACCATGTCCGCCTACCATATCGAGTCAGGAGAAAAGCACACACGTCTTTACCATCAGGAAATGCACAAAGTGCTTCCCTTTACTCATTTTAACAACAAACAAGTATCCAGTTCCTCTACAACCGATTCAAACGCTGCTTCTACACGAGATTCAACCACCGCAGCCATGTTTGTTTCACTTAGCTGGGTACCGTCTTAACAGCTGAACTCCCGCCCTGAAGCACAATGCTGACAAACGATTGATCTGCGAAATATGGTTTGGAGGTCAGACGGTTTTGATCGGAGCGGTAGAAGATGGAATTTCCTGAGTTTGGAAAACTCCAAAACTTAGGAAAACTAATCTTAAAAAAACTGCTTTGGCAAAGGCTTGATTTTAATATTGTACACTTGTCTCTTTTCGGTTTCTCCGGGGAATTCGGCATAAAGACTTCAAGTTATGGAGAATGGATTTGAATGAGCATATTTCTGAGGATTAATGAGGGAAAATCTTTCTTAAGTCATAAAAACAAACAAGAAATTCTCAATTTAAACTCATCCAATACAATTGGTTAATGGAAACATACATACTGCCAGTGAAATTGAATTAATAAAATAATAGAATGCCTGATACTTGTTTAAAATACAAAGATTTCAGGGGGACCTTATTTCACTGTGTTTAAGAGTGTGATATAATTAAAAAATTTTGGAAGGAAGCTATTAATAACATTATAAATATACTAACTTTAATATTACATTAGATGCAAAGATGATACTTTTACATGTTCATGCAAAACATGTTAAAGTCAGTGCCCACCAATATTAATAGACTTTGCAATCCTACAGGCTCCCTTTTAAACAGTGCCTGGATCAGTGCAATGTCCCAGTGCATGGCGATGGAGAAAATAACATACTCTCTTAAAAACAAATTAGAGGAGTATGAAGATATCTGAAAGCCTTTTAATGAATGCATTAAAAGGACCAATACTGGACATCTCCTGTTGGATTAGTAAACATTTTAAAAGTTTGTAACTTACTTGAATATTTTTGTAAATGTATTTATTAATTCATGTGTAATTTAATGTGTTGTTTTGTATTTTATGTATATATATATATATATATATATATATATATATGCTTGTATTACTGTTAAGAGCTTATTTTGTTCTGTTGGGTGAAAAGGGATGGGATTTCAAACAATGTAACATCCCATCCCATTACATTGAATAGATATGGATTTTTCATCTGAATCATCAGAATGGTTGACATTGAAATCTTGATGCTAAATAGATGTTGAATCACCCTTGCCAAACTGATGACTCTCGACATGTACAGCAGTGACATTGAAATAATGTTGAAATATAGTTTTTCCCTATGACTGATGGCACGTTGATATTTGGTTTACCGGGTGATGGTTGAAAAGTCATTGATTTTGAGTTGACTGGGAAATTTATAGTTGACCGGGAAAAATGATTGCAAATTCATGGATTTTTAGTTGACCGGGAGACCATCGTATGGCGCAGGCCGCCCAGCGTACAGCACCACATCTCATTTGGAATAAATTTCAGGTAAGCACTTCATTTTAATCTTCTAATGCTCAAATGCACTTTACTGTGAAATGTATATTTTAAATGGATGTTAAATATACTTAGGTCTAGTGTAGCTTAATTCAGGCACTATTTTGACTTATATAATAATGCTGGCAACCTGTTAAAAACACCAGGCCTTATGTAATCAGTTAGCTAGCAATGCTTTGTTCATGTCTTTATTCATACAGTCTACGCTTTTCAAACCACGTATAAATAAAATAAAACATCCAACTGACCATTAAGCCATCATGTACATAAACAATCATTTACCATTAAAAGTTCAAGTTCATTTAATACAGTAAAATGGACCAAAACAAGCTTTGTGTCCACAATCCTCCATAATGTGCAACTGAAAACCTTCAAAAACTCTTTCAGTGCATCCATTTCTCAAACTTTTAGTAACTCCCACATAATAAATAAAAAATATAGAGGCTAGGTTAAAATAGTCTAATAATTACCTACATCACCAGGGTTGCTAAAAGTTATAAAGTGTATGTTTTTTGTTATATGTTTTAGATGTCCTCACGGAGCAGCCAGGCACCGCCATGAATAATTTTGCCTTATTTAGTCAGCAGGACAAAATTGGCTCCGTTATGCGCCAGACCGGCGAGGAGGAGTTGGACTTGGTGAAATAAATCGGGAATAAAAGATAAATTAAATGAAATAACCTGTTGTTTGTTTATTTCTATCTGGGATGTAAGACTTTTGGATACTTCTTTATACAAAATAACACTGTTATTCAATTAATTCAATTTTTATGCAGATGACTCAATTCTAGGTTGTGCTTCTACATCAGTCGTTTATACTCTTGATGTTTCCAGGTTACCTTTTATGCTGTTCATAATGGCAAAAAGTAAAGAATTATATAAACTTCCTACAGTAGCAAACCAGGAAGCAAGTTGCCGCCCTCATAATTTTCTGTTGTTTATGAATCAAATATACGACAGGCCTCACACCTTAGGCATGTTACAATATTTAGATCTTTTTGATAGCACATTTTATTAATGGAAAGTTTTCATCTTAAAACCTCATCCAGTGGTGTACTCCTATTATCAACATGTTTCTATTTTTCTTAGGTACACAATACTAGTAGATTTGATGTGTTTTTGCTTTAGTGCCTTAATCATTCATGGCTTAGATTTAATAAGACAAGGCAAGGCAATTTTATTTATATAGCACACTTTCAACACAAGGCAAATCAAGGCGCTTTACATGATTCAGTGGTAGAGAAACCAAACACAAGACAAACATATGAAAATTAAAACAGATCATCACAAAAAAATGCATTTAGTAATTGAAGCATAAAATAAAAATTGTCAGATAATGAAATTTAAAAATAAATAAAAACATGAGAATCCATTAATAAAATAAAAGGAGCAAAGTCCAAGGGGAAATTTAGGTAAGGTATAAGAAACAAATTTATGCAAAAGAATGTAGATTTAGGACTCAAAGTCTATTATGTGAGCTAACGGGAGCCAGTGTAAGGACTTAAGAACTGGGGTGTGCTCTACTTTCCTGGTTCTAGTGAGAACACGGGCAGCGGCGTTCTGAATCCTGGAGGATGCTATTGCAGTAATCAATCAGACTAAAGATGAACGCATGGATCAGTTTTTCAAGGTCCTTCTGTGACATTAGTCCTTTAATCCTAGAGATGTTCTTCAGGTGATAGAAGGCTGACCTAGTTATTGCCTTTATGTGACCCAGGAGGTTCAGGTCTGAGTCCATTATTACTAGGGTGACCAACTGTCCTCTTCCCCGAGGACATTTCCACTTTTCACATTCTTTTTTCAGATCAAGGAGTATTTTTTTTTCTTATCACATAAAAAAGGAACACATTGAATATGTTGAAATCAAAAGTATTTTTAACAAAACAGAGTATTTGTTGAAGTATTTCATGTATTAGTCTAGTGTCCTCTTTTTTTGGAAGTCAAAATATGGTCACCCTAATTATTACACCTAGATTATGGGCCTGATCAGTGGTCTTTAGTTGTATTAACTGAAGCTTTGTGCTGACTCTGAATCATTCCTCTTTAGGTCCAAAAATAATTGCCTCTGTTTTATTTCTGTTTAGCTGGAAAAAGTTATGGGACATGCAGTCGTTGATTTGTTCAATGCATTCTTTTAAGGTCTGGATAGAATCAAAGTCACCTGGTGACAATGTAATGCATAGCTGTGTGTCGTCTGCATAGTTATGGTAAGTAATATTATTGGCTGCTTTAATCCTGGTTAGTGGGAGCATATAAATACTGAACATCAGGGGTCCTAGGATGGAGCCCTGGGGGACCCCACATGTGATTTCTGTTTGTTCTGATGAGAAATTGACACAAAGAACTTCCTGTGCTGTACCAGCTCTTCAGTCGTTCCAGTAACCTTTTATGATCAACACTGTCAAAAGCTGCACTAAGGTCCAACAGAACCAGAACTGTGGTTCTGCCGCAGTCTGTATTTATGCGAATGTCATTGAAAACTTTGACGAGGGCAGTCGCAGTGCTGTGATGGGCACCAAAACCAGACTGAAAATTATCTAAGGAGTTGTTTATTTTTAAGGAATGTATTCAATTGTTTAGATCCAGCTTTTTCAATAATTTTACTGATGAATGGGAGATCAGAGATTGACCAATAATTCTGCATCAATGTATGTTATCTAGGTTGTTCTTCTTTAATAGGGGTTTGATAACTGCTGTTTTGAGGGCCTGGGGAAAGACACCTGACAGGAGGGATGAGTTAACTATTAGCATCAGATCTGACTTAACGACAGGGAGAACTTTCTTTAAGAAAGTTGTGGGTAAGATATCGAGGCAGCAAGAGGAGGAGCTTAGCTGTTTGATAATTTCATCAAGATGTGATGATTTAGTTTTTTAAAATTGTCACGTTTAGGCTCAAGGAGGACCCAGATGCGGAGCGGCGTTTGTGGCTCTTACGGCCCATGTTTATTAATAGTCAAAAGGCAGACGAGAAGCACAGAGAACACAAGCACTAGGGGAGGTAACGACAACAACGACCCGACGAGGACAGACAGACACAGAAGGGCATATATACTGTGGGGAGGGTAATCAGGAACTGGAACACCTGGGAGCAGAGGCAGAAAACACAGGGAGGACTAATAGGACAACAGGTGAAATGGTCATTTTCTCTACATTGTTTTTACATGGGGGTGAAAATGCTGGTGGGTTGGGTGCTGGTATACAGATTGATCTTCTAATTTACAAAATATTATCAATGAAGAAATTGGCAAATTCACTACAGGCCCTTGTGGAGCTCAGGGGCTGCTGTCACTGGAGGATTGGTTAGTCTTTCAACTGTTTCGAATAAAGTGCAAGTTTTATTAATGTTCCTATTAATTATTTCAGAGAAGAATGATTCCCTTGCAGTTTTCAAAGTTAAGTTATATTTGTTCAGCCGGTAATAGGTTGTTGTGAACATTCCCCAGCAATTTTGGTCAACACAGACATAATGGCATCATGCAGTCGCTGCATGTTTATTCTACATGGTCAGGCTTAGCTCTTAAATAAACCCAAATTGTAAAACTCCACCTTCAACCCTACATTAGATGGATGGATGGATGGATATTACTAAGGGGAATACTAACAAAATACCTGTGTACCTTTATTCCACAAACAACTGAAATTAACACTTATCATTAGGGATGGGTAACGTTTAGGTCATGGGTCCCCAAATCCAGGCCTCGAGGACCGGTGCCCTACCAGTTTTAGACGTGTCTCTGCTCCAAAACAGGTGATTCAAATTGTCCAACTTCCTCATTAGCCTGGCAACGTTCTGCAGAGGTCTGCTCACGAGCCATCATTTGATTCTGGTGTGTTGAACCAGGGAAAGAACTAAAACCTGCAGGAAACTGGCCCTCGAGGCCTGGATTTGGGGACCCCTGGTTCAGGTTTTATCATATATCGGTGCAAAACAGGTATTTTTGAAACAATGCCGGTGTCCTATCGATCTAGCATACTTTTTCAGAATAACATACCGTAAATTTAGTTATCTAACCAATTCCAACCCACAAGTTTTACGTTCTAACCGTATGGTCACAGAAGGAAAACAAAACATTCTGTATATATATATATATATATATATATTACTCTATTTGAACTGATTTTTTGTTGTTGTTTTTTTTACGTGTCCTGTCTAGCAGTTTGCCACTGAGAATTGGTGTCTGAGTACCAAGTACAAGCCCAACAGATTTACTTTCCCAAGCAGAGTATTACAGCTTTGCTGTAACACTCCACTTGATGTATATGTATTAAAAAATCTTTATTAGTGATAACTGAGGGTTCAATTTCCTGAAGTCATGGACACGAAACCGAGAAAACAAGGAAGAAAGGAAGAAGGTGAAGAAAAGAAACCCCACCAGCAGAGACACGAACTGACGACACAAGACAGAGGGGCAAACAAAGAACACAAGAAAACATCCCAGTCCTCCGCCTCTGCCGGATGGCAGAGAAGCGGTAAAACAAAACAAACAAAAACAATGAACTGAACAGAACCACACCAATAGTTCAGATCCAGTAATAAAAATTAAGAATTACACATTCACTACACACAAGCATGGATTAATAAACACAATAATAATGTTTCTGTTAAGCTCCTGGTAAAAGCTAACTAATGACAATAACCTCAGCTCAAGATATGTCCGTCCACACCAATGTCCCCACACCTATGTGTGTGTGCGAGCATGCAGGTCTGAATAAGGTTTCCCCATGCCAGTGATTGATAACTGGTGTAAGGAACCGTCAATCCGTCCTACAGGAATCGACACAGACATGAAGGAGGCAGGAGACGCATGCATCCAGAGTCCCACAGAGCGCAGGAGCCGCAGGCGGACCAGCGCAGGGCCGATCACCCACCATGAGAGGAACAGATGGAAGCCCCAGGGGAACACCAAGCAGCCGCAATGCTGGGGCCCCGAGAGATCGCAGGGACGAGCCCATGGGCTCCGCCGGACAATCCGGCCCCCCCGCACACCCACACGCCAGGGAGCCATAGTAAAGCCACAGCGGATGTGAGCCAGCACCTGGACATTCAGATCTACCAGCTCCCGGGTCCAGATCCCGCCCTATGCAGAGCGCCAAGATTTGGGGCCCAGCCAATACAGGAAAGCCCCCCCAGATGAACCGACCAGGCAGTAGTACTCATGGAACTGGCAGGAGCTTGGGCGCTGGGCACGGTCCCAACCGATCCACCGGACGGCACCAACCTACTTACAACCCCGGCTGCCCCATAAGAGGTGCCCCAGTCAATCCAAGGAGGATGTCGGCCCGAAACAGCGGCCGCCCGACACACCGGCCCACCCAGGACCAGCTAGGCATGCACCAGGACCGAGCCGGGCCGCAACCGGGACCCCCGGCCCCAGGCGTCGAGAGCCATCATCGACCAGCGGGCAGGATCATCCATCACCGACGGGGAGTGACGGAGGGGAAGAAGATGCACCAGGCCAGAGGGCAGCCAAACACCCAACCTGACAAGTAGACATAGACAGACAGAGACACTCATACGTACCCTCCCTCTCATGCGCACACATTCTTACATATACAGGACACACGAAAAATGGACGCTGTACACTCATTCATATACCCCATACAATCTCTATACTCCCATGCCCAGGGACAGACGCCCCGATAGAGCACCCTGCCCCTGCACCCGGGAGACGGACCCCTTGCCCACCAGGACGGGGACAAGCAGACAGCCAAGGCCCCCACCCCGGCAACAGTAGCCCACTAGCCTAGGTCCCCGACCAGACTACCTGACAATCTACCCGGGCTCCAACCCCTGATGGTCCAACGAACAGGGGTGTGGAAAGACCCCCAGCCTCTCTCCCGCTGCTCAATTGTGGTGTTGTTGCGTGTTGTTCTAATGTGCACTTAAAACAGAGGGGTGGGACATGGGAATACTGCCAGGTACCCCCATCTCCCTCCCCGGGCCCTCAGTGTCTAGATGCATTTAAACAGTGGGTACCGGCACCACAGGCGAGGGGCCCCGCCTCCAGTGCCGAGGCGCACCCACCGCCAGGTCCCTACATGTGCGTGTGTCATGTAAATGTTGTAAGTGTCTAAGTTGCTCAATAAAATTGGGACCCAGGCCGCCACCGGGTAGCGAAGACGGAAACTCCATCCCGCACCCCAGTGACGTGCCCACGTCCCAAGGCCTTGTGAATGGTCGAATGAAGGAGCAGGTGGACAGAGGCAAATGGGGATGGGGAGGAAATAAGTGGGGTGACACGATGTCAACCCCAGGGAGCCAGCTCCCCTGCTTAACCCAATAGGCACCCCCGTTCAGCTGATCCACCAGGGGCGGGAGGCCCCAGCACGTCAAGTCGGGCCCATGGCAGCGGCCCCTCCGAGCCCCATGGGGGCCCTACCCCCACCCCAGGGGCAGACCTAAATCCCTCCCAACATTCAAACTACTAACAAAACAGAGGACACCCAGGCTGAGTTGTAGACCACCCTCCCACCGTACATCGGTGAGCCAGCGACAAGAACCAGCCCAGGGAGATGGAAAAGCCCCCCGCCAGCCGGCACCGGCGACAGCGGCCCCCCCACCGGCCAATCCCAGCCAGGGCCACAGACCGGGGGGCATGCCGCCCCAGAGCCTCGAGCCCCAGGCCCAGCCCAGACCCCCCCCAGAGCAGCACAGCACCAGGCCAGTAACCATTGTCCGCCAGCGCGAACCCCCTAAGGCGCCGCATGCAGCCACTAGGAGTCACCACACAAAGCCCCCAAAGTCCCACCCCAGGCGAGATTCACAGCACCTACCGCCCCAACCGCAAGCGGAACCAACCCCGAGGACCCCTAGCAGTCACCACCAACCCTTAAACTCCACATCGGCAATCGTGTCCCACAGAACAAAATCAAGGGCCCGACCCCACTAGGTGATGGAGCTGATCAAGGGAGACCAGAAAGATTGATCAGATGTGGAGGCAGAAGCCGTTTCTAGACCAATGTAATCCAGAAGGAGATCTCTATATTGATTAATATTCAGAGTATTTTTATTTTTCCAGTTCAAGAGGATATTTTTCTTAGCGATGCATAAGGCAATTTGAACTAATTTCATAGACTTTGTATCCATGGTAACTTCATCTAAATTTCCCAGCAAGCAAACTGTGGGAGAAGGTGTGATATTACATTTCAGACACTTAGGTCTTCACATATCTGGTACCAATATTTCTTGACAGGTGGGCAGAAACAAAGAGCATGAGTATAATTGTCTGGTAGATTGCTTGTACATTGTAAACAGGTATTAGATGGCGTAAAACCCATCTTAAACATCCGTTGGCCTGTATAATGCACTCTATTAAGGATTTTATATTGTATTAATCGTAGATTAGAATTTTTAAGAAATGTAAAGGTTCTTAAGGAAATCTGAGACCAGAGGTTTCGGTCAAATTAGATGGACAAGTCCATCTCCCATTTTAAAATAGGAAGGGCTATTGATTCATCTATTCTATTTAATGTTTTGTATATTTTAGATAGCAGTTTGGGAGGGTTAAGATTAAGAAAGTCTAAAACTTTTCCTGGAATTTTTAAATCAACTGTATTGAGCCTAAATTTATTTTTTATAATTGATTTAATTTGTTGATATTCTAAGAATTTATTCTTGTTAATTCCGTATTGTGTAACCAATGTATTAAATGGGATAAAGTCTGTTCCATCAAACACATGCTCTAGGTATTCAATTCCTTTACAACTCCATGATCAACTTTTGGAAAGTTGATCATGCATTTTTTTTTGTAAGATATCCGGGTTGTTCCAGATGGGTGTACGCCTGCATGGGACTAGTAAGGTCTCTGTCATTTTAAGAAATTCCCACCAAGCTGTCAGAGAGGAGCTGATACTAATACTTTTAAAAATTCATTTTGTTTTATATTTGAGCTTATAAATGGTAGATCTGAAGTTTTATCTTATTGCATGTTGTGTTCAACATCTACCCAGCACTCATCGATATAACTGTGTTTTACCCATCTTGATGTGTATTGGAGCCTGTTGGCTAAGAAATAATGACGAAAGTATGGTAGGTCTAGACCTCCTTTATCTTTGGACTTCTGCAGTGTTTTTAAGCTGATACGTGGGGGTTTGTCTTTCCAAAGAAATTTTGAGACAGAAGAGTCCAGAGATCTAAACCAATCAGGTGATGGTTTGCTTGGGATCATTGAAAATAAATAATTGATTCTAGGCAAAACCATCATTTTTGTTATCTCAAGGAAATTTCAATCACGAGCTTGAATTGTCTTGGAAGCGTTTCACCTTTATCCAAGAGGCTTCATCAGTTCATGCTCGCCGCTGCCAGGCTGGGACTGGTCCAACTAACTGGTGTGGAGACTCAGCTATTTAACCTCTTGAACAAGAATCATTATGTCATTGGATCCAAGGACATAATGAGATAACAAAAGTGATGGTTTTGCCTAGAATCAATTATTTATTTTCAATGATCCCAAGCAAACCATCACCTGATTGGTTTAGATCTCTGGACTCTTCTGTCTCATAATGACATAATGATTCTTGTTCAAGAAATTTCCTTGAGATAACCATGACCTGGATGAATGAGAATATTCACAGGCTCACCATTTTTATTGTAGCTACCCTTCCAATAAGATATATTGGAATGGATTTCCATCTTGCCTGATCATCTTCCACTTTTTTTTAATTTGAACTGATCTTAAACATCAAACGGGAAGAAGTATTAATTTTACTGCTGCACATTAACCAAAGGTATGTCATTCTGATGAGTATGCTGTTTTGTCAGAACCAGCTTAATGGAACTTGAAACAGTGCTTAAAGAATGGAAAACTTACAAACTTCGTCCAGAAACCCTCTTATTTTATTATTTTTAGTAGGGCTGTCAAACAACTAAAAATGTTGATCTAATCAATCACAGGGTAGCTGTGAATTAATCACCATTCCTAAATGACCAATGAACCTAATTTTTCTTTGTAAATAAAGGACAAATCCAGATACCGTTTTAAAAAAAAGATATAATTTAGAATACAGCGCATTTATACTCTGCACCGTGCACAGCGAGGTAACATCCAAAGCATATGGTAAGGAAAATTCCCATAGACACCTTATGAATATATCAACCAAATACACCAATAATAATACAGTCCCATCTCACTAAGGCATACATACATGCTGCTGCACAACAATCCGTAGTTTGGTAGGTTAGAAAGAACTGATCTGGTGCTGGCTGAATTATAAACAGGGCGGTATTCTTGGCATGCGTTAATTGCACAATCCCCCCCCCCCCCCCCGTTAATTCTAGGAATTTATCGACCCTTGTTAATGCCTTACTTTTTACAGATCTACCTGTTTTTGCAAGAAGACAGCCATGTTAGACTTTTCCGGTGATATAGGGAATCGCTCTTGGCTGGTGGCATGCCCTGAATCCAAAGTACTTGACATCTCCAGGATAAAAAGAACCAAAATAAGGCACCAAAATGTTTTCTAATTTTCTTTAATGTCAGAAGCTTTTTAAGTCACCGAATATTGGTACTATTCCCTACTCATCATGCAACTGTTTTCCAATCTATCCAATTTTGGTGAGGCTGAGACAATTGCGGCTTTGATATTCTGTTCTTAGCTGACAGGAGTACCACTTGCTGTGGTTGCTCTGCTTCTGTTGTTCTGTAGCCCTTCGACCTCGGAGATGCCTTGCATTATATGCGATTCCACATTCCTTGGTTTTATCTCTCCAACTGTAGCCTTTCTGTTATGTTCAACTAGCACATTGTTCTCCAAGGCACATTTGTTCATACAGCTACCGTTCACCATATATCCTTTTTCTTTTTTCCACCATTCCCTTCAAATTCGAAAGATGTTTGTACTTGAAAATCCCTGCACATCAAAAGTTTCTTAAATACTGGAACAAATCTGTCTAGCACCAACATTCATGCCATGTTCAACACACCAAGAGTGCATTAAGATAATTGAAATTTCATTGTCCAATTTCTATTGTTAATAAGAAATCAAACAGGTATTCCTAATGCAGTGACTGCTTCAACCAATATAGTCTGCAACTATTTCAAAAATATTTTACTTGGGCAACTGTGGCTCAGTAGGTAGAGCAGTTGTCTTGCAGTGGGAGGGGTTCAATTCTACCTACCTCCTCTTACATGTCATGTTACTTGCCACTGGGCAAGGCATTTAACCCCAAGTCTCCTGCCAGGCATGTAAATGCGTTTGTGAGTGCAAACGGGTGAATGTGGCTCCAGTGTAAAGAAACCATAGTGGTCAGTATGACTAGAAAAGCACTATAAATTCAATCTATTTTACAAATGTCTGTTACAAGATTATTTAGGGTATTTTTTGCCTTGTTGAAAGTTTACCTATTCCTTTAAAGAAGTCTGTCTTGAGAAGATCATTCGATTTCAATTTTACTCTTACCGGGATACATAAATTATACAATGAAGAAAATTTTAAAAGTGTTTAGATTTCCCTCCTTGCTCGATGACTTGCAAATAGTATCCTTGAGTTTAGTTTGTGTCCATGATGTTTTGATAATTGCAGATAAGACACAGGTTTTGCTCTTTAAATCAGTTGGATGGACATCAATTTACTATAAAAGACACCAGCTGTGATTTGTTTCTCTTATCTCTATGGATGGCTGTCTGCAATACGTGCACTCTAACTGGCGCTGCTGCCATCATTACTGGTGCTCCGGAGACAGGAGGGCGGACAGGGTCTCATCCAAATCCATCAGCAAGTCTGAGTTATACAGCCCTGCCCTACTCTGGACAGGCTCAAACGTAGAGTTCACTACAGTGGGAGGGGCACGGAGGGGCTACTAAATCATTCACATCAAATGGTGGCTTTAGAAAATCAATGCTTCAATTTTTTAATTTTTTATTATTTCTTTTTTTCTGTAAGCTCAGTTGCCAGGGATTGAGGAGAGGGGGTTGCTGAGTGAGGACGAAAAAGCGGCGAATTGTGAAAGGTGGATATCCTCTTCATGTAAATCAAGATAAAGGAGTCACAGAGGCATCGGTGAGGAGCAGGAGGCAATTACAGACAGCCAAGGTTTCATTAGCCAGGAATAACATATGGAAACAGTATATGTGGGGATCACACTGAGCCACATGCCCCATAAAGCAAACCCAGAGCAGTCACAGTGACATGAGTGGGGTCACACTGAGCCATGTCTGAACTCTAACCCCTAATCCCACAGGGGAAACCAACAACGGCTGTTTCCCGGGCTTCAAAAGCCTGCCTGTCCACATCCATTATCCAGCTAAAACTATAAAATAAAAACATTTGATACTGAGACTGATTCATGGGTTCCATATCTACCCCTAAAACTGAGAGATGAAGATGTGAAGCCAAACTGAGACTACCATAGATTTCAGGGCTATAATTTTTTTTTTCCCCTTTTCAGATTTTTTCTGGCTTGCTGTTTTAAAAAAAATTTAACACGTCACATCAGTTTACATCAGTTTGATTATTTTTGTTTTTGTGGTATGTAAAAAAGGCAATACCTAAAAGCTAGTTGTGACAGGAGGATGACACTTCTTTATTAAATTATAAGTTTCTTACATCGCCATTAATGAATATGGCCCACTTTTCTTTGCAGAATTGTTTTTAATTCACACCGACTCCCACGACTCCCGGGTGAGAGTAATGCGGGCTAACCAGTCAGCCAAAGGGATATCCCTGTGGCCAAGCAGCCAGGGCACATGATTGAACTGAGCCATAGTGACAGGACCTCCACACTGTCACATCTCTCCCTCTCTTATCACAAGCACGTCCTTGTGCTCCTGCGCAGGGTGACACCAATTTCGAATCCATGGACTTATTACCAGTGTCACATGGATCCTGCCAGCAACGCCAGATGTGGCAAGGTACACAACGAGGGCCCGGGCTGAATGTTTAGCTCGCATGACTCTCACCCCGGATCGAATCCCGCCCGGGCCCTCATTGTGTACCTCGCTACATTAGTTTGAATAGCTTTTGTTTAATAAATGACATAATTGTTTGAAAACTTGCCATTGCTTAGTATTGTCAGATATTAAAAGTTGTTTGGTGATTTGAAACATTTAAGTGTGATAAAAAGAAAAAAAAGAAAAATTCTGTAAAGGGCAAATGTATTTTAACAAGACTGTAAATGTATGGCTTTAAATGTGAATAAATTATAGAAAATCTGAAACTCGTCTAGTTTAACATTAGATTATTACATTTAAAATAGATTATTAGGGCAACAACATTATGTTCAAAGTGTGAAAAAAAGAATGTATAACAGTATGAAGATAGTATATGAAAAGACTTTGTAAAACCCGTCTCCATAGGCCTGTCATTTCTAAACTGGGTGTGTAGAACTTGAAGGAACTTGCTTTATTGGAAAGAAGAAACCATAACACATTTGTCAGCTGCCAAGGATGGAGGAGCCATGGGGAAATGTCAGGCAATTTCAAAACAACTGAAATGGATGAGTGCTTTGGATTTGTAATTGTAGAGAGTGGACTAATCTTTGCTGCTGGCAGGGTTAAATGAAAATCCTTCCTTTGTTTCCTTTGATTTGTTCTAAAATTAGGTTGATTGAGTTCTGTGTATCATTTGATAATACTAGAAAACATATCAGTTGCATTTGTCTTTGGTGGGGAATGTCTTCCTTTAGCTATAAAATACTTTTAAGTTGTGAAAAAGGCCAAATCTCATATGTTAGAACAAAAGAAAAAAACCTAAAATGACGCCAAAAATTCTGAAAGTTTTAAACACAAAAACACAAAAAAATATTCATAATTGCAAATTACATTCAACTTCCACCAGCCCTTTGTGACACAAAAACTTGAGGTGACCTTTAGGGGCTAAATTACTAAATTATTTGAAAAAACAAAAAAACTTTTAATGTGTCACATAAGTTTAGTGGTATTATAGATGGTATCCTTGTGCTAATGCAAAAAATAAAATTTGTCAAACGGAGACGGCCATGACATAATTGCTGGTAGAAGTGCTGGTTGATGCCCCTTAGGCATCAATGCAGCAATGCTGGTTAGAACTGGTGCAAAAATGATAAATATCTGAATGCAGCCAACCTTTTTGTGATTTAAACTTTTTTTTCTCATCACAAGCGATCATTGATCACAGTATCTATATAGCATATGAAACTTTTTTAGGGCTGAAAATGGCCCTGGAGCTCTGATAAATGGCCAAATAACTTCACAATAAAGCCCTACAATCGAAACACTTTTTTTTCCCTGTCCACTCATGGGCCATGCATGCTGATATGGCGGTTTACCCCAATGACCCTATAATAAAAGTAATAGTAATAGTTCTATAACCAACAGTTACATATTGTTACATCATTTAAATGGATGTGGATATGTACATTTTAGGGTGTGTGTCTATGGTCTCTGATGGATGATCAGAGCTTTGCCCAGACAGGAGTTTCTTCATTGAAATTTGCAGAGGAAAAGAGTTTGGAGGTGGAAATGACTTGAAACTCACTAAATCAAAAAGCAATGTAAATACGGTTTAGATTTTTGTTTGACAGCCCACAATTACATTTACATGTGGCTCTTTTAAACTGTTCATCTTTTAAGTCAAACTAACTTTTTAGGACTTTCTGCAAGCTGACCTTTCCTCATAAATATTGGACAACCCTGAGCATCCTCTTCATGGAACTCTCCTACAGCAACAGTGTTTTCAGTCAAAAGCTTCAACATTTTTACTGCAATACAGACTGCTACAGGAGATCCTTCCTGCACACAGCCAGTAGGATATACTGCAACTCTTTGAAAAATTAAATAGTATGAGCTACAAAAATAATTTTTATTTTATTTGTGATAATCTTGCAGCTGCAATGTTTGTTAGCTGTGTTAGCTTGTTTTTTAGCCAAGGCTTACCTATTGTGAAGTTATTACTGCAGATTGTTGCATTGTTACTCATCTTCTCATTTCAATCGCTTCTTCTGATTGTTTACAACACCTAATCATGTCTCTTTCTGCTGACTAAATGCACAGTAGTGCAGGGAGTGACATAGACCAATAATCCCTTTATCTGGCCTGCGAATGAGAAGAGATGTTCATATGGAACCATGGATTCAGTTCGGATCTGCCATCCTGTTCACGTGAGGAGCACTGAAGGCAGCGCAGGCTGAATTGCAGGATAAACAAGGTAGATAATCATCTGCATATGTAAATTGCATTTTTAAAAATGTATCACGATAATTCTATGAATTAATCGACCTGCGTTGACACGTTAACTTTGACAGCCCAAATAAATTTTAATAAACTCACTTGAAAAGCATTATCCTCTGGCAGGTAACCCACTGCATCATATAGCTTTAACAAAACTGAAACAAAAAAGAAAAATCACTCAAAATGTCCTGAACAAAAATTTTATATTCTTACAGATTCATTCATTTCTTCTATTACACTCTCAATAGTAGACAGTCTCACAACAGTGCAATATAATGCTGGGTATCTTTCCAAAGCAGGAGACAAGATAAATTATGCTCAACAACCTTTCCAATGTGATCTGCTCTCTCTGTTTTTTGTGTTATTAGTATCACTTCACTCACCTTGTCTGCCACAGATCAGAAGTAGATTTATATCTATGATTTGGTGTTCAGGCTCTATCAGGTGAGAGAAGGTGGAGACTGTGGTCTTAGCAGTTGAGCCAGCAAGCAAGAGAGATAATGGCCTGGAAATGGTTTCCTGCATCAGATCATGACTGATGGCACTTACTTTCTGAGACAAGGATGTATACAGTGGCTGTTTTTTGCTTTTAAGTTCCCAAACTTACAAAAGTTGTGCACTCACTCGATGGCACTGTTGTGAATTATACTTGGAGCTATGTGTGTGATGGAACACAGATGTTTCAGCCAAACTATGAATGAAATGCATCAAATCAGTAGTTTGCTGATTGACCAACTTATTTTAGACATAAAGACACAACAAAACAGACACTCACAAATGTTTGAGAGAGAGCGAGAGAGAAAACTATCACTCGACAATGCCTGACCCTGCATCTATAGGTAATATCACCGACTGTGAGGAAATAAAATGTAGCATAAATTAACTCAGTTAAGAAACAACATCAGGTTCTACAGTACCAGACCCATTTAATTATCGTGCTGTGCTTAAATTTACATTTACTTGATAAACAGGTGCTGACAGCATATTGAAGAGTTATGGGGGCTATTTTATATCGCTTCTTATAACACACCTCTTCTCTCTGGTCTGATATATTATATTATTATATTTTGTATTACTTGAAGTTTCATCCTGTTTGATTCTGTGATTGCTTTGATATTTCAATTCTGGGGTGGTTTATTTATTTCACATTGTGAGGGACCGAGTTGAATAAGTGGAGGAACCTCAGAGCTTCTTCAAACCAGGACTGGTTCTTTTATTTTTCCTTTCCCCAAAGTATATTAACAAAAATAACAGGCTCATAAAAGAGGTAAAATGGACAAAACTGAACTTCATTTAGGGGAGGAGCCAAAAACAATGACATCTGAAGCCCCGCTGCCCTTTGTACCACTGCTTCGGGAAATGTTCAGATTTTTCTGCAAGGTTTGACAGCAATATAAACCCCTCAGGCTCCATTGTGCAGGAGAGTTGCAGTCAGTTTGGAGTTTGGAAAGAGTTTTGATAGTTTGGATAGGAGAGTTTGGTGTGAGTTTATATAGTTTGGAGGTATTTTTGAAACTACAAAGACAGATAGTTTGATGATTTAGGAGAGTGAGGAGAGAGATAATGGAGCCAGCTAGGAAGGGGAGGATTTTCCCTGTGTGGAAACATTTTGAAGTGATAACTCCTAATAAGGTAACCTCAATGTAACATTATGTCAGACAAGTTAGATTTGCTTATTAAGAACTGGATTTTATTTTACCTTTTCTTATTTTATTCAAAGGTGAAGTGTTATTGTGTTCCAAGGAGTTGGGGTACAATAACAATACCTCATCCATGCTAAGGCATTACCATGCTTTACATGACAATAAGGAGCTAAATTTTATCAGGCTGGAAAACACCCTGGAATATTGGGAAAAGCAAAAATTACTTTACCCTAAATTATCATATTATAATAAAATTATAATTGTTTTTGTTTACACATTCATCTTATTTGCCTTATGAAAAAGTGTTTTAAAGGCTGGTGAGATGGTGTCAAATTTGCGTAAAACCTAAAACTTTGAGAAACTGCTATTTCTGAATGAAAATGAATAGTCTCCCCTGTTCTGTAAATCCTTGCTAGTGTTACACAATCATATTTAGTGTCTTTTGCCTAGTTCAACAAGTACTTTTAATTTTCCTCCACCTGCTTAAGCCAATGCCTTTTGCCTAAAGCGACAGAAAAAAAAAATTCTTACACAACCTGCCATAACATATTATACTATAATTTTTGGATAATTTACAGACAGAATACATTAAAGGGCCTACATCATGCAAAATCAAGTTTTTGGAGTTTTCAACCATCTTGTAATGCAATTTTCCCAACCAGAGTGCTCGCATGTCTGAGTAATCCTCCTTAATTCTGCTCTCTGAGCAGCTACCCATCCCTCTCCTGGAAAGTGTTCAAACTGTTCAACTAATGACATCACTAGGTGAAAACAAGCAAGTGCTAGAGTTGTCTGCACTGCCCCTGCAGGCAGAGCGGGTTACCTCTGCTAGAGTTCCAAACACACCCTCCTCCTTCTCAAAGTTAATTGCTGCTTCGGTTTTTGGCAGCTTAAAACACTTTTTTGTTGGATTTTATTATTGTCTCAGTGAAAACGCTTGTTTGGGTGCATGGATTATGGGATTTTATTCGACATTCCTGAAGAACAGCAGCTGGATCAAAGAACAAAGGTGGAAAGAGAAGTAAGTAGCTAAGTGCTAATGTGTGTTGGCCATTTATCAAGCAGCTTATGTGATCCTATAACAGCATTTTGTGGTAAATTAATTGATCTGTAGCATCTCAGAATTTTCAGTAAATGGTGGCAAACAATCCCCACAGGGTTTTTTATATACTTGGATAAAAAGATTGCTTGCAGGAATTAGTAATGTTGCTTTCGGTTTCTGTCTAAACCCTGGAGACTTAGCAACAGAAACCGAAAGCAACATTACTAATCAGGAAGTGGAGGAACTCTCAGCACCGGAAAGAGAACAAACAAACAAGATTTCAACAAATTTCAACAGAATTGGTGAAATACAGTAGTTGACTAAATTTGCGCACTTACATTCAGAACTAGTGTATTTCATCAATTTACAATAAACCCAAAGAAGTTCAATTAAATAAACGTACAAACTGAACCAAAAGGTACATGAGAGCTACCAAAGTTTCTTGTTTTGTTGACTTGATATGTCAAACATATTTTTTTATTGTTAGGACTATGGAAATGATTTTTTCATACAAGTTTACCCTGCCATTAGAATTTTATACCGGCCCCTGCTTTGCAACAACAACACAGTGTGGTTTACTTCAACAAAGACATTTGTCTTCCAACAAAATACATGACAATTAATTTACTCAAAATAAAACATTTTTGAAAAGTTAAAAATCCTGTGAAAGTATTTGCTTTAACCTAAACTTTAGAGGCAACAGTTAACATCAGGCAGTTGCCTTATTCCATAATCTATCTTTTATAACGCTGTGGAAGAATTTTGGCCTGCTGTTCTATGTAAAATTGTTTAATTTGCCACATTGTAGGGCATGAATAGCCTATTTAAGATTTTTATCTGATTTAAGTCCAGACTATATCTAAAAGTTATTTTTTTATTGTTTTGAGCTTTTTAAATCAGTAAGAAGGCCATTACTTTTTCATAAAAATGATTTAAAGAAAATCTATTGTCTATTAGACAATATATGCTGAACATATTAACATTTTTGACATATTTAAAATGTGCTTTAAATTCATGAAAATTACACTACCGTTCAAAGGTTTGGGGTCACATTGAAATGTCCTTATTTTTGAAGGAAAATCACTGTACTTTTCAATGAAGATAACTTTAAACTAGTCTTAACTTTAAAGAAACACACGCTATACATTGCTAATGTGGTAAATGACTATTCTAGCTGCAAATGTCTGGTTTTTGGTGCAATATCTACATAGGTGTATAGAGGCCCATTTCCAGCAACTATCACTCCAGTGTTCTAATGGTACAATGTGTTTGCTCATTGGCTCAGAAGGCTAATTGATGATTAGAAAACCCTTGTGCAATCATGTTCACACATCTGAAAACAGTTTAGCTCGGTACAGAAGCTACAAAACTGACCTTCCTTTGAGCAGATTTAGTTTCTGTAGCATCACATTTGTGGGGTCAATTAAACGCTCAAAATGGCCAGAAAAAGAGAACTTTCATGTGAAATTCGACAGTCTATTCTTGTTCTTAGAAATGAAGGCTATTCCATGCAAGAAATTGCTAAGAAATTGAAGATTTCCTACTCTAACCAGAGTAGAAAAAGAAGTTGGAGGCCGCGTTGCACAACTGAGCAAGAAGATAAGTACATTAGAGTCTCTAGTTTGAGAAACAGACGCCTCACAGGTCCCCAACTGGCATCTTCATTAAATAGTACCCGCAAAACACCAGTGTCAACATCTACAGTGAAGAGGCGGCTGCGGGATTCTGGGCTTCAGGGCAGAGTGGCAAAGAAAAAGCCATATCTGAGACTGGCCAATAAAAGAAAAAGATTAAGATGGGCAAAAGAACACAGACATTGGACAGAGGAAGACTGGAAAAAAGTGCTGTGGACGGATGAATCCAAGTTTGAGGTGTTTGGATCACAAAGAAGAACGTTTGTGAGACGCAGAACAACTGAAAAGATGCTGGAAGAATGCCTGACGCCATCTGTTAAGCATGGTGGAGGTAATGTGATGGTCTGGGGTTGCTTTGGTGCTGGTAAGGTGGGAGATTTGTACAGGGTAAAAGGGATTCTGAATAAGGAAGGCTATCACTCCATTTTGCAACGCCATGCCATACCCAGTGGACAGCGCTTGATTGGAGCCAATTTCATCCTACAACAGGACAATGACCCAAAACACACCTCGAAATTGTGCAAGAACTATTTAGAGAAGAAGCAGGCAGCTGGTATTCTATCGGTAATGGAGTGGCCAGCGCAGTCACCAGATTTGAACCCCGTTGAGCTGTTGTGGGAGCAGCTTGACCGTATGGTACGCAAGAAGTGCCCATCCAACCAATCCAAATTGTGGGAGCTGCTTCTAGAAGCGTGGGGTGCAATTTCTCCAGATTACCTCAACAAATTAACAGCTAGAATGCCAAAGGTCTGCAATGCTGTAATTGCTGCAAATGGAGGATTCTTTGATGAAAGCAAAGTTTGATGTAAAAACAATCTTATTTCAAATAAAAATCATTATTTCTAACCTTGTCAATGTCTTGACTCTATTTTTTATTCATTTCACAACGTATGGTGATGAATAAGTGTGACTTTTCATGGAAAACACAAAATTGTTTGGGTGACCCCAAACTTTTGAACGGTAGTGTACTTATTTTAGGTTTTGATTAAAATTGGAAAATTTCTCGGTTTGAGATTTTACAAAGACTTTGATCAAGAAGAATCAAATATCTATCTCTTGTTTGAAGCTGAATTGATGGTGTCTAGGAATAAATACTTTAAAATCATTCTTTGTTTTTGTACACACAGATGCATGATGTTTCAATCTCTTTTTTGGTGCATCACTCTCTTGCTTTTCCCACATTATACACATGAACAAGCAATGTTTTAATAAAATGGGGGGAATTTCTATATGTCTCGTAGGTAGTTCTGCTGTCAGTATAAATCAATAAAGGATTGTTTTCAGTAATCGGTGCCTAAAATTTGGAGTCCGTGCAGGAAAAATAGTGATGCCTTGAACAAAACTTTGTCAGATGCTCAAAGCAAAATTATTTGATTAAAGGAACTTGCACAATCAAGAAAACGCAAAGCAATAGTAAAAAATAAAAAAATTTTAATGATCAGTGGGTCAGAAATTGGCAGAAGTTTAAAAACAAACATGTTTTTTCCTAGCTAAAAATCACAGACATAATTGACTATGATTATTATTTTTTCATGAATCACCTACCAACACTGTTTAATATCTTAACAGAAATATGTAATTTTTAAAAAAGGACAAGGGAAGATGTGAGTAATATTGTCTACTACATAGGTACATTTTACATTTCTTATTTTATTCAATGGAAAGTATATAAATTGATAAAAGAATATCTTAGGATGGTAATGTATCTTGTCAAAAGATCCAAAAGAGCCAAAAAGAACATCTTAATTATATCCTGTATTTACATGCGGGCAAATAGATTTGGTTAATAGAACCCAAGACCACTCAGGTCCTCCAATGCTAGTCTACTAATCAGTAGAGCTGCCTTTGAGTAACTTACTGATAATAGCTACGTAGAATGTCAGCTGTTAGTACCTGGCTTTTATTGTCAGTTTAGTGCTGTTTTTATTTTATCCCCTAATCACCCAAAACGCCTTGAATTGCCTTGTTGTAAGCCCAGCCAGGTCAGCCTATCCCCATCAAATTTTCCACCCCCCACCCCCTCCAGAGTTTATCTTGTTAATTAAGAAAAAAAAATGCGTTTTTTTCTTTCAAAAGTTTATCTCAAACATTTAGAGAAATGCAGCTTTATCTTTTTGCATGTAAACTTCTCTCTTTAATTCAGAAAACTAGATTTTCTGGGCTGAAATTTATCCTGTTTATTTAAAAAAAAAAATATTAATTTATTTTTTTTTTTTTTATTGCTCTATCAAATTCCCATCAGTACCTTGAAAGTTTTACTTTAACAACCAATTGAAATTTTGATTTTCAATTGGTTGAAAATCCCAAATTCATCTTTTGTATTTCAGGCCTATTTACTTAAATTTACTTAAATTTGGCTGTATCAAGATAGGATCACAGTTTCATCTGCTAGATTGGGACTCTGCAACCTGCAGTTCTGGAGCTGGAGTTTTCTCTTTGGCTCAGAAAATATAATAAACAATGACATATTGTCCTATTTTTTTGTATGTTTGTTTTGTGGCCCCCATGAAATAATTCTGGTCCCACCCTAGTCCTGCTGCCAAATTTGGTCAGGAAATGCCACACTAGAGAGTACTTTTTAGACCTACCTATTTATGCCAGTCTGCTCACATGAAGATCATTAAATCAAAGTACTGATTTAATATTAATGATTGACATCTGCTGACCTGCCTTATTTATCCCAGAGGGAAATTAGGTGTTGTTGTAACTTACACTAATTTTCTTCAAGGAGTTGTAAATGCTGACGGTGGGCAGGAAGGGTCTCCTGTAGCAGTCTGTGTTACGAGAAACTACCCACCTCCTCCCAGTGTCAGAAGTCCCACTAAGGAAGGACCTAGATTAGATTTAGTTTCAAATGAAATGTTCTGACATATCTGATTTCTGTTTGCATATGAAATACGTTAGTAGCGTTTCATTTATAGTCTTCACAGCTTTCTGTCATGTGGTAGTCCTCAGCAGACTGGTGAGAAAAAAAAAGTAGATCATGGTTCCAGAAAGATCGGGCAGATCTTCAGATTGTTGGTGACGAGAGGAAGATTAAAAAATGAAAACAAATGAACACAGTTTAATTTCGATAACCTAAAACAACTGTTTTACTATTGCAATAGTCCCAGTATTTTTTTATACCTTATTCATGTCCACTTTTTTCATATTAGATATCAGATAAAGTTCAGCTAGAAATTTTATGACAAGATAAGGAGAGAGAAAACAACATTTAGTTGCAACAGTGAAGGGGGAGTGGATTTTAGATTGTTGATGATGAGGAAGGTTTGTAAAACATAAAAAATGAACACAGTTAATTGAAATAATTATACAAGAATGACACAAACTCAAGGCCAAAAAGACCTCTTCTCTGTTTTGAAGAAAATAAATAATTATGCCTATTTTAAAAAAACAGTCTTTTCACCACTTAGCACATTTTGTTTTTGGAAGCAATTTATTTGAGATACATTTTAGACCCCTTATAGGCTCACATCTTGGCTTTGGTCCACAATGACAGTAAATTGATTGAACCATGTCAGTGTCTGTCATATCATTGACTTAATGGACAAAATGATAAACATTTGGGCCCTTTTACCTAAGCCATTGTTTAAAATTTTTGTTTGGAATGCTAAGTTTGCACTGAACAAAAAAAAAAAATCACATGGTAAGCAAATTATTAAATTTTATTAAAATGTGTTTTGTCTTACCTTTAATAATGTATCTTTTTTAGTACATTAAAATATTGGGGGATGTTTTGCAGTGTTCTTAACAAAAGACATATCTTTGTTCAAACCATCAACAGATCTGTCAGGTTTCCGATATGGGTCCCCCCCAATGTTAAGCTCATTCATATGTCCCTGCCTGATTGCTATTTGCATGCCACCAAATCAATTCTGATACAGTTAGACAAGGAGTTTAGCATAGAGGAGTAGACACAGTTCCCTTAAATCCAGTGAGTTACAGAGACCTTGATCAAATACAATTTAGCACATGACCTTACACCTTGTCGTCAGTTCCTGGTTGGTCTCTCTTCTGATGATTGTCAAACCACAGAGGTACTCAACACTGCTTCTTCTAACAGGCTTCACCATCCAAGCTTGGACTTTAATCCACTGAGATTTATCCGATGGAAACCTATTCAACCGGTCTGTTTGCAAACTATTTTTAGACTAGAATGAAAAAAATGAAAATATTTAGTTTATTCTCAGCAATGAGAAGATGATCGAAGTATTTTTTTAAAAACACTTAAAAGCAGATTTGGGTGCACTAAAACCATTTTTTTAAGAAAAGTCAGTGGATAGATGAATTGAATAATTATGTACTTGTAAAAGGTACACATTTGACAGTCTAAAATTTTTGGACTGTCCTGCTTTACTAAAGGAAAAACATTTTCAAAATGTGAAGTCTTAAACATGTTTTTTGACGACTGTTTTTATTCAAAGGGTAGGATGGAAGTGAAAGTAAAGAATTACCGTGTATATTAACAGTAAAATACTGGCAGCTGGGTTGCTAGCAATTTACTGTAAATTATACAGTATTGACACTTCAACTACAGTAACATAATGCATGTTACTGTAGTTGAAGAAGTTAGTCAGTTGCAGCACTTTGCCTTATTTTATCAAATGTACAGTAAACTACTTGCAGCTTGGTTGCGCCAGTGGATATAAAGACAGCATTGGGCTGTCCTTGTTTAGTTTATTGATTTTTTTTGTTAGTATATATTATTACTTTTTAAGTTAAAAGTCCAATTGAGCTATTACCATTACTCTAATTTACTCTACTCAACAATTGGAGTAAATTACATATGCAGAAGTAAAAACTAGGGCCCAACTGATATGGGTTTTGGGGGTCCAATAGGATATAAAACAGTAGCAAAGGCTGATAGCTGATATAATGGCCGATAAATTCACCTCCAGTAAAATAAAAATAAAAAGTACCTGAAGCTTAAACCCTGCATTCACTGCCCATTTTGATGCTCACATATTTCTCCCTGGTCTATTATCCATATTCAGTACATATGTCAAAATATTTTTCATTGTTTAAATATCTTTAAGTTTTCTGCTCTGTTGCACATTACAACCTTGGTATGCCACTTTATCTGAAATTTTTATCTTAATAGCTGCACAGTACTCCGTTTTTGGAACTATGAGCATAATGTCTTTTTTTTTCTCCTGGACTCTTAAATGATGTTCTGTTCTTGTTGCTGTTACAACCAAATTTCCCCTTGTGGGACACTAAAATATTGTTCTGTACAATTCTACTCTACACACCAAAGAACAGTCTCAATGACTCACTGTGGATTCCAAATGAGGCATCATTTGCCACCCCTCCTCCAAAAAAAAAATAATAATAATATTGCCATTTTTTTTTACAGATAGCCGATAATATCCATAACCCACATATCAGCTGAAAATATCGTCCGGCTGATATATCGGTCGGGCCTTAGTCGAAACCCCCAAAGAAACATTGGCGTATTAATGTTATAAGCATAAAGTATGAATAAAAAAAGCTTTGCTATTAAATTTAGGCCTGAAATACAAAAGATGAATTTGGGATTTTTTAACTAGCAAAAGTATGTAAGTGAAGACACCTGGAAAGTGATCAATTACATAAACAAATATTTATTGACAAACATAAAGCCCCAACTGAAAAATGTCTTTGTAACACAACAAAAATATGTCACTCTAAAAAAAGAAGAGATTGGAGTGGCATACACGTGCATGATATTGTTTAGTCAACATTAACAGAGATCCAATACTCATCAACTTTTCATAAAATGTTTTTTATGAGTGTGTTTTAAAGATGGAAAAGAGTGTTAACTCAGACTTGCCTTAAATGAGACATTACAGTGGCTTCAAATAAAAAGGTCAAACAAATGAAAACAATTTTGAACATAATGGTCAGATAAATCAAACACTGCCTGTCTATACAATAAAAATTTTAGCTGGTACGCTTTACAGTTTTAAAAGAGGGGATGAAGGAGCTACAACAAACTGCACAAAGTGTGACAAGTGTGTATTAATTTGAAAGGTCACTTTAAATTCATGAAAACAGTATTTAACATTAAATGAGGCTCGGATTCCTCTTAGAGATAGACTTTAAGATGTGCCTCAGTTGCCACCTTTATTCTACTGACTTTTTTATGCAATACACTGAAATACAAAACCAAAAGTTTAGACACTCTTCTGAAAAAAATTGCTCTCTTGTTTATGCATCTCAATAATAAAGCATAGTGTAAGCATTTTAAGGAAAAATAGACATTTTCAGTCAGATCTTTTAAAAAACAAAACAAAGAAAAAAACTACACATTGAGAGTAAATAACCATGTGGATGGGAAGCGTCTTGTTTGAGAGTTTTTACTGACCTATATGAAATTCTACGGAAAGTCAACGAGCTGTGTCTGCCTTCGTCTGAATGATTGTCCCTGTCCTCCTGAAGACAATTGCATGTGTCGTAGGGACTCTATTTTGGGTTCATCCTAATAAAGTGCATAACAAACACAAAGCTCTAAGATTAATACTTGGTTAGGAATAAAACAAAGGAAAATGACAGAGTAAAAGGCTAAAAAGACAGAATGTGCACCACAAGCCTTACCTCTGAATGAATTTGAGTGTTGAGCCAGCCTCCACTTAATATTGTAGATTAAAGATGTAGTACACGGAAACAGTGTAGCAAGCTCAGTGACAAAGGTTGTTTGAATAACCTCACATATGATATGACTCTAAACAATAATCATCCAGTGTCCTACTGTTGTGATCTTGGTTAAGTCCAAATTAAAAAGAAGACATTTCTCAAATACAGATGCTTAATTGTGTAAAAGATTCAGGCATACAACTAAAAGTGCAGTGACAGAAAAAGAGTATTTGAAAATCAGCAAACGGATTATACATTTCAACTCTGTATAGGATGTGACCACCAAATACAGGATTCAGTTGTAGAGCCCTGTACGGGCCTATTATTTGGGCCCGAACCCGGCCCTGGCCCGAGGGGCTGGAGCTCCAGCCTGGCGCAGTCCGAAAGGTTTTCAGAATTCTCAGGCCTGAACCCGTATCAAGTCCCCCATAACAATTTTTTAGCGAGATAGAGTGCTATATTCACAGGGGATGTTCCAAAATTGAACCTGCCACTCTGAAAATGCTAACGCTCTGCAGTTAGAAAAAACAGCATTCTAATTTTCTGTGAATAAACGAATGGTTTCTTAGAGATCAAAGTGGACATAAAGTAGCAGGTTAAAATAGGGGCTCGGTTGGATCCGCCATATGACCGTTCAAAATGTCTCTTGAGATGTGATTAACCTGTTTTTTTGCTGTCATATGACCGCCTTGCATAACACACACTGAACAAACCTAGTTGGCTCAACTTGAAGGGTTGTAATATTAAACTTACTATAGAACGGAGCTTTTCCCTTGGTGTTGTTCACACTCTTCAATTCGCAATTTTCAATCTTTTTCTTTATGTCCGTCAAACATTGATTCCAAGCCAGATGCTGAAGTACTGCACCTACTGCGTTTGTAAATTAGATAAAGATACCACTGAGAAATTGTCTGTAGGAGTTGTGTTTTTTCCATTCCCAAAGCCAAAAAACCTCAACGTGAGCGATGCCTACACTGGATAAGAAAAGTGTCCACAGCCCCACATCCTCTCTTAGGTTCCTTCGGGTGTCGAGCAACTATTAATATTTTTGCGTCAATTTGTTGTTAGATATCATAGGTATTTTCTGGGATTTATTGAAAACCAAGCCCACCACCTTCAGGAGCGAGCGGCGATGCAGCTGCTTTATTGACACAGTTCTGGGTGAAGAAGGGACCATCCGCTTTAATGAAACAAATGTCCTCCTAAAATCCAACTTAAAACTAAGTTCACAACTAAGTTTCTTACAGCATGCAGACAACAAGAGCACTGAGTGTATCTGCCCACTCACCAAATCATCATCATATTTGCGGCAGCGTCATCATCACTGACACATGCGCTCTCCCTGCAGCTGAAGCGAGACTGTCAGAAAGCCTGACAGCGCTGCGCTTAATTCAGCAACTTGTATTAACCCCACTTTACATCCTCAGTAACGGTAACGGCATTGTAACGCTAGTCGTGCTTGACCATTTTTTTGTAGGACTTAGCAATAGTAACTAAGGGGGGCGGGGCTTGGCAAAAGGTCATCAAAAAATAAAAGGGCCCAAAGCCTGGCCCTCGCGCTATCGGGACCCTTGGGCCTAGGGCTCCAATGCAGGGCTCTATTTAGTTGGATATTTCTCTGAAAGAAAAGTCCAGGGTTTGTTTCCACATGTGGTCTTCAAAAATATGGCAATATTTTGTGTATGCAGAATACAATACTGTTCAGTTTTTTTGCACTATTTTATTGACTAAGAGGAAATACTGCACGTAATGCATTGTTTTCATACCCTATTTTACAGTTTTAATGGGAAACTTATTTTACGGTTGTAGTTTGGCAGATTTTTTTTTACATTTTTTTACACCAATTTCTTAGCATGTAGGTTTGGGGAATTCTCGCAATGTTAATAAAACAGTTTCCATTCCAAAAACGTATTGCTGCTCTTCTTTTTAAGAGATGTAAGACTCAAAATGAAACCAGAGTGCTTGTCCTGAATATGAGTGTTGCTGTTGAAGCCTTTCTAAGTACATAGTTGGTCAGCAAAAAGATGATTATGCAGCTGAAGTTCTTTGAAAAATATTTACTGACAACTTATTCAAAGTGGGTCACAGATGGACATCGACCAGTATGATACTTCTTAGAAAGTAGGCTAAGAACAGTTTTTGGGTATCACAGTATGAAAATAAAGATTGAAAGCACTTTTTTAATCATAATTTTACTTTAACAGCTACAGCTGCTGAGATAATGTATTGAATTTTACAATCATAATAAAGCTGCCACAGAGACAGTTTTTTCCCTAGGCCGTCTCCTTATTGAACACAATGAACACCTAATAGCCATTTTTCTGTCATACTTTTCTGTCTTCAAAAGTTATGTTTTTTTTATAAACTGATAAGTTGGGTTATTCGATCTGGTAGGAGAGAACGGGGCTGGTTGTCCCATGGGTTAGTTGTCACAATGCTTATTAAAGCCAGGGCACTGTGATTTGATTTTGATATTTATTATTATTATATTATTATATTATTATTATATGATATTTATTAATCTAGTCATTTTGCCCTATTAATCTTTTGATATGAACATACGTGAGTGAGAATAAATTTGGTCATTTCATGGGTCAGGTTAATTTTTCATGTTTGGTTTATTTTTGTATTAAAAGTTTTTAAGTTATTAGCTTTAAAACGTTGCTTTAAAAAAAGCTTCTACAACGATGTTTCAGGGTACCCCAAGGATCCGGTGAAGGTTCTGGGAGACAGAAGGACTCTGGCCAAAATAACATAATTGATGGATAGAGTTTCCCACTTGAAGATTTTCCTGAGCTGGAGAACTCCTAGGGATTAAAGACAGCGGACATTGATTGTTATTTATTCCTAAACCAAATATTTTTTTATTTTATTTTATTAATGACAAAAAAGTTACACAATTTCATAAAATCTTTCTTTTTTTTAATAAAACCTTACTGAAATTAACCGGGACAACCATCCCCAACATGAGGCATGTTTTCACAGTGGGTCAGGGTGTCTTTGACAGGTAATAATCTTCAATCACAATAAATTGGAAAAAAGAAAGGTGAAATTAATTCAAGACAAGATCCTATGCTTTCATTTAATCTTTTCTTGATTTAATGTCTTTCGAAATAGGCTATGTTCGGATGATGAGCAATATACACTAGAGCAAAAAAATGAGACAACCATTCCCAGTCTCCCCTAACCAGCTAAATTTGGCTTTTTTCTATCGTGCTTATAGTTTACTAAAGTTAGTATGTGGTGAGTGGCACTCCTTTAGTTTCTAAACCATGAGTGTTAGTGTTTTTACAACCATAAATATTTAAAAACAGGCCACAAGAATTAAAAAAGGGATGCTATGATACTACTTTTTCAAAATGATACAATACCAATACTTGCCATAACCGAGTAGCAATGCTGATACTTCTACCACGCAAAAACCTGCAATGAATTGGAAGAAATGTTTTCTTTTCTTCTCTGCATGTTACAAATTATGGTGAATTAAAAAGAAGAAAAATATATAAAGTACCATTAAGTATTGGTTAATAGTATTGATTAACTTTAACTGATGCCGATACAAGTACATTAGAATAGTATCAGGCCCAATACCAGAATTGGTTCAGGTGTATCCCTAATTGAAAGATCTTAAAATATAATTATTTAATCCTTGGGAAGAATATTAAAATAAAACCAGATCCAAATATGGACACTACGAGTTATAAAGTGTAATATGTGTGAGAATATTAGCGTAGAACATGTAGAAGTCACCCTGCGAGAGGACTAACACCTATGAATAAAGAACCAACTGGTAAAACAGAAATCCCCTGCAGCAGTTGGATGCACTTTGATGATTACCAAAAACAATACAGCTAAGTGTAACATTTTCCAGAATAATTAATAATTCAAGTAAGTGTCAGCAAGTAATGTATTTCCTAGATAAAATGTGATAACTCAGAGTGGCTTCCTCAAGTTAAATAAAGATTATCAAAGCTAAAAAATTTAGTAGTTGCTCAGTAGTTTGACTAGTACATAATTAGGAGAAACAACAAGTGTTTGCAAATGACTGTATGCCCAGTCTTGGTTGTTTTTTTAGCTTCTAACAGCTTCTGCTTTGTTTTCCATCTGAGCTCCAGGGCTATAATTATGTGGACATGATCAGATCCACTCTAAAACCCTGACCTCTATCACACTGACACATGTTTACATTGGCCAAATGTGAGGGAGGAAAGTGAGCCAGGAACCTGCTTGTCCCTTCTCGCCTTACAGCCTTATTTACAGTCATCTCCTACAGCCTTGATTGATAGCAGCCATCTCATTAACACCACAGCAGTCTAAGGCCTTCAACCAATGTCCTGTAGACACATCCTCTCTCGACTAGACTGCTGTGTTGTGATTAGATGTCCCCCTGAAAAGCAACTGCACTTCAAAGACAGAAAAAAAAAACACGACACATACAACTTTGTTGCCTTGACATTATTTCCAAAAGCACAGGGAGAAAATGTATAGAGGCAAGTGGAGAAAAGGGCATGGGAGAGAGGGTAGGAATAAGGTGTTGGTTGTGATGGGAATGATTTATTAGTGTAGCAGGACACTTAATAATTATTTAACACGCACACACATAGATCACCTTTACAGTATTTCTGTCAGGAGACGGCGCGAGAATGGAAATGATATGTGATTGATGCCAGGAAGCACAGGCACAGCCCAGGGGGAAAGCAGTGCAAGGTCTTACTTATAAAAACATCAATCAGGGAGCATGGTCTGTGAAACCGCGGGTTGTGAAACACCACCGGGTCCCCCACCCCCAGTCTTCGCACTGTGAACCAGACTAGCCTCAAAGAAAAGAAGGACTTCGTTGCTCACTTAATGATGACCCTGACAACATGCATGGCTGAAACTGAAGGAAACATCTTCCTCCACTGTTTACCATAGATGGAAACAATGTACACATCACGTTTATATTATTATAAACCTAATATTAATACTGTGTGTGGAGAAGGGATTCATATATAAATTGTGTAAATGTTTTAAGTTACAGCCTGTATATTCTCAAATCCAGGATAGGACAGAGAAGCTTCTGGGGTTTACACCACATGATTAAAGTGAACAAAAGTACAAGATGTAAACTGTGCAGAAAATGTAAAATTAAATTCCATCAATTCACTATAAGCATACGTGCAAAACTAACACACAAGAACATCCACATGCAAACTGCTTTTAAAAGCCCCTCAATAAAATCAAGCCAAGTCTGAAGCAACTCTCGGAGCTCTGATTCTGTCAGCGCTTCCAGCGTGAAAGAAAAAAAAAAGTCTCCCATTCCTGTGTAGAATTGGCTTTGCTTGTAAAGAAAAGAGATTATGATTCTCAACCGTATCTTGGGATTATGGGTTGTTTATTTTTTTTTTAGGCAAACGATGAGAAGTATCTTCCTTCCCTTTGAATTTTGTTAAGGAAAAGAAACAACCTTTTTTATAAGCGCTATGACTATTTTAGTCAGCTAACATTTGTGGCTGCACTGCCAAATTCATACAGCTTCGGCCAAACCAGGAATGTCATTTTCATTTTGGGCTTTGTTTTTTGTTTTGCTTTGTTTTCCAAGGGGAAAAACATTTAACACTTAATGACAATTAGGTCTGAGTAATAAACCCAAAAATTACAGATACCGAAATGTATGACTATAACTGACATCCTTCTGCCCATGTCAGTATATCTGATGTTTAAAAAAAAAAAGTGTTTTATTTTGGTGATGCTTATGTTCCTTTAAAGGAGCAGGAGGCTGGATTTCTGAAATAAATTATATTCATGTTCAGTTTTGTAATTGTATTGGGTATGAATCATTTTAAACTAGGTCAAATGAGCCTACTCATGTGTAATCCCATTATCTTGAACAGCCTGTGTGCTGCAAAAAATCTTACACGCAGATGCGACATCAGTCTACGATTCTTGCGGGTTCTCGATTTAACAGGAAGAAGGAAGAGAAAGAACCCAGACTTCAGGTGTGGTCAATTAAACACTACTTACTTCATCGCTAGACATGTTGCTTGTTGTCGTACATCTGGCGATGTGCTCAATGTGTGTTGGCCTGAAAGTATGGCAGGTCACTGATTTTTTTTTTATTTTTAATGCTTGCTCCTGGGGTGGCTGCAGTTATTCGCAGCGCTAGCCGCGGCAGTCACAAAAAATTAAATTTCTTCAATCCGGCCTTGCTCCTATAGGATGCCACAGCCATACTACGTAAAACCTGGATAGGGTTGAATTGCATAACTACATGGAGTCACATGACTCCACCCCTTCCAGCATTGTTGTCAACTTAGCTACTTTGTTGCTATATTTAGGTAGTTTTTAGATGTCTCTTGTGATTTTTATTTTGTTGTTGTTGTTGTTAAATTGACAAACCTAGTGACTTTTTGGTGTTTTTAAAGACTCTGATGTAGGAAGATATCCTTGTTACTTTCTCACCAAACAGCAGTGCTGCTGTGGGCTTCTCTCCTGACCCAGACTGTTTACAGCAGGCAGGCATCACGTTTCAGTCCTGCCCACCCAGGTTGAGCTGCAGTCAAAGCAACTGTTAACGCTACCTCGCCCACAGCAGCTGCTGGTTGATCCTACCCGATGTATGCACAAGCTGTTTTAATGATTCTAGGTGAATATTTAAACATTCTTCAAAATTTTAATCTTTTAAACCAAATTGTTGTTCTTGGATAAAAAAAAACAAAGCACCCCCAAAACTCAAACCTTTTCTGGTGGGTCTGGCTACCATTGCAGGGATTTCTGTGATCAATAAAGTTTGATTACTTCAGCTTCACTCAAGAAGCAATGGTTGACAAAAAGGGAGTTTTGTTTGAACTAAAAAGATTTTACTAAAAGTGCTGCTCATACAATACTCTAATAACACATGTAGACAAATACCACAGTCTGTTTTGCTCTTCCTTGTACCTCCTGATGTTTAAAATTGCCAAAAAAACTATATTAGGTCAACCGGCCTTGCAGTATAAAGCATCTAGTGCCAGGGCATACAAAAGCTGCATTGGATATTGATTACACCCACTATATAGCACCATTCTGCTGGATTAGGCTGACCAATCAAAGATTTGCAGTCTCAGTTGCATTTGATGAATAGTTCAAAAATTGACCTTCACTCTGTCCGTGCTTGCGTGAGTGACAGACAACCCTTGCGTCGACTAATGATGGTGTTGTGTGTCTCCGTACCTATGCAGATGGAGAAGTATAAACTTGGACAGGTTTAAATTAATTCAACAATTTTTATGGTGAAAAGAGACAGTGATTCAAATGTTTTTCATCAGAAAACAATACAAATTGTCATGGTGGTTGTATCATCCTTAGAGGCTGTTAAACAGAAGGTGATGCTGGTGATTTTGCATTAATGAGGTGGGATAAAAAAATCAATGATGACTACTGCAAAACAAGTTGTCTGTGAAGAATGATCCAAAATATTCATCAAAACTAGTTTTGGAGTGGGTAAAGCAGGCTAACAATAAATTGCAACATCATTCTGCAAGATCTATGCTGGAAAACAACAAATTCAAATAAGCTGTAGCATTTGTTCTAAGAGATTAAATAAAGTATCCAATTAAAATGCTGCCAGAATGTCGTTGAAGGCAAGTTGCAAGGGGACATCATCAAATCATTTTAGGTAATGCATTTGTAACGTTTCCTGCATGTTTAGAAAACATATAAAATACATTTTAACCTGTGCACTGGTTTTAAACATTACTGCAATTGTATGTTGAATTATCAATCTGCAGCTACCCAGGGTTTACCCTGTTTTTCATCCAATGACCCAATGACAGGAGATAGCCACCATAGACAGTGCATGGAAGGATATAATATCTGTCCACAGTAAAAATAACTAGAAACAGTCATTATAGATGAGAGGATGTAAACATCTGGCCATAATGTGTTTATGTAATCAAAGTGTTGAGTTTCAATACAGAATACACTAGACAGAAGTGTTCTACAAATAGAAAACTTTTTTTTTAACTTTTAGAGTTTGTAGTTTTTCTGTCTGTAAACATTGATTGTCGAGCTCACCACCCACTTTGTCATGCGAGTCATAGAGCCTCTAGGTTTTGTGTTTCTTTGTAGAATTATTTACAAGGCACTATTCTGCTCATTATTTTTACTTTTAGAAAGGTCATTTGTCAAGCCTCTTTTAATTGGGTTATTTTTCATGGGACAAACACAGCCCTCTGGAGAGTATTTCATTTAACATGTTGATAAGCACCTGAATGTTCCTGTGTTTGGCTACTATTGCACGAGGGCAATGGTGAGTCTGGAAATATTAGAGCATAAAAATGTGCATTTAATGCTCTGACGCCCCAGAAATTGACATGTCTTTGGTAGAAAAAGGTCTCAATGTAGTGCCTGTTTCGTTTGGAAAATTTAATAACTGCACATATTTCCCTCCATGGGGACATTTGTAAATTTAGTTTAATGGATTGTTTTTGTCTTTCTTGTTCTGACCATTTCATTGGAGACTATCTTAAGAAAAAATTAAAAAGCACTTACATTTCCTCATGCCAACTATTTGCATTGCATTACAGTGCAGGTGCAGTGGCTAGGGTCTGGAACCATGCTAATGAACAACCTTGTTTTAATTAACTTCAAGTTAAAATGGCGTGAAATTGAAAATGATTATTGCCAAAGTAAACATCCCTAATTAGGAAATGAGGAGTGTAAGTAAATTATTTGATAAGTATTGTTTATTTGGAGCTGTGCATCACCTGGTTTGGGTTAAGAGGTAATCTCCACTGCACAAACGGAATATTCTATGGCAGACGATCTCATTTTGTCTTAAGTGAAAAAAATCAGTGTTATGACTAATTATTTTTAGATTACTTTTTAAAGTTCGGCTCAATCTGGACTTTCTGCTTTTTTAATGTTTGCATATGTACTGCACCCAGCAGAGAGCCATAGCACTGATCCGCACTCCAACATCACAAATGAGTAGGGATGTAGCAACACATTTAGCTCATAAAACCAAATAATTGACGGTTTGGGGTTCACAAGAACAAAATAAAAAAAATTATTTTGGGAAAAACTGAGAATTCTTTTTTACTGTGGTGTGTTCTTTTAATAAAAAGAGCAAATCATTTGGAAACATAAACTGTGTTTAGTCCAGCTTTTACTAGAGTATATATAACAGTTTTTATTAAGGTTGGGCCATATGATCTTAAATCAATATAACAACATATTAGGCATTTTACCTTGATAACAATAAATGAACAATATCCCAACAACAAAAACTGTTTTTTTTCTATAAATGGGGCAGCGACTCCTCTTCCTCCTCAACCGGCTCTACCTTGGATTCAATATTTGAATCCTCCTTCATTTACTCATCGTCTTTCATTAGTCCCTTGTTGTTACATACTGGATTGCAGTGTTTCCTTGGCACAGGAAGTAGCTATTAGCACTCCAAACAGTTGCTAGATGTGCCAAATGATGGCATTGCATCATTCAGATATTGTGTATTTAATTTTAATTGAGCCTGTAGAAAAAAGGGAATCTTTTTTCAATTCTGTTCAGTTCAATTCAAAAATACTTTATTGATCCCAGAGGGAAATTAAGTGTTGTCGTAGCTCATTACTCACATTCACTTTTCAATAAGTTGTTGTAGGTCATGATGGCTGTGGGAAGAAATGATTTCCTGTAGCGGTCTGTGTTGCAGAGAAACTGAAGAAGCCTCCGACTGAAGATACTCTGTTGCTGTAGGATAGTCTCATGAAGAGGATGCTCAGGGTTGTCCATAGTTTTTTACTTTTTAGAAGAATCCTTCTTTACATCATTATCTCCAGTTGTTCTACAGTCGACCCCAGAACAGAACCAGCCTTCTATATCAGGTTGTGGAGCCGTTTTAAGTCCCTGGCTCTGTTGCTGCTACCCCAACAGATGATGGACGAAGATATGACACTCTCCACAACAGTAGAAGATTTGCAGCATCTTGCTGCAAACCCTGAAGGATCCCAGCTTCCTCAGAAAGTACAGTCTGCTCTGTCCTTTTTTGTAGATGGCATCACTGTTGATTCTTCAGTCCAGTCTGTTGTCCAGGTGAACTCCGATGATGGAGACAGTCTTTGACTTACTTCTTCTCCATCTCTGATACACCCGACAATTGCAGAGTTATCTAAGTATTTCTGCAGATGACAGGTCTCCGTCTTATACTGGAAGTCTGAGGTGTACAGAGTGAAAAGTAATAGTGAGAGTACAGTCCCCTGTGGTGCTCCTGTGCTGCTGACCAGCTGGTTTGACACACAATCCTTCAGTCTCACATTGCTGTGGTCTGTTTGTCAGGTAGTCATTGATCCAGCTGATTGTTGAGGCCTCCACCTGTGTCTTCAGGAGTTTCTGACAAAGCAAATCAGGGTGAATTGTGTCAAATTCACTAGAAAAATCAAAGAACATAATTCTCAAAGTGCTGCCTGCTTTGTCCAGGTAACAGTGAGTTGGTTGAAGCAGGTTGATGATGGCATCTTCAACACCAACTCCATGGCGATAAGCAAACTGCAGGGGGTATAGTTTGCTTACTCAGATGGGGCAACAGGAGTCTCTCCATGACCTTTATGATGTGGGATGTCAGAACAACAGGTCTATAGTCATTGATGACTGATGGGTGAGTACAAGTACCAGCGACGGGATTTCATGGGGAACTTGTACTTTGCAGCAAATGAGTCCAACAAATCACTCTGACCACTCTGTTGTCATATTATTTGACAACGCAGATGTTGTGGTTCCCCTCCACTCGAACATCAAAACTTACTCACCCCTTTTTTTCTGGCTCTTCTCATCTACAAGGTTGGAGTTGGGTAGGCCCACCTGTCTCACTGTTCCCACATAATGGATTCCATGCTCAAGGAGCTTGAATACCAGTGGAACACAGGTGAAGTAGTTGTCTGTGTATATCTTGTAGTGACCCTCTAGAAGAGTGGAGGCAAGCTTCATCACAATATCACCTGATAGTCCAAGTTTAGATTTGGCTTGTCGTATTCCATTGACACTCCCTTGGTACACATCAAAGTCACAGAGCATGGCAGGAGATTCCAGTTCTCACCCACAGTTTGAACCCCCATTGGTGTGGCTTGCCGCGCATATATTGCTTGATATTGCTGAATCTCCCCTTGAAAGGAATCCTCATTTCATCCACAGAATTGTCCTCTTTGGGTACCACCTGCAGGCATCTCTCCCTGAATAAATTCTGCCATGGTCTGAGTTTCCAGAGTTTGTCCTTCTTTTCCATATCTGACACAGTCAATGTGTTTAAAAAGTGAAATGAAGTCAACAGAGATTGAAATCTGTTGCGGGACATCACATCAGAAACAGGGGTGTACCGTGTGTCTGTCTCCCAATACATGCGGACTCCAAGCATTTGCATTAGGCCCATCTTTAGGGACATGCTAAGCATCTTCTAATTTTCCTTACTATTGGTGTTGACAGATGTTCCACTTTTTTGCAAGCTGTACTCATTTGTGTTTCTTGTCAGAGAGTCAATCATGTCTTCTGTCACAAACTAATTGAAGTATGCCAGTGGGGTGATGAGGGAGGTGGCACCATTGGTAATTTCTGAATCAGAGAAATTGGTATTGGGACTGATAAAATTATTTTTCCGCCAGTGATGTTTCAGCCACTGATGGGCACAGTGTGTTTTATTGGTTGGGGCTTGACTTCAACATAATCTTTGGCTGGGCAGTCAATGGGTTGGTGGTTTTCTTCGTCCATTTCACCTGCATCTTCATTCTCTGAGTCACTTACACCAGTGTCGTCTGAGTCCATTTCATAATCGCTCTCTCCATTTTGGACTAAAGCAATCAAATCCTGCACACTGAATAAAATACCTTTCTGCGCTGGTGGCATTTTAGAATTTTAAAAGTAATGAAGTTAAATATGTGAATATTACATATGGGTCTTACAGTAGATAGACTGAAAGAATAGACAGGGTGGTAGACCATGTGGGTAAAAATATAAGTATTTCTATTAGCATGCCCATAAGTATTATAATTTCAATGAAGTGATAATCAACATTTCACTACATTCAAACAATACTGTCTATTGCACCTATATTATGCTCTCTACTTATCATACTAAAGGAACACATGCATTACAGGTTCACATTTAAGACCATTCGCACCTGTCCCTGGACAATGCAACAGGCATCCCAAGAATTCCAGAACATTCAGAATCTGTTTTTCTATCTCCTAATGCTACTAACTGCTGCTTGGGCAACACTCAGAAAATTGGCTTAGGACCATTTAGACGTTAAAACAAACATACAAAAAACTACAAAGATACAGGGAATTTCAAACACTGCTATATTTGCTGAAGTTTCAAATACCCCATACAATTTATTCATGTGTTTAATTATGTTCTAAGCTAAACTAAGTTAAAAAAAAGCAGAAAAACTAATTTAGAGCTTAGTTACAATGAATCGTGTAACACTACATTTCTACTACATTTTTATTTTGTGATCACTTGAAAAGTGCAGCGTCCTTATGTAATGTATGAAGTGAGCAGGATATTTTGACTATCACTTTGACCCAACGTTGTAGAATTACAACATACATAACAAGCTCTAAATCAAATTTGAAAGTTTTCCAAAATAACTAAATATGTACATGTTCTAGACATTGTAATAAACACCTATATATATATATATATATAAGCAAATTTACTTACTTCAATCCTGACAAATCTGGTCATGCAAAAAAAGGAGGTGAGCTCAGCAGGAAGTTTGCAGGTAGAGTGAGTTCATGGACCTATAAACACTTCTTCTATCCAATAGCATTTTGAGGACAAACAATACAACTCATTAACTATGTAATGTTGAGAGAAAAATACATTTGCAGGCATTTATTTAGAATTGTTCAAAGTGATGTTGTAAATTTGCAACCGTGGGTCTTACAGGTTCACTATGCAACATGGGCACCAAAGCGACATCTATTGTTTCCAGATTATAGTCGCAACAACAAAACTTAATTTTAAGATATGAACATGCCAGGTTCGTAGCCATGACCAGCCACCATCATGTCCAGTGACAAATCTTACAGGGTAAGGACTATTTTGTACTTATAAGTTTATTTTTTATCAAAATATTTTAAATCTAAATACTAAACAAAAAATAAATATAACAAAATATGGGTCAAAGGCCACAATACGTTTTTGTACCTGTCCTCTAGGCATCTTATTTCGGAGGCTGAGAGGGTGTTTCCTCCACTCTTCCTTTGGTGATGATATCTATATAAAAGTCATCATGTATATGTGGCACTATCATTTAAATTAGTAGATAAAAATAGTAGCCCCCCATCTTATTTTTATATTAAAAGCGATTTTCTGGTGTAAAATAACCACTCTCAGTCAAGTTTGCCATTTAAGCATGTGGGAAAGGTTCCGCCAGCAGAGGGCGCTTGGTGCCTTTATTGACCAGTAGCTGACGGCCTGGCAGAAGAAGTCAGTACGTAGCAGGTGAGAGCAGATTGCGCACCGAGTAGCTCAGGCTGAACTGCTGTTTTCTGTTTCTGCAGGTAAGCTGGGTCTTAAATATTAAATATGCGATAGACAATGGTAGGTATAGTTCTAATGTGTTTTATGGTGTAACGGATGACAGGTTAGAAGGTGTAAACATATTTTTAGGCGTCTGTAAAGGTGCTCTGCCGCCATGTGCTTCTAAGATGGCGGACTCGTAGTCCGTGGCGGTTGTAGTGGTGAGTCAAAGTACGGTTAGATGTGTTTGTATGAGGGAACATGTCTGCAGAGAACTGTATATAGTGCCATTATAGCATTAGCTTGTAGCCGGAGCCTGTACGGATAAAGGTAAATTGGCAGTATCATAAGATGTTGAAGTAAATTGATAGGCTAAGCTAAATGAATAAGCAGGCTAGGCTAGGGAGCATATGGATTAACCCTATAGCAGTGCTGATGAGGTTGTTAGGGTGTGGAGAGTCTGTATTAGTCAGTTTATTTCTTGGTCAGAACTGCACCTAATACGTTCAGGATAATCTGAAAAAGGCGTAGAATGTGTTAGTATATAAAGGTAAAAGATGAGGGATGTATTAAAATGCATTTAGTTGAGGCGGATTTAAATCGATAAATACAGTTCATAAGTGTGATAAATAAATATATAAATATAATTAAAAAGTAGTTCAAAACTGGTTTAAAAACCCAATGCAAGCACTCTAAAACTAAACTGTTGGAGCTCATTATGTTGTTTCTAGTGACACATTTTTGTGATATCAGTCAATTCATAAGTGATGCTTGTGTATATAAAATTGTTTAAATACAGAAAATGTAAAGCTATTTGCTATACTAGAGACTGTTTCAGTATCACAGATATATTGTTTTACAGTAGAGTTGTACACTTTATTTTTGTTGTAAAATCAGAAGAAGTCAGTACGTAGCAGGTGAGAGCAGATTGCGCACCGAGTAGCTCAGGCTGAACTGCTGTTTTCTGTTTCTGCAGAGTTTCTGCAAAAATAAATATGTTGCACCTAAGATGAGTTGGCCCATCATTTTCAGCAGTGTAACACATACTTTAAAATGTACATAAATATGCGACAGATTTCACAGCGTGCGTATTTGACTAAGGTGTATGGTTGGAATCCTATGTCAATACAGAAAGCTAGGTAGAACAGTCTGTATAACAGTCACTGACTGCACCATTGAAGGTAAGCCTGCTGTAGTGTACAGAACAGGAGGATTTTAATCGGTGTAGAGGTTGATGGGTTATGATCATTGCTCTCATATCTAGGATCAACGTCTTATAATAAACACAAGTATTGCAAAGCTGTTTAGCCGACAGTTAATGTTAGCCATTAGCAAGCTATTTTACCTATCCATAAGAAACTTCACCTTTTCCATGTGCATTTTGATGCCATTAAAGTTTTTCATTTATGTCCATCTGTTGTAGGCTTTACCTAAACTAACTCTGGTTTTAGATCTTGTAAGGACGCTCCTCTTCTGGGAAGGATAACAAACTCTATGGGGCTCAGACACAGCAGCTTGACTGCTCCAGGTTGTTGTTTACAAAAGTATTTGGCAACCCTGCATTGGCTGCAATACGTAAATATAAACATAGTATCGTTCCGATAAAAATAAATCTTTTAATATGTATTTAGGCAAAAATATAACTTTTAAAAGAAATTGTTTACTTTCATTCTGCAAACCTCTAAACACCCCGTGGAGGAAATACTTTTTTTAAATAGATGGCTTTTAAGAAAAATTTTCCTTATTCAACCTTTAAATATATGAGCATCTAAACATTAATGGCCGGTTTGAAAAGTTTCAGTCAGGTTTTATAGTTCATCATAGCACTAAAACACCACTGATAAAAGTTACTAATTATTTTCCCATGGCCTCAGAAAATGGACTTGTGTCTGTTCTGGTCGTGTTAAGCTTGGTTTATGCTTGCCGCATGAACATTCCGCGCGGAAACGAGACGTGTGGAACCGACTGAGACGCCTTGGAGCAGCATTTATACTTTCTGCAGCTTGTCCCTGCTGTACGGTGGCCTGGAAGCGCAAATCAAAATTAAATTTTTACCGAAACCCTTTTACATTTTTACCGAAACCCTTTTACATTTTTACCGAAACACATTTACATTTTAATGCGAAACAAAATTACATTTTTACCAAAACAAAATTACATTAACCTGAAACATGTTTACATTTTTACCAAAACAAAATTACATTTTTACCCAAGCAAAATTACATTTTTACCGAAACAAAATTACATTTTTATCGAAACAAAATTATATTTTTAACGAAACATAATTACATTTTTACCGAAACAAAATTACATTAACCTGAAACTCTTTTACATTTTTACCGAAACAATAAAATTAAAATTTGTGATGAGTAGAACACAGCAGAAACAACACCCAGTGATGAATCAGTCTGTCAGATTACAGACAAAATTTGATGGGATCAGCTTGATATAACTGACTGCATCAAAATAGGCTCATTCATTACTTACTGGGGTGGCTTTCATGTTAGCCTCCTGAGCTGTAAAGTGTAGTATGATAGCCTGTTGATTTTACAAAGGAATACTGATTGGACCTCTTTTTATTTGGTGGACACTTTAATGATGAATGGAGTTTTACAGCTCTATGTACTGTACATCTATGTGAAGACAACATTCGTAATTATTATGAGGAAAACTTAACTGCCTAATGTTTACACATTACATTTTACACGTTGAATCTTGCAACATACTATTCAGTAATTATCAGGAAACAAGTAAACCTCAACTTCAAAAAGCAATCATTAGTGGTAGATCCAGTTTCACTTTTAACAACTACATTTCCCTACTAGACTTTGAATGACAACACATTTTCCACAGTGAAGTGCAACATGATGAAAGACAAATCAACATAGACTAGCCGATTTGACGTGTTTACAGAAACTGACTACCTTTATCACGTACTGTATATTTACAGCAAACACCGACAAAAGCTTAGAAAGAAATCTTATCGTCCGATTTCTCTTATCAATGTGGATCTGAAAATAATTTGCAAAGCTCTTGCAAGAAGGATAGAGAAAATAACACCTCTAATAATCCACCCGGATCAAACAGGTTTTATAAAAGGTAGGCTCTCTTCCACAAATTAACGTAGATTAATAGATTTAATAGATTATTCCCACTGTAAAAACGTCCAAACCAATATATTATCTTTAGATGCAGAAAAAGCATTTGATAGTTAACTGGAAATTTTTATTTGCAGCCTTAAATAAATTCGGATTCAGTAATTCTTTTGTAAACTGGTTAAAAATATTATACAGCTCACAAACAGCATGTATTAGGACCAATAATCAAACATCATCAAGGTTCTTTCTTCAGAGAGGTACCAAGCAGGGATGTCCACTTTCTCCGTCCCTCTTTGCTATTTTTATTGAACAATTAGCAGCAGCAATCAGGCAAAATAATAATGTTAAAGGTATACAATGCAACAAAATACAACATAAAATCAGTTTATACGCAGATGATGTACTACTTTTTCTACAGCATTCACAAACTTCCTTGTATCAGGTAATTGAGTTAATAAAATCTTACTCAAGAGTTTCAGACTATTCCATAAATTGGTTAAAATCTACAGTCCTTCCTATCAACTGTTCTTACCAGAGTCCTGTTGCTTTACAGCTCCGGTCGGGAAATATTACATATCTAGGTATCCATATCTCACCAAGACTGGCAGACTTATCTAAGCTAAACTACGTCCCACTTTTAAAAAAAGTGGAAGATGATCTGGCAAGATGGAAATCCCTTCCAATATCACTTATTGGAAGGGTAGCTACAATAAAAATGATGGTTTTGCCTAGAATCAATTATTTATTCTCAATGATCCCAAGCAAACCATCACCTGATTGGTTTAGATCTCTGGACTCTTCTGTTTCTAAATTCCTTTGGAAAGATAAACCCCCACGTATCAGCTTAAAAACACTACAGAAGTCCAAAGATAAAGGAGGTCTAGACCTACCAAACTTTCGTCATTATTTCTTAGCCAACAGACTCCAATACACATCAAGATGGGTAAAACACAGTTATATCGATGAGTGCTGGGTAGATGTAGAACAGACACTATGCAATAAGATAAAACTTTCAGATCTACCTTTTGTTAGCTCAAATATAAAACAAAATGAATGTTTCAAAAGTATAAATATCAGCTCCTCTCTGACAGCTTGGTGGGAATTTCTTAAAATGACAAAGACCTCACTAGTCCCATGCAGGCGTACACCCATCTGGAATAACCCGGATATCTTACAAAAAAAATGCATGATTAACTTTCCAGGCTGGAGTTGTAAAGGAATTGAATACCTGGAGCATATATTTGATGGAACAGACTTTATCCCCTTTAATACATTGGTTACACAATTCGGAATTAACAAGAATAAATTCTTAGAATACCAACAAATTAAATCAATTATAAAAAATAAATTTAGGCTCAATACAGTTGATTTACAAATTCCAGGAAAAGTTTTAGACTTCCTTAATCTTAACCCTCCCAAACTGCTATCTAAAATATACAAAAAATTAAATAGAATAGATGAATCAATAGCCCTTTCTATTTCAAAATAGACCAAAACCTCTGGTCTCAAATTTCATTAAGAACCTTTAAATTTCTTAAAAATCCTAATCTACGATTAATACAATATAAAATCCTTCATAGAGTGCATTATACAGGGCAACGGATGTTCAAGATGGGTTGTACGCCGTCTGATACCTGCCGGCTGGGGGGGGGCTGTGGTCGGCCGGTGGTTGGCGGGCGCTGCTGCCCTTTCCATCTCCCCGGGCTGGTTCTTGTCGCTTGCTCCCCGGTGGCCGCTTGCCGCGTCCGGGCGTCGGCGAGAGGCCGTGGCGGGTGGCCGGCGTCTCCGGGCCCGATCGGCTATATTGACACTGGACATGGCTCCTGGGTCTTGGTCTTAGCCCTCGCGGGGGTGCTGGGGTGGGGGGCTCTGGCCGGTGTTGGTCGGCCTCCACGGTGACTGACCAGTTGGTGGGGTGTGGGCTGGTGGGTGGACGTGCTGGGTTCTGTTGCCACCCGGCCATCGGGCGGTAGTAGCAAGGCTGGAGGATGTCGGCCTGGGGATTGGCCGCCCGGGACTTCGGTCTGCTCACGGGCCTGGCGCGGCATGTCCGGGGTACCCGAGTCGGTGGTGCGCCGGGTTCCGGCCTCGGCCCGGGGGTCCTCGGACGCTGGCGGTGCCTGGGGCGTCTCTTATTGGCGGGGAGGCTTTTTACCATCTAGCACAGGCGCTCTTTTTAACGGGGTGCGCTTGGGACGGGAGGGGGGAGGGCGTTGAGGGTGAGGGGGGGCTAAACTCAACCTGGGTGTCTAGTGACATGTGTTTTGTTAGCAGTGTGAATGTTGGGGAGGATTTAGGTATGCCCCTGGCATGGGGGCTGGTGGATTGCCGGGGCCCCCATGGGGCTCGGCGGTACCGCTGCCGTGGGCCCCGACTGGACGTGCTGGGGCCTCCCACCCCTGGTGGATCGGGCCGAACGGGGGTGCCTATTGGAGTCAGCAGGGGAGCTGGCTCCCTGGGGTTGGCAATGGTCACCCCAGTTATTTTCTCCCCATCCCCATGCCTCTGTCCACCTGCTCCTTCATTCTACCATTCACAAGGCCTTGGGACGTGGGCACGTCACTGGGGTGCGGGATGGAGCTTCCGTCTTCGCTACCCGGTGGCGGCCTGGGTCCCGATTTTATTGAGCAATTTAGACACTACACTTGCACTTGGGGGGAGATGGGGGTACCCGGCAGTATTCCCATGTCCCCCCCCTCTGTTTTAAACTTAAAACAGAGGGGGGGGACATGTGCACGTGTGCACATTAGAACAACACGCAACAACACCACATTGAGCTGGGGGAGAGAGGCTGGGGGGTCTTTCCACACCCCTGTTCGTTGGACCATCAGGGGTCGGAGCCCGGATAGAACATCACGCCGTCTGGTCGGGGTCCTGGGCTGGTGGGCTGCTCTTGCCGGTGTGGGGGCCTTGGCGGTCTACTTGTCCCCGTCCTGGTGGGCAAAGGGGTCTGTCTCCTGGGTGCAGGGGCAGGGTTCTCTACTGGGGCGTCTGTCCCTGGGCCTGGGAGTATGGAGTATAGTGTACGTATGGGGGGTATGAATGAGGGTATAGCGTCCTTTTTTCGTATGTCCTGTATTTGTAAGAATGTGTACACATGAGAGGGAGGGTACGTATGAGTGTCTCTGTCTGTCTATGTCTACCTGTCAGGTTGGGTGTTTGGCTGCTCTCTGGCCTGATGCATCTTCTTCCCTCCCCGTCACTCCCCGTCGGTGATGGTTGCTCCTGCCCGCTGGTTGATGATGACTCTCGATGCATGGGGCTGGGGGTCCCGGTTGCGGCCCGGCTCGGTCCTGGTGCATGTCGGGCGGGTCCTGGGTGGTCCGGTGTGTCGGGCGGCCGCTGTTTCGGGCCGATGTCCTCCTTGGATTGAATGGGGCACCTCTTATGGGGGTGCCGGGGTTGTAGAATAGGTTGGTGCCGTCCGGTGGATCGGTGGGGACCGTGCCTGGCGCCCAGTCCTCCTGCCGGTTCCAGGACTTCAGCTGGCTGATCTGTTCTCCTGGTGGGGCTGTCCGGCATTGGCTGGGCCCCTGATCTTGGCGCCCCACGTGGGGCGGGATCTGGACCCTGGAGCTGGAAGATCTGGATGTCCAGGTGCCGGCTGGGCGCGGCCTGGGGAGGGCGTACATCCGCTGTGGCTCTTGCTGTGGCTCTGTGGCTCCCTGGCGTGTGGATGTGTGGAGGCGGGCCGGGTTGTTGGCGGTGGGTACTGGTCCGGGGTGGCGGCGGCGTGTGTTGTCCGTCGGTTGGCTGCGGGTCCTCCTTGCCTGCGGCGGCGGCGGGGGGCCCTTGTCGGCTGGTCCCTGGTTGGGGCCCCGCTGGGGGGCGGGGTGCCCCTGGTCCCCGTGGCCTCCGGTTCCTGGTCCGGGCCCGCCCTGGCGTAGCCGGTTACCGGCGGAGCCCGTGGGCTCGTCACTGCGATCTCTCGGGCCCCAGCATCGCGGCTGGTGGGTGCTCCCCTGGGACTTCCATCTGTTCCTCTCTTGGTGGGTGATCGACCCTGCGCTGATCCGCCTGTGGACTCTGTACTCTGTGGGACGCTGGATGCATACATCTCTTGCCTCCTCCATGTCTGTGCCGATTCCTGTAGGACGGATTGACGGTTCCTTACACCAGCTATCAATCACTTGCATGGGGAAACCTTATTCAGACCTGCATGCTCGCACACACATAGGTGTGGGGACATAGGTGAGGACGGACATATCTTAAGCTGAGGTTATCATCATTAGTTAGTTGTTCACAGGAGCTTACCAGAAACATTTGTATTATGTTCATTAATCAATGCTTGTGTGTAGTGAATGTGTAATTCTTTGTTTATTCTACCAGATCCGAACTATTGGTTTGGTTCTGTACACTTTGTTGTTTTTGTTTTGTATTACTGTTTCTCTGCCGTCCGGCAGAGGTGGAGGACTGGGATGTTTTCTTGTGTTCTTTATTTGCCTCCCTGTCTTGTGTCGTCGGTTCGCCCCTCTGTTGGTCCGGTTTCTTTTCTTCACCTTCTTCCTTTCTTTTCCCTTTTCTTGTCTCAGTTTAATGTCCATGACGTCAGGAAATTGAACCCACAGTAATCACTAATAAAGATTTTTCATACATATACATCAAGTGGCGTACTACAGCGAAGCTGTAATACTCTGCTTGGGAAAGTAAAACTGTTGGGCTTGTACTTGGTACTCAGACACCAATTCTGAGTAGCATACTGCTAGACAGGACACGTTAAAAAAAAGAAAGAAAAAAAAGAAAAATCTGTAAGTAAAAATAAAAAGAAAACATAGCACCAAAACATGGATAGCCTATGTGTAAGCTCTTACAGTTTAAGATCCTATTGGAAATAAGTCACATAAAAACAATAACACCAAAACTCCTATTAAGTTGCAAAAGTAAAGAAAGCAATGTGGACATGGAGACCAAAAGAGAGCTCCGATCTCTTTTCACTCTGAAAATCTGTTTTTTTTTCTCCAACATTATCTTGCTCTGCTAATCAGTCATCGTATCTTGGACAGCTGCACCTATAAATAAAGTAAATAACTTTAAATTAACCAAAATTGTGAACATGGCAAGGTATGTTCACAATTACCTAAGTAAACGTATTTTAAGATGATAGCCTTGATGTAGGATACAGTTAAATTCAGCGCACCCACCTGTTGCTCCAGGTGGCTCTACCTTGTTCCACAGCAGGCTGCTCAGGTGACTTTGGGCAGCCTCTCTATGAATCTGTGGGAAGATCTGAAGATGTATAAAGTGGGGAACTAACATGCAGGTGAGGACAGAAATAGACAGTCAGATCTTGAGAATATAATTTGAACCAGGTTTCCAGATGTTCTCAGTGTTTTTAAAAGCGTGTGAAGCTGCCAGATAATATGCTGCATCACGCAGAGCAATATAATCAACCAGTCTAATAGTAGCTGGTGCTATTACAAAACACATTGATGAGAAATTGGATTAAGATTCCATTCACAAAGTCATCTTTTTGCCTCAGAAATAATAATTGACCAGGCAGATGTAGAATAGCTGTGGGTGTTGTTGGATGTCTTTTTCCAGGACATTAAGTGAGGGTGAGGAAGAGGTCTCTTTGAATGGGGCTTGCTTGTTAGAAATTCCATTAGATCAGAGTTTGATTGCTTCTTTTGTTTTTGATTTATTTATATTGTTTTTTAGGATTATCATCAATTCTCAGATTTTAAAGGATAGCTGCAGATTTTTGATCATAAGATGTTTCCACTATCAGAACCTCGTGGTTATGTTATCGGAATTTAACGGTGTGAGTGTATTTCCACTTCACCAGGCCTGGTTTGTAGGAGCATTTTAGTGGCCATTTCAGGAACAAACTGAGTACCAGTCTCAAGGTAGACTATAACATACTCAAAAGTGACTAGGTAGTTTTGCTGTTTGGCATTTGAGGTTAAATCAAGCTGATTATATACCATAGTCTGGATGAATACTCGATTCTGATTGGCTTAAGGGTGTACATTAAAAAATGATAATGTACACCTAGGAACGGCGTCCCGTCGAATTGCCTGATGACGGTTCTAAATTATTGTGCTGGCTCAAATGGCAACAGAGACTAAACGTTATTTGCATCATCTTCTGGACACAAACAAGCAGTAAGTAGCGCAATGGCCTTCTGAAACAATACTTTGGATGTTTCTCAATATCAAGGCGCCTCGCCTACCCAGGCACTGCGTGGGTAGGCGCGGCGCCTTGCTTATGAGGACACTGCCCTTCCTTGGTCAAAAAACGGTCTGGAACAGACTTGCCTTACGTGACCGCGGCTGCCGGCTTACGTGCTCTGTTTACGTCCCGCTCATCGTAGTAGTATTGTAGCGTAGTAATATTACTTCAGCCATGGAACTGGAAATGTATAACTAGAGTTTTAATTTGTTTTTGTTTATGTCAGTTAAATCAAATGTGCAAACGAATTAGTACCTGGTTGCCACCGAAGCTGCAACTACTAAGCAAGTAACGAACCATATATAACTGCTTTGGATCTAAAAAATTATAATAAAAAAAATAAAAAAACATTTTAGATATAAGCCCGATTGTTGAAATTAGTTGACTTTCATTTAAAATAGAAATTTACCCCCGAAGTAGCTGCTGCCGGCTCCTACCGCGTTGTATTCTGTGAAATTTTTGATCGAGAAAAGGCATGAAGGCACGTCTGATGTATCCTTGGTTAGTTAGCTAAATGGCTAACAAACGGAAGACAGATTCCTACGTAGAACATGAACATTGGAACACGCCTTGGCGGTCCCTGATGACGTATCTCCTAGGCAACCGGGGCGGGATCAAGGCGAGGTTCCTGGGCATTGAAAAAAACCCTTTGTGTCACGTATCGTAAGGTAAAGCCATCATCTCATTTCCCATCACCGATAAACTGCTGCTGTCGACTTGCTATGGCCCTGTTGCTTGGCAACGCCTGTATAATGGAGAAATTAAAAAGTGCGCTCGACTTATATAAAAAAAATCTTACGATTTTAACTCTGAAACACTGTAAAGTATTATTAATTGATTAAATATTTCTTTCTTTCATAAGTGACCATGGTATAAGTGGGATAATGCCCTTCGAGGTGTCCATTATCAGAAATGAATGGAATTTGCGGAAGCAACTTTCCGACGCGAAGCGGAGGATGGTTCACGCCTCCGCGTCATCCATTATTTTCTGATAATGGACACCTCGTCGGGCATTATCCTTTAAGTAACTCTTCGAGAAATGATCTCAGTTGAGATATGCTGACTACTTAGCAGATTCCTTAAAGCGACCTTAAAGTGACTATTTTGTTTGGAGATGATTATGGCTGAGAGGAACAGGCCATGATTTACCCTGTCAGATGAAGGTGCTTTAAAATTACCCTGAAGTTCCGATAGTGCAAACTTTCCAGTAGACCATTGTAATAAAACAAGATGATTATTTTCACTCACCTTCCTTTGTTGATCGTAGTTGTAATAATACTGAAATTATTTACACCAATTATCGTAGAAACAGCAAATATCTCTTCTATCGTTTAGTCTATCGTTTAGTCATGGCACATGAATATATTCGACAGCAATCGAAAATCCTAAAAGTTCATGTGTTAGAATCAGTAAAAATGTGAAACTAAAAGATTCGAGCAGGTTTGACAAGGTCTAAACCAGGGGTATCTAGCTCATTTCCATGTAGGGCCATATTAAGGTCATACACTTCCTTAAAGGGCCAATTAAGGCCAAAAGTATTGATCAAACTATCTTCAACAAACAGTTAAAGTATTAATAATTATATGTCTCTGTATTCAACAAATACTTCATAAAAATAAAATAACATTGAATGTTTTTTTCACAATGTTGTGATTTAGGACTATTCAAAGAAATACTGATTTGATTTAACAAAATATTATTTAGGTGCACATAAATAGAACTTAGTTTCTATTTTTATGATCTCTAGAATTTAGAGATCCACATAAATGGCTAAGGGTGGGACTTGGCCCCCCGGGCCTTGAGTTTGACACCTGTGGTCTAAACTGTGAAGATTAGTTGAACGTGTCAAACCTCCTTCAAAACTGCAGCTTTTCTTGTGTTGTCACCGTGTACATAGGTAAATGTCCAGCAAGCATGTCATGGGTAGGAATGGGTATTGTTTAGGTTTTATCTGATACGGGTGCCAAACCGGTATTGTTTAAACAGTGCCGGTGCTTACATAGTGCTTGAAACTGTGTTTAAAGAATGGAAAACATACAAACTTCATCCAAAATCCCTCATTTTTTATTTTTGTTGGGCTGTTAAACTAACAAATTCTGATCTAATTATTTACAGGGTAGCTGTGAATTAATCATCATTCCTAAATATGACCAAAAAAACTACAATTTTCAGTGTAAATAAAGGACAAATCTAGATGCAGTTGCTCTTTTTTAATTAAATATAGGAGAAATCAATTCACAATGAATGAAAATAATAACAATTACAGGTAGAACCAACCAAAATCTATGAATAAACTTAAAGTTTGGATATCAGCGGTCTTTGTTAAACATCACATAAAGCAAATTAAAAATAGGAGTAATCTAATGTCACAGTTTCCCATTTTCCCATGAGTAAACACTCAGCAGATAAAACCCTGGTTCATCACAACAGAAAATGAACGCTGATAGTCAGCACTGATTTAAGTCCGAAACAATAATTTTAACTAATTATTTCATACTCTTAACGCACCAGTATCTTACTATGAAATGTACTGAAGCTATACAAGGAGCAAACATGCATAAATCAACATAAATACGGAGCATTAAAACTCTGCAGGGCACACAGCGAGCTGACATCAGAAGTGGACAGAAAATCACCACAGAAAATGTATGAACTTACTACAATACGCCAATTATAATAATATACTCACAAGTCATTTATGGTTTTAAAACACATGATCCTGCACAACAATCCGCAGTTAGGCTGGTTAGGAATGAGAGCTGATGTGTTGCGGGCCAAATTATTAACAGGGCGATATTCTATGCATGCATTCATTAGGTTAACATTTTTAAAAAATAGTTAATTCTAGGAGTTAATTGACAAGCATTGAGTGTTAACCTTGACAGCCCTAACTTTTAGCAGGGTTTTTTTTTTTTACTAAAAGATTGCCATGTTGACCTTTTCTAATGATATAGGGTCTCAAATTTAAATGATACTGAACATCTTTCCATAATGATGTGATTTGGGACTATTTAAATAAACACTGATTTGAGTGATAATAGGGTTTTTAGCTGCACATAAAATAGTACTTAAATGTTCTATCTACATGGTCCTCAATTTAGACGGCCGCATCACTGGCCATGGCGGGCCGGATTTGGCCCCCGGGCCTTGACTTTGACACCCGTGATATAGGGCATCGCTCTTGGTTGGTGGCATGCCCAGAATCCACAGTGTTTGACATCCAGAAAAAAAGAACCGAAAAAGGGCACCAAAATGTGCGCTGTTTTTCAGTCTGGTTACTACAGTTTGTCAGAACTGCTGCCATATGGCACCGGATATCGGTACCCATCCCTAATCATGGGTGGCCAAGGGTCTTATATGCAAATTTGGAGTGAAGTCGGGCTCATGGGATTTGATCCTACAGACTACTGTAGCTCAAATTGATGAATTTATTGTCTGTTCTTAGAAGATGACAAAATGCAGTGTCCTGCCTTTTTTGCACATAGTACTGGTTGCCTTGATTGATCTGTTATACCAGGCAGCGGTATTGTGATGTTAGTACTGTCATACACAGCTTATAATCATGTTCCCCACTGGCTGTAGCAACATTGAGCAAAACAATGGCTCCTGTTTAGAGGCAAAAAGTGGTTAAGGAAATGATTTAAGGAGCTCAATAAGAAGTTTCATTTGGCCTCCACAGTGAGTACCTTTGGACTACTTTCATCCAAATGCAAATTAATTTAAAATTAGATTATTTACCAACAATGTCACAGTTTAACACTAGATTAAATGATTATTTAATTATTAGAAGCACATTTGCACTAACTGATTGCTGGTGATGATCATGTCAAGATCTTAAATTAGCAAACTCTCTTTCCTTGCAGTATGTCATCTGATTTTTAAATGTATTTTATTTTGAAACCCTTTTTATTCCCCTTTTGGCCAGGATTTAACTGAAAGAGATTTTGAATTGCAAAAACTGCTTTGGAAACAAAAAGGGGAAGCACCTCACTGTTAGACAGGTGGTCATAATGTTTTAGCTGATTGGTGTGTAAAAAACATAAAACCTGGTTTGTTGGAGAAGGTTTTTACTTGAAGAATACCCGGCATTAGAAAACCTTACTGGTTTTCTGCCTTATGATTCTTTGCTGATTTTCGGCAGGTTACCCATCTTATTTTTCACCTAAGAGTTAGGTGTTGGACTCTTTGCAAGTAAACCTGAAATGTTTAAAACCTGAATGTATGCAGCTTTTAAATCAAAAACCCTGATTTGTATCCCACTCATGTCCTATAATGATTTGTGTTAATGTATCTTGAATGAGTGTATTAGTCAAGAGTATTAAAATTAACAAACTGTGTTCGTGCTACTTGACTAGCCTGAGGCATTTCTTTTACCTATGCATTTCAAAGTCATTGACAATTCTGTCCTCTTTGCATCATTTTCAGCTGTGCAGGTCATACCTACTATTAAAACCATAAAAATGATTTCCACATATAATGTAAGTTATTGCAAATATGAAGTGTACTTACTTATGGGGTGCAATTTCGCTGTGCTTAATATTTCCTTAGAAGTAAATATTTCATAGGTACATTCTGTGAGCACAGTGGCCCAAAGCTCAGAGGAAGTATGTTACACTGGAAACCAGCCAGCGCACTTGTGATGAGTCTTTGTTATTCCATGTGAGAACAGATAATGAAAAATAATACTCATCTATTTTCAGTTCCTGAGTTGATTAGAGTCAGAGGGGCTGAAATCAGAAAGGTGTGCACACTGTATATAAAAGAAAAAAAAGGGGTAAAAACTCATAAGACACGGTATGCATTTTGTTTGTGTTATGTCAGTATGTTGCTTGGTTACATAAACACAAACCTATCTGCAAGTCTTTGCTGCTTAAAATAAACCAAACAGGATTTTTGTTTCTGAATTAATTATTTAATTAATTCATGCATTTATTCATTCATTCTGTGACAAAGAAAAAGTAATAAAAGTTGGTTTAAAGGTTTTAAGACAGAGAAGACATCAATCTTCAGATCTAAAGTTATGCAGGGTTGGATATAGGCCTTCTGAATCTCTGGAGAAAGTCCAGCAAGCCAATCTATAAAATCAACTAAGACTAGCATTGGGGATCATAGGAAAGAGATCCAAAACAAATTAGCTTATTGTCAGGAGGAGACCCATTGCTTGATCAATATCAAGCTACAGAATGCACCAGAGATTGAATGAACATCCCAGTTAGATAACTTATCAAAACGTTTATTAAGGAAAACTCTATAACTCTTAGGAATGAGTAAAATTCCTATAATTACCGTTTTGTAGGGCCAACAGATATTGCTTAAAAATCAATTTCTTATTTGTCATACCAAATCTGATTTCCAATTTTGATCTATTATTTTTCTTACTTCATGTGTTTTCTTAAAAAGAGATTGCAAATGACAAAAAAATATTTTCAAAGACTTTTATTTCAATCATCCTTGTCCTGGAGCTGACCTGAATTCAAAGTCCAACTAAAATCAAGTTGTAAATTATCCTTGTAAAACAAAATGGTAGGTCCTGGGTGGGTTGAGTTCACTCTGAGCTGTGGAAGTTCAAGTTCCAAAAATGTTATCTTAATAAACAGAAAATTGTATTAATTGATCAAATCTATTTATCGTCTAGCCCTACTTCCCTCTTTAAATGTAGAGAGGTGCTAATGACTAAAACAGTAATAGAGAACATAAGAACAGCCTTGTTACTTCCTGAGGTCTTGATAGAGAGAGGAGCAGTCAGGGGCTGAAAATTAAACACACTTGATTTATTTATCACCAATAAATGTGACCACATCCTTAAAAACAGAAGTTGTTAAGGTTTGGTGATCTAAAAAACACAAGTGTATGTTTAAGGAAAGACCTTTTAGACACATTAAATAGTACACATGGAAACACATCCCTTTAAAAAATTAACTTGTTTTTGATTGATATTAGCAGTTACAATTTGTAAGTGAAAATATTTACAACTAAATTTAAAAGAAAACTTCCTAAAAGTGGTTTGAGATAACTGAAGAGCATGGTAAATAAAACATTTACAGCAATATTAAGGCTACCTGATAAGTACATTTGCACTACTTTCACTTCTACAGCTTCCTCAAACATTTGTTTTCTGTTTCTTTGATGTTGTCCAGAAAAGCAGAATCCCTGTGGTTACAAGCTTGTTGATTTTATTTTTTTTTCTCATATGCTCTATAGTTGTTATCAAATAACCACGTAATCATCACACAGTGCCGGATAATACAACAGTCCGAAAACACAGCTGAGGAAACAGGCTATTGGAAGCCTCTCAAAGAAAAATAAACACGGCTCTCACTAAGTTTGCGTGCGACTCAGCTCAGGAACAATTAGATTTTCTTAACATCGTGGAGTGAAGTAAAGTCATTTTAGTGGAAATAAGAATAGACAAAAAATATATTTTGAAGGTGTTTATATGAGTTATGTAACTACTAAAAATTCAGGCACAACAGAATTGCATATAAGGGAAATGAGGTCATCTTATTACACTTTATCATCCTTATTAGTACTGATGTTTTCAAATCTTTATTTCTGATTCTGCAATTTAGATTTTCACTTAAAGCAAAAGCAAATGAATCTCAATGGAAGAAATGTTTTTTACTGAATAATTAATATGCACAATACATATGAATAGTGTAATATCAATTACTGCATTCAAGCAGTCCTTTGTTTTAGCTGTTTTGCCCACAATGATATAGTAATGACATTTGCAATCCAATATACTCTGCAGCTCTTATTAAAGTCGCACTCCATAACTTTGCAGCTATTTGCCCTCTGTCACCCTCTCAAGGCTTGCGGGGTAACATCACTGTCATAAAAACAAATTTCTATGGCGCACTTGTAAACAATTTTACAAGCTCACCAGCCAAAACAACGAAACATCAAACTAACGGCATGTCACCTGGTAAACCAACAGTTTTCCTAGCACTGTATCACATCATCATGCCCAAATAACCACAGAGCAAACATTTATTACGTACCGATCCAGTAGCAACACGGCTAGTTCAGCATCCAGCATTTTAGAAGGTAATCCTACTTTGACCTAAACTGAGTAACCATTTGACAGAAAAAAAATTTCGTAGCAGTGAAGTGAAGGAAATGTTCTCTGACCTGTCTTCTTCCAGCTTGCTGCTCTTTGAAGGAGCAGAAGGAACCTTGGGAGGTGCGCTCTTATCAAGGGGGATGCAACAGGGGAACAGCCTGGTCATAAGCTGCAGCATACAGCTCTGCGGCTCAGTATACTGCAACTTTCCTTATCGGGCGAAGAACGGATGTGCCTCGTTATGAATGGTCATAATGACCCTTCTGCAGCAGTGAAGCTCCAGCAGATTTCAGCTGCTCTAGCAGCCCAGTTCCTTTCCCTTGCTGCTTCTGATAGTCTCCTTTAGGGTTGAGAAACTGGCTCAGCTGCATCCTCCAGCTCAGTGGCTAATAATGCCTGCTTCTATTCACCCGGTGTTAATCAGGGTACAACGGTATTCTCCAGCGGTGAAGCTCCAGCAGTTTTCTGCTCTTGTTGCTCAGTATTTTCTTGCTTATTCTGATAGTCTTCTTTGGTTTCTTTGGTGGATCTGCTCAAGTCTCAAAACCGTGGGTCTGTTTATGTCATAAGGCAGCGCATCGCAAACTGCCATTAAGCAAAACTCAGTCAGTACATCTGGGGAAGCGGTCAGCGGGTGAAAAGTTCAATAGTGCGGTATTCAGTTATGCGACCCTCCAATGCAGTGAAAGGCCTTAAAATGAACATCAAGAAAAACCCAAAAAGTTTCGAAAACACATGTTTTTAGGGTGTGAAAGTTATGAAGGTAGTCTTTAAAATACCAAGATATCTATTGTCAGACAGCTGCAGCTGATCCAGCTTCTCGCATTCTTAGTAGAACCAGGACATCACCCCAGTTCTAAAGTACTTACACTGGCTCCCTGTAGCTCAGAGAATAGACTTTAAAATACTCCTAGTGGTTTATAAATCACTTAATGGTTTAGCTCCAAAGTATGTTGGCTATCTCCAGCTGTCAACGGGCGAGAGGCGGGGTACACCCTGGACAGGTCGCCAGTCCATCACATACATTTATTTTCTCTTTATGCTTTTCCCAAATTGCTGTTTTTAATTAAATGTTCTCCAACAAATCATGTAAAGCACCTTGAAATCCATCCATCCATATTCTGAACCGCTTAATCCTTAGTGGGTCGTGGGGGAGCTTGTGCCTATCTCCAGCTGTCAACGGCCGAGAGGTGGGGTACACCCTGGACAGGTCGCCAGCCCATTGCAGGGCCACATAGAGACGGACAGGACAAACAACCACACAGTCACACCTAAGCACAATTTAGTTTAATCAATTAATCTGACACTCATGTATTTGGACTGTGGGAGGAAGCCAGAGTACCTGGAGGCAACCCACGCCTGCACGGGGAGAACATGCAAACTCCATGCAGAAAGACCCTGGGCCGGGATGCGAACCCACAACTTTCTTGCTGCTGCTAACCACTGCGCCACTGTACAGCCCACACCTTGAAATGCTTTCTTTAATTAATTATCATGTTTATGATACTTAATTGATGTTTTTAATTTTTTTATGTTTTTGCTGTTTTCTACTTTCTATGCTTTTATCATGTTTGGTTTCTTTACAACAGAAAAGTACCCTGAATTACCTTGTGTTGAAACTGTGCTATACAAATAAAATTGCCTCGCCTTGTCAAAAGGTTACAGTCTCATGAAGCAAGAAGTAAGTCGAATTGATTACTATGAGTATTTTTTACTTGACATACTGTTGTACCTCTGTTTAAGAATCTGATTTTGACGTAAGAAAGGAAGCAAAAGCTGTTTTAAGATGTTATATTTCGGTGTTTATCTTTGCTTTCCTAGGAGGCAGTGGTTCATTTTTACTGTGTGCTTACTCAAGATGAGAGGTTGCTGCAATGTTAGTGACTTGATGAAATCATCTTACCATGTTAACAGATTTTCACTGTTACATTATCACGTAAATGTAACTGGGTTGTACTGAAATGAGTTTGACTTAATTTGGAAGGAATCAGATATGCATTGACTTTGTTCAGTTCTATGGGACTGAATGTGAAGAGAACTCGCTTGTCCTATGAGATGCTTTGTGAAAGTATTTGTTGTAAATTAGTGCCACATACATGAACTGAATTGAACTGAATTTTGTAGTTTAAATAATAGCCATATTATTAATAATAATAGCCAACCACCCCTCTGTATTTTGCTGAAATGTTAACGGAGGGTTGAGTAAGCCAGTGTTTTTCAACCCTGGTTCACACTGCCTTGTTTCCCTACTTTAGGACACCTGACTTCAGTGGATGGCTAATTAGGTATTACTGTATTGTAAGACTTTAAGTTTGATAAAGTTTATTTTTGCATTGAATAGAGCTTTCAATATATGTAAATGTGAGACATACAGAACAGTTTACTGATCATGTGACAAATGTACTGTAACACACAACAATAATATAATAAACTAAAATTCATCTCAGTAATATGCAACTCCTAAAAAAAATCCACAGGACATAGACCTGTCAAAGCACTGGCTTCCAAAAACACCATATTCCCTACCCAAAATACATCAACTTCAATAACTGACCACTTCCTGCCCAATATATCCCACCTTTTGACAGCTGCCAACAAGAAAATAAAGTAATGTAGTTGTTCAAGTCACTTGTCACATTGAAGCAGAAAGCCTACCTTTCACGAGGTGTCAAAACAGTAGAGCATAATACTGCAATAAGACAGGATAGATACAAGATAAAAAGTAAAATAATTGCAATAATTGCTAACAGAAATCACTTTGTGTGAGATCGGTGGTAACAAGAATGGAGAAGAGTCTTGCAGAAGACTTCATCTGTTACATGGTCTTCATTTCCAGCCTGCTGCAGATTCATTACCATTGAATAATATCAAACAAAAATTCAGACTTTTTCCTTCTGCCATCTTCAATTTTATTTTCAAGAACAACAAAAAACAGTTATCAACAAACTTTTAAGCTGCCATCATCCTTTTATCAAAACAACCGATTAGCAGGGTTCAATAACAGATGCTGATTCGTTTAAATCAAAGCTCATAGAAACACATACAAAAACTAATACATTTTTTAGTTGACGTGTCTGCAATGCCTAAAATCAATACGCAACCTGTATCACATTACAGGTGCCCTGTTAAGAAAGTCATTATTTTTTTCAATTTTTATTGCAAACACAGTCATTTAAAACCTTTTTTTTTTGTACTACTACTAATATCAATCATAATCACAGTGTCACTACCCTGTGGATCTTGGAAATCTAGAGTACATACAGAGCGCTCTGTAGAGCACTGCAGCAGACGGCAGTTATGCTCTGAATAGTGAATTCCTTCGACAACATAAACCAAAGAGTAGTGTAAAAAATGCACTGCAACATGTGAAAAATTGCAAGAAGATAATCACAGAGATGGCGTAACATCCAGCTTTTTTGGTATGTGAAGTTCTAAAATAGAATAGAACAGAATAATCCTTTAATAGTCCCACCAGGGGAAATTCGGTCGTAAACAGCAGCCAAAGAAACAACAAATATACAACATATGTAACAGAAGAGAAAAATATATACAAAAAAATATATGTACATAAACACAGAATAAGAATATGTACATCAGGAAAATAATGTGCAAATTATATCGGTGAAGTTGTTTAGTGCAAATGTAAGATACAGTGCAGGTGTAAAATATTTATATTTGTTGGGAGCAGTTTTGGTTGTACAGTCAGGGAGGAAAGACCTGTGGAAATGCTCCTTTGTGCATCTAGGATCCAAAATAAAGGGTAGATTGCAGTTTCTTCCTCACAGGCTCTCCCATTCGAGACGTTCATGGCCTCATCCGAACCTGGGAAAAGTCGTTCTGATTAATGAAAAGAATTGCATTAACCACTTAGGCTGCAATTTTTAAAACCTCCAGATGTGGACCAACATATTCTGTTGGAAATATCTAATTCTAAACAAACTTCATGTTTTTTTACAACAAAGTTACTTTTTTCTTACAAATTTCTGACTTTAAGTAAATACCTGTGGCTCTTAAGAATCTAATATCTTAAAAATTACATCGCCGGTACTTTTTTCTTACATTTCTTTAATCCTCAGCAGTGAAACTGTGCAAATATAGTTCAAAGGAAAACTATTCTTATCAGCTAAACTTGATTAAATTACATGTATTAGATTATTAAATTCAATTGTGCTTTAAATTAAAGAACATGAAGGTTCGAGTTTATAAAAACCTTTTCTACATTTTCTAAGTTCAGTTATACTTGTTTCTTCGGGTATTGAAAAAAAAGATTTTAAAACACATGAACACATGGTTTATGATTTACATTGAACATTAAATTGCAACGTTGTTTTTGTAAAATAACTGAAAATGACTTGAAATTTGAAGTTTAGGACATGGGGCTTCACTTTAAACTTCACTGCCTTGATTTGAGACTTCACTTGGGCTTGCCTGTATTTACTTGAGACTTGAGGGTAATGACCTGAGACTTGCAGAGCAATGACTTGGTCCCACCTCTGCATGTTTGTTATAAACTCAGGTTGAACCTTTTGTTCTTTTAAAGATGGCCTGTAAAGGAATCAGGAAAAATACTGAATAAATGTGGAGCAAGAATGAAGTGATGCTTATTATTGATTATATTATTTTAAAATGACTTTAGTCTTAATGATTTAGTTTACAAACTCATATGCTCAGATAAGTGCTCTATTAGTGTTTCCAGTGTAATTGTTGTAAAAGCAAATCCTTAAACAGGAATTAACAAGTCCAAGGAGAACATTGGAAGACAATTAAATAACCATAGATTTTTTTTCTCCATAATCATCCTGTGACCCACAAAAATATTTTTCCCCAGTCAAACATTTCATGGAACAATCTTCCTCTGCTTCTGTAGGGATCAAAAGCTCATGCAAGTCATTATATTTGACAAGTCAAGTTAAACACATGAAGCGTCAGATTAAGACCTGCAGATAAACACTGTGATTATAAATTTGTTTGGGGATAAAAGTCAAACCATGGAAAATTATTGGAATTGTCTAAACATCTAATTTCAAAGATCCAAATCAAAACTAAAAAGAAAAAACAACCCAGTTACCAGTTGTAGGTTTTCTTGGTTATCTTCTACATTTGGGAGCTATGATGAACTGCTTTTTCTCACCCAGTACTCAACCCTCTCGCTGTCACTCAAATAAATTGCAGCAGAATTATCCATGATTGCATTTGAAATGCAAAACAAGGCAAGCTTTTTAAGGCAGGAGGGCTGTTGATTTGCCAGCATTTTACAAAGCAATGCAAACTTCCCCACATAGGACTTATTAGACTTTACTAAACGTACATATGTATTATGTTGACAGTGCACAGCAGGCAGCTGGATCATCTACAGTATCTGGATCTTCCTATTTGGATCAAGTATCAGTAATGTCATTAGTCTTCCCTCTAAATCACAAGAGTTCCAGGGTTAATGTTTGATGAATTACATGGAAAGGTTTTTATTTTTTTGTGCTGCCTGGTTAGGAATTAGGTTATTTATCAGAAGTAGGCTACCTAAGACGTTTAGATCGTAGCAGAGCAGCAGGTGATGCAGTTGACACAATGGAAACTGCGTTGAATCAAGCAGTGAAGCAGCTGCCCTTCAGCAATTACAGTTATGAAGCCATAAATCAGATAGTAATGGGAAGCAGAGAGGGGTGCTAGCTCAAAGGAATTGTCTTTCCATTTATATTCAATGTATTTTTTCATTGTTTTTTGAAAGAATTGAAAGAATCCCTCATACACATGCATTTTCTTCACTCTTAACATCTGCATGAATCCTGCAACCTTTTTAGAAATAAAAAAATTACAACATGTGATGTTTATCCATAGTGGGATGAAGGAAATGTCAAGTTTGTGTTACTGTTATGTATAAGCTTTTTTCTTTAGATAAAAAGTTACATACATCATTCCGCAACTTACCAATTTACTGATGATTTTCATCAAAGTTGCTTCCCAAAAGGAAAAATTAATTAACATCATTATATTAATGATTTACTCATTTAGGTGGTGATGCCTTTATTGAAGCAAATTTTGTAAAATTTGGTACTTCTCCACTGGCTCAGTGGCACATGTGTATAAGTTCAGCTGTTGATCATGAAATCTTGACCACACAATGCTCATTCATAATATGCTTAGTGTGCTGCTCTAAGATGAAATATACCAGAATACACCAATCCTACAGCGGGGATTCACATATCTCAGATAGAATTCCAATTGTAGACATGCCTTAATAGTGATTATAATATTTTGCCTTATAAAAATAAGAAGATAAAGTTGTGGTTATCCCATCAAAATTCACACAAACTAAGACAGAACAATCCAGTACAAAGATCATGGTATATACACAAAGTAGAATCATAAGGTATGGAATGATTATATCCTTGAACATTTTTTTTTTTCTCCTTTCATGTGTTTATTTCCACTGGGGAGCCCAGAACCAGGCAATTTGATTCAACTCTGTTTGCTCGTTCTGATTAGGTCCTTTTTCTGCATGACTGTCAGTATGATCTGCCAAATAGTATTAATGATGTAACGAGTTAGGCCAATATTACCATAACAATAAAATAATAATAAAAACTATAATCAGCATCGCTTAAACATGTCACCACAACATCTGTCCACACTCAATTAGCAGCAGCATTCTCATAGAAAGAGGAATAGAAATGGAGCGTGTTTTGGATTACTCATTTTGGGAGGATGGGGGTTTGATCTGGACCTCACTGTTAATAACTTTAAGAGGATTAACCGCGGCTTCACTGGGGTGGGTGGTTTTTGAGGTGTTAGATTCCACAGAGGGTGGAATTATAGCTTGTGCACAGGAAGCTTTTGAGCATCCTGGTAGTTCTGTAGCTGATGATCTTGTACCTCCTCCCAGACGGCAGGAGGGCAAACAGGTCATGAGAGGGGTGGTGAGGATGTTTTTTGTTCAGTCCTTCATTAACATTAATTTTTTTAAAACCACGTATTGTCACTACAAACATTGTGCACCTGTATAACTATATGCTGCACCCATGCCTAGTTGCAATATAGTATTTACTGATTTACCTATTTAGTTATCTTTCTTTGAAATGTAACTCCAAATTATTCTGGGGAAAATGTCAATTTCTCAAACATTTTCATAAAATGTCAAAAATGTTCCAAGGAATACACAAGCTAAAAAAACACGGCACACTGGCTGCTACTTGAGATGCTGGCACTTGCAAAGCACCTAATCCAGCAGTGGCATTAATTTTTCTTGCCACTGTTTTACTGTACCCCCAAGAGCCAAGATCAACAACACCATGGATGTTACCTTGTGTGGTAGTGCTAAAACAGTTTCTACTGGGCTTAATAATACAAATTGAGGTATATTCTGTGTGTGGACTGTTACAGTAGGCAGTTAAGTGTTTTTAGAGGAGTTTTCAAGTATTTGCGGGTTTCAGTTATTCGTGTGCAGTTTTGATTCGAAATCCCTGCAAATATTGGGGGAGTCCTCTCTCACCGACTTTAAATTAACCCCTTGGATTCATACTTAAGTTCTAATCATTAAAGAGCGAAAAGTTTAATTTTCACCAATAAAACCAAGTCATTTTTTAAGTTTATTTATCTGTTTTTTTAGACTAAATATTTTGTAGCCTATGTAGATTCACTACCAGGGCTCGGTGACTAGAGTAGTTGTCTTGCAAATGGAAAGGTGTGGGTTTGACACCTTTTTAAATATTTGTCACATCAAATAGTTTAAAGGAGTAGTCTATCCAGGTACTGGGGAATAACTAATCACACAAAACTTTAATGAAAGAGTTTATTTGAATATGCCTCTGCTGTTCTGGCATTTTAACAACTTACTTTTAGTTCTTAATGACTTGACAATTGTTACAGCAGCCTTACATTCTAAAACTTTTTACACCACATTAAACAATAAGTGTCTCCAACCTTTTTTAGCCATCCAAGCATTTCATTGTGATAAGCATGTATTTTAGAGTTTTTTACAATAAATGTGACATTTTGCAGCCCCAGTGCACAATTACATTCATTCAGGAATTCCTTTCTGGATGCTGTGTCTATCAGTTTTACCTGACAGTGACAGACATTTTGTGAGAGCTCAAACAACAAATAATCTCTCTTTCATGATGAACTTCACTGCAACAGTGAAAAGCAATTAAATTGTCAGAAACATTTATTAGATTAACACAAAAAAATAGTTCAACAAATCATACCCACATTAATGGCCATGATTTTTAAACATTTGTTACGTGTGGGCTTCTAAAATTTGATTACATTAAAGTATTATGACATTTTAACAATTTCAACAATAGTTAATCACTGATTTCATAGTTTTTTACTCATTTTTTGTGTAGTGTTCAGACTGTGACGGAGGCAGGGGGAGTGTATACTTGTACTCCCAGAGCTCCCAGACATAAAACTAGCTACAGAAGCTGTCTTAAGGGAGGCAGGAATAAACAAAGGTCAATCCTCTTAGACAGGCGAAGGAGAGCAGCTCTTCTGGGCCAAGCCTCCGATGCTTTTACTACCTGAAGGCAAATTCCTCCTTGTCTCACGATAAAGGCTGCTTGCTTAAACGTGGGCTGACACTTGGTCTCCTGGAGTGAAAAGAGATGTAGTTTGAAGGCTTTCATGGAATTGAGACCTGCATCCTACCTTGTTCCTCAAGCCAGCGATAATGTCTGCCACACATTTAAATTTAAGATAAGCTCTCATGCTTAATAATATGTTGTTCTTTTTTAATTAAACTCATGCTACTAATTGCACATAAAAGAATAGTTTAAATGTTTCTACGACAGTGCAGTAGAGTGAAAACCCTCTTAAAGTGGAAGTTAGTGTTACTTTCATTCACTCACCCACACAAGGTGGGAGACACTTGGAGTCCTTCGGGAGAAGTTTATATCCAGTAGTGATCAGCGTATATCGACATAATGGGAGTCAATCAGGGCAGGAGAGTTGTCTCCTGTAATAAGGCATTATCTGCCCCAAAACTCCATCTAATCATGCTTTTGTTATGAATAGTAAGCGATATTCCTTTTTGAATTTGGAACATCTCTGAGCTTCTGGGGTTTTTATGGGCTTTTAATGCAACCAATTCCAACTTACATTAACCTGCGATTTCATTGATTTTGCAGCCACCACCATTACAGCTGTAGTCTATATAGATTGCGGAAAAGCAGCCTGTGGAAGCTAAACTGAGTCCAACTGGTCATTCGGATAGTGCAATTTGGAAACACGCAATCGTGAACCATGTTGGTGTCTGTAGTAGCAATTTCTGTCTAACCGACTGCCGTAGAGCACAGAGTGAAAGCGCTGCTGAGACTACAACTGTGATAGAGCACGGCAGTGATGTAATTGAAATCGCACGTTAGTGTAGTTGTATTATAGCCTCTAAATCAAATGCCGAGATTAAGAAGTTTGAATGTTTAATTGAACTGTAAACCAATGCTTTTAAGCGTGCAATAAATATTTTCATTGATGAGCAATAGTATAAGATGCAGTTGAGAAGAAAATTACTATTTTAAAAAAATATTTTTTTTATATACATGTATTTTTTAACTTTATTTTTCTGTGTGATTTTTTTTGTGTGCTTTTTTATTTATTTTTTATATCGACACCAGATATGTGTGTGTAGCTCATTGATTTGTAATATAATTTTATACCATAACTACCTTTATTTATTTTATAAAATAAATAAAAATTGATGTTATTCCCAGACTCACCCTTTTAGCGTATATGTGTATATGCGTATATGCGTATATGTGTATATGCGTATATTGGCCCTTTTAGCCCCTCTTTATTAAACTCCTGGATACGGCCCTGCTCAGCAGCACTTAACATTTAGCAATAGTCACTTATTAATCATTCTACAAACTCATAAGAGTCTCTGTGTCAGAAGAGAGTGAAAAAAGTATTTTTTCTGACTTTGGTCGTAGTGAAGCATTAAGTCTATTGATCTTAAGCTGTTATTTAGACAGATGTGCTCTTGGGCCAAAAAAGCTGATCTTAATCCGTTGTCGGAGTAACCATTGCAGCCGAAATAAAAGTAAACTAGATGTGAGGTTGGTTGAAACATTTTTTATTCCTTAATAACTGGGAGGATGTAAAAGTAATTGAAAATAAAGCTTCTGTCGGTCACATAAACACAGTTCTGAAAACTTGCGGCTGGCTGCTGCGGCGTGTCACTAATTACAGCTAATTGTTTTTCTTATACACAAATTACATAAGTGACCTATTTTGGATTCAAACCGCGAACTTTGCCAACAGGTAATTATTTTTCATGACTGGAATGAAGAGATTATACCCATAGTACTTCCTTGGAAAAATGCAAATGTAACATGTTTTATTTTTCATCCCTCTATCACTATCACTATCAGATATCAGGATAAATTCGGAAGTATAGTGACTCCCAGAAAACGCAGACACAGTCAGCCACCCAATGAGAATTTTTATTCAATCCGAGCACAGATATTGGCTGGTATTAGTCGTATTTTACTCATACTCAGCAAAAGTCGTTTCCGCCGAGTAGCAGGCTCAACTCTAAAAAGTACCCCACCCCCATTAAATTGTAATTGTTTGAAAGTATTTGACAATAATGTCTATATGGTGCCCTTTCAAATGAGTTAACATCTTACTGCCAAAAAGCAAAGCAAGGGAACTTTATTCTTTTTATATTCCGTACAAATAAATCAGAATACAAATACAATACCATTACACCCTTACTCTGCGCTCTTGTACATGATTCTGAGGTTTTGATTTACAAATGACATTCAAGCCTGTGATGGACTGGCGACCTGTCCAGGGTGTACCCTGCCTCTCGCCCGTTGACAGCTGGAGATAGGCACCAGCACCCCCGTGACCCATAAAGGATTAAGCGGTTAAGAAAATGGATGGATGGAATGACATTCAAGCTTTTGTCTGATAAAGGAATTTGACCCACTGAGCAATATTCCAGCCTCTGGATCAGGATTGCCTTGACACAAGGGATGTGACATTTGTAGCCCATGTGTGAGATTCCTCTGTGCATTACATGTCAAGATGTGCTGACCCCAGCCTCAGTCCACTTCATTCAATTCAACTTAAAAATAATGTATTATTTCTGGAGGGATATTAAGCATTATTGCTTATTGCAAAATCAATTTAATTAAAACTAAGACTGCGCGGCTGATGTTTAAAGAAGTGAAGCAAATCATACAAAAAACTAGTCATGCCCAAATACAAACCAGCAACTTGAACTACGCTTAACTTACCTTGGCAGAGACGAACGTGTTGTTACAGTCCTACGGCCAAAATGTTAGCAGATCTTATACACAGCCATGTGTGAATTATCCGTATGCCCCCAGTGATTTTTAATTTTTTGAACTATTGACATGTGTATGCGCTGATCCAAAAACACAGGATCATTTCTATTTAATGCGGTAGTTGGAGGCAGTAAGAAAACATCTAAGCTTCATTCATTTCCTATGAGGTTGCCTGGACCTATGGAGCTATGGATCCAGGTTGTCGACAATTTTTCAAAATATCTATCCCTGGCCTCCTTAACAAGTTTATCCCTGTAAGGGATGTGTTTGTCCTTCTTTTTATCCATGTTTGCGACTCGAGTGTGCTTTATCATCTTCGTCTTATTCAGTAGATTTACTGTGGCTACCACTACTAATGTGAGATGCTGACACTCTAGATGGTGGCAGGGGGTAGTGGTTGCCAGGCAGGTCACGTGTCTGACAATAACCAATTACAATCAATGGAAGAAATGGTTTGAACTTCCTCTTTATGTCTCTCCATTTTTGCTTCAGCCCTGCATCAATACTCTGGTCCATGAGTTCCCTACTGTCGAAAAAAATAAATGAGTCAATGGTGTGACCGAACTTTTTAGTTTAATATTTTTCTGATCCTGTTTGAAATGTGCCATAGATTGAATATATGGTGTCAGGGAATTTTAAACACACATTTTGATGCAGAGAATGTGCTTATTGACTATTCATTATTCAACTGTAGTAAATTTTGTGTATTCGATTTCCCATAGTTTACAGCAGGGATCAGCTTTTAGCCCTTGGGACCTCCGGTGTTCTGCCTACAGAAGAGCCAACATCCCCCGTGAGGTGAGGACTGGAGGAAGGGATGTGGTACTCCGCCCGGGATCAGGCGATGCAGTAAGGTAAGGAGGTACAAGCCAGTGATTCCATCTATCATTATGGGAAACATAAGATCTCTTACCCAATAACATGCTGGCGGCAGCGCTGTGAATTGCACTAATCAACAGAACAACACCACAACTGCTATAACTTGCGCAATATTTTTCACAGACTATTTATACTAACTTGATGAAAGTTACATATTTACTTTTTAATGCACAGGTACAATGCACATTCTGTATTTTTCTAACTTTTCTAAATATAATTATTTAAACATCTTTCAGTATCCTGCTCTGCTTGCACACTACAACCCCTGTTCACCACTTTATCTGTACTTAATCTTAATAACTGTACAGTACTCTGTTTTTGTTACTAGTGTATAGATGGAAATAATAATTCTTCTTTAAAATTGTATGTTTCTGTTCTGTGTCCTGTTATGTTTGTATATGTGTTTTTATTTTTGGCTGCTGTTACGACCAAATTTCCCCATGTGGGACAATTAAAAGATTATTCTATCCTATTCAGTTTAATTACAAACTTTTGTAAGAAAATAAATGTAAAAATCACATGTCAAACGGTCGAAACGCACATCATTTCTTCATCATTTAACGTGAGCTACAGCCTATGTGTGATACAGGGCCTAAGGCACAGTGGGCCACAAAATAAGTTTTCTTGCTCCATTGACTTTCATCCATTTTTTATTTATTTTTTGTGGTCTGGGGACCCATGGACCAACCAGAAAGGGCGGAGACTTGGGCTTCCCATTATATCAGCTTTTGCGATGTTAATCAGCTGCTCCCAGCTGGAAACCACCTTATTGCTATGGTTGTGCATCATAAAAACACTATCAAGAAGTAAAGAAGTAAGGGCAAAAATCCTTTCAAACTTATAGCTCTGAAAACTAGAATAACGTCCTCAAAAATGCTTATTTTTGCTTAAGATAACACCGGAACAAATGTAAAAAAAACAACTCATTATGTAGCTAACACAGCCACTCAAACATACAGCCACCCATAGCATCGCTATTCTAGAACTGTAGATTTTAGAATCTAGAACAGAACAGAAGCTCCTTGTGAAGCTTCCCCAAATTCATAAATGTATTTTCTTTGACAATCCTCTCAACTTTTTACCATACTTTTTCTTTCAACTTGACATTCTATAAATATGGTTGAATACAGAACTCGGTGAACGACCAAATTCTTTAGAAATTACCTTGATGGCTTAAACTCCTTGTAGAGGGTAACAAATCTGTCAGTACAAATTCAAAATTGTGTCGGCCAAAAAAAAACAGACTGAGAAACCAATTAAACGCTCAGGATACCTTTGCAGTTGTTTTTACTTAATTAGCGGACTATGGTGGAATACCATGAGTTCCCCTTTATTTCCAATAAATTTGCTGTGGTCTCTAGCTTGAATGAATACCTCTTGAGTCATTTTATGTGGGAAAAAAGCTCTGAGGAACCTGTTTCAGGAGGTTGAAGTTTGTAAGAGGACTGGGTGGTGGAAAACGACAGGATTAAGAGTCTTACCCATTAACATTCATGATATGGAAATATCTTGCCTCTGATTGTCTAACAACAATGCAGCTCCTACGCTGCAGCTAATAGCTTAACCTCAATGGTGGTGACCAAAAGCAAATTATTCCTCTGTCTTTGGAAAATGCAACATTGAGGTTTTATCTCCACAAATAAAACAGGTGTTCCGAAATGTTGTAGACTGGCTAAGGGTTAGCTTCTACTAGAAGAGCTTTGCCCTCCCTTGGCTGCAAAAAAATCAGTCCAGCCTTCCTGTGGTCGATCACAAGCCAAGATTGGCAAAAACATAAAGACTGATTTGGTCTGTGATGTAGGAGGGACTGGCTTTTTCTAAATCTCTCGTATTTGCTATCCATTTCCATTCTGTGGCTACTGGAGGCAGAGAAAGGGTTTGAGATAACTTTCACATACAGCAAGCATATGGAACTCAGTGACCAATCATATTTCAAAAAGAACAAGAAAAGAAATAAAATGTATGAAACGGTTTCCCAGTGAACAAGACCTGTAGGTTTCCAAAATATTAGATAAGACTCTAGTTTTGAGCTTTTGTTTGTAGGTCAGCCATCGAAATTATAAATAGTAAAGGCTTGAAATATTTTACTTGAAGTGTAATGAAAATATAAAGAATTCACTTTCTGAAATGGCTGACAAAAACTGTAACTGTTCCTCAATATTCAAATATTGAGGAAAAGTTACATAATATCACATGGGTAGGATAAGTACCTACATGATTTTACTTTGTAAAAAGAAATATATAGAATCACAAAACCCAAAACTACTAGACTCATTATTTTTAGACCTGAGCCCTAAATTTGTCATGCACAAAGCTTTGAACTCAAGTTAAAACTGAGGTTCTTCTCCCAGTTTTATGTAGTGTAAGAATTTCTGTGAAAGTTTAAACTGTCACTTGAAAGCCATCATGCCAAAAACAAAATAAATCAGTTTAGACTCAAGAACATAATTTTTGGTCTGCACAAAGCAAGAAAAATACAAAAAAAATAACAGAGTGAGAATTCAGTTTAGTTCATTTATATAGTGCCAATTCAAAAGTCTATATGAAAAAACAGAAAAAGAGCCACACAAAAACAGGCGTGGTACAGGCATGATGTAAAATATTTCAAAACTATAAAAAAAGTCATAAGGTTCTACAGAAACTCTACAACCGCAAAATACACCACAAAATGTTTTTACTTACCTCTAGTATTATGTCACATCGGCTTTCTTTCTACAGATCTACTTTATTATAATTATGCCCTTTAAAATAAAATGGGAGAAAAGTTTCAGCAAGATCCTACTAATGATTTTAATGAACAGGAAAAATGAAAGAATAAATTAAAAAAGTAAAAACTCCCTTCCTAAATTTAATTTCAAAGAAAATAAAAACAAACTAAATCTTCCAGCTGGTTTTTTGGACCATCAAAGGCATCAAAATGCTCCTCTCACTTCGAGCTTGAGGATGCCAGGGTTAGGTCAAGGGCTCTGATTGTCAGTGTTTATTAATGGGCCCTGCAGAGGGTAGTGACAGCAGGGTGATCACTGTGATGATGATGTCTTATTACTTTCCATGAGCGGCTCTCGTACATACATATTTATGATGCACTGCCACCTTGAAGCCAGCTAGAAATATTTTTTCAACACCTGGGGCCGCTCGGATGCTTCTCAAAGTACAGCAATAATCCTGAGTCTGGAGCCCCTACCAGAAGCTTTTCTGACCTAAATTTAACCACAAAAAAACCCCGACTTCTGCGATTTGTGTCATTTACAGTTAGACAGGGTCAAAATGTGACTTGCTTATATGTGGTGGAAAACCCACTCCATGATCATCTTCAACATACTTAAAGCCTACAGAGGAACAGTGTCAGCACTCTCTGTTAATCAGATGACTTTTTGACCACCAATTGAATTAATTTGAACTAATTTGTGCGACAGATTGATTTGCAACACTACACGTGTATGTATTAAATATTAACAGCTAACTCTTCCCCAGGGACAGATGTGATTTTAAAAGGGCAACTTATGCACAGTCATTTAGTTGATTAATATGAGCCTTTCGTTTTGAGCATACTAATTTTTCTACTTACTTATTCATGTCCCCTGGAAATCGCTCTCCTCAGTCATATCCTTGTCTTGTTTTGTAATTTATGAAATAGATGGACAGACAATAAGCTATTTTTTCAATCCATAAACTCTGGCTCAGAAAAGTTTACACACCCCTGTGAAAATGCCAAACCCTTTTTTAAACAGAAAAATCAAGAACATGAAGATACATTTTTGAACTTTTTGTACCCTAGTGTAAAATAAATCCTTTATATTCTAACTTAAAAACAAAAATGAAGTCTATTATGGAACATTCTAAATCTCAATATACTCGCCACCTTTGGAAATGGACTAACATTGTCCAGGCAACACATGTTTAAAAATGTCAACTCATGATTTAGTTTTTGCTTAAAAATAATGAAAGCTTCTTTTCAAGTAATTTCTGAGCATGCATCAATTAATATGTGTATGTTATCCTTGTATCCTTATAATACAGTACCTTTTGAAAAGAAATCGAAAAAAAACAAACGGTATCAGCCGTTGAAAACTATCAAAAAAACTGAAATCCAATCGACCACAAAGTTCTGATGGGTGCACCTCTAAAGTCCTAACACTGGCTCCCTGTAGCTCAGAAAATGGACTTCATATTACTTTTATTTGTCTATCAGTCATTGAATGGCTCATTGAACTGGTGTTTTGTTTTTCCACAGCGCAAGCACCTGTTTTTCAGTTCGGAACGAATGCTTAGCCAAGCACCAACTCAAAGCTGAGCTAGACTGGTGTTTTCCGAGAACTGGTTTCTTCCCCACCCGCAATATTGATGCACCAGAGATCTTGTGCAGGATTACAGTCTTAGTCCTTGGAAGAAACAAACAACCAGCGTTTTGATTTGAAACAAAGGAGACAAGAAATTAGCAAAGTTGGTCCATCCTGGTCAGACCAGATGGTTTCTAGCTTTCTGGTCATTGTCCAAGCTGCAGCTCCTATTAATTACAGAGGACCATACTTAACCAAATACCCTGCCAAGAACCTGTATAAAGCAACATTTTAGCTCTGGCTTTTTGTCTGTTTATGTTAAAGAAACAAAGGCATTAAATTTGAAAAAAGAAAATAAACTGTGCCATCTTCCAGTTAATTAAAATAAGTATAAATAAAGGGACTAATGCAGCTACACCAGTGCAATAAGCTATAATAGTAGCTTGTCAGAATAATATTGTGTTTATGTTTTATGTTTAATAGTTATGCTTGATCTCATATTGACTAATAGTGTTGTGATTGAAAGAAATAAAGAAAACAAATGTGTGTCATAAAACGGGTGACTGCATCCTACTTGTTAGCCTCTCCATTGCTAATGACCGCCTAACCAGTAGATGACTACCTAAGGCATGCTAGTCATTAGCCTCTTCATTGCTCTGTCACCAGAACCAGTCTCTCAGTTACATGTGCCAGTCTATCATTAATCAGATCAATCAATCAGATTATATAGCAGCTTTAATGAAAATTAGCCTACTACGGCAGGGAAGCAGCCATTCTTAATTTTGGCCCTAATACCATGTCATTATATCGAAGTTACAGAGCCCATTACAATTTTAGGAAAATCTTAAGCCAACTAAACATCTTAACACTCCAAATTTATAGACGGATCCTTGTTGAAATCTTTGTGTGCATGTGTGAGTGGTTGGATGGCAAGAAAACAAGCTAAATGACGGGCCATAAAGACGCAATGAACAGTTTGAAGAAAGTTAGTGGGCGAAATCCCCAATATATAAGGACTTTAACGTCTGAAAACAGGAAAATGTTTAGTGCAAAGGTTAAAATCTCTTTTGTCAACAAAATCAAAGTTATTCAAAGCCCATATGAGATGTGGAAAAAAAATGTTAGTTCGATTTGCAGATGTCTTGGCCACAAATCTGCTGGGGAGACATTTATTGCTATTTAATCGAAAGCCCTGGACCCTAAGCTCATAAAAAGTTAAAAACTTTCAAAATTGTGGAGCTCTAAAATAATTTTGTTTCAAGGAAAGTTGGTCCAATCTCTGCCAAAAAGAAAGCGATGGTTGTGCTGAAGCAGAGGTCAGACCTTGCTAACCAGAGTGACAGTGTGATTTACATTACCTGTGGGTGCTTGCCAAGGAAAACCATGAAATTCTCACAGTGACTGCAAAGCTGGTAAAGTTATCATTAATCAGTGTCCTTATTTATTTATTTATTTATTGAAATGTAGTCGCTATTTAGGGCTGCACAGTTGGTAGTCCTGTGTCCTTGCAGCAAGAAGGTCCTGGGTTTGAACCCCAGTCTGGGGTCTTTCTGCATGGAGTATGCATATTCTCTCTGTGCATACGTGGGTTCTGTCATGCACTCTGGCTTCCTCCCACAACCCAAACTCTTTAGGCGCCGGGTAAAAAAAAAAAAAAACTAAATTTGGATATCACTAGTTCAAAATGGTGTAGTTTTAATATGGTTATAGCTAAAGGTATATTGTAAATGAGAAATATCTTCATGATCCTAAGTTTGTGAAGGGAACACATTCACTCATCTAATTTGCATATTATGACATCAGGCATTGGCAATTTTGGTTTGCAATAATTTTACGGGCCTTTATCTTTTTTACATAGTTTAAAATGTACTTTATTTTGAATATTATTTTAATTTTCTATATAGGCCTATGTATTTTCTACATATGTATTTTTAGTATTGCCATTTTTTTCAAGACTAGGTGGACATATCTGTTTATTTCCTCTGTTATGAGCCTGCATTAGTCTATTTACTACATAAAACAGAATAGAAATGATTGGGCTCAGAATTTTAAAGAGCCATCTCAATAACCAACAGGCTCATCAAATTGTCTGATCCACTATTGGTGATCTTCATCAAACTCTTCCTCATACCTCCCCATTACCATTATCATATTATCATTGTGATCTGCAGTGGGAAAGTAAACTTTCCTGCTGTTTACCAGCTCATCAGCAGTTTGATTTCTCTCTCATTTTTTTTTCTACCACGTCTGTTACAATTTCCACGGATTTTTACATTCCTGCTTCTTCTAGATTAGCGTTGTTATGACCACATTACTACCCAATCACATACCTTTTCTCCCAGAACGTGACGAACAGCATCCTACCTGTTGCTGCTGTGGATTGTAATGGCGAACGGGACCGGCCGGCCGGCTGCTGCTGTGCGGTACTTGAGTTTCGCTTTCTTTCTCCTTTCTCCAACTGAACATCTTGATCTAGAGGGTAGGCTAAATATTCCTCTTCAGAATCTGAAAAAGCCATTACTTTCCGGTGGGAAACTCGGACGTCTCGGCATCATAAGTTTTATCTTTCGAAAACTTGCTCTCTCTATGCTGTGACCGCATCAGCTGAATGCTGTCTCTCTCACTCGCAGAGGTGCATAAAAAGGTGATTTACTTCATAAGTTTCCATGGTAACACAGCCAAAAACGTGTCCTAGATTAAAGGTACATATGTCCACCATCTCATGACGTAAAGTAGTAATTAACTTGGTGATCATGTCTGCAGCTGTGGCTTGTTAAAGTCAGCAATGTAGCTTGTCGCAATATTGCGACTTTGGCGCCTAGAGGGTTAAGTTAGTTGGTCTCTCTTAATTGTCCTTTAGGTGTGTGTGAGAAGCTGGACATGGAGAAGATGGCGGCAGTGGGAACCACCCAGTTGGCTTCATTTTCTGCTCTTCAGAAACCTATGAGTGAGGTTTAAGCCCAGTTTATGGTTCTCCTACCGCAAATTTGTACTCTGACGCAGTCATATTGACAGACGTTTTCTGTTTATAATACTCCGCTCTTCCACTCCACTCGCTATTGTTTTTTTCAGTGTTGCTCGACCAGGACAGAAGGTGGGGGGCTAAGTTTTCATGGCATCTCTGCCTACTGCCTACACAACGCCGTTTCTGTTTTTTTTCTAGGCTTGTAAACGTATTTCTTCCTGAAGGACCAATGAACGACAGAAAGTAAGTTTTGGTTAAGCTGTAAAGCTTTTTACTAGAAGTGCAGCTCATTGAATCCTCTAGAAAGGCATGGAAACAAACAGCAACCTTTTTTGTTGTTTTCCTACACGTCATTCTGTTTAAAATCTCCAAAGGAACAGATTAGATAAGTTATCCTTTCAATATAACGGATATAGTAGCCAAACGCTGCATTAACTGATGATTACAGCGACTATAGAGACCCGTTCTGGTGATGTGATCTCTGGTTGTTGCTCAAACTGATCAAACAGAGGCAAACGCTATCCTTCAACGGTAGTTAAAATTCGGGCCTTTTCTCCGTGCGTCCTTGCGTAGATTACGGAAAGCCCTTGCCTTGACGGATAATGGCGCTGCGTCAATCAATGTCTGTCAAAATGCAGAGGCATAAACTAGGCTTTAGTCCATTGTATTTACAGTCTATGATTACACCGCCAGGCTAATATAACGGCCAGCTTACACGCCAGCTGGCCTCTTTCAATTGTTTCAACAGAGCTGATATGGATTGAAACTCAAATGACTGCTAGTGAATCCCTCCTCCCTTTTGGTTTCAACCAGCTGGTCCAAGAGGAATCATCCTGAAATTGCCCTGATGTTTTAGTTTTCTGTGCACTGTCCAGTCTGAGCCAAGAAGCTGTCTCTGAGCCAGTGTTTCTCCTAGTGAGCCATTTTGATTTGCTGCAGTCTCAAACATGCTCTAAACTTCATCCTATCTCTACTGCGCGCTGGGGTGGATCACTGAACCTACCCAGGACTTAACGCAGCATTTCTTCAACTTCCTAATCTTCTGATCGTGGACTGAAGAACTAATTGAAAGTAGTAATATTCCAATTTCTTAATTCCTTTGTGGATCAATTATAGCATATAGATCTGTCTGTTTTTTTGTTTTTTTTTGCTGAAACTGGTTATTGGTCGTATTTAATGTTTTGTTACTCATTTTTCTTTTATCTGTGAGCAGAAACAGTGTGTTGCTTGTTTTGTGTTTTGTGACAGTCTGATTTCCGCGAGTTTGGGTTTTGCGGTGCAATCGTTTTGGAATGAGGAGGAAAGCGACAATCATTGTCTTTGTCTAGTTTAGTACTAACTGAGGCTAGCTAGTTACAGCCACTTTACTTCCTTTGACTCACCTGGGTGGATTGCATGCATTGATTAATAGCTAACCTCGTGATAAAGGTGCCTGCCTGTCACTCACCCCCCATTCCAGACACGCCCACTACGCACGCACGTGAAATCGGGTCTCCTAGTGACATCAGTTGGTTTTGATTCCTGTTTCCTTTTTTCTGATAGAATAGATCCACCAATTTAGAATAGTAGCATAGTTCGTTTAGACTACATTGAATTTATTTGTGACTACTTGTGATAAGGGTTGAGTGATCTATAATAAATTCCTTAAACTTGAGACAAAATATCTGTGCTTCTTTTGGTGTTGCGTGATTTGATACATAGGTAAAATAATTCATCCTTCAGATAAAGACTGATATGCTGGTATAATTAATTTGTTTCTTATACAGATTCTGTCTCTGACAATTCGAGTCATGGGCATACTTGCCAACCCTCCTGATTTTCCCAGGAGGGTAACTCAAATAACAAACTCAGCTTAAATCACAAGTTTTCACAAGAGTAAGAAAAGTGCCGGCAGATGTGAACATTTACAGTAGATACATTCATATTGGCTGTGATGGACTGGCGACCTGTGCCCCACCTCTCGCCCGTTGACAGCTGGTGATAGTCACCAGCCAACCCGCGACCCCTGGAGGACAGAGCGGTTCAGAAAATGGATGGATGGATGGATATTCATATTGCATGCACTGCACTAGTGCTCATTATCAGTCATCAGAGGAGGAGACGTAGACCGCTTGTCGAGGCATTGGAGGGACAAGTCCCTTTTACATGGGAGCGGTCTTGGTAAATGGTTTCTTTGCTGTTTTGAATCAAATATATTAGTTATGCATTTATCACAATACTATTATAGCTCAGTCTTTTTGTTAACCCATACATGCCAAGCCATCTTTCTTCTCCTGTAACTACTTCGTCTTTTTTGCTCGTAGTAACATCCAGTTGTTGTTTATGTGACTCATAATGTGAAAAAGGTGTTTCCATTGCTGTATATACATTTCGATACGCTTGGAACACCACCTCATCCGAGCGCAAAAACATTTGATCGAAAAAGGCGATTTTCTTCGAAATTGCCTTGTTTCCATTAGGCTAATTTATTTTTGCAATTTCAATTTCACAGTTTCATGGGTAATGGAAACGCAGCTACTGTAGCCTCTAACTCTTGCCTTATAAACAATTTAAGTTATTGGTGAAAGATAAAATACAATCACAAATAAACACATTGCAAATTTTCACAAAAAAAGTGTTGGGACTGTTTAATTTGTTAACTTACTTTTATTGCTATGGACTGTTATTTTGTCAAACACATAAAAACTTTAAAACTTAGGTATTTAATTTGTCTTTTCTTTAAATTAAAGTAAAAATTAATATAATAAAGTCGTTGTAACCAATTATTACCTTTTTTTTAAATGATCAACCTTTAGTAATTTGGAAATCCCTTTAGGAATTCAGACCGCTGAAATGTGCTCCTGGTCTTGGTCAGGACACGTGGAGAAAGCTGAATTTTGTTGAAGCTGTAAATCTAAGATACTCTTTTTGGTAAGACCAGAAAACAGGGCATTACAATAATTAATTCTACTGGTGATAAAAGCATGCATTACAGATGACTATAACTTCACGTTTGTCCAGGTTGAGCTGGAAAAAGTTTTCTACCATCCAGGTTTTGATGTCTAAGACACAGTTAAAAAGCGCATCCATTGGCGGTTGTCATCACGAGACGTAGAGATATATAACTGTGTATCAGCATAAATGTGGAAGTTAACTCCATGTCTTCTGATGACAACCGCCAATGGGCACTGGGCCTAAAATTGAACCCTGGGGCACACCACATATGATCTTGTGGACCTCAGATGAGCAGGTATCTAAACTTACCATAGAAGTCCTATCTGTGAAATATGATGTGAACCAGCACCTGAGAGCCCAATCTGTTTTTCACAAGTAAAAAGCATAGTGTGGTCTACTGTATCAAAGGCAGCTTAGGTCCAGTAAAACCAAAACATTTGATCCCAGGACCTTCTTTATGCAGGGCAACAGTGCTATCAGTTTCGCCAGTGTGTAGCCATATTGGTAGGCAAGTTCGTTAAATTACTAAAACAGAAACCTAATACATATTGATGGGTTAATTACTGATAATAATAATAATAATAATAATAATAATAATAATAATAATAATTAATAATGCTGTAATATTTAAGTTGAACTGATAATAAAAGCATGCACAAGGTTTAGGAAAACAAACACTTTTAAATATAATTTAAATATTTTTAGCATACACAGCAGTTTAAACATTTCGACCATGTTGCATTTTTGCCTTATTGAAAATAACAAGCAAAGTAAAGGCATTTACAGTGTTTCCATTCGAGACTAGAAGTAAATCTTAATTCAAATAGCTTTGGCCGTCAGCTTAAACTCATGAGGTATCCAGTTGCCCACAAATCATTCAGCACCAGATTTTATCCCTTTGTTTTATGTTTTAAGATGGAGATTAGAGCTTTTGAGTGAAATCACCGTCATCTTTTATGCTTCTTGTTTTGATCAAATAGAAAGTATCCAGCCTCTGCATATAAATTGTAGGGGTTATCTTGTGTGTGATATGTTGTGATTTGTGATGACAGGAGCTGAATATTACTCTGATACTGTATGGCATTGTAAATCCACTGCTTCATCTCTGCTCCTGCTGTCAGATGTACTCTAAAGTTGTATTTTAGCCATGTCCACTAAGCGTGGCACTCACTGAATAGAGAAATGAGTGCTGTCTAGAGACAATGTCACTGTTATTTTAGATCTCCTCAGTCTCTCACTCTCCTTCTCTGTCTATGTCCATTTTCATGGAGACTACTTCTGCACCTCGTTTATTTTTTTCTAAATGTTCCCTACATGTGCATCTCTGTCCCCTCAGAGCTTATTCACACCACCCACTCTGTTGATTCGGTTGTCTCTCCTTTTTTTGTAAGCTGCAATGTTAAGATGTTGTCATTTTTGAACATGTGTGAAATGTGCACAAGAATCAGGGAAAAAGGGGTTGCTGTCGGTCCACGTGATAGTCCTTCAGAGGATAATGGCCGCTTAATGGAAAATCCAAGATCCACATCTCAAAGACAAGATGCATCTTACCATCTTTTAAAGTGCTATCTGTTATCTTTGCCACTGTCACAATATGCTTCATTACAAACTTCATGCATCACCTTTATCAGGTGAATAACGGGAATGCATTTCTCAAGGCCCAGAACAAACAACGATTAATGTTTCCACTAAGAGAGGGCATGTACATTGACTAATTATATCTTTGTGGGGTTCCGTCAATTTCCCAGTCTTGCAACAATTTAATCTTTAAAGCCGCATAAAAATAAATATTGTCAATAATTTTTCCTCGCATATGTAATGGGTTCATTAATCTCTCACATATTTTAAATACAAAGCAACTGTAGTAAAATTATGCTATTAATTGTAGCAGTGTCCTGATTTCTGAATCCGATCAAATATGGACCTGTTGATTTAAAACCTGCAATTCGACACGATACAGTTAACAGATCTTGCCTTGTCCATCATCAGACTTGTCCATCATGCTGACTTATTTCTTATTTTCTACCCATCAATTTTTTATATGAAAATCACACACTAAATATAATTTCGTTTTTATTCATTTTCATTATTCGGTCTGAACAAGCTGAATCCATATCCTGCCATTACAGGTCAGGCAGATGAATACATGTATTAATTATGAACAGTTCACCAACTGTGGCCTGCTCCATGCATGTGGATTGCACACCTGCGTAGCTAATGGAGGCATAATCTGTGTTCAACTGCCACAAGGCACCTGTAATTGAGCTTTCCTTATAGATTCAGCTGGAGAAAATCCACAGCAAGCCCTTATTCTGTATCAGTGGGTAAATTGTCCTACCTTATCAATTGTATTCTCTGTTCCTGAATGGTAAATACAGCCGCAGAAAAGTGTGTCTCGCTGGCAGTGCTGGATGCCAGACTAGGAAACGCAGTGGGGTTTTTTTTCTTGCACATAGTATTTTCTGGACGGAGAATAGGGGCTAGTATATGGCCAACATTGTTCTTTGTGCTAGGGTGTAGATTTTAATCATCCTTCCCTGGAAAAAGCCGAATGGAGGTTTTTTAGTGCTGTTTTAAAAACAAGACAAAACGTATTATTTTTTACTTCACCAGCAACTCTTCCAATTTTACAAAAGCTGGTTGTTTGGTATAATTTTCCTTTGAGTTAAAACCCATTAGCATGTGTTAACTACAAGTGTCGCCCAGCGACTCTACGTAGGCCATTTCCGAGTACATACCCCAAGTCAGGTCGGCCTGGAAAGCAGCCGTATGGGCCCGGCCCAGTGATATGGAGACATAGTTCCTTTTTCCATTCCATTCATTTGTATGGAACTGAAAACCATGTTTTTTTTATCCTTCCACTTCACAGTAATGAGCTGCTAATTTCTATAGACTTGAATTAGGCATGCCACTGTTTTAATGTTTATAGAGAAAACAACAACACAGTACAGGGGATTTTTGTAGGAATATCCAGTACAGCTATTTAATGTAAATGACTTTGTGACCATTGCGACCATTTGTTTAAATAGTTCTAGTCAGCAATTAACATTTGAGTACTTAAAGGTTGTGTATGGGACATTTTTCTAAAAGGCAACATTGAAAAAAAAGAATAAACCCACAGGGATTTTAGAGGGGTGCAGAATGAAATGGCAAATTTTCCTAAACAGTTTATATTTTAATATAAATATAATAGAATGTACATTTAAATCGGGCACAACAATGACATTATGCTTACATCTGACAGCCAGTAGCAGCCACAGAATGTGGGTTGACGGATATGGTCTCTATGTTCCATCAACATGGTCAGCTCAACCCGGCTGGTACTGGGAAGAATGGTGGAGTCAGCAAGTCAAGCAGCAGCTTCAGAGACCTAAATATATTGTTATCCGTCTCAGGAGAAGAGTGACTGCAGAAGAAACAATACTAAAGTGGTTTTAGGTGAGGTCTACGGTTGATGGACACACAAAATGTTTCCACAGCATCAAACACACGCGGAAATGGCGACTTTCCTCCTGGATCGGTAAGATAGCTCATTTGATAACTTTGCTAGTGTTAGCTGTTGGTTGAACTCTTCTAAAACTAAATTCCACACTTGACACAGTTCAGGTTGGTCTCTATGTGTGTCGGCAGCGAACCAGGCAACCCAACAGATGGAATTATGTTTTTATTGTTGTAACTACAGCCTAGATAAACTAAATGTCGCTATCATGCTCATGTTCCATATCCAACCTTTAAAGACCCACTCCGATGAGACTGTGTTGTTCATTTTTGTAGCGTTTTTCTGATGCTAGAGGGCATATGTTAAGAAAATTAAGCTCAAAATTGAATTTTTGAGTGTTTCTGTTTTAAAATCTGTGCATCTGTAGCAGGCACTAAAAAAACATTTAAAACGGACTACTTTTGTGACGTAGCAATGGCACTAAGGCGGAACACAAGCTGCTGCTTCACTCAAACTGCCTGCTCAGGCTTTGAGGAGAACCTATAGATGTTTAATATAATTTGAAACCTAAGAGTCTTGTGATTCCAATATATACCAATCACGGATACAGTTATAACTGTGAACATAGTAGGCACTTTTGCCAACAAAGACACACTGACACACACGCCTACACACATCTGCAGGAGATAGAATATCCGACTTACCCTGTCGTTGTCCCATAAATAGGGATGCAACAATGCCACTTTTTTCAATACTGATACCATGCTGATACTTGGATCAGAGTACTTACCAATACCGAGTACCAATGCCCATATTTCCATCTCACAAAAAAAGTGCTATCAATTGAGTGTTTTATTTTTTTCTCTGCTGTTTACAACAAAGTATGGTGAATTGGATAAAAACAAATAAAATGTATTAATGTAAATGACACTTAAGATAAACGTAAATAAAAACTAACATTTTCTGCTAAATTATTGCTGCGTTTCCACATCTTAAGTATCGGCTATAAGTATATGGTATCGGTTAACATTAGCCGATACTGATATGAGTACATTAGGCGGTATCGGGGCAGATACCCAATACCACTATCAGTATTGGTTGCATCCCTACCCATTACCATGACAAAACCAATCCATCTTGAATAAAAGTTTTCTTTTTACATCCATAAGTGTCTGATTAAAGTCCTCCAATAAAGTTTGTCCAATACAATAATAAAGTCCATAAAACAAGCTAATGAACAGCCTCTGAATGTTTTTGGTCCACATGATATCCTTCCAATCTGTTTCCAGATACTACAACACCATTCTGATGCATCCACTTGTGCAAAAATAAATCTATGTAATGTATGTCTTCATGTTCCTCACGTCCTCCTAGCTGGATTACTCCGAAATTGCACCAGTGATGGGAGGAGCTAAAAGCTAGCATAAACAGCTCCCTTTAATGTGTGAGGTGATTTGCTCTTTCTGTTTCCTAGAAAACGACAGGTTTTGTGACCACTGGGAACATTTTTAAATAGCTCAAAAGATGATCTGAGTGGGTCTTTCAGCTGAGGTATGAAGATGAAAAAAGTTGTTTTTCGTTTTTTTGTTTTTCACTGGTGGAGTTAGTTTTGCAGACTGAATATACAGTTACTGTTTGAAAACTTTTTTAATTAGCAACAATATTAATCTAACAATTTTTTATTTTTTTTTTCAGTATGGCAATAAAATTAAAATGCTCAATGAAATAGAGGTGCTAAACGTTGGTTAACTGTAGCAAACAATTTCAAATACAATGTTACTTTTTAAGAATCTGAATATATGCAGTTTCCCTTAGTATTAAAAATACATTGTGGGAGTGAAAGGCATTGTTACGATCCCAGTTAGTCCAGGGGAACAAGAGGTGGCAACATTAACAAAACTGAAACTGATATGAGAAAAAAAACCCAAAAGGTTTATTGAAGTTCCAAAACAAAAGTACCAAATGGTTAACAAAAGCAAAAGGTAGGGTAAAACAATCCTTCTAGTTAAAAAAACAAAAGTGAGGGTTGATATAAGCCCTCCAAATAAACCAATTTCAGTTAAGAAAACTAAAGTAAAACACACAAAAGAATAAACCAATAATACTGTCCTGTGACAGATGTAAGTTTAACCAAAAGAATCAAACCAGATAAAGTTTTACAAGAGATTATTCAGCCAACAACTTAAAAGCACTCTGCAGTTGAAAGTTATAAGCAAAAGCAATCTCAAACACACAATACCAGTAATACAGACAGACAGACAGACAGACAGACAGATCCTCAATCAGGACAACTGATTGAGTGGCAAGCTGAGAATACCACCAGGCCAACACAGCTGCCCTGAATGATTGGAGTAGGAGAGTTCTTATAGCTGACTCTAGAAGGCTGCGGCCAATGTCCAGCCAACCACAGAGTGGCTGGAGCGTAGGGGACCAATCATGGAGCGTTGAGGCCACAGCCAGATCAGCATCAGGAAGTAGCAAGGCGGCAGCCAATCCCGAGGATGCACTCGCACAGTCTGATCTGCATATCCTCAGTCAGCAGGCCAAGGGCCGTAACAGGCATCAGCATAAATAAAAAGTTATCTGAAAGGTTTTGCTTCTACAATCCAGATGGTATTTTATATCTGTCTGACAACCATGGTCAACAGCGATGTTCAGATCTCAGAGAACTTTGATCTATTTTGGAAGTTAATGTAATATTACTGTAGATAAGTTGAATAGTTTATCTGAAAACTTAAACTCTTCAGGCAACCTGCCAAACTTTGAGAAACTGGCATACTTTGAATTGTTCACTAAAATATATAATCTGCAATCCTAAAGAAAAAAATCCCTCTATTGGTAAATTCTTTTGCTTTATTCTGCCTCAGTTTTTATGGCACATCCATGGTGGATAAGGGCTACCAGCTGTATTTGGCTTTCAAACTCTGCTTGTTGATTCAGCTACTTAATATTTATGCAACAAACATTCCCAGTTACATGTTGCATAAGTAAAAACCAGCAGACATTTAAATTTCAAAGAACATCATGGCTTTGTGTTTGATATTTTCCTGACAATTTGGATGCATACTTTATTTTTTTAAATTTTATTTTAGGACATAGTTCACAGTTTAAATTGGTATTTTGGCATTATCAGATCTCCAGATTATCGCTCTCCATTGCCGTGAGCAGGACCACCCGTTTCGGGTGTGATCAGCCCATTAAATGCCCGTTATTAGCGGTTATCACTCCCATTAAATGCCGTTAGACTGTGCCCTCTCTACCCACTGAAACGTACTTTTCCGTTTTGGTGTTTAAAACCTTTTCAAATTAGGTTTAGGTTTAGTTATTTAAAAGAAAGTACTTACTTTGGTTTAAAAATAGGATATTGAACAAATAGAATAATATATAAAATCTTTTAAAATGAAAAACTAACATGCAGCTGCAAAGAGGCTATGTTTCAAGATGTATTGCACAATCTATAATACGTCAATAATCCTCGTACAAGGAGGTAAATACAGCTCTAAAATGCTGATGTTATAAACGGGTACCCATAAAGCTGCCTGATAAAGTTAACAGTGTAATGTAAACACACAAAGGTGCTGCTGCTATAAGATAATGAAGGTAGAGTGTAGTGTAAGTCCTCAGTCTTCACAGTAATACTGTGGAAAAAAAATATTATTCCTCCATCCATTCAAACATATCCTTAATATTCCCTGCAACTCTCTCCGTGCATTCAAGGTATATGGATGTAATGGCGGTGAGTTTTGTGGTTGTTCCTGCTAGCATTGTGCAAGAAGCACTAGACATCGCTGCTGCTGCAGTAGTCAGCTGTTTAGCTTTAGCTGGCAGCTAGTTCTAATTGTACTGTTTGGGATGACTTTTTTTCAAGTGATTAAGCAAGTTTGTGGTGTTACAATCACTTGCCTTTATGCTCTCCTTCAAGCTTTGCAAATGATGTTTGTTTGCTCTTTGTCATCTGGTGAAAAGCCAAACCAGTTCCATGCATGGACGAGGACTTCCACTTCGGAACGAAATCCTTGTATTCGCTCTCAGCCATTGCTGATGCCTTGCTTGTTTACAGGTTGTACACACATGCCGGGGAGTCATTCGCTTACAGCAGGGAGAGAAGGGGGTGTCAAATCATTGCTTTAATTGTGATTAATTAACTGATAGAACTAACAGTTCACCTCTTGTTCTTAGTTTAAAAGATACCTTGTGAGTATCTGCTGATTTAAAATTTTGGCTGTCCTATGTCTCCAATTTTCCAACTTCTCAAGAAGAACAGTCTGTATTTGTTAATTTCAAAAAGTTACTAGAAGTCAGCAAATAATAACCTAATTTGCATTATTTGCTGTAGGAATCTTTATGATTCCAACTAATTTATGTTATCTAGGCTTGGGACTTATAAAAACAATAAAAAAGAGACACTGGTAAAGTTTAATTTTTTTCAATGTCAGTTTTCCAAAGTGTGACAGTAAAACTTACAAATGTTCAAATTTAAAATAAAGGACTGTAGTGGGAAACTTATTTCAAGATTAGTTTTGTTTATTTATTAGTAATGATTAGTAATTATTAGTAAAGGCATCCAGTGAATATAGCATAATGGCGAGGACTTTTGAAACTGAAGTTAGAGGAGACTTATTTACCTTTTACCTACTCTGGCTCAACTGAAGGACATAGAGACACTCTTATGTCTGGAGTAGTTCCCACTAAGATAAATTCAGAGCTTAGAGAGAGGGAGCACACTTCTGTATAGCTCTGGAAGAGAGCAATGTACCCGAGAGATGGCTTTCTGTTCAGATCCTAATAAATATCTTGAAAACTCCAATGGAAACTGAATCATCCACATCCTTATCTTCATCTATAAGGCATCCTGCCATATGCCTGTGAATATTCTCATTCATCCAGGTCATGGTTATCTCAAGGAAATTTCAACTATAAATAAATTACAGAAAATTACTGTTTAAAAACGGATACAGAACATGGTGAAAGCAGATACTTGTTGATACATTGATAATGTGAAACATACTCTGACACACTACTGACTGAACTAGAACAAAGCTTCCGCTTTGGACTTAAAGGATTATGGGGCAGGATGAAAAAGCAAAACTCATGAGCGACACGGCCAGCACTGAAAGTAACTGCAGCAACCGTCATGGGAGCAAGCACAAACTCTTAAAAAAAACACACAAAAAACACAGTGACATACTGCCAAACCACTGCGAATACGTATTACTAAAACAAGCACCATGTCGAGCGACAAAGTAATTAAAGTCTTCCTTATGTCCCGGTGGGCAGAAACGCCTCTACAGATATTTTGGGCACACATAGATTTCGTAGGGTGAACAGACATTCCAATGGGGAACCGAATCAGATATATATATATATATATGGATGTCTCTGACTTTTATCATATTTTGCTTTCGACTCACGAGAAGATGCTAATAAAAGCTTATTAGTGCCACTTTTAGCATGCTTTGAGTCTTTGGTTGTTTGCCAGTTGCGAGAGAATCCATTGCTACAGCTGATTGAGCTGCAAGTCAAGATCTTCTTCCTGTTGAAGCTGCCGGGAACGCGCTAGCATGGTCGACGTACGTCACACCCTTAGGTCAGCGCGGGAAATTCGGGGTAAGAAAATAGAACGATATGTAAACAGCCTCATTCCTTTTGGTTTAAGTGATTCATTACTTATTACCTTAAAACATGCATGTTTAGTTTTTTTAAGAAATCCTGCCCCATGCTCATTCAACATAGCAGGCTTCTAAGACCAAGATTTCTCATTTTATATTAAGGCAAACATGTTTTTTTTTTGTGTATGATACACACCAAAAGTCCTCTTACTATCCCTATCCATCCCTACATAAATATGTGTAGATGGTTTTAATGTAATGGTTTTAAGGATTTGACATTAATTTAAAAAAAAGCTAAAAAGCACAAAATATTGATGTTATAGTAGTTGATGTGCTACCTAAAACCCCGAATGAAAATGTTATATTTTTACTATGTTAAACACTTCTTCAGAACAATCAACAAGGCTTGCCACTGATTCCTTGTTTGAACATGACATTGAGTGATGTCTTTCACCGGCACAAACAAAGATAATTTAGTTCCTGCCTTATTTTGCTTGTTTTAGTGTAACCCGAGGCTATTTAGAATGGATTTATCCAAGTCCACTAAACTAATCTGCCATTTGTAGGCTGAATTGAGGGGTGGTGAGGAAAGTCATTTTCCTTTGTGATAGGACAAAAAAGGAAACCTAGGAAACCATAGAACTTTAAGTGTTGTAAATTGGTTAAAATGAGTTTATCTGTAATTCGAGCTGTGAGGTGGTTGAGGTAAACATGATCAATCAGCAATAGTGTCACAACTCAGTTAGTTTGGACAGGCTGCCTTTTTTTCTACTGTTGCTAAGCTAGAAGTGTGTTTTGAGGAAGTTTTAAGTGGAATGCATAAATCCAGGAAGAAATTTAGGACATAATTAAGAAAAGCATTTCAAAGGCAGCCTCATAAATAATGCAAAATTCTTTGTTAAATGTCCCTGACAGGCAGTGCTGGCGCTGCAGAACATGAAGCTCAAGAAAGGCTGAGCTGGTCTGCCTGGTCATCAGGTGCCTCCCTCAGAGCACCATAAATTGACAGAAATGGGAGACAGCACAGAACAGATGAGATGGATTAAATGAGTAACACTCCCTATTAATAACATTCTTAATGTGACACCATGCGACTCCAAACTGGGACATGCTGTGAATGGTTAGCACAACACAAATCATAGTGTATACAGACTACAGGAAGTCTAAACCAATTTGTATTGCACATGTTGTTTGTCGTGCTCTTTATTTTAAAACCAGATAGCTAGGAAATATGTTGAGACGAAGGCATAAAACTCTCCCATGCTTGAACGCACTACTTGGTTATTCAGCTCATTCATATATAGCCTTTTGGCTAAAATGACACTTGAATCAAACAACATTGTTACAACTGTTTAAAAAAAATAAAGCAATAGCCTGGTTGAGATTTAAAATAGTACAACATGGGTTGCTTCTTCTGAAAAATATGTAGTCTCTGGCAATGTTGAGAGGTACAATAAGAGAAATCAAGAACAACTTCTACTGGTTTAGATGGTACTGGTGCCATAAAAAAGATGATTAAGAACATCAAAGACGATGTATCGAAATTAAAAGATAAAGAAAAAGAATTAGGAGCTATATAAACAAAGATCTGACCCCCATGTAAATGAAGTTGGAACCTTTTAATTTATTGACCCAAAGCAACCAGCAGAGGGAGCTGTACGCTTTTAATAGGGGCTTTTGGAGGCAGTAAAGAAGATATTTTGATAAGATTGTTTGCCAAAATGGACATTACAGTTTGGCTTGAAAAAAAAAGAACAAAGCTGGCACAAGCAGGGACGATGGTAATACATAACCAGTCTTAAGAGAAGTAAGTTCAACCTTCTGTGACATTCTGGTTCACACATAGTATCAGCCGGTGGCGTTAATGCACCAGTTTCTTAATAGCAGGCCACAAATAAACACAAAAGCAGTAGAAGAAGGACGCTGTTATGTCTAGGCTAATATGAGCATGCTAACGGTAGTTATGATGACAACTTTGTGAGAAATAAACTAAAGAAATTGAATTATCACGGTTTGAGCGGCATATTTTTTTTTTCATTGTGGACAAAAGACTTGTTGGGAACTAGGTATTTTATTGGAGGACATTAAATATACTGTTGTAGATGTAAAAAGACTAGTTTGGGTTCAAGATAGCTCAGTGATGTCATTGATATGTATTTCTTGAATATTATTTTTATTTCTAAATGGATTGACAAAAGCATCTATTATGTCTTTATCCTTTATTGGCTTAGATCATGGCATCACAGGAATCTCAGTTTTCACATGAGGTATATGTAGATGTAGATGGTCACTAACGAGGATGGTTTGACCTAGAAGCATGCCAACAGGACCCTTCCATTCCATCCTATTCTGGTCAAGCTTTGTCACTACTAAGACATGCTACACCCAGCCAGGTTGCTTCATGTGATCGAAACAAGGGGGCTGAATGCTCTCTATTTTACAATACATCCAAAGTGACCCCCACAATCTGCTAATATTGATGTCAGGCTACTGTTGCAGTTATACTGAGGGGTGTGGCTAGTGTATATTTTACTATGCTCATCTTTGTAGTACCTACAGCTGATGACGAGTGTTTTCCTGAAACAAACATGCCAAAATGCATTTAGTGTTTACTTCTTCTTGTTGAGGTTTGGATGACAGGCTTAGTCAGGCCTGCAGGGAGCAGACTCAAATGCAACAAAATGAAAAATAAAACATGACTCACTCCCTTGGATGTCCTAGCTTTTTTATCACTTTTTCAACAAATCATGATCAACAAAGTTTGTTTTTTTTGACAAAAAAACCCAACAATTTAATATCAAAGGTAAAACTGGCTTCTGCAAAATAATGACAAATAAAAATATGAAATATATTTACTGTTTATGGACATGTTACATGTTTTTATTTTCATCCAGGTAATTTCATGCATGCATACAATACTGGAGGGCAAAAAGCTTAAACACCCACTACGCAAAGCTGTGCTCAACTCTCCATACACATTTTATAACGATCGATCATCAACATTTCAGTTTGACAAGTCACAACCACCAAGTTACCATTCAGCCTGCTTAACCCCCGACAGGCCACTATTTATAACTTCGCCAGATTATTTACATACCATAGACATTTTCACAACCCAAGCAGAATGCAGCCAAGGCATGGCGAACTGACGGTTTCCACTGTGCAGGCTAGATTTGTGCTCTGTGTAGATTATAGCTAGAGCAGTGGTTCCCAAACTCTTGATGGAACATACAAGCATCTGTTCCGAGTCAGTTAAAAAGTGGTAGAGTAGCAACATAACCAACATCAAGAGCCAATATATCAACCAGTACATGCTGCTTTAAATAATTCATGTCCAGTTTTTCATCTTTTGTTTGATTCATAAAATGCAGATGCTTACTCATTTCCTCTTTTGGTATTGACATTATCTTCTCAAGACCCCACACTTACCTCTTTGTGACCCCAACTTTGGGAATTACTGAGCTAGAGGACACCATCACCGTCAGGCTGAGTACAGCACCGCTTTGACTGTAAATAGGCGCCCATACAGAAATTAAACAATAAACTTACAACCTACAGGTAATTTAGCAGCAGTTTGCACAACCAACAACATGAAAGAAAGCTGAGATAGCTAAGAGCTAGCCCCTGGATCCAGCTTCCAGACCGTTTCAGTTCAGTATGGGGATATCTTCAATAATTTGATCATACCTCAACTTTACCCAGCAGAAACAAAGAAGGCATACATACATATTAGCATCAACACACCTTTTGGTGGGTAAGTGTACAGATTCTGTCCAGATCATCCACTCAGCCATAGACAGCAGCATATTTTGTCAGCTTGAAACCTATTAAATATTATTGCTGTCCTCTGGAGTCGAGGTGTCAAACTCATTTCCATTTTTGGCCAAATCAAAATCATGAATGTACTCAAATGACCGGTTGTGGCAGAAAGTATCAATAAAACTATCTAACAAAGCATTCAAATATAGATAAATATCTGTCTCTATTTGACAAGTACTTCTTAAAATAATAATAATACTGAACATCTTTTCACAATGATGTGATTTTGGAAAATTCATATAAACTCTGATTTGATTTGACTGATGAAATAGTAATTAGGTGCACACAAATAAAACTTATAGGTTCTATTTAATACGGTCCTCTAAAGTTTAGAGCACCACATAAAGTGTTATGCCGGATGGATTTAGCCCCCGGGCCTTGAGTTTGACACCTGTGCTATAGAGGCTTCTCAAATGCTCTCTTCTTAGTGGGATATGTTGGGGAAACCTCCAAAGGGAGGCACACGGGAGACTGAGCATCTGAACAGATGCCCAAACTACTGACTCATGCCCCGTCTCCTTTTGATGCAAAGTTGCTCAATTTAGTTTGCTTTTCTAAATTCTGAAGCTTTTTTGTTCAATATCAAAGACTGAAGCAACATGGAGGTTAAGCAAAAATGTATTAATCTATTTCCCACTCCATTCTACCAAATTTGTGGAAAGAAACAGAAAATCCTCTGCTTGAGGCAAGGACTGACACTGCAGTCCTCTAACTGTCCGGCAGAAAACTTGAAATTGTCGGCCATGTTGACCAACATGCTAATCCTCTAACCTTGTACCTATAATGTCATTAAAAGCAAATATTAAAAAATGATATTACATCAGCCTGTTTTCCCATCAATGTAGCTCATTACAGCTCTACACCGCCCTAGATTCAAAAAACGTGGGTACTCCTTATAAGCTCACTTCCAGTTTGCAACCGGCGGATTGGCTTTCGCTTTAGCACCTTCAGAACCTGCAGCACAAAGCTTGCTTGTTTGTATTTTATTATGTGCGCAGAAATAGTTGCTCGTTGTGCCCTGAAGATAGAGCTTTCCTCACAAATCTGCACCACCAATCCGCTCATCTGTTCGCTCTGTGGAGACAGAGACAAAATAAACAGTTACAACAGACAACTATGGAGTGTTAAGATTATTAGGTATGTGTTTTGAGTTTTTAGTTATTTCATTTCTTTATTTGGTTTACCGTATCATTATATTGGTTCCAGTCTGAGAATTTCACGGGAGGAGCCAGGGCAGGCATCAATGGAGAGAGGTAAGTCCAGGAGGTGAGTATGAGAATATTTGGAGAATGAATGGTGATGATGACTGGAGAGATCTGACTCTTGTTGGAGAGTAGAGGAGCCTGCAGGGGAGTAGAGTCCGGAGGATACAGAGGGACCGAGTGCTAGAGGTGCCAGCCAGAATGAACTGAAGGCTAATAGGTGAAGTGGATCTGGTTTCCAGCAGCACAATTGCTGATGACAGGTTGTGAAGAACCAGAGGTGAACTTACCTTAAGATAAGCAAAAAGGTAAGGTTAAACAGAGAAACTCAGGAGACTTGGAGGGCTAGAAGTAATGTAGAAGGCCAACATGCATCACATCAATCCAATACGCCAATAATAATAAATTAATATGTCATTTAGGCACACACTGCTGCACAACAATCTGCAGTTTGGCTTTTTAGGAAGAAGAGCTGATCTGTTGAGGGGTGAATTATAAACTTTGTATGTGTTAATTGCGAAATAAAATTGAGTTAAGTCTAGGAATTAATCAACCTGCGAAAAAATAAAGGATTATTCTATTCTAATGCGTTCATTTTGAAAGCCCTAACATTTAGCTGTTTTTTTTTTTACAAAAAGCTAGCCATGTTTACCTTTTCTGGTGATATAGGACATCACTCTTGGCTAACAGCATGCCCAGAATCCATAGTACTTCACATCTGTGGGAAAAAACCCCGAAATAAGACACCAAAATGTGTGCTGCTTTTCAGTCTGGTTACTACTGTTTATGTCAAAACCGGTTCCATTATGGCACCGGATATCGGTACCCATCTCTACATACCGGCAGACATGTGAGTGTCTCAGACAGGACACTGTTAAACATGTAGGAAAACATACTCTCATACTGCAGAACTATGTCTATTTATAGTGCCCATATCCTAGTATGTACTGTCTTACATGTACAATGTGTTCGTTACTAAAGATGTTGGTTTTTAGGTGTTAACTTCTTAAATTTATTCCATATAAAAAGGGATATACAATATATATTACATTTTAGAGGTGCAGTGAAATATTATTTTGTCAGTAAATCAGTCAAAATGTTAAATGAGTAGATGACTGGGCATTGATTTTCATCTTGCTCTGCTTTCTGCAGCAGCTGCTTCTGAAATGATGAAGATGTTACATTATCTTTTCTTATTTTTGTAATATTTTTAATGAAATGTCAAATAAGACCAATTATCTGGAATTATTCATGCATTTTATGTATCTGTTTACATCAAACACTAAGATCATAACTGGCCCTCATTCAGCCCCCTTTAAAAACATTTTTGGATACACCCCTGCTCAGCAGTCTTAGTGAAATATTTTGAAGCTTTAATAAACATTATTATTTAAGTATTAAAATCTATTTTATAATTATTGTAAATATGAAACACTGAATTAAACGTAAGGGTTAAACACAGCTGGTCTGACTAAAGAAAAAGTTAGATTTAATTTTTAATTACTTGGACCATGTTTTTTAGCAAATTCTATGGGCTTTTACTCTGTGGCAAGGTACACAACGAGGGCCCAGACGGGCTTCGATCCCAGCTACTTGGAGTTTATATCGAGTTGCGTAGGTTCTGCGTAGGTTGCAGAAAGGAAGCCTGCAGAAGCTAAACTTAGTCCGATTGGTTATTCAGTTAGTGCAATTTGGAAACATGCAAACATGAACCATGCTGATGCCTGCCAATGGCGTAGCCAGAGATAACTAAATGGTCAGGCCATGGGGAAATTGGTCGGGCCAGACCAATAAACCAGAAAGTTAGACAGACCATTGATTGAGCAATCTTACAGCCCTTCTACATTCTTACACCTGTTTTCCAGTAGTTTTGCTTTTCCCAAGATGTATGTTGTTCCAATGTAGCCTAGCTCAGTGTCACACTTTTTATATTCACAATTCAACAGCAAACTCAAAGTCTAATAAGCTACTCGTCTGCAATTCAGCCAAGCAGCGAGCGTAAATTTCTTCCTACACTGATGCTGAATTTCAGCTCTCAAGGCACGTAGCAGGGGTATGTCAGCGTTGTACACGATGCTGGCGCATAATATGCATACAGAAACAATAAATGAACGATAAAAAAAATAGATTAACGTATTTTAAAAACATAGCGCGCTAAAAATAGTTGTAATTAATTGCAATTAACATGATAATTTGACACCCCTAGTTGAAACGGCCACTGCAATGCTGAAATTACTTACTGATATGTAAAAGTCTGCTATCTCACCCAGATTCCGTGTAATTTCACACTTGACCGTTATCTGTGTTACTGACGCTTTTAGACCAAAAAAAACGCTTTTAGACCAAAAAATTTGGAATTTAACAAGTCTACACGAAAATGTCAAATACATGCCCTTAAACTGAGAGATTACGTTAGTAAAAACCCATTTATACGTTTATAAGCAAAAAGAAGTGGTCTTGGTGTTTAGCTACACTTTAAACCTATTTAGATAAAAATATATTTTTAAATGTAGATATTAAACTGATGGAGTTTAAAAGATTGCACATAAAAAGGAGACTGACGCGAATGTTATCTACACTTTGAATATTACACACATAGAGTGAGCTCCCAAAAAGATTGATGGGAATCACTTTACTTCAGTGGTTTTCCTTCTGTCATTCATTTTATGGCTTCATGGTTTTCTTTCACAAAGATGATTTAAACTTTACTTTCTTTGTTTTCTTTACAACACTAGTTATTATTTAACTAAACCATACTATGAACGACTGATTGTCTCTCAAACAAACATCCTGATTGGTTGAAGCTTGATTGGCTGATTTGTTCAGAGGAAGAATCACATTAATTATTACTGATTAATCATAACTTCCCTAATCAAGGCAATATGTTTTGTATTTTATTTTCATCTTATTTTAAAAGTTAAGGTGACTGTGTTTTATTTTTATTTGTTTCACATGGCATACAGACATCTCAGATACTAGCAGTCCTTGAAAGCAAGATGCCCAGCAGAAGTCAGATTTCAGCAAAAGAGTGTTTTTCAGCCTCCCCAAGTGTTGCTTTAGCCCAGAGGTCTGTGACGGATGTGGGTGATGTCTCTCCCCCACATCTGCAGGACTTTGTCCCCTTTGATATTCCATGACTCTGGGGCTTGAATAAGCACATTGAGAGAGAAGTTAAGGTCACTCCCACTCTGGTGGTGGAGTCTCATGAATATTGTGATGAATCTGTCTTTTGTCCCAAATTTTTTTTAAGATGATCATAACTGCTGAACAAAGCTCACAGGTTCAGGCCAGCTTTATAAAAACATTTATGTTGCCCTTCTCAAGAATTTCATGTCGCTTTTCTGTGCTGGCTCAACTAGAACTCATACATGTAACTTTATATTCAAAGACAAAAATAAACTGCATCTTTTAAACTTGTAATAATGTTTTTCACATGTTTACCACTTAATCCAAGCCTTTGATTCATATTGTTCAACTCTTATCTCTGAAGAATCCCTGTCATCCACACAGAAAAAAAAAGAAAGTTTCATTTGGCTCCTCCGAATTGTATTTTAAAATATTATATTTTATTCTTTGTTAGTTAGAAATCATTATCACTATTTATCTTTTGATTCTTTTATGTTTAGAGGTTATCCCTTTTCTAATTTAAGAACACACCCTGTGTATAGCATTATATCATGCTAAAACATTGTTATGGGAGGTTAAAAAAAAGTCGGACTTGATACAGGTTTCGGGCCTGAGAATTCTGAAAACCTTTCGGATAGTGCTGGGTTTTCCGCCAGGGCCGGGCTCGGGCCCAAATAATAGGCCTGCGCATGGCTCTAAAGCATACACCTTCCTACAAAAAAGGCATATCACCCTACTTTTTTCCATGAAAAATGTTTCATTCAACTGTCATATGCGCCTCCATTTTCACTTCTGGTCTCTGCAACTCATTGCTCCTCCTCTCCTCACCCTGCCCTCCCTACTGCAATGGATGGCAATCAGATTATAATAAGCAGGAAATCAATGTCCACTTCAGGGTGTGGTCAACCCCTGACAACTCAAGAACAAGAACCCCAAAGCATAACAACGAAGGAAACTCGAATGCAGAAAAAAGGAAAGTTAAGGATTATAAACTAGATGAACTTCATTAAAAAACATGGTGCGTTAAATGTGGCTGTACTTAATTGATCACAGTTAAAATGATAATTTGACACCCCTAGTATTACTATGAATGGCTATTTCAAAATTGGCCCCAGATTTTAAGACACTTGAGGTGCTCAATGCTACGATGGAATTCTGAGTTTGAAAAGGCATAACACCAAGGAGCTTTTCTTGCAGTTATCTATTCAGCTTTTAATCCTACTGGGGTTTCTCAGTACAGAGGGATTTTAAAAGGGACCTAGCAGACTGATCGAAGGAGCCTGATATGAACCATGCCAGGTTTGCTGGATGAGATCACCCAAATGTCAGCTTCGTTCATCACACTGCCATTAAATGGAGCTGAACATGTCATGTTTCTGGGTGATTTTCTGACCTACATGCAGAATCATAAATTGGACTCAAAATGAAAAGGTGCAGGGGTTTAAATTTTAACAACAATAATGTGCACAACAAAGGAAGGCTCTGGTGTCTGGATTTGGTGACAACCTCTGTCAGTGTCTCCTCCAGTGCAGATTAGTACGTCCGTCTCTTGTCAGTGATGTACAACACGGATTTAATGTGACATGACCATTCAGACTGAAATCACTTTCAAAAACATCTGATATGCATTGGATTCAGCAGTCACGGCGTTGTGGGTTGGCCTACCAGACGTTGGACCTACCCCCCAATGGACTGCCAGTTCACAAGTTCATGGGCACTCATAAGCTCTGTCAGTAGGTGCTGGTCCATACTCAATTGTACACCCCGGCCCCAAAATAGGCCTAAGTCGTTGATTAATTACCTAGTACCTGGGCCAAGACCCAGACACTGACAAAATATAGCATATAACTATGATGATCCTGCTTTGTGTCTGTGTGAACTAGCAAGGCATCTACTTTAATGGAAGATCTGTAGGATAACTGGTTCTGCAGTGTACCTGCCACCAATCTCTGCAGTCAGAAGAGCTGCAGTTTACCTGCCCATGTTGTGAATAAGTCTTTCAGTACCATTTGACTCTCTGTTTGATTCTGCATACATCCATTCAAGGCAATATCTCTTTGAAAGTGACACATTTTCAGCTGAACTTTCTTTAACATACTGAATTTAAAACATTACAATGATAATTTCCTTTTAACATGTGGGTCAGACTGAGCTGCCTGCTTTTCTAGTTTAAAATATTTTCTCCTGTCTTGAATCACAAATAATATACTAATATATACATATTTCCAAATACTCGCATCTGTAACTGCAGACAGCTCTACATGATCATTCAATCGGCTGGTACAGAAATGCGCGCCACTCTTCCCTGATTTTTATTTCTCGGAATTATTAGAAAACCATACCATATTTATTTGTGTAGCCAATTTAAAACACTATGTTAGCTGACCAAAGTCCTGAACAAGTAAGACATAATAAAACAACAATAGATAAAGATAAAATAGAATATCAAAATAAAATACAATATAAATGTAAAAACACAATCAGCGGTCAAGCGCTAGATGGAAGTAATATGTTTTTATAAAGGATTTAAACTGCGGTAAAGATGGGGCCTGTTTCACCTGCAGTGGAAGCTCATTCCAGAGCTTTGGGGCAGCAAATGAGAAAGCGCACTCCCCTAGAGATTTATAATCCCTGTCTGGTTTACATAAAATTTGGTGGTCAGCAGACCTAAGTGATCATGGGGGACATAAGGGGTGAGCAGCTCAGAGAGGTAAGTAGGGGCCAGGTCATGGAGGGTTTTGTAAACAAAAGTTAAAACTTTAAACTGAAGATGGCAAAAACCAGGGAGCCAGTGTAAGTCAGCCAGAACGTGAGAAATATGCCTGCGTATGTCTGTCCCTGTTAAAAATCCTGCTGCAGCATTTTCCACCCTCTGAAGGCGATGAAGAGGATTTGTTGACTGCAATGGGAATTGAGTTTGCCTAATCTAGTCTACAAGTGATAAAAGCATGAATGGCTGATTCCAGATTTGGTCTTTTGAGTATATTGAGTAGGTGCTAACCTACGGAGTTGGAAAAATCAAGATTTAACTGTTGCATTAATTTTTGGTCCCGAGTTAAGCTCAGAGTCAAGTTTGACTTTGAGACTTGTTACACAGGATTTAAGTTTGAAGGGGAAGGCAGATAGGTCAACAGCTAGAGAACCTTTGTTCTGTTTTTTCGGGGGAAAAGGATGGCATCTGTTTTATTGTCATTCAAGTGAAGGAAATTAGAAGTAAACCATGTATCACTGTCATTCTGCTTCACAATATTACTCTACCTTTAGCTTTTTTCTCCCTAAGAGAATATCCATTAAGAAAAAAGCTAAGATTTGAAAACCTGAAAAAACTGTTTTTGACAAAGACTTGTTGAAGTTGTATCTAAAAACAGAAGCTTAGTTTCAGCATTTTCCACACACCCAGCTCTTTTCAAATGTTTGTTTTTTTATCTTTTTCTATAGTGTGAGGGGGAAAAAACCCACATAAAATAGTCAAAAAAGAACTATCAAAAATACTGACCTTTAATTAGAAAGCTTTTGCCGCGGTAGACCTTAGCTTCTACTGAAGTTGACATTTATAAATACCGAAATGTCCCAGCGAATTGCTTTTTATTGAAGTTAGAGAATAGTTGAGATACCAGCAGTCCATTTTTCAAATACGATAACTGTTGCAGCCAAGTGTGAGTGAGTAACAATGTACAGCTAATTTAAGCTGTCCATGTATGTAGAGGACAGACCTTTTAGCAGTGGACCAATCAGTCAACGAGGCGATAGAAAGTCGAGATGTTGCTCCACCCTGCAACTGTGTTTGTGTGTCGGGGACATAAAAATCAATACAGCTGGTTTCACAGACTGTTTTACAGTCAGGGCAGCTCTCAGCCTAAATGTTTGTCTGTTTTATTCAATGACACTGCTCAGCAAACTAATACACAAAGGGAGCGGTGAACAAACATCAAACAAATAAACTGGTAACCGATCTCAGTTTTGTTTGCACCTAGAAATGAAAATTTCATAGCGGGGGAAATTTTCTTTACACTCGGTCAAGGGAAAATCTATCAAACCTAAGATCAGAGCTTTTATATTGCAGCCTTGGAGGAAATATTACCTCTAGGCCAGGCTTGTTTTATTCTTGATCTTCCTGTCCACCTATCGTCCCAGGGATTTGGGGACATCCATGGAGACACGCGCCTTCCATTGCCTCTCCCCTGATGAAAAAGGATTTCCTATCTGATATGTAGGAAAGGTTATCTGGATTGCAGTAATGTTGCTGTGCATCATGTGCTTGTGAACAAGAAAAAAAGGAGTGCGTTTTTTTCTTTTTCTTCAAAAACTCATTTCAACTCTGCTTTTCATTATTACCAATACAAACATACACAGAAACTTTTTTTTTTTTCAGTGGGCCTGGCATTACACACTGTGGCCTGAAATAAGGAATGCAATTTAGGGTGATTTTAGAAAAGGATGCACTGTACACAACAAAATTAAATAATTGGAAGCTTGCACAAACTGTCAGATTACTGCCTTCTCTCCACAAACTACTTTCAACAATGTATAATAGTTTGAGTGGAACAGGATAAATATGAATTTAAATAAGATAATCTCTTCCCCCAAAAGATCTAGTCCTATTTTTCCATTTACCCAGAATATTTCTGGAAATAATTTTTGCAATTTTGAAGCAGAACATTTTGGCTTCCAACAGCAAAGCTCCCTTTGACAATTCAGTGTTAAAAAGAAAGGAGAGAGTGGCGCCTGAGGCTGAGTAGAACAGACAAGCAACAGCTTCACATCACTCACCTGGATTCAAAAAGGACAGAAATAGCACTAAAAGAACCCACTCTCACTTTGTAACTGTTCTTTTGTTTCCCTGTCTTCTGCTCTGCGCTGCCGTCACAGCAGCCCGAACTGCCTACTTCTCATGTCCCGAGGGTCTATTTACCACATTACAACCAGAGGTCATTTAATCCTGGAATCACCTACACCATGTATGTACACATCATTTTTAAAAGTTCTGTTGCTATATTTTAGTGTAGTTAGCTAGCAAAATAACATATGGGGAATACAGTATAATGAAAATTACAGACCTCTCATCTTTTTAAGTGGGACAACTTGCACAATTGGTGGCTGATGAATACTTTTTTGACCCACTGCATATTTTTACATTTTTTTAAATAAAATTGAATTTGTTACATCAGTAGTTTTTGATATAGTGTCAACTTTTTTGCGAGCACCCCAGTTGAATATGTTTAAATACGTTTTAACAATATTTTTTATCATATAAAAAGAATCTCATATTGACCATGTTGGGAAACTTGAAGCTTTAATAATAATAAAAAAGGCATGTTACATAGGCATTATTTTTAATACAATCAATGGGTGCACAAATATTTGCACTCCTGCCCCAATATCTTGCACAACCGTGCTTTGTGGAAATTTTCATATTACACACCAGCTTCTTAATCTATATATGAAGCAATATTAATTATACCAGACTATCAGGCTTTATTTGAAGGATACATTCTTTTGGCATTGTATTGAATCACCTAGCCCCCAAAAGAAGCACAGATATTTTTATTACAGATTGCTCAACCCTTATATCAAAAGCATTCATGAATAAATTCAAACAAACTAAATGGAAGTATACTACTATTCTAAATTGATGTTTCTATTCTATCAGGGAGAGCATGGATAGTTTGCAGAAGCCAAAAATCAAAACAAACTGACCTCACAGAAAATCGTGGAAATCAAACAGCCACAGGAAACTAACACAAAACAGACTAAAAGTGTTTCTAAATAAAAAAAACAAACAAAAACAAGTAAGTAACTTAACATTAGGCATGTGGGGGGCATCACGTGGTGGTTATGACAGCAGCCCATGTTCAGAGGCCTTAGCCCTCAAAGTGGTTGTCCTGGGTTCGACACCCAGGACGTTTGCCAAATGTCTGTCCTCTACTTCTCTTCCCATTTTTTGCACTGTCCACTTTAATAAAGGCATTGTGGCCACAAAATCCTTAAAAATAAAACGCCCTACTTTATAAAAAAAAACATTAAGCACGTGGATGTAACTCTTGCCAATAGGCTGGCTGGCCATACGACAGAGATTGTCTCTCACAACATGAGATAGCCAATACCCAGGAATTGTTCAGTCCATGATGGAACAACCGGAGGTAGAGAAAATGCTGTCCTGGGTCCTTGATGCAGATTAAATCATCCACTTCAGTTTGGGGGCACGTTTTTGATGAAACACCGGGTCACAGACAGCTTTTGGGATAGGAACTAGGCGGTGCACTCAGAATCCCCGGGGGAAGTTTCAGGTTGATCCCATTCGGATCAGCTGGGCAGAATCAAAAGGGAGAAGAGAATTGGGTCGTTAGCAGATATTCAAATTTTGCTACCAATGCAGCTTAAAACGAACCTTTTGAATGGTGAAAGCAGAACTGAGAAAAGTTTTTTTTATCAATTCAGTGGCATCATCACTTGCCAGAGACCAATGAGCGCCTGCTGAGGTCGATAAAATGGCAGCAGACCCGGTGCTTCGAGTCCATTCAGTATATTATGATGATACTCAACACATATCTCTCAACACAATCCTTAAGTCAGGGTTGCTTTTTCTGTTGTGTTTTCGTATCTTCAGATTATCCTAAAGGCTTGATAATTTTGGTCTAGGGAATCTCAGGAACCATTTACATGTTGATTTGGTCTTAAACTTTGAAACATCATGAAAGACCCATCCATCCATTTTCTGAATGCACATGATGACAGAAGGATGCTATATACAACATGTGTTGTCACATGTAACTTAATTTGCTTTACATCTAGGTTATCTGAGTCAAATTAGTTCTTGCCGTTAGTGGTGAACCTCAAGCAGTTACTGACCATGAATTTCAGCCAACTAAAAGAAAAACATTTTAAGCCAAACCCAGTTAAATATACATGTTTGTCATGATGAAACTACCACTGGATAACATTCAAAAAATATTGGGACTCAAATTGCCTAAAAATGGGGTAAGAAAGTTTCAGGTAAAGACATTTGTTTATTGTAAAAGTAAAAAAAAAATATGGATAAAAGCATTTGATAAACAAACACACAAATTTAAAGCACAACTTAATGCTCTTATGAATAAACCTGTGGGTGCCTGGATGTTTGTGCTTTGTTACTTTCTGATGAACTCTTGAGATAGGAACCAGCTCCTCAGCAACCCTACATGGATAAACGTTTTAAGATCCAGTAGAGACCCTGGCGAGATTTTTTTATCCCCCCCAGATATGACTCCCAAACAGCCAGTTGGCATGCAGATAGCATGTTGGAGACCCCAAGATGCCACACTTTGCTGCAGTGAGCTTGGGAGATTTTCTGGCTCCTTTTCAATGGTCCTGATGTATGGTGACAGGATAAATACGGGTCCTTGTCCAGTGTATAGTGGCCAGTGTCTAAAAGGAATGGCCCACTGTGTCCTATCACATTTTTACCCTTGGGAATCAGAATCTCATGCATCGTCAATTATAAGTTCCTTGAAAGTTCTTAACTAAAAATGGTAGAGAGAAAGACAGGGAACAAGACAACTGTCACACGTTTGTTGAAATAAAAAACGTGGAACATTTCCTAGTTGAATAATTGTACTCAAATATTAAATTTTTCTAAAATGACTAGTATAAACTTTTGTAGTTTGAGTAAAATATGGATTTCTTCTGGCTTTATTTATATCTTTAACACAACGATCTGCAAATGGTTTTAGGTTGCTTTAACTTTTTACTTTGGATTATATTTTCAGTCTACATCAATACATCAATAAATAAACATGACCTTCATGCATGTGTGGCATCAAGGTCTATGAGAACAGTGCAATGGTTGTGCTGGTTAGTAGGAAGGATAAGGATATGGAAAGTACTTGTTAGAAGATAAAAGAAAAGCTCTAATATCTTTTTATAATCATGGCTAACTGAGACTGCATCTACCATGGTAACCTCAAAAACTCCAGAGGAAGGTTAAGCTTATCTTTACTTGGTGTAGCATATAGGATACGATAATCCCCCTCTTGCATCCAAGCCACAGCAAGGCAGAACCTTTCCAAATGCATATATAAGAAAAGTAGCAATTTGTGGCTGTTGGACCGTCGTGTGAAGGTGCTGTATATATAGGCCATGTAATTAGAGGAAGGTGTAAAAAATTAAAATAAAATAAAAATAAAAACATGTAGCTGTGATTTAAATTAAAGATGATTTACATATTTGGATACAAGCTACAAGAAAATTTTAAAAGGGGCCTTAGGTGTTTGTGATGACTATCCTCGGCATAAAGTGACACCAGCTCCCGAAGGGATGTCTTTTAAGTAAATAAATGTGACAGTTTGTTCCCACATTCCTCTTAAAACAGTTTTTGTAGGTCTTCAGTGATAGTTTTAGTTTAGCTATTGAGGGCTTCTGTTCTTGGACACAGAATGCATTTACACGTGACTATTAAGCCAAGGTGCATTCATTTGACTCTGTCCCAGGAGTGGCCATACATTATCTGGACAAAGATGTTGAAAATCATAATAGGTTAGCAAATCTAATTACATGTAACAATTTTTTAGCCAAATTTTTTCTTAATTTGGATGAAATTGGAATCTGAAGATGAATCGGACCTGTCAAACCTATATGAATAAACTGAACTGGTTTAAATTTAGACATCAATAAACAACTCTATGTGAACAGTTGTATTACTTTTTACTTTGATTTTTACTCTACTTTTTACTGATATTTACATGTTATTCATGAACGCAACATTGCCTTTTTCTTTTGAACAAATGTTTCTGCAGGAAGACACATACATTTTTGGATTGCAGCAAAAACATGCCAGGGAAAGATCCAAAAAGTACAAGGACATAAAGTATGCAAGTACATCTCAACAGAAGCATAGTGTCACATGCCATCTTTCTCTGAAACACCAGAACTTGTCACCAGAAGCAGTGAAGGCTGAAGACCAAACCAGGCCCAATGTAGTGTCAGCCACCTCAAGCATTCAACAGGCCATGGAGGAATAAATCTTCAGGCAAAGACTTTGCATGTTTGCGTAATGTTATAGCTGGGTTGTTGCTACATTACATTTGAAGATCTCTAACTTTTTTAATACCAGAACTATTTTTATTTTTCTGTTATGTTATGTTAATGAGTTTTTTTGTGTAACCAATAAACGGTCCATTACAGCTCTCATTTTAATTTCTTACAGTTGTTGGTCTTGTTTTACTTTAGAAAAGCACAGAAAATATGCACGTTTAATCAGACAGGTAGGCACAAAGACGCATGGCACCAACCTTGATCAAAACAAAGATGTAGACTTTAACACTACATGGAATGATTTAATACTTTACACATTAAAACAGAGCAAAAATGTATTAAAAAATGTCAATTTGTTTGTAAAACTTGATCCTTACATTTGGGTGGGTTTATAGTCCATCCACTGCGGTAAGAAGCCAAGGTTTCCGGAGAGAGCCCACACATGTCTAGGGAGAACATGCAAATTCCATGCAGAAAGAGCTCAACCCAGGACCTTCTTGGTTCCTGGGTTGAGCTCAATACACATTGTATAAATTCCCTTTCAGGAAAAGCTGAAATCCTCCCTTTACGCTGGTGGAAATGCTAATCAGAGCTGATGCTTTGACAGTAAAAGAGATTATCTTCACCTCACCCAAAGAATTTGAGAGAAAAAAAATGCACTGATGAGCCATGAAATTTATTGTGTTCAATCAAGTTTTTGAAGCAAAGTCAAGTGATAAAGCATTGTTGCTTTAAAATGCTTTAATAAGTCTAACTCTGGAATACTCTGCCTGCATGGAGCAGAGAGTGGTGCATGTGTACCGCAAGCATTAGAGGAGTCATAACCTAAAATGTTCACTTCAACAAGTGTAAAAAACTTATGTTATGGTTTCCTAATGATTTTACAATGACCGGGAAGCCGGTTTTTAAAACTGGAGTGTTTTTTATATCCAAGGCTTTCTCAACCAGCTCACATGCGCACCGCACATGCATGCGCATTTATACAAGAGATCTCAGTTTCTCTCCCGTCTTACATCAAACTGGGAGGATGTATCATAATATAAATAATCGCTATAGCGAAGGTAGTTAGGCCTATAGCGGATGGTGCGTGCCATGTTGGAAGTTTCCCATTCATTTTTGAACCTACAATACTTGATAATAAAGAAAAAAGATACAACTTGTGCTTGCTATCATCTTTAAATGTTTATTACCCTCCTACAGTCTGCATAACACATACTCACACACACACAGACACACATTTGTTCATAGTTCTTATTTTGACTAGTTAAGTGATAGGCTTTTTTTTTTTTTACAATCATGACCTGACACTAAAATATCTGCACCGGATATTTTGATATTGAACAGTAAAACTAAAAAGTTCCACTTGCTTTGATTTTTTTATGTCTGCTTATACAAGCTGATAGCCACAAGTTAACTGCAATGAATTATTTCATACTTATTTATTAAAAATTAATCAAAATATTTAAATATGTATTTAATTAAAATGGGGATTTATTTTTTATTTTGTTTTTAATAATGTAATAATTACCTGCAACTCCCTGGTGGCTGATGTCCACGTCATAATTGAACACTGTGCAAGATGTATAATGAGGAACTTTAGAGAGTTGCAAGCATGGCAACTGCTCTTGATATTTATTCAAAACTTCTCAAATCAAACTTTATAAAGCGCTTTACGAACTACATGGCTCCTCAAAATGCTTTACAGATTAAAATGACCCCCCCCTTTCCAAAATAAAAACATCACAACTAAACCACCCCCACCCCAACCCATCTCCCATGCACACACACACATAAAAGCAACAATAAACAAAAGCAACAATGGGCTGAGTACAAATTAGCCAGGAAACGCCATCATGGGAGCCATCTGCATTAGCAGCAGCAGATCAACAGCATCAGCCAAGGCACTGACCCAGTGCACCCAGAAGAGGGAGGGCTGGTACCCCTGCCTCTACCCAAGCACTACCTGGAGAACACCCAGGCGGCCATAGCTGACCACCGCTCTCGAGGTAGAGGGCTCCCTCAGAGGAAACACTGGAAGGATGAATGAAATAAGAAGTTGAAATATTAAAATAAACGGTAGATAATGAGGCTGCACGGTGGAACAGTGGTTAGCACTGTTGCTTTGCAACAAGAAGGTTGTGGGTTTTTATCCCGGCCCAGGGTCTTTCTGCATGGAGTTTGCATGTTCTCCCCGTGATTGCGTGGGTTCCCTCCGCGTATTCCGGCTTCCTCCCACAGTCCAAAAACATGAATGTCAGGTTAATTGATCTCTCCAAATTGTCCTTAGGTATGAGTGTGCGCGTGCATGGTTGTTTGTCCTGTCTGTCTCTATGTGGCCCTGTGATGGACTGGCGACCTGTCCAGGGTGTACCTAGCCTCTCGCCCATTGACAGCTGGAGATAGGCACCAGCCCCCCGCGACCCCTTAAGGATTAAGCGGTTCGGAAAATGGATGGATGGGTAGATAATGAGATTAAGTATTAAAATAATTATACAAATTTTAAGACTGATAGCATTTTAAATTATCTCCCGTCAAAACAATAAGATATGATCAAATAAAAATCCAAAGCAATTAAACAATAATTAATAAATAATAGTTAGCTAAATTCCATCAAATACAACATGCAGCACAATCAAAAAGATTGTATATATATAAACTGATTTGAACTACCCAATCTTTACATAAGTTTCACGTTCCTCTCAGATGATTTGAATTCAATACTGCATGCTTTCTTATCAATCTGTTAAAGGAAAAAATAAAAAAAATATTGGCCTTTAACACATCTTCTTCATTCAGCTCCATGCCTTCATCTGCTGAGATGGTTTTTGTCAGGTAAGGACGATTATGAGCTGCTGGGAGCTTTACGTTCCGCTGCTGTTGCAGCCAAGGCAATCACTTGTTGTGACAGGGGCAAGGAAGCTCCCTCTCCATGCAGGAGGCTGATTGATTGGGTAGTCAGGAAGTGGCTAATGTCCTTCACAACAGGCACCAAAGGACACTGTGCTTACGATACTTCCACTTACCCCTGCAAACTTTACCTTTTTCTGGAGTAATCCTCACTATTGACATCAAAGAACTTCAGCCAACATATGAAATAAATCCTCTGGAAATGCTTCTGTCAAAAAGATGGATAGACATAGTTCAAATTTACTGTATAAGGCGGTCCCTCATAGAGTAAATACCTTGTTTTTTTTCATACTCATCTCAAACTGCATGATGTTAGCAGTGAAGTAATATGAAAAAAGCACATTAGAAACACAAATTTAATTTTTATTTCAACATTCTCACCACAAAATCTTAGTTTGTTTTCCATAATGAGAGTTTGTGCATGAGAACTTGTTTTTTGCAAACTCTCTCGTTCTGGTACTGTGTGTCTGTTCCAAATTTGCTTTCATCGTTCACGCAAACTTCCTCTTCTCCCTATGTCTCTTTTCCAGTCTCTTTAAGGCACAGTATCCCTTAAGTTGAAGGACGTAACTTGTACAATCAATTCCATAGATCGAGGAGTTCCTCTAGTGGCCATCAGCTATAAAAATCCATAAATAAACCACACCGAATTACAGGGCGCAGGGTTTAAAGTATGGGGAAAAAGCAGTGGCATATAGTCCAGAAAATACTGTACTTAAGCTTCAAAAAGAGTTCCGACTTGAGTCAGACTTGTCGTCTGAAGACTTGAGACTTTACTTGGACTTTGGGTCTGAGACTCGAATCTTAACAGTTAATGTCATGAAATGAGAAGTGAAAGGCAGTCTGGATGTGAGCTAGAGACTGCAGCTGCTGTGCATGTTTTACTTGGCCAGGACACAGTTTATTATTAGCTAATGATGTAGGCAAGTGAAGGCAATTTTATTTGTATGGCATACTTTCAACAACAGGGTAATTCAAAGTGCTTTACGTGATTTGGTTGTCAGTGCCTCAAGGGCTCTGCCCCCGATTTATTATGAGTGACTGCACCTGTGTTCTAATCAGACTCACCTGATTCCCTCCTTTATCCTTGTCTCGATATATGATCCATCAGTAAGTCCAATACCTGTCGGATCATTGTTGTGTGTACTGTTGATGTCTGCTTGTTGCTATCCTCTGCATTGCCACATCTGAAGCCAATAAACCCCCTGGATTATGTCCCATGTGTGCATATGGGTGCTTTAACTATTCATCAAGTGAAACCTTGTTTCCCTGTAATTCTGCCTCCTGTACCCCCCCCCCCCCCCCTCTCCTCTCCCCTGGCTGTCTTAGCAAAGATTAAACTGAGCCCATGCATACTTTAGATGCCCTTTAGAAGCCCAAACCAACACAGCTGAGTCCAATAAGCAGATCTTTCCAGCCCAGTATATAAAAAAGCTGTGGATGTTGTTTGGTTTGTACCCGTTTAATGAACATTCTGAGATGCTGTAGATCATTTAATTAACCACACAATACTGTTATAAGATCACATAAGCATCTTGATAAATGGCTAACACACATTAGCATGTAGCTATTTACTTCTCTCTCCAACCCATCAGGCGTATTTGATGTTGGAAGTGCTCCGGCTGCTGTTCTTTAGGAATGTACAATAAAGTCCTGTAATCCATGCAGCCATTGTTAAAGAGACATTTTAGAAAGTAAAATTTCAACAACAAAAAAAGTGGGTCCAGCTGCTAAAACCGGAGCAGCTATTGGCTTTGAGAAGGAGGGCAGAGTACCAGAGGTAAGCTGCTCTCTCTGCAGGGATGGTGCGGACACCTCTAGCACTTCCTAGTGCTAGAGGTGATGTAAAATACGTCACTATGTGAATACTCAGTCATTTTCGAGGACAGGGCAGAAGAAATTTTTGTTAATCTTGACACATTTCAACTAACTGTAATTAAACCTGTATGTCACAATTGTTGATCATTTAGTCATGTAAATTTTTTTATTACGCTATAAAACACTGCCAATAAAAATTTGACTATATGTATGAATTGGGTTCTCAGCTTTTGAAGCATATTATTTTCCCAAGCACACTCAACCAGTATGACTATTGATTCATGTTTTGGAAAATTCAACATTCAGAAAGAACTGCCAAACTCAAACAGGCCACATATTACAAATGTGTTATCTTTGTAAGGCATACTGTCCCATAAAGCTATTTAGATTTTGCTCTTTTAGTTAAAGATGTGTGTTGTTTCTTTTCATACAGATGCATTTCACCATTATCACTGAACTGGACATTGCTTTTAAAAAGTAATTAGATTTCCTCACATACTCTCATTATTTTCATTCCAAAAATGTTTTGTGGATCTTGCCATATACTTTCAAAATGCTTTCAAAGGTCCACACAATTATGCTGTGTTCATATACCTGCCATAAAAATGGGGAAGGCTGATGTGTAATTCTGTGTATGGTGAAGAAGAGTGGACCGTTTTTGAGGATGAGCTCTTTATTCCACTCAACAGAGTGCATTAGTGGAGTCCATGATGCCCCATGCATGAATGTGAATATGATGTTAATTTCTCTAAGGATGTGACCCACTTTGTCACTGAACCTTAATCATTATTCTGTTTGGCTACTTTTTACAACATCCACTCTTTTGAGGTTTTGAGGTGCATTACAGCTGGTTTAGTGGTTGTCCATCCTTATTCAAACCTCTCAACCTCATGGTTGGCCTAAACAAATGCATCTTAAACATTATCTTGTGGCTCTAAAAATATATATATTTTTTAGATGGCTCTGTTCGGTTCTGATATGAGTTCTCGAATGGTGAGTTAAAATTATTTCACTTTGGGTGGTTTGAAAAAAGTTTGTCTACATTTATGACTGGATCCTTAATTAGTAGACGTCACTGGAACATCAGAAAAGGTTAGCTTTTCAATGACATATAATACAGTACATAGATATGGTATCACAATAACAAAAGCCAGATTTGACCCAGAAGTATGTAGGGTACTAACAGTGGGACGTTAAAAATGAAAAATGAGGAATTAAGAAAAAAAATGTTTACTGGGCCTGCCAAAGCCACAGTCCCCCCAAACTAAATTACTTTGGCGCTGATTCTTTTCACTGGTATCTCTTTTGATCATGCATTGATTGTCATCCCCACCTCAGCAGTCGGTAGCATAGCAATTTCCGGTTTAAATGGTCGAAATCCTATACAAAATCCCGAGCAACACTTTTCTTATTGTGTTCCAGTCACGTGATACCCCTATTGTAATTTTAGCAGTTAAATAAAAAAGCTTTTTTTTGCCAAACATAGCATTTTTTGACATTCTTGATATTTTTTCAGTAATGGTCAAATGTAGATGTGTAAAAAAAAGAATTAAACATTTTTATAAGGTCCTAATATTTCACACGATTCATGGTAGAAATGGGTTTTGAACTACAGAAAAAATGTGAACACAAGAGTCAGTCCAGTCAGCATGAATACTCCATCACTCCACTCAATGTTGTTTTTCCACTCATTTATGGTATTGCTTTCACAACATTGTGAGTAGAGTCCTGCCATCATCCACAGCAACTGCAAAACTGTGACTGTTTTACAAGCTAAGAAAAACAACAAATAAGTGCATCCTGAAACTTTAATGGAAGGTAACACGTGTCTCAGAATCTTTTTTTTTTTTCTGCAGTGTAAAACCTTGTTTAAATCCTAATCCCACTGTCAGCAATAGCATTGCTGGGTAAAAAGGGTGAGCTGGTGATAGAAGAAGCATAACTGGGTGTGCTAGGCACTGCAAAGTTGGTGCTTGAGCCTGGCAGGGCAAGGTTCTGAATGGGGCAATCTGTGACATAGGATGGTGCAAACTTCATCGTGCAAGTTGTCATATGTGACAACTTGCCCCAAAGTCATTGAGACAGCTTGCCCCATACTGACATGTGTGCTAATGTTGGCTAAATCTCAAATTCATCTTAACATATCACTTAAGCTAAAGTATTAAAAGACACATTACTGTCTCCTCTGTTTTGTGCAAAATAATTATAAAAAACATACCTAACAAAGCTGTATTGCATAAAATGTAAAGTGCAGACACTGTCCGTCATTGGTCAAAGAAAACGGTTTGGAACAGACTTGCCTTACGTGACCACGGCTGCCGGCTTACATGCTCTGTTTACGTCCCGCCCATCGTAGTAGCATTGTGGCATAGTAATATTACTTCAGCCATGGCACTGGAAATGTATAACGAGCATTTTACTTTTTTTTTTTATATATGTCAGTTAAATCAAATGTGCAAACGAATTAGTACCTGGTAGCCACCGAAGCTGCAACTACTAAGAAACTAACCAACCATATATAACTGGTTTGGATAAAAAAATAAATAAAATAAAATAAAACAAACATTTTAGATATAAGCCCGATGGTTAAAATTAGTTGACTTACATTTAAAATGGAGATTTGCCCCCGAAGTAGCTGCTGCTGGTTCCTACCGCGCTGTATTCTGGGAAATTGTTGACCGAGAGAAGGCATCAAGGCACGTCTAATGTATCCTTGGTACATTAGCTAAACGGCTAACAAACGGAGGACAGATTCCTTGGTAGCACATGAACATTGGAACACACCTTGGCGGTCCCTAATGACGTATCTCCTAGGCAACCTGTCATGACCTTTGTGCTGCATGGAGGACCAAGGACCCAGGCGCAGAGTTCCAGGTGAGGTGATAATTTATTTAGTGTGCCGCAACATAAGGCGAGACAATACACACAAAGGTACAACAATGATCCAGCGAGGACTGAAGCGCTTGCTGGATCTTAAATAAGGGGAGATACGGAGGAACAGGTGAAGACACTCAGGGAACACAGGTGCAAACAATAGGAAGTGAGGAGGTTCAGACAGGACGACACAGGTGCAGATGATGAGGGAGTGAGAATCCTGACACAACCAGGGCGGGCCCAAGGCATCAAGGCGAGGTTCCTTGGTATTGAGAAACACCCAAAGCCTCTAGTGTTGGAGTTACGAAAGGTGTGACAACTTACCCCGCTCTCCCCTATTACAGATTGCTTGATGGAGGGGCATGCACGTGCCTGTAATGTTTACGAAAAGCAGTTATGCCCCGGGACTGATACGTCTGCATGGTAAGGGGCTACGGAGATATCTCATATTAGATTTGGGACACAAAGTTAAGTTTTATCTTATCCTACAAAAGCACCGTTTACCACAATTGTTGTTTGCTACATGTAAAACTACAAACTCGTTTTTTTTTTTTAGTTTTTTTTTTTTATTATTTCAACAATGGCTTTATTCCTGCCACTTTTCGATATAAGCTACATTTGTTGCCCACATGTAAAGAATCTATATGATATATGTGCATATATGAAACTTATATGCAGTTTATATGTACATATATGCTGCCAATATAGACAATATATGCATATATATACTGTACTGCCGATATACAGGATATATGCACATACGTACATTATAATACATGTGACATATATGCATATATAGGCCAAATTGAGGTGTACAGTGTCTATGTTCATATACAGGCTGTTACAGGTGGTGAGACTCAGGCGCAGGACAACAAGACACAACTCAAAAATTCCAAATAAAGGTTTTAATAAACAACCAGCAAAATACAAAAGCAAACTGAAACAAAACAAAAGCTATACTACACTAAAAATATCCTAACAAAAAACAACTTCAATGAGCGAAAAGTAATAACTAAATAAAAGCTTAACTGGGGTGCAGCAGACTGTGAGGGAAGGGAAGTCCGGCGGGTGGCAGTGGCAGGTGGATCGCTGACAGGGTGAGTGGTGAAGCTGTGAGTCCCAGTGTAGGGGTCCAGGGAGTTTGCAGGGGGGCAGAGGGGAATGAAATCCAGACTTTGTCCTGTTCTTATCCACAGAGGTTAGAGGAGGGTTTGGAGGTCAGGGTGTGCAGAGTTCCAGCTAAAGGAATAAAGAGAATGGTAAGTCTGGCACAAATATACAAACAGACTGTTTTTGTGGTCAGACACTGACTGTTCAGCTTTACAGTCCGACGAGGAACTGAAGTCCAGAGAGAAGCTTTATGCAGTGGAGAAGATCAGCCCCAGGTGCACTTAATCAGCTGATGAAGACAATCCACCTGCCAAGCTGCCACCCACCTAAAGGGAACAGAGAGTGCACTACCTGGCTTTTGAGCCAGAGGGCATGACACAGGCCATATATGCCCTGTATTGCTTCTTTATATTCATATATATATATATATATATATATATATATATATGTGTGTGTGTGTCTCCTATATAGCTTATGGCAGGTAAGATTTTGTTATTCTTCCACCTAAAACTGTTCTCTCCGTCCTTTTCGCCTGCCGCTTCATCCCCCATGTTGCTAGAAGAAAAATCTCTAATTTGGCCTGTCATGAGGCTCAAAGCAAACACAGTTGGTTAAATGATGAAATTGTTTGGCAGATTAATTAGCCAATGGTGACGTTTGTTGCCTTGCAACAGAAGGAGAGTCTCAAAATTCAGCACATAGATTTCTCTTATGAATGCAAAGGTTCACAAATGAGAGGGAGTTCGTAAATGCACATTCAGTGACTCGGATGATCTGTGAGTTTAACTTGCAAGTGTCCCGAGCGTGTGCATTTGCGAAACAGATTGTGTGGGTTTTTTAATTTATTCTACAAGTTTGCATTGAAAAATATGTTTGTGAACCAGAGTGTGTGCATTTGTGAAACAGATCATGTGCATTTCTGAATCTGAAATTCAACAGTGAAATGCAGTGAGTTTATTGATCATGAGACTGATCAGGCCTCATTATTGACACTTAATTTCGAGAGCACTTAAAATCAATTAGCTCACATTCACGAATAAGAGCAAGAAACTGAGATCGTGGATACTGAAAATCTAAAAAAAAAAATTCCCATGACCTGTGGAGTCCCCCAGGTGTCAATCTTGGGACCACTTTTATTAAACTTGTACATGCTTCCATTGGGTCAGCTAATTAACTGCAATAATGTGTCTTACCATAACTATGCAGATGACCCTCAGATCTACGTGTCACTGAAGGTAGGTGAACATGGGCCTATAGATACACTCTGTCACTTTATTGAACAAATCAGTGTGTGGATGCAAAACTAATTTCTCCAGTTAAACTCGGACAAAACTGAGATAATTGTTTTTGGCCCACAGACACAAAGAGAAAGTGTTATCATTCATCTTGAGTCTCTCTGTCTTCAACCAAAAAATCAGGTCAGAAATCTAGGGGTAATCATGGACTCTGACCTGAACTTAAACAGCCACATCAAAGCAATAACATCAACAGCTTGTTATCATCTGAAAAACATTGCTAAAATCAGAGGAATAGTGTCGAAACCAGACTTAGAGAGACTTATCCATGCATTTGTCTCCAGCAGGTTAGAATACTGTAACGGCCTGCTCACTGGCCTCTCTAAACGTGCTCCGGTCTCTGCACTGGCTTCCTGTCGCTCAGAGAATAGAATTTAAAACAGCTCTGCTTGTGTACAAGTCTTTTCCTGGTTTGGCACCAAAGTACATCTCTGACATGTTAGAGATATGAACCATTTCGGGCCCTGAGAACGTCAGGGAGGGGTCTCCTGGTGGTTCTCAGAGTGAACAATAAACCCGGCGAGGCTGCATTTCAGTTTCAGGCAGTTCCATTTAACTTCCATTTCCACCAAGTCGCACTGACAGTTTCTCCAAGTTCAATAACACTTTGCGTATGACTACTGAAGCACCAGCCAGCTCACCAAATGAGAGAATTTCAGTTACAGCAGCCCGATCCTTCAGCTTCTGAATCGGTTCCAGAACTGCCTCCATTTTTTGGTAGAACAAGTAGCCACTCATTTCAATCAGCAGGAACCGGTTGACCATAAATCCAAATATCCAGATGTCTTCCAAATCTTCCTGAGACAGTATCAATAAAATAAAATGGCTGCCACTTTTTCCAAGCGTCGAGCACGTAACCACTCGCATATGTCTGAGGCGGGATAAGCAGGATCCCCCTTCCCGCTGTGTAACGTTGAGTAGAATTGATTGATTGCATTCACAGACCAAAAATTACACACTGTGCCTTTAAAAATATTTACAAAGAAAAATAAATGTACTTTTCTGAGTAAGTTTAGGACAGCAGAGTAAGCCTTGATTGCCCTGACAGCCCACCACAGACGCTTACGTATTTCTACTCATACTCATTAGTCCACCTAGGTTATTATCAGTGTTAAAATCTAGAAATGAAATAACATGTTGTATATGAATTAATGTAAAACTGTACAACTTTGTGTTGCATATTTTTGTGGTCAGACAAAATAAGATCACTTTCAAGTTTTGGATGGGCCAACAAACAGCAAACCAATTTTCTCTAAGAAATCATCCAAACATTCAAAGAACAGCTGGATTTGTATTTAGATTAGACAGTACTGTAGTTGATTCTTGTAACTAATTGGGTTCCATCTAAAGCCTCCATAACATTTTTTTCCAGCATTTACTTTAACATCAATTGACAAAAGTTAATACCACAATCTAAATGTAGTTCATAGATTTTGTTTGGTCCATTGTTTGTTTAAGGGTATACAGCCAAGTTTTAATAATGGGGTACATTTTCCTGTAAAAACTAGATATTTTCTTTTCTGAGAGTTGAGGTACCTTTCTTTTCTTAGCCTCTTGGTTAAACTAGTTTACATCATCTCTGGGACTTATTTATCAGTCTTGACTGAAAATCCCTTGCCTAAGGGAGATCACCACACCATCACCAAAGTCAGCAACACTGACACCGTTGTAGACTGACACGTCCTATGATCCTCCAGATATAACACAGGGACATGACACTTTGATTGGACCTACTGCCTACCAGGAAGAACAGTTGATGCATATTTATAGGACACACGCTTTTTACCAAGGGGCAGAGTACAAGTTAAGAATAATAAGTTTCATCCAAGCTCTTCTGTACATGTTTTCACCATGTCATTATGTTCTTCGAAAAACGTTATTTAAAAATTCTTGTGGCTGAAGTGGAAAAACTATAATGCTCATATTTGCAAACTGGAGCATCTTCCTTGATGCCTTGTTGCCTCGGAAACATAGATGTCAAGCAGTCAGAAAGAAAATGTTGGAAGCTGCATCCGCTCACTGAGGAGACAAATAAAGAAAATGTAATTGGTTCTGAGATTCTACCATAAGCAATCAGAAGGCAGCTTTTGTAAATATCAGATGGAAACAGAAATATTGAAAAAAAGTTTTCCTGATCTGAACTCACCAGAAATAAGAAGTGATTAATACCACGGGCAGGAATATGCTGCATTGGCCTGTGAAGGCTATTTGGATCAGGAGCTTAAGCTTGACACAATGTGCCTATACAATGGGTGGATCTGAAGTCTTGGGGATCTGCAGAGAGAAGCGCAGCCATAACAGAAATCCTCACTACAAAGAAAAGAGGTGAAAAAGGCAGTTATTTAACCAGATGCCCCACTCAGCAGAGAGAGGATTAAAATGCACTGCTGCTTATCTGGGATAAAGACTTGACTTTAAAACAGCAGGTTCCCTCAAAAACAAGGTGTGAAGGTCAGCCTTTTATGAGATACCTTTTGTGTGCTAATGAATGTGCAAGATGATTTTTTGTTACTGTTTCCTCTTACCTACTTGAGGCTTTGATATAAAAAAGAAGAGTTGTAACGCCACAATTGACTCTTTATTTTCAATCTTTGCGTGAAGTGAGTCTTGATTGCAAAGAAAATTCTTTTAGAGAAACTGTTTAAGGTGAGTAGTTGACTAGTGTATCAGCTCTGCAACATTATTTCAGATGGTATAGGATAAAAAAGATTAATACATTGTTTAGATTAAATTGTACTTGATGTAGCTTTCCCAGAAAAAACTGGTTTACCTTTTTATAGGGATGTTAAAACCGGATTTCTCTAGATAAAATGTACTGTGTGAAAAAAATGTGGTATTTTGACCTTTGATCTACACAGAACCTTTGCTCTCATGCTTGCATCAGCTGACCAGCTGGGTTTTATCATTTTATTTCGATGCGAGAACTTTTAGTTCAGCCAAAATGAGGCAAGTAGCGAAAGTTTATGCTATTATATCACCTGTGGCTACAGAGGACCATGGTATTCGAATTCCACTTGATGGAAACAAACAAACAAATGTATTACAATATAATTTATGGTGACATATTTTCAGAACAATTTGATCAACAGTCAAGTCCTCCAAGAACTGAAACAACTCTATGCTAACCATAAACTTGCAGCTGATATGAAATCACCTTCTACAGGCTAACTCTGATCATCTCACAGACTTCTACGTTGCTTATCACACTAATTTTAGCAATGTTTTGTGAACTAGGTTGGAGCAAATCCAAATTGGATTGGGAATTAACTAAACATACATACATAAGTATGTATGTTTAGTTAATTCCTCAAAAGCAGCACAGCCAGTTTAGTGTTCTCCAGAGACTCTTTGATCAGTGCTAGTAGTAGTACCAAAAATATGCCACAACCTGTTGTCTTGTTTGTTGTAGAAGTGTGCACTCTGAATGATTCTCCGTCACAAGGGAGGTTATTACACTGTCCCAAAGTAGTCACTACCAAAAAGTGGAGGGTGAGGGTCTCAAAGGTCTATTTGGTGAAACATATGAGATTTCATTTTCAGTTATCTATAACATTGAACAGTTTATTATAACAACCTGTGTAGTTTGTTGCTAAAGTTTGAAATCATGAGTGAAAATGACAACAGCACCTTCTAAATTGAATTTAGTTTCTACAGGCCCAGTGACAATGGGTGGACCCAGCAACAAGACAGATTACAACCAAGGTTTACTCATTTAAATTAAATTGCAACCATGCAATGTGTTGAACCAAAATAACCAGCAGAGGGTGCTGTAGACTATTAATTTTGACTTTTGGAGGCAGTAAATAAGATACTTTTGATACTGTTGAATGCCAGAATGTACATTAGAGTTTGGCTTAGCAAAACTGACACAAGCATTGACGATGCTAATACGTCACCGATTTTAAAGAGGTAAGTTCAACCTTGAGTTTCATTCCGGTCCACACTCCATATCAGCTGGTGGCAGTAATGTACCAATATCTTGGCTGCAAGCCACCGATTACCATCACAAAGAAGAAGAAAAAAAAAAGGACACGTTTAATTTTAGGCTAATATGAGCATGGTAATGGTAGTTTTAATGATTAAAAAATTGTAATGCGCACAGTAAGGAATTTACCAAAGTTTACAGTAAGAAATTAAGTTGGATTATGGATTTAAGGCGAGGCATTCTTTATTTGTATAGCCAACTTTTAACAAGTTATTCAAGTTGCTTTTTTGTGATTTGGTGATAAAGAAACAAACAAAAACATATGATAAAAGCATGGAAAGTAAAACAGCAATAAAGAATAAAGAAAGATACATGAGTCAAAAACAGCAGTTAAGCATCATAATCATTCACTCAAAGGTAACTCGGAACAAATTAGTTTTAAGTTTGGATTTAAAACAGCATCTGTGCTGGCAGAGTTGTCTGCTTTTTATTATTGTTTTATTGTTAAGCCCCCAAATCCGCCTGGAAGACAATCAGGAAACACTTCTGAGGCATTCGTAAGCCGCAGGACAATATAAACATGGTAAAATTAAGGCCTTGGGGCAGATTAAACCTTTAAGCGGCATTTGGACTGCTCCAAGCACTCCCCTTCTACAGATGCAGCTGATCAAGACTGGATATAAATGTTGCTGAAAAGCTCAAAATTGCTCTAAACTTCTCAGTGTGAGTGAAAAAACATAAAAATTGCTAAAAAAAAACCATAAAAATTCTCCTTTCATGTTTTCTGAGGTTATGAGGTAGTTGAAGTCCCTGTTAGTTTTCAGCTAATAGCCTGTAAGCAATGGACAATGAATTAAGATTTATTTTAAAGGTTCCCCACCAAATAAATTATTAAAAATATTCTTAAAGGAGACATAATATGATTATTTTTACACTATTTAAAATAGGTCTATGAGCTCCAGAAACCATGTTTGTGAAGTTGTTTGCTGGAAATAGCTTGTAGGAAATGATTGTTACCAACCTCTATTAACTGTTTCAGCCCCTTTCAGATTGTGCTGTTTCCGGTGCTCATTACATATTTTATGAGCTCCTTGTAATATTGCCACGCCCAAAGCTTCTAGAATCTTTGCTCAAGCCCCACTCATTTACTGATACCACTATGTGTAAAAGTTACAGACATGGCTGCAGTAGTTCAACCATTCAAAAAAATAAATTAATGAATAAAAAGTAGTTCAACTATACATGTTTGAACCAGAATCTGCTCCCGTTGGAAGGGAGTCTCCTGAAGAACCCGAGAATCAGAAAATTCAGCAAGATACTTCTGAATGTTTACTGAACAAATGACTTTAAATTAAGATATTTAACAGCTTACCTGGCACTCCGATATCTCCCTCCATATCAAGTCCGATCTCTTCCTGAGATTCTGAAGCCTTCCAGCTCAATCTAGCTGACTCCAGCTGTATAGCACCGCAGAGACCCCGCTCTTTGAGCTCCGTGCCGCAGCACGTCCTCAGTATTCCCCAGGTTAGAGTAGCTCTGTTCAGTGGCACATCACCAGTCTTCCCGCCGGAGATTGAGTAGCTCTTTGTGGCGGCAGGTCGTCATGCTTCCCCCCGGGTTGGAGTATCTTCGTTCCGCGGCTCATCTCCCGTCTCTCTACCTAGAGATAGTTTAGCCCTGTGCGGCAACACATCCAACCCAAATCCAAATTCAAGGTATAATATGAATTCACAGTCTTTATAACTCATGTTCTTTTAATGATTCTGTCCTTTACTGAAGCAGAAAATGCAATCAACAGTTAGGTTTTCGTTGTTTGTATATCAAATTAAGTCTATTGCTGTCACTATAGGTTACAGTAAAAAAAAAGGCTTATAAAAAAGCTTATAAAAAATAAATGTAAGGGTTAGGAGCACTAGACCCATTGCCTGCAATGACTGAACTCCTTAAATGAAAATCAGTATGGTTCTCGCAGCCTTTTGTTCAGACATAATGTATGCCCTTGAGTATAATCACAGTTCTGTGGAACATTTCTCAGAAGGGCACATGATGAGTGGAAATCCACATAACATGTTTTTGTTTGTTAGTAAATTGTGCAATATGTCCATAAGGGAATCTCATTGTACACTTATTTTATTCTAAACTTAAATTTTAAAAAAAGTGTGGAGGGTGTTTCATCAACTATCAGGAATGCTTATGGTATCAAAAAAATTATGAAAAATGTCAATTAGGCTTTAGAAAAGAACATTGTATTAACACATTTTGATTTCAAGTTATATTTTACACTTCACTTGTTTAAAGTACAAAATGTTTGACATGAAGTTAGAAATAACTCTTGGATAAAAAGGAATGTTTTTTTGCTGTATAATAGTTTGAAGAATAAAATGCACAAACAAACCTGGTAGGAAACCAATTTTATCACTATCCGCAAAGTTTCAAAATATGCTTTCTGCTATGAGATATGATGGAAACATATCAGTATTTCTGCTCTCCTATGCTTTGTAAAAAGATTAGACAAAAAACTTGGTCAGATTTGCTGTTGTAGTCAGTTTAGTATGTGAGGTGATTTGTTAAATAGCCTGGAGGGTTTTTCTCTGGAGGTCAGCAGGATAAGAACTTGTTCGAGTCCTGTTGTAAATCAATGCTTTGACCAGTGTCAGGGAAAAGTTCTGCCCTGATCAGAAGAGCGTATAGTCCTGCTTCCCAATGAGGAAGTGTTGTTCTGTTCTGTGATTTATTTCTACAGAGTGACCTGCAGTCACATTAGCTGGCCTCTTTCCATCCTGGGTCATGACTCAGTTCTGTAAACCGTCCTCAAGGACCTGTACAGATGGCACCCCGTTTGGAGATCTGGATCATGCTCTACAGCGTTTTTACAGGGGCTAATATCCAGACTCTGATTGGTTTATCTCACTATTTTGACAGGTTGTAGATAATGCAGCATTTTAGAAATACTGTGAGCTCAGTTCTTACCTGTGGGTGCTTTGGGATCCCTCAGAAAGAGCTGGCGAATGTTACAGTGAAGAGGGATGCGTGATTCTCCCTGATAAAACTGTAACTGGAAGGCAACGGATGGATAGAGACTGTGATGTCAGTACATTTATTAATGCATCTGATGACTCCTCTATTTAAGTTAATATGTTCCCAGATCCATATTTATTTGCAAGTGGGTATTTAGAAAATCAGCAAATGTGTCTCAGATATCTAGGATTTTGTACACAAAAGACATGTACGTGTATTTTCTGTACATGTTCGGCAGCATAACATTTAAAAGACATATACCAAGACAAACAGAAAAGGAGTCCAAGCTATCGCTCAACTCTACTGTTGGGAACATTAATGGGTTGTCATTCATCTACATTAGAAAAAGAAGGATGAACTTTGTCTGCGAACACATCTTTCAGCAGTAAGGTATATAACACTCTGCATTGAACTGACTTACTCAACGGAAACAATGTCAAGTTGAATGTAAATCTCACTGATACTAGAGAAAAATAGCTGACCTATGCATGGCCACCAGTAGCATCCAATCTGCCCAAACCCCTTATTGTGTAAAAAAAGAAAAAGAAATAAAAAAAAAATACCCACAAGTTTGCAAATCATCATAGTGCTGCTAATGGTACGTGAAGCAGCTCTATTTCCTTCTTTAACAGACAGATCAACTTCCTTTAACTTAAAAGTGGCATCATATCTATTTCTTCGTTCATTTGCTATGAGGGTTTGTGCATGAAAACTTGTTTTCACAAGCTGTCTTTCTCTCATAATGTCTGTCTGTTCCATGTTTGCTTTCATTGTTCATGCAAACTTTCTCCTCTCTTTCTTTCTCCCTCTTTCGGTTTTCTTAAAGTACAATATCCTTTGGTGAAGGACGTGACTTTTATGATCCATAGATCGAGGAGGATCTCTTGTGACCGTTAGCTGTAGAAATCCATACATAAACCACACTGGTTTATAGATGGCACGTTTCAAAACATGAGAAAAAAGTAACGGCTAATAGTCCAGAAAATACAGTAACTCTAATCTATGGAAGTCCAGGTAGAGCATAAGCAAGAAAAAGAAAAAAACATTTCTAGATATTCCAAAGATCCAAATTATCCAATAGAGGGTAAGATGACTGCAGATAAACATAGGGACATTTCAAGAAATTGATTCGCAAAGCAATGAATGTGCAAAATAATAAATCTATGGATTCCAGACCATTCACTGTCCTTCTGAGGCCCAGCCAGAGTCCGCACTTAAATCCATCTTAATGTCTCTATAATTTACTTATACAAATAAATTCTTTAAAGATCATACATTGTGATTTCCTGGATATTTTTTTTTTACATTTTTTCACTCACAGTTGAAGTGTACCTTTGATGAAAATTACAGAACTCCCTCATCTTTTAAAGTGGTACAATTTGCACAGTCGATTGCTGCCAAATAGTTCATGTACTACTTTAAATCCTGTATTGTTAGAAAATGTGAGGAAAGTAGGTTGTGTGAATTCTTTCTGATAGCTTATGGTCTTAATGACTGTACAAGTCCATTATTTGCCACAAATAAAATAACCTCCAGTGATTCAATGTGACAGCAGGGGACAATACGACCTGGTTATGCCTGTGTAGGTATTTCTAGTGTGAGTTATAAAGCTTTATTTATCCTTAGAGTCGACTTGTAGACTTTTCTCACTTGATCCCCAAATGACTTAAATTCTTAATGTCAGTGTTTTTCTCTTTGGTTGGCTTTTACCCCATGAGATTAAAAAGCCTATGACATATTCAAAACCCCAGAACTCATTCCTTCTACTGAATAGTTTCCTTCCTCTTTCAAGTCCTTGCCAAAGAATGGGAGCTCATGCAGAAAGGATTTGCCCTATCCAAGCATTGTACCTGCTGTAAGTGATAGATTTAGAAGGAAGCAGAAAAAATACTACCAAAAAAAAAAAAAAATAGTAATCTTTTTGACGTAAGAAGTGACAAGTGAATAGACATAAAAGGGAAACCAAGCACACAGAAAATTGGATTTTCAAGACAGCCTTGTCTGGCAAAAAATGACCAGTCAGAGAGTATTAGTGAGGCACACTGGCTTTTATTAGCCTGCTCATTTGGCATCACTGAACCATAAAGATGGTTAAGTGATATTATGTTAACCTTCTGTTTTACATCTAGAGTTGAGATTAAATGTAATTAGGTGGCTTTTGTACTTCCCACACAGTCTTCTGGATAATTGATGAGAGGCTGTAGTCTTTTACTGGCTGGCTGTTCTATTCTTCTGATCGCAATGCCACCGTCTGCCATTTTCACACTGACTGACCACGACCTTGGACATTTGCCAGTTTGTATGGGTATTGACCGTCATGGTGGACAAATCTAAAGAAAAATAGTTCATCGTTCTTTGCAATTTGTGGAAGCTGCGTTCTGATATCGTAGTTCAGATGAGATTAACATTGAATTACTCTCCGCCAGTGAAAAATCCTCAAGTCTGCACAGAGAAAAGCGGAGCCAAACATTCCAGCTTTGTGTCTGGGTATGTTTGACCTTTAAGCTATAATTGATGAATCTGATTTTGATTCTGGTGGCCTTTTTGTCAGATGCATTTACCGTGGCAGCAGAAAGTATTTTTAAATCTTTACTAACTGGCTGGAACAATAGCATCCTAACTATTGCTTGCATTTATACAACACACATTAAGATGTCATATTTTACTATATGTATTGTTTAAAAATATGCAGCAGTGTGTCAGATGGAGAAGAATCGTCTTATGAGGTTGTTTCACAATCTTGCTGGATCTCTTCAGCAAATATTGAAAAAGCTCTCCTTTTTTATTGTTCTTTTCTTTTCCCTTTATACAATTAAAAAAAATACTACATTGCAAACCACTGGTGTAGATTGTCCGTCATCCAGGACATGATAATCTAGAGAGCCAAATAAAGGCAACGCAAGGCTGCTTTATAAATCTACCTTGACTTGTCTACCTAGGGGGTATCACAGAAACTCACACCTTTAAGGCATATGACCAAAACAATGTATGGTTAAACAATTACGTTTGCTTCACTGCCTAAGGAGCTCTGTAAATTTCAGCACTGTACCATAAAAGAATGCTACCTTTCCTGCCATGAAATGGTCTAACTGTAAGGTGTTTGTGATATAACAAAGTTAAAGCAAATAGGAACAGTAGCCACTGAGAAATTAAATTACAGAGTGAGGAGTGTTGAAGAGGTCACCGATTTCAATAGTGTTAGACATTCAAACTGGCTGACGAAGAGCGAATAGAGAGCCTCATGTTATGCATTTCCAATGGTCGAGCAGCCACATCAAAGTTTTATGTCAACAATTTCAGTGCGAAACATCAGATGCAGTGGTGTAAAGCATTCCACCTCTGAACTCTTGAGTGGTAGAGACGTGTTCTCCAGACTGTTTAATCATGCCTCTATGTATGGCTGTCCAATGATGGAAATTGAGTTTAGCTCTTACCAGGACAACTGTTGTGGACTGTTGTTCAAGAGTTGAGCAATTTCCTGCTTCCAACTTTGTGGTAACATATTTGTTCTCACAAATTGATTGCACCTCCTTTGATGTGAATTAGAGAGGAGACTGCAAGCCAAGCATCCTTGTCCAACATCACTGTCCGACCTCACCAGAACACACCCTCCCAAACCTCCTGGAGAGTCTCTGCAGCCAATTTGTTATATATACAAAAGGTAGGACAAAATTACATAAAATCTTATGAAAAACAAGTTAGTATATCCATGTGATCAAAGGCAATAATCAGAAAATAAAGTATATGACAACCGCATCATAAATCTCCTGAAATTGAAACTGAAATTACTTTTTGCATTGGTCTGCCACCTGAAAGTTATTAGGATCCCCACATTTTGAACATAGGATAAAGACATTGAAAAATAATACATACATATTGTTAAGGAAAAGTCGTTTTATAAGAATGTTTTTTCAAACTGCATGGGAGAGAGTTACTCCGTTAGTCATATCAGTGTAATCTGGATTGGTATTGGGCTCCCTCGGAATATTTGTTAGCTTTAGCCAACCAACTACCTGGATTTATACTAAATGAAGACATGAAGAGTTATCTGCTGCAGATTAGATATTTCCCTTGTATAAGTATTTACCAGAAACTCATTTCAACTCCTGAAACATCCCTTAAGATACTGATAGTGAATGAAAAATGTAGGTGCACTTTGTCTGATGTATTCAAGCTTTGTTTGTGCTAACATTGTAACATCCTGGTCCATTAGTTTGTTATATCCTTCTTGAACAAAAGCTGTGGCAGAGTGTTTTTCATTTGATAAAACTCTTGCTACAACCACAAATTTTGTAAAACCCTAAAGAAGCTTGTTCCCTTTATTGTTGGCGTCATCACTGAGAAGTTAATGACCTCCACATCAACAACAACATCTGAATTCCTCTAAGAAATGCTGTCAGAGTTCAAAACTGCTGCAGGCAAAATATGAATCCATCTTGCATCAGAGGAGATCCCAATAAACCTCGTCGACATGTTGATCTTCTTTTGCCGTTTTTGTTTATTCTACTGTCTGCTACATTTTAAATTAGCCAAACAGTTCACAAAACAGGGAAAAACTTTATAGAAAAAAAATAAAGACCATTTACAATACCATAGATGCACAAAAAGATGATCTAATCATCAATTTTTTTGTACCTGCTTATTGTAGGGTTGCAGCAGCTGGTGCCAATCAACCATAGGATTCTGCAGTGAATTAAGTGCCCATTATTTCAGCAGTCACCGATGATGGTCTGGCTGGTTGACTAATCTTGCTTTTACAATTGTTGGAGCTCCATTATAAAAAAAAATAGGTTAGTTTTGAGTTGGAATCTAGAATTTAAGCATGGTTCACTAATTTTCAGTGGTGTTAAAGCCAGTGCAGAACTATAATGTAAGCCTATTTTATCTATCCCAAAACAAAAACAAGTTTTGATGTGTGATTGGGAAAATGTACCTTTCACTCGGCCCTATTAAGCCCCGCCCTCCTTAGTTTCTGTTGCTAACTCAGACAAGCCCTGACAGCTTACTGAATGTTCACAGTGGGTGCGGATCATTGTCTTATCTTCCAACAAATGTGGACATCCTTGTCTATAGTAGTTACGTAGCCAATATATATATATATTTTTATTTTTACAGTTTGGCAAACAGGATAAAATAAACTTTGTTGCATGCTCTCTTGGGATATCATGTATAACTATTCCCTGTTGTATTATGCTATTTTGTGCCTTAAAACACAAATACTGCCCGGAAAACTACAAAAGTGTTTTCCTAACTGAAAGTGAACATTACAAATGGAAGCAAAATAAGCCCTCTGCATGATGCTTCTAACACCATGCTTAACAATTATAGTGCAGTGTTCAGTCTGTTTGCCCCCTTAGTAACAGAGAAGAATGACTTCTGTCTGTTTTCAAATAATCATAGAAATGGTAGTAGCAAGATTTTCACAAGATACACACATTTAAAAATATGTTTTAACTTATAAGCCCATGAGCCATGGCCAACAGGCACTTCATCTAGGCAGCTTTTGCCAACTTTTTATGCTCTGATTAAAAGAAACAAAACTATTTCTTCTTCTACTGGTGATGGGCTATGAAGTAGCTCATGAGAAATGGTGCCCCCTACAGGTCAGTTCTAAAAAGTGAGTGTTATTCTCCTGTTCAAAAAGCTAACCTGTCACTGTTTGTAGATAGTTTTAGTTTACCCACTAATTTATAAAGTCACAGCATTTGCCCAGTGAGGGGTGCTATCTTTTACCACTTTCTATAATATTTTACCAGAAACGTATTTGAACCCTACCTTTCAGATGCTTATGGCCACATGGTTGTGTTTGCAGTATTCTAGTTAAAGGAAAAGATGACTTTCATTATGTAACTGGTTGGCTTTATTTCAAATTTTAGCTTCATCCTGTGAATATTTTTTTTCCCATTCATCATCATGGTCTATTTATAACCTGGGTCATGCTCTTGAGTATAACCCCAGATACATTATTATTGTTGGACAGAGTGTATCCACCATTTCAATTCCCTTTCAGTGCATCCTCTTTCCTCTTGTTTCTGCCCTGCTGGACAGTGAAGGTGATGATGATCGGCCTTCAGGCTGTAGAGGCAGATGGACCCTTATCCTCCCTCCTGCCTGCTGCTGTTGTGACCTTTCTCCCCTGAAAGCATGATACCTGTGCAGACCCTGATTATGTCCCAGCCGTACTGCAGATGCCCACGACCCCTCGCTATGCAGGTGAGTGCTGGAGTGGTAGAGTGGACATGATTGGCTCTCACTGTAAACCCTGCTGGAGGGCTGTGTTCCAGTGGAGAAAGGCCGACAGATAAAGAGAATGGGAGATGAGAGGGAGAAGAGGGAACCTGCCCTGCATTCTCTGGCTAATTAAGTGTTATTATCCTGCACAACAGGAGGTACCTGAGAAATAATTGGCTACAGGGACAGCTAAATGTTCCAATCTAGAGGTGAAGCCAAAAGCCTTGGAAAAGGTCATGTTGCATTATGTACTGTGGTGATCTTATTAAAGCTGCAGTTTGTCTCATCTTTGGTTCACTGGTTAAAATACTTTTTTAGATTAAAATATACCTATTCCTTTGATTTAAAGTTTGCTTTGTTCAGTACAGGAAATTAGATTTTTTATTTCAATGATTTTTAATCTGTTAGAAAGAAAGAGTCCCCTTCAGTTTAAGTTTTTCATGCCCACATACCTTGAAGGGATTGTCTCTTTTGTAGTGCTAATGTAAAACTGAAAGACCAGATGAGAAAAGAAAAAGGGCTCTGCAGCTTAGATCAAAATATATAGACATGTGAAAAGATAAAATATAAAAAAAGACCAATAACCTGAGATGAAGTATTCTCCTCCAAAGTAAACCCATATTTTACTTGGGTTTTGGGCAGCGCCAAGGTAATGATTCTGATTTCTGAACACAACCAGGATCACAATAGGATACCTTTGACAATTATTGCCTCCCTTAATAAATGTTTTTCCAAAAGCCTTAAAATAATAATGTTATTGAGACTTTGTGAAATCGAGAAAAATTCTTTGCTGGGATATATATATATATATATGCACCCCGTCATAAAAAAAGTTCTGGATTACTTGCCTAGCTTTCTTAGACATTATGATCAACTTTAAAATTCAGTACAAACTACAGCTTTAGAAGATGTATTACATTGCTTGTGCTATGAGGTCCACACAACTTTGTAACAAAGTTAAGTATTTTCTCTAATGGCTATCTGTCAGAGTTCAAGCAAATATGTTAATATAAATGTGGATGCTTAATGCGACGTCCTGTACCTATGTTCAAGATTTTTATTTTTAAGTAAGAAGAAAGCTAGTTCTTTGATCCTGTTGTATCAGCAGCCTTAATTCTATGGTAAAACCGCTACATATGTGCATATCTGAAAACTAAATTTTTCCAAACACAGACAGCATACAGCTGCTTCCAAATTGCACAAACCAGGCCACTGCATGCTTCGATCTTTGTTTTGTTGTATCAGAATATGCTCTATATGCAGTTGCTGCATGTGCGCTCTTTGTTTTCTGTGTTTTTCCTGTATCTGGCATGCTAGGCATAAAATGGTAAATATTTTCTCTTTTAGAGCCATGAAACAGTTGAGCACAAAACTTGAAAAAGGGCCACACTGAGCATCACTCAAACAAACTTTTCAATGCAGCGTTACTCTACAATCATGATGTTCAGCAACTTTCTCAAACATTTTGATGTACAAGTGACGCAACTGTCAATGTAGCAAGAACATAGGTTATTTTTTTAGTTTTTCAAAAGAAGTAAGCAAGTTTCCAAATCCAAATGTGATGCAAACAAAGATACAAACAACCTGTTCAAACAATAATAAATAACATTTGTACATTATATAGACATTCTATTGTATAAAAGAACAAGACGCCTCCACCTCTTTGAAATAGTCGAGTCATTTTTATGTAATCAGTTGAAAAAAGAAATTGAGAATAAAATTGACATCACATGCTGATACCTAGCTGGTAGCTACTGATGTCAAGAACATTAAACATCTGATTTATCAATATTACAGATAAAAAAATGCAAACTTTCATGTGCCACAAAAAAATTGTACCATTGGGTTGTCCTTCATTTGTAGCCAGTCTAATAAGAGCGTGTAATTCATAACAGGCGCAAAGAGCAGAATTAAAATGAGGCTGCTGTGTGTGCACCGCTGCCAAAGCAAGGAACAATAGGTGCAATTGATTCATGATGCGTCTTTGGCAAAACAAAAAAAAGGGGGAGAAAAACACATGCATGTCTGTAAAGTATATTTTTTGTATGTCAGTACAAACTTAATGCTCATGGTGCATAGGTGCCGCTCTCTGCTCTATGCAGGCAGCACATTCCGGAGTCCGACTAGTGTCCAGAACGAGGTTGCTAAGATGTTTGCGTTGGCTCCGTCAATTTTTCAAGCTTTTCCTGCATTTCAAGCTTCAAAGCGCCAAACGGCAGCAATGCAGAAGTTAGGCTAGCGGAACTTTTTACGGTCTTAACGCTCCTGATGCAGCACGGCAACCAGTCACAGTGTCTCACTGTAGTGACATTGCCCGACGTCAACGTTGTGCTGCCAACCACAATCCGCTAGTGTTTATAAACATCCGGTAGAGAAAGGCCCGCCTACGAGCTTTGCAAGGTTCAACTTAAACATGTATCTTCTGTGTAATGCGTTGCTTGATGCTGACAAAGCGTGCGGTCTGAATGCACCATAACATTGTTTAGCACTTTTTCCTTTGTCTCAGTCCTGGTTTTGTAATTCATCCAAAGTGTGGAATATCCAAAAATTCAAAGCCTTTTCCAAAACTGATAGACTGCCGGTGTATCTGTCCATTCAACCAGCCTACCCATTAAGGAAAGATGGGAACCAAACATTAGACAAGAGATACAAAGCAGTTAACTGTTCTTCATTTATGTTTCACTAGCTATTCTGGTGCTAAAAACTGAGAGATCTAGGTTGTTTCTGACATAGAAATTGAGGCTTAAGACCCCTTTCTTACTGCTCCTGAAAGACTAAAAACAAAATTAAATCCGATTTTAACCAGAGTGATGTAAATAACATTTTGAACATTTGTTCCCGATTACAAATTTTCTCATTATTTTTAGAATAAAATAGAAAATCCTGCATTGTCCCACAGAGTTTGGACATTCAGGTGTAACAGCAGCAAAGTGAAGGGCAATCAAAACATGTAGCTTCAAATAAGAAAATATTTAAAAAGTAAATAAAATAATATTCCACAATAAGGGTAAAATTGTATTAAAAACTTAGCAGCCCTAAGATAAAAACTAAAATAGTATAATCAGATCCATGAACATGCTACTGAGCAGGTTAATAATTTTTTTTTTATTGCATGTGCATTTCAAAAAACAGCAGACAATATACAAGAAGTAAAAACAAAACTGTACAAACAACAGATATGTACAATAACACCAGAAGTGTTATTTGAAATGAGGAAAACAGTGCCAGTAACAGCAGCTACGTAAACTTTCATCAAATTTGCTGAGAGTATTGGTGGTTATGAAATCTTACAGGTGCTGGGAGGAAGGACCTACGATAACATTCCTTCATACACATACTGTAGGATACTGCAGTTGGTGTAAATTAATTAGTTGCTCACCTTTATAAGATATTATGTTGTGTGTTTCTTTTTTAATCTTAATATATCTTTTTTAAAGGTTTAGATTTCAGGTGAGGTCAGATAATAGCAAGGAAGATGTAACACATATAATAAATAATATGTTATAATATACTAAACACACATACTATTGAAGAAAATGATTTCCTATGTCATCACAGCAAAATTCTGAGATCAGAAAAAAAGTAAACCCAAATGCCTCTGTATGTGTATTTCCACAACATAGATTGTCAAGTAGGTTTCCTCTTTATATTGTCTTCTAAAAAATGAATAACTTCATAAAGTTGAGGAATAACTATTACATCATTATTTAACAAAGTCTCCATAAAATAATAAAAAAAATAATATATATATATATATATATATATATATATATATATGTTTTTTTTCTTTTTTTTTTTTTTCTTTCTTTGCTTTTTAACTTTTTTAGTTGAATTGCATATGGGAGATGTGTCAAATCCACCAGAGAAGGAGAGAGTGAGCAATGACACCATGTCATTAAATGTGATGTCAGTGAGTTATCTGTCAGATGGTAGAGAGAAAAAAAACATTTCAGTTTCTTTCACTCAGCTGTTCTCAAACAGGTAAAGAAGAAAATTGACAGCCATGCAGAATGCATACATTTACTTAGAATTGACATATTCTCATCAAAAGCATTCAAATACCAGCTATATATTCACTATAGTAATACCTTGCTACACTCAAGACTTTGTCCAAAAAGGTATATAGCATTTATAAGGCTTTTTAAACCTGATTTCAAACCCTCCCAGCAGAACATCTAACTCAACGTATAGGCCTGCAGCTGTTAATCTGAGATGGTTTTCATGCCACAATGACTGCTCAAACTACAGCTGTTTGATAAAAATCACACTGATTAAATATCAACAAACAAACTTCTTTCAATCACCAGATTTTTAAAATCCTTTCATTATCAGAATCTAGAATACTTTGTTTTCCATTTTTTGCATGTTTTACCTGAAATTTAATTCAGTGTATTTTGAATCAAATTAAAATAAACATCAACTCAATCCATGTTACAAGATGAACAGCATCAAGTTATTTTAAATATATTCATTAAGTCACATTGTGATACTGATTTTGGCTCTAAGATGTAAAAACATACAAAATCACCTTCAGATTATATGATACATATATTTCTTCCATTTTGTTGATTTTGATGATTACGGCTTACAACTTTCCCAAAAAATATATTAATCTCACCTACGCTGCTGAATGGAAAGTCAATAGCAGTCTACACAAGGAGGAAAAGCTGTAAAAGGTCATTGCTAAACAAGCTTACTGATTAAATTTTGTAGTGCTAATGTAAAACTGAAAGACCAGATGAGAAAAGAAAAAGGGCTCTGCAGCTTAGATCAAAATATATAGACATGTGAAAAGATAAAATATTAAAAAAAGACCAATAACCTGAGATGAAGTATTCTCCTCCAAAGTAAACCCATATTTTACTTGGGTTTTGGGCAGCGCCAAGGTAATGATTCTGATTTCTGAACACAACCAGGATCACAATAGGATACCTTTGACAATTATCCATCCATCCATCCATCTTCTTAACCGCTTATCCAATTCAGGGTCACGGGGCAGCTGGAGCCTATCCCAGCAATTATCAGGCGTTAGGCGGTACACCCTGAACAGGACGCCAGTCTGTTGCAGGGCCAACACAGAGAGACAGACAACCATTCACACTCACATTCATTCCTAGGGACAATTTAGAATGATCAATTCACCTATCATGCATGTTTTGGACTGGGGGAGGAAGCCGGAGTACCCGGAGAGAACCCACGCATGCACGGGGAGAACATGCAAACTCCATGCAGAAAGGCCGGGATACGAACCCACGACCTTCTTGCTGCAAGGCAACAGCGCTAACCACTGCGCCACCGTGCAGCCCACCTTTGACAATTATTGCCTCCAAATATTGTTTTTTTTCCAAAAGCCTTAAAATAATAATGTTATTCAGACTTTGTGAAATCGAGAAAAAGTCCTTTGCTGGGATATATATATATATATATGCAACCCGTCATAAAAAAAGTTCTGGATTACTTACCTAGCTACAAGCTTACTGATTAAATTACTGATCCAGGCATATTCATGGGAAGTTGAGTGAATGGAAAAAGTCCAGTAAATAAAGGTCCTCAAGTGACAGGGATAGCTGCAGTCTTAAGGGAATTATGAAGAAAACGGTATTAAAGAATTTGAAGGAGTTTCATGTGGGATTGATTGTGAGTGGTGCCAGGACTTCAAGAGCAGTGGTAAGGTAAAGGTAGGCAAAGGCCGAGGGCCCCAAACACTTTAAGGCCCCCAAAATGAACATTTAACTGAGATCTCTAAGATATATTTTTCCTTCTAAATTAATCCACACCATCATTTAAAAAAAACATACTGTAATGCCATCAGACTGCCTACAAGCATGTGTTTCCATTTCCCCTAACACCCCCCTGAGATGGACTTTGCGCCACAGACCAAACTTTTCCTACACACTATCACATCTGTCCTGCTATTTCTCAACATTTTCGGACTTGTTGAAATGAAATGATACTTTGCAAAATTCTGTAATTTTCACAGCAGAACAATAAGCCTGAACTCAGAGCCGAGAACAGAGCTACTGCATCGGGGTGGGAGGGGGAGGTGGGCTGTGAAGAACCACAATATTACATTAATTCCTTAAGATAATGAGGGAAAAACTCTGGCTTTTCAAAGGGAAATTGTGTTACCCTTTTATGATTTATGAAATTGTGTTACCCCCCCCCCCCCCACACACACACACAGCTGATAAGAGTCTTCTGTGTGTTTGCTGCAAGACAATGTGCACATAATAGCTGATCACCCTGGAGCTTGTATGTTAGCCAATCAAACGCCTTGTTTGACTCTGCAGAGTTTCGTTTTAGCACCTTGGCTTGGCTGCGTGATAATTTGGTCTTGCTGTAAAGGAGTTTACTGAGTCTGGGGACAACCATGATTGTGCGTTCTGGTATCAATGTTGGCCTCAGTGGGCTCTAGTCTCACATCTACTTGTTTTCATGTATCATTTGATTTACAAATTAAGCTGCGGACAACTTTTGAGTAAAAAAAATAAATAGTAGACCTATATTATTTATTATTAATATTTTTTATTTAATTTTTTTATTGGGGTGTATGCACACACGACGCAAATGCACCCCACAACGACGTTTTCTAGCTTTTTTATTTAAATAAAGCCAAGCCACTCTCTCGATATGATCCGCCACGTTTTCAACTAGCAACAGGGAAATCTCCGCCCACGCACTGACGGGACACAGTGAAGCGCAGATACCAACTACAATGTGTGCAAGCAGCTGCGTTTTAATTTTAAAGCAACAACTTTCGTCCATATGAACGTTGACAGCTGGACGCACTGACTGGTGTGAACACATACCGGTTCATACTGAAAAGCAGTGTTTATTTTCGTTATGTCAAGACTTTTTAATATACCATTATACCGGTGAATAGCTCAGACCACTTCCGGAACGTTTAATGTTAGGGAACTGTTTAAGGGTTGACCGATTTCACCGCTACACGCTCTTTACCACAGTGTGATAAGTAACATTTTTAACTAAGTACAGCTGCTGGCAGCTGCTGGCATGGACATACAGATTTCATTTTTCAGAAGGACTTGGCACCTGCCCACCTTGCCAAAAGAATCAAGATCTGTGCTGTCATTTTGCTTAATTGGTCAATCTGTAAAGCACTTTAAGTTGCAATTCTTGTATAAAAAGTTATTTTTAAATCAAATTTGACTAATTGATTTTCAGCAAATGCACAAACTACACATTTTATGCGGTTTTATCTAAATCCCGACATAATTAAAAAGTTTATTTTGTGAACAGAACTATATAATTAGAAAATCAATACCATAACAAGTAATTTGGGTCTGACTGAAACAAAAACTAAGTGGAAAAACACAATTTAATTATTTACATGCATTAGGTTAATAAAACCTCAGGGAAGAATGTTTATTTTTAAATGTATAATTTACACTAAAATATCAAGTCAAGAAAAAATGAGCGATGTCAAAAGTGCTGTAAAAGGCTCTTGTCACCAGGTGGAGGATAAAGGTGGAGTATTTTGGCTACCGATTATACTGAACACCTTCATCAGAAATCAGCCTTTCATCCATGACATCAAGCAAGTACTTATAAATTAGTGCACTTTGCATCCACTTCAGAAACATTTTTATAGGGAAAATTGATATGGGGAAAAAAAGGCGGATATTGCTAAGTGTTGGACAGAAGACTTTGATGCTCATACAATCATTAGTGGTAGTAAGCTTCAGGAACACCAAATCAGCATTCATTTATTTTTATTTTTATGCCATTTTTAATTAAACAGCAATCCTTATTAACTGTTTATAATTATTTTTTCTTCTCAAAAAGTCAAATGGAATTTTTTTCCCCTTTTTATGATGTGTTTAGGTGGTATGTGTTTGAAAACAAGACCTTTCCAAAATAGTATTTTTGAAAATGTTACATTTTGTTATTAACTTCAACCTTTAAACTCTTAGGTCCTGTTTACACTATACTCCTTTCAGTATGTTGCATATCTCCATGTATGAACCATGCCATAATCGACAAGAAACAAAGATGTTCAAAAACTTTGAACTACTTGACAGTCAGAAAATAAAAAACTCTACATAAACTGAAATACAAATTATACCTGATATTATATTTTAGTTGAATTATTTTAGCTGATATAAAACAGAATACGCCACTTACTTCTTTTACAAGTGGCGAACATTCACAGACACCAGTCAGAAAAAACATGACTGTAGCCTATAGCTGAACGGAGTGATTCAAATGCCAGTCAGTGTGGATACTGATTATATATAAACTTTGCTGGGAGCATAAGATGTTTGATCTATACTAGTAAGAATCCGGTTTTTAAAAGTGGTGGGGAAAAAATTGTTAATATGTCCCCAGTGTCTCGATGTAAAATGACACCTATGAATTCATACCAGTTAAAGACCTGAATATTGTTATCATCGTCACCAGTTGCTTCAACTAGACCAGTGATATCAACCAGTCAACAAGGGACCTGAGTCTTGCAAATTTTACATTCGTCTTAGGTGCAACACACCTGAATCAAAAGGCTGATTTACCTTCTCAGCATCGAGTCAAGTTCTACATAGTCCTGGTAATGACCTCATGAATAAATTTAGCTGTTTGGAAGCAGATTCACATCTAAAAGGTGCAGAACATGAGTTTTCAGGGACTGGAGTTTGATATCTGCAAACTTACCCACCACTATGTCCATTATGACATAGGAGTCGTCAGAGAGAAACTTTGGTTGAAATACATAGTTGATTCTCTTGCAGCTCAATTTTAACTTGCATTTCCTGAACTGATGTCCAAACCATTCAACAGTTGTCTGCCTAAGGTTTTTTTTTTATGATTCTTGTGATGTCATCAACCCAAACAAACACAATGCAGTATTAGCTTTTTTTTCTTTCTCTGAAGCTCTTTTAAGGAAAAAATGCATGTTGTGAAATTTTGCTGAGGAAAATGTGTAATTTATCACTCGTCTGTTATTGTACACCTAGATGCTATCTTTACACAAAAGAGTTTACCTAGGTTTTTGTCAATTACTGCCGGTTGTTAGCAATAAGTATTTAAAAATGCTTTACCATTAATATTCTAAAAATTGTAAATAAGCAGTAATATTAGTTTGCGGGCAATTTTATGAGAGGCAATATTCCTCCAAAAGGAAATATCAGAGTTTAAAATTCGTATGAATTGTTATCTGTACTAACAAATACTAACACAAATATTGTCTCCAATTTGAATTTCAAAAAATCAGAAGTCAAAAGGAACAAGTCAACGTGTCTGTGAAGTCAAGAAAATATAAAATGTGTGAGCACTGAAAGCAAAATGATAAAGCAGAGTTAAAATCTTCCCTAATGATTAAAGAATAAACAAATACCATTTTGGAGTGAGGCTCTTTGTCCCCGCTGTGAGCATGTGTAATATGAATTAATCAGCAACTAGTCGCACAGTGTGTGCTATCTCGCAGAGGGCCCCGATGAACTGAAAGAGCCACAGCAATGCTTTTAATAAAAAGCATTATTGCTTTCTTTATCTGGGCAGCACAGAACAAAATAGGAATCAATGTGCATTCATAACCTGACTGAACAATGCTGCGCTGTTGTCAGATAGCTGAACATCACACTGAATAGCCAGATTTTGTTATTAACAACTGACCTAGAGCTGAATATTATTCAAAGAAATAATAACCAATGCCCATCCTTAGAACTGACACAGCAGATGGCTGATACACAGGCTCACAGAACAGTGTAAATTGAATTGTGTTTGTTTGCAATAGAAATAAATGAATTACTGCTTTGACTGTTTTGCAGTTTTTATGTCTTTCACCCCTTGTTGCCCTTGAGATATTAAAACTCCTAACCACCTCCACTGCAGCTTTTGTCAGCATATTACTCACCTGATGCTAATGACAAGGTGTATGCTCAACTGTCCCTCTGATATTTTGCCAGAAGACTGATATATTGATCGCATATGATTGATCAGGGCAGGGATGATACAGCTGTGTCACATGATTTATTCAGGCCCTAATATCTTGGGTCAGGGCAGCTCTCTGGGAATTGCTTGTCAAGGCCTGGTGTACTTTCATCTTCCGTCTACGTATCAGGTCTGCTTTACAGACCAGAGCCTACAACATGGGAAGGGGAGAGTGACAGTTTCAACTTAAAATGCAAGGATTGACTGTTTTAAATAAAGCACACACAGGCACATTTTACATCTTTCACTTTAAAAATGTTGTTGATGGTACACAGCTTTTTGCCTTCTCTCTTTCTCTCTCTCTTCTTTTGTTTCACTGATTAACATTCTGTGGAGAAAAATAAAGCAAGCCAATAAGCAGATTTCCATTTCTCCAAAACAAGCTCTAACCAAAATAAGACAATCCAGCCCCTCTAAAGTAATACATTAGTATTCATCAGCTGGGAAAAGTAATTTCCGGTGCATTAGACATACTCACGACACATGTGGATGCTTTACTTATGCCATTTGTTCACAAAATCTCACAAAAAATTCAGAGCACACCAAATCCCAAAGTGCCTCCGAGTGGCACACAGGGAATTTGTTGAGGATTTTAGCAGAGTAGTGGTGCAGACATTAAAAAGTTGTAGGATTAAACTGGTGAGAGGGAAAGTGATCAAGCAGTAAGATGCTACATGTTATTTAATAAGACGTTGACACCAAAATTAATAATTTAATTTTGATTAAAGGTTGAATATGGAACATTTTTCTTAAAAGCTATTTCTTTAAAAAATAATACTTCAACGAGGTGTGCAGAATGAAAGTGCACCCTTTCCTTTGAACGTTATATTTAACCTAAAATCAAAAAAAGATAACTTTTTCAGACCACCGCACTGTGTTTATATTCACGTTTTCCAGCCAACAGTGGCGCCGCATTGTAGGTTGCCAAATACTATTGTAAACAACTGCCTGGAGCAACAAGGCATGTACTGTAGAAAATTGAAAAAGTTTAGCTGCTGTGTCTAAGCCCCATAGATGTCATTATCTTTCTCAGAAGAGGAGCGACCTTATAATATCTAAAACCAAAGTTAGTTTAGGTGACGGCCACAGCAAATGGACATAAATGAAAAACTTTCACAGGATCAAAATGTACACAGAAATGGAAAGTTTCTCATTGAGAAAGGTAAGAAAGCTTGCTAACGGCTAAAGTTAGCTCTAGGTAAAACAGCTTTGCCATACTTGAGTATATGATGTTGTTCCTAGATATGAGAGCATCAACCTCCACACCGACTGAGCGAAAGAAAAGGAAGTGGTTTCCTCCTGCTCTCCCCAGTATAGCAGACTCGCTTTCACCACTTTGGTGAGTAGCTATTATACAGACTTTTCTAGCTTGCTTTCTGTATTGGCAAAGGTCTCTGACCATACACCTCAGTCAAATAAACATGCTGTGAAGTCTGTTGGGTGTTTATGTACATTCTAAAGTATAAATTATGACTTTTATAGAGGACATCACCAAGAGGGGTGGAGGATACCACTCAGCTACCAAAATAAGATGCCTAGAGGACAGGTACAAAAACTTACTGTTACGTTTGACCCATATTTTGTCAAAATTATTTTTCATTTATTATTTTAAACTTGTTAGTACAAAATAGTCCTTACCCTGTGAGATTCGTCGCTGGACATGATGCTGGCTGGTTACGACAACAAAACTGGCATCCAGATGGTTCAAAATTAAGTTTTGTTTTTACAACTACAACCTCAACACAATACATGTTGATTTGGTGCCCATGTTCCATAGTCAACCTTTAATGTGCCAGCATAATAGTAAGATAGTAAGAGTACATAGTGTGGAGTGGTGCCCTGACGTTGGGTGGAGGGGCGCTGGGGTTCTGGCTGCGGGGCAGGCCTGGGGTGTGTGGCCACGGTGGGTGTGGCCACGGTGGGTGGTGGTCGTTGGCCGTCTGGGGACCCCTCCCACCGGCCGGGCGGCGGGGGTTCCTTCGTCGGGGGGTCCCTGCTGGGGGTTGGGGGTGTCCCTGGATCCCCGACCTTTTGGCCATCGGGGTGTGGTCGGTGGGGCCCGTCGGACTCGTCGCCACGGCCCCCTTGGGGCTGCTGTGCGGCAGCTGCTGGTGGTTCCCGGCGGGGCACTCCTTTGCTTCTCTCTGGGGTGGTGGTCTCTGTGTTGGCCCGCTGGGGGTTCCCCCGCCTCGCGGTCTGTGGCTCCGGTCTCCTTCATGTCTGCGTCGATTCTGAATGGCAGGCCGATGGCTTCTCACTCTGACTATCTATTCTGACTTGTGCACTGGACACCCTAACACCGGTGTAGGATCTCAAAAGGTTCTCTGACACTCTGTTGGGCTGGGCTCACTATAAATATATTATAGTGTTGTCAATACAATGAACTGTTCTGTATTGCTGTGCTAGTATTTATACACTTATAAAGGCATTGTGGTTTGGTGATTCTTATTTAACAGTGTTTGGCTATGTTATCACGATATTGTTGGAGTAGTTTTGCTTCTCTCTTTCTCTCTGTGTTTGAGTTTCCTTCTATGCCGTTATACAGGTGCAGAAGCAGGTTAGGATGAAATTTGTTCTTCTAGTTGTCCTTGTTCTTCATCTCTTCTGTTTTTCTAACTAATCTCCCTATCTGTCTTCCCTTCCCTTCTTTTCCTAATTTTCCGTCTCGGTGTCCGTAAAAGGAAAACAAAAAAACAGCTACTACTAATAATGAAGATTACCCATATATACCAAGTGGAGCACTACAGCATAAGCAGTAATGCTCCGCTTGAAAAAGTAAAACTGTTGGGCCCTTGCTTGGTGCTCAGACATCAATTCTGAGTACCACCTTGTCAAACAGGACACGAGAAAAAAAAAAGAAAAGAAAAAAGAGTACATAGTGTGTCTATTGCAGCAGACACTGAAGATACCAAATATCTTAAAGGTGCTGAAATAAAAAAAAAATATTTCAACCATGTTTAACAATGGGAAAAAAAATAGACCCATTCCACACGAATATTGTTCTTTTTGAAAGCATAGCACTTTATTGCCCTTTTCTTATTGAACAAGCACAAATGCAGTGTCGTTTATTTAAGTTTAATCTGATTGACCACTACAAAATAGTGCACAAGTGTGAAGGGGTTTTAAAAAGCATTTGCACAAAAAAAAAGAGAAATCTGATGTGTGTTTGCTTTTGTAGCCTCTTATACCACAAAATAAGTTCCAAGATTTACCTATTTAGTAAATAGTATATTAAATAGTAAATTCAGAGTAAAAATGCAACTGTTATGTGTAGGCGTCAACATTTTTTTTTTTAGAACACAGTAAACAAATAGCGTCATATAGACCATAGAAAACAGCACGCAGGTCAAGAATACAGTTATGAGATATAAAGAGGTTTAAAGCAAGGTTAGGTTATTATTATTGTGTTTTGCCAGGGTTTGTTTGTCTGTCTGTTATATAGCTAAATAACAAAAAAATCTGATGGATTTGAATGAAATTTTCAAGAAATGTCCACGGTGGAATAAGGAACAAGTAATTCGATTTTGGGTGTGATCCAGATCCCCGTCTGTGGGGGTGGGGGTTGGGACTGAGATACCTTGGCAGGGGTCTGAGCTCTCTGAGTGCTTTTCTAGTTAAATTATATTCTATGCTTTGAACATCATAAAGAGCAACAAGCAATCCTGCAAACCAACACGACATTACTGCACATCTTAACTGACTGACCTGGCATGGAGAAACTTAATCATAGAGGTTCTGTTTCCAGTTTTCCACAAATTATGTAAGGAATATCGCAAACTTGTGCAACACAGTACTCTAGTCAGAGGAAGCCAAAATCTAATGATTTTTGACCCTCATTTAAAAGATGCACTTTACCCTAAAAACACAGTCCGTGGAGTGAAACATGGCGGCAGCATCATCATACTGTATGAATGTAATTCTTCCTATTAATCAGCAAGTAGTTGTCATTGGAAGGACTTGGGTACAGATTGCTAGTTCATTGCAGGGGCTAAAATTGTTTAGGGGTTGTGAATAATTTTTTCAACTGTACAATTGTGTACCTGAAAAACACATTTGCAGAAATCTACGCTGAATGTACACAACCTGTCTCAAATCTCACATTCCACAGTGACTGTGCTGGAGATGAACAGTGTGAACATCATAATACTAATACAGGCGGAAGCTGCAGAACTGAAGGGAAGGGAACAGAGATAGTTTGCACAGATGAATGGCCAGAGATTGTAAGCGCTTGAAATATCGCTTTTTCCATATATTCTTTCCAGTGGACAAACACCAGCAAATAGTTGTCATTCTTTCAAATAATATAATCAATTTATCCATTTCAGATTTATAATCCAGAGTAGCCAGCGAGAAATTATCACTAGCATTCTTTGTATTGTATATGTTCACTTATTAATTGATCAAAAGCTGTGATTATTTCACAGCTTGTAAAGAGAAAAAAAAAACAATCCCGGCCCTCATGAGCAAGAAGTCCTACATTGGTGAATAAAGGATTTGTTCAGGCCTCGGTGGGCCAGTGGCTCAAGCTGTTCAACATAGGCTGCTGTAAATCACGCTCTGTTAAGAAGCTGGAGGGTAGTTGAGCTTCTGTCAAAGTCGAGGATGAAGCAGAATCATGATATGTGTGGCATGTTGTTGCTGCAGCTGACAGGGCGGGGAAGGGGGTCACTGTTACCTCTTGGGCTACTCATCTTCTCTCTCCAGCTCCCATCTGTCCTGCTCTGACTGCATGTGGAAAGAATAAAATTGTCAGCATCTGGCTGGTGAAGAGGTTCCCAGCTCAGCCTTAAAATACAAAATGGTAATGGTTGCCTTTGTATAACAATTTACTCTACATTCAACAACTTATTTCCTGTAATCACACACGAAGTGCTCTGAATGTGATTGCTTCTTTGGAATAAATTAAGCTATTTATTAAGGATAGTTTATTCAAGAAGATACACATGTATGATAGAGAAGCAGAGTCTCAAGATAAAAACGTGCTTTAATAATGTAAACCAAAACTCCAAATCTCCCGAAACATTATCTTAAATATGCACTGCTATTGGCCAACGGAAACACATTGAATATAGAATGGATGCAGGAGGATTAGAAAATAAAGGGACAGAGAACAGAGTGTAAGTATTCCAGTGTGTGATTACTGACTGAGAACAGGTGTACTGACTGGAGATTGGATAGAGATATGGAGAGCTGGAAGCCTAACAACTGAAGAAATGAACAGAAAAAAAACCTGTTAAAACAAAAAGTCACAAAAAAAAACTCAGCATCATCACAGAACTAAACTAATACATTTTTAATATGTTGAAATTGCATGGGGTTCTAAAACATAAAGTGGGAAAATCTATCTCTATCTATCTATCTATCTATCTATCTATCTATATATATATATATATATATATATATATATATATATATATATATATATATATATATAAAAACATGTTTGGTTATAAACTGCAACTCTGTTCGTCTCTGTCGTGTCCTTGGGTGACACACTTCATCCACTTCACCTGCTTGTGGTCAAAGGGCCTGGTTGCACAGATTGTATGGTGCCTTGCTTTTGTCATCTTGCCACAGGTATAGCTACACATGCAGCTTTCCACCTTTAGAATGTGAATGTATGCGTGCATGGGTGAACGTAGTGTAAAGTGCTTTGGAGTCCTTTGGAATGGATAATGCGCTAGACAAGTACAGGCCATTTGCAGTCTGTACAAAAATAATTTTTAGTCCAGCTGTTCTGTCCGTTGTGCCCTCCTGGAGCCCCATAGTGAGATGAAGTTGAAGGAAAAAGCTAGTCCTTTTTTAAGTCTGCTCCACACTCAGAATTGTCATCATCTTCACAGGTTCTTTGCTCGGGCTATGAAACTTGAACTTCTCTGTCAGGTAAGTCTAACACACTGACAACAAACTGTTATGGTTTGAAAATATCTTCCTCCTTTCAGAAAGAATGAGATTGGAATTTTGATCTGCATTCTCTTGTATTTTATCATGGTCAATCTTGCACAGGAGCCCGTCAGCGCAACACTAAACTCCCTTGCACCCGTCTCATGTCTGACTCTCCATAACCAGCTCCTTCCTCTAGCCCTCACATATTTTTATGTCTACTCTTAAGATTAGAATTCGGTCTGTAGTTTTACAATAATGTGCTGTCTAAGTTCTTCTCTTTTAGTATTGGCTTGATAACTGCTGTTTTTAGAGCTTGTGGGAAAACACCTGATAGGAGGGATGAGTCAACTATTTGGATCAGATCCGCCCTGATGGCTAGGAGGACTTTTTTACGAAAACCAGGTTGGTAAGATTTCCAAACAGCAGGTGGCGTATGTACAGTATCATGCGATCTTGTTGTTGTATAAGGGCTAAGTGCCCAAATCTTTGAATCCATTTACACTTTCAAAGATCAAGCCATTCTAGCACAGTGTCACCAACATCATGAAGTAGTCGCATCGTTAAGAATTTTAGCATGGAGAACCCTGCCTTATATTACTGAGAACCAAGCCACACCAGAGCTAATAGATGTGTGTTTGAACATTATCAAAACTCTCAGGAAATTCTTGTGCTTCATCCTTCAAAACTTGGAGTCAGTTTAATTCTTAATATACATAAGACCTAACCACTGGAAAAGGTTACTTATTTGGTCTTACCCAGTGTATAGGCCCTAACCCCTAATTTCCACTGCATGTGCTCAGCTCTGACAGGCAGTCCGCAGCTATTTGCTGCCATCCTTAATTTACTCTGCAAGCGCTCCAAATCCGCTCAACTCCGCCCAGAGATGCTCAAAGAAGCATGTGCGGGAATCGCGAGATCATGCGATAAAGGACCGTAAAAAATACAGAAGTCAGAGCATAACTATTCATTACGTTGAAGACGAACAGAAAACAACATCTTAATCTACTTCTCTTTCCACTTTGACAATGAGCTTCTCTTCATCCATGTTGTCCTGTTGGTTTTCTCTTGTAGCTGAACATGTATTTGCTGAATCACTTGTGCGACAAGAAGTAACAATATAGCTTTCAGAATTGAATAAGTTTTGAATTTGTAGTTTGTAAACTATGTGTAAACACGAACAATTATTTTAGACAACATATATGTATATATGTATGCGAGATTATATTAATATAGCTATGCATACAAAAAAATCTAGTATGTCTTTACTGATGTATTTTGAAAAACCAGATCTTGTGTTTGTTCGGTATCCTATTGGTGCTTTGTGCAGATTGGCTGTGAACTTGCTCCGGCGTCCCTCAAAAATAGAATCAATCCTATTTTTTCCGGATGGCGAAACAGCGGCCGGCAGTGGAAATACTCTCATTTGCTACAATGGGAGTGCGTGGCAGATCAGAGCGGAGTGCATGCAGTGGAAATTGGGGGTATTAGATGCATATAGTTCTTATCTAAAAAACACTATGAAAATAGGTACCAAATTAAATTAGTGAAACTAGTGAAGTATACATTAAAAAGCTGAGTGCTGTACATGCTAGATTTAAAGGCAGCCCATGCAGTTCCTATTGAGAGTGAGGAGTTGCCGTCATGGTACAGAGCCCCTCCCCTCAATCCGCAGTCTCCGCCATCTTGGCATCCTTCCAGCGGCAAACCATGATTGTTTTGTGTGTCTTTAACTCGGTAGTAGAGGAGGTTCTCTTGTTACCATGCCTGGAACCCACTGCTGAGTTAAAAACTGCTCCAGTACCTCACACGATGCCAATGGAAAACATTGGAACAACGGTATAAAGTTATTTAGGATACCAAAATAGAAACAGAATCAAGGAGAACAACTCGGATTGCTTGGTTGGCTGCAATAAGAAGGAAGGACCTTACGTTCGATCTCACCCCCAGTCGATGAGAGTGTGTTCTCTGCATTTTCACTCGGGTACGTTCTCTAACAATGTCTTTATGTTGTTTGTTAGCCTACATCAAAACATGTTGGAAACGTTTGTGTACACTGAACCTCACGTCACAATCTAGTGTTTACGAAGCAGTCGCATTAAATTACTAATAATTTTGTAATTACGACACACTAAAACGCATGCTAAGAAAAATTACCTTTGCTAGTACAACGCTGTTTTTTGCCACCTGGAGGCTTGTAGATGGCCAAGTCCAGCACCCAGCCACAGGAGATAGTCTCGTAGCTTTCCAAAGATTTGTGGGTTTAAACTCCTGTATTATGTAGTAACTCACACCAAAAATAAGTTATTTTACTATATCTATATCTATATACATACACGGAGGCAAATGGTTCAGGTCTCTGTGCCATTCTGCTGGAGGGAGCTCGTACGGGTGTTTGATGTCTGATAGCTTCTCCAAATACCGCCGTTTTGCCGTAGGTATAAGCTTGTCCCTGTAAGGTCCATTTTCTTTTGCCTTGACTTCTCCATGGCTCTACTTTCTTACTTTTCCTCTATTTGCAGATCTATCCCTCTGAAATAATAAACACGCAAAGAGCTCCGGAATGTTAGTCGCGTCAATACTGATAAGTTCTGAAGGTGTTGCCCTGACAACCGATACAGTCTCCTTCCATCATTGCCGACCAAGTCAGACCCCGCCCAATAGGCACGTGACTTCTCACTCTCAATACCAGAGTAGCAATATGGATTTCAACATGCTTTGCTGTTAGGTTAACACATAAGTGCCACCAGGAGCATAAACCAACATTAGGAAGAAGGCTATTGAGACAGCAACACATATTATAGTCAATTAAATAGTTACTTAAAATAAAATTTTGCACAGAAAAACTTTTCAAGAACTAAAACAAGCTGCCTTCACCTAAGACAGTGAAAAATGGCAAACAAAGACTCACAACTCTAACAACCTACTAGAAAAGGTTGATTCACTGGCAGAGTACTAGGATGAGAACAGATCCAGACAGTGCTAAGAATGAAAAGTACTACAAAAAGAAAATGTGAGAAAGAGGTATCACATAGCTCTCTTACACTCACTATGTGGTTGATGTTACAGCTGACAGGATAATTCTCCCAGAAAAAGAACGAAGGACCATCACGACAGCCATAATATATTTTGGCATGTTGCAGAGCTTCCCTTAAAAAGTTAAAAGACTAAAACAACTGGAGGGTAAAAGAAAAAGTGGGTGCAGACAGTATCAGAGAGTTAGTTCACAGTGCAAATACAAAAGACCCTGCAAGAACAGGGCACCAAACCTAAGATATGCGTTGTCCTTTATTTTCAGGTAATTCCTGATTGGAAATATTATTGTAGTGAAATGTTGGCAAAACATTTCATGTGGAGATAAGACTTGTCAAAACATCAGTTCCGTTGAGAATAGTTGAGAATATTGAGATGAGAATATCTTAAGTACCGCTTGTGCTGCCTTCCCCTTTATCTTTGATGTTAGAACTTGGTGGGGGCGCTGTGTTTCTCAGTGCGAGAACAGGTGCACCGTAGACGGAGGCCATACTCCTCAATGCAGCTCTTTGGGGTTTGATTTCAGACTTCAGGCCTTTGGATCCCAATGCAAGAGGAAAATGTTTTTTGAAAATGGAGTTCCTTTTACTTTAATTTGCAGGTTGGTATAGAGAACCAAAACACAAACTCACGAGAAGATACAAGGCCTACCACAGTTCTCTGCTTTGCAGCGTCCAGTTTGGCTATAGTTGTGAAGGATCATTTTTGGTGATTAATTCCTCCTTTAATTTATTTGTAAATCCAACTTCTTAAAATTCAGTTTTTAAATAGCCATTTCTATATTTAAAATGTTATACTAGAATTTGATTCCACAAAGTCACAATGTTAAAAACAAACTTCTTCAATAGTTATATAGCAAATTGTCTTAATTAGATTAAAATTGAACTTTTTTTATATTTTGCATTCAAATATTGATGATGTGTATGTGTCTTGTGTTGTTGTGCTTCTGAGAAAGGAATGCTTTGAGTATAGTTGAAGAGAAGTGAGCCTGAGGGCAATGAAAGGGGAAAAAAATCACTGAACCCTGCTCTTTGCACTCATGTGCAAAGCATGGCAATTCCTCAGTCCACTGCACAGGATTCCCATATTTCCTCTTTGCTTCAGGCTGTGTGTTCTTCCAAATACAAAAAAAGCTGTTCGCATATGGTCCCTCAGAAGATACTACAACCCTAATAATAAGAGCTTTCATTAGGCAGCGGAACCTCCAACTTTCATCTACTATTATAACATGGAAGCAGAATTTGTGCTCACAGAGGCTGAACTAAGCTACTGAACCACACCATGTCCAATCTCAGCATTAATGCAAGCTGATATGTTACCTTGCAAGCCACACCATTTCATTTCACAATTTTAATAAAGATGAAAGTCACGTAATAACTTAAGCGTTCTGAATTTTCAATGAAGTAGCAAGCGAACTGAATGCCTTTTGATTCCCAACTGTGGAATAACATCAGAAGCCTGAAACTTAATCACAAATGGAAAAAAGTCATAATTTACTTGATAATTCTGTCTTCATCTCTATAACCATGCTAGATCACTCTGTGATACAAATATTATTTCACATATTAATAAGAATTTAGATGTATTTATGTCAACACTGTCGTAAATTAGCTATGTGAACAGTGTTATGAAAAATAATAAGTACAGTGTATCAAAATTTAATTCTCAGGAATGAGTTCTTCTATCTGTGAAAGCAAAAAGCTATATCGCAATTTTAAAGAGGCAAAGTGATTTCAGATTTTTGACCGAATAAGTACTTGTTTCACTAATAAAAAATAATAAAACCAAATCCTGGATTATATTTACTGTTAATCATAAGGTGTGTTTTGTCTGATTTAATTTGGTTTTTGACTAAATTTATTTTGTTTCCGTCTCTGCAGTCCAAACAAAGGGCTTATTGCCTACCTTTGATTTCCGAAGGCTATCTGAAAGAAAAATGTCTGGGTGAAATTAAAAAAAGAGGAATTAGGAGGACGAACAGCCTTTGGGTAGCTTTTAAAACCAAAGCCACCACAATAGAGCCTAGAAAGATAAAGCCTATTGAGATTGTCTCCTTCACTCTTTTTGCCAAGTCAGGCAACTGTAACTGGATGCATGCATTCTTCAGAATGGTCTAGTTTCTCTGTTTAAGTTTCTAGTTTCTCTGTTTAAGTTTAAGAGCTCCTGATATTTACTTGACAAGTATAATGTACACAGTACATCACAATAACAATATTTACTGGCATTGTAAAATGTGACATTTAAAGATCTTCAAGTTGTGGTTCTGGCTGGGAAAGTCAAACGAAGGGGAAACTTTGGGCTTCTGATCCAGTTTTTTTTTTTTTTTTTTTGCTTTGGAATCCTCGTAAATGACGTTGGAGGTGTCAGACAAAACAAACTGTAGTGAAGTTTTTTTCCACATCAATCAATCAATAATTATTTTTATAGCACCTTCCAGGACCCAATGGAGCACAAGGTTCTTTCCAAAGTAAAAAACAAGAATACCATGTAAAGCTAAATTAAGATACAGCTGCAGCACAAAAAGTGCACAAAGTGCACTAAGATATAAAAACAGTACTGCTAGAACATAATCAAAGCATAACTGTAACATCAAAGAGCAACAGGCGAGTTAGTAACTACGTGTGAAACGCCAGCCTAAATAAATGTGTTTTTAACTCCGATCTAAAAGTCGAGAGGTCGGTGGCAGATTGTATGTGGGCTCGGAGAGCTTTCCACAGTTTAGGGGCTAAAACAGCAAAAGACCGCCCCCCCCAAAGCCTTGTACTTAGACCTTGGGATAACCAACTTGGCAACTTACCTTTACCACTGCATTTATTTGTTCGTCATATTTTAGTCCACTGTCAAATAAAACACCCAGGTTTCTCACAGAGGGAGCGAATTGAGGTGTTACAGGATCAAAACAGGGTGAGATTTGCAGGGAGTTGGGGCTGAAGAGAATATACTCAGTTTTCCCTAAATTTAAAAGAAGGGAATTCTGGGCAAGCCATTCCTTGATATCCTGAAGACAGCTATGAAGAGGTTCCAGAGCAGAACGGTTACTCGGGATCACTGGGAGGTAGATCTGGATGTCGTCGGCATAGAAATGGAACTGTATTGTGTGTCTAGGCCATAAAATCTTGATAAAAATTAACATATTATAATCCAAAATATCGGTCATAACTGTTTTGAATTTGGATGGGGTTTTTCTCTTTGCCCTGTTAGGGAAGGACTCAACTCATATTAGATCAATGAATAATATGAAGACACGTCACCAAATCTGTATAAAATAAGATAATTTTTATAGAGATACTTTGTCACGTATTCACAAGCATTTAAGAAACATTTATTTTAAGCAAAACACTCCAGGATCATACAGACAGATATTTGAAAGTCTCTAAGACACCATCAGTAGTATATGTGCATCTTCAATCTAATAAAATAACACAGGAATGTTAAAAGTCAAATATGACAGTTTTTTGTCTTCTCAATTATACAATCATGAATACTCTGATACTATGCGTAAGTTAAGTTGAACCTGAAGCAGTTTAGCTTCCCGTCAAACGTAATGAACAATCAAATCAGCCATGGCGGCATGGGTAGGCATTTAGGGTGTCATTTTTATCCTTGTATAAATCTAGTTGTTCTCATGCCAGAAAATGCTATATTTTTTGTTTCTTTTTAAACTTGTATAACAATTTCAGAAATCTCAAACTATATTAAAAAAAACTGTTCAGTTGAGATGATCCACTTCAAGTTTGACCAACCTGTTTTTTTGTTTTTTATACAATTGAAACAGCAAATGATCAAAGGTTCCAGACTGAAAAAATAACAAGGAACAAGACCATTTAGCTTTGCTATAAATGTTACCATCCTCATCTCCTTCTTGCCCTCCTCCTTTCACTTGCTTTCTAAAAGCGGTTTCCACCTGTAATAGAAGAGTGCCCTGGGCAAAGAGCCATATCACCCCCATAAAAAGCCATCCTTTTTACATTATTGTTTGTCTTAAAAAAGCATGAAATACATGGCAAATTATCAATCAATTTTTCATGCACTTTGTTATAAAATACATCAAATACACGGAACATTATGGCAAATAATGCTGAATGTTTATTCTCTGTTGCATTAAAGTACAAGACTTTAATTGTTTCCAAAAGTGCCTCATCAATAGTTACAATTGTACACACTTTGAAATCACAACAGGCAGCTTACACTACACTTGGGACTTTTGTACTTATTTTCTGACAGCATTTACAGCTTATTTCTCCATTTCTCAGCGCCAGTCAGTATTTGAACAGGAAACAAAGTTTACACCTATAGCTAAAAATAAAATGAAGCACAACCATCGGTTCTATGTAAATCTAGCACTACTGGGAAATCTTAATGAGCTCTTCCCCTAGGAGTTCCACCACCAAGCAGGTGCATATCAAACAGACTAAAATTACAACAACTTTCTGTGCTTTTTAAATTCTAAATGAATAATATTATTTACAACAGTAAGGATACAAATTTGTCAGTCTCACACAAAATCTATTATACACTAGTGGCATATACTGTAACTATCCAGAAAACACAGTGACAGCATGCACATTCGTATTAGGTTGCCAATATCCACTTGTTGAATTAAGAAAAGCCAACCAACCACCCACCACCAACAACTTTAACCAGTTTTAGAGAAAAATCATGTAAATCCTGATATATAGTAATTTAATAAAGTAAATGGAAAGGACAGAAATGTAGTTTGTATTTTGAGGTGATATGAAGTTTTAGGTGTAACATTAAATTGGCAAATTTATATTTGTGGCTGCAAAAATGGTCTGATTTATATATTATTTTTTTACATGAAAGTTGTTGAAGGTGCTTGATTATTGTTTTACAGAAGTGTATTTTAAACATACACATAATAGTAGGGTTGTATGTGTTTCTAAAGCCTGTTTCAAAAGACAATTCCAACATCATTGAGCCTGTTGGTCATTCATAAGTGTGAGGTGACTGTGGCTCAAGAGTTGGTCTTTAGGAAGGTTGGCGGTTCGAGCCCTGGCTCTGACGGCCTCAGTCATTGTGTCCTTGGCCAAGACACTTCACCCGTTGCCTACTGGTGCTGGTCCGAGGGCCCGGTGGCGCCAGTATCCAGCAGCTTCGCCTCTGTGGCTACAACATAGCCTGCCATCATCAGTTTGTGAATGTGTATGTGAATGGGTGGATGAATGAATGTAGTGTAAAGCACTTCGGGGTCCGTAGGGACTGAGTAAAGCGCTATACAATTACAGGCCGTTTACCATTTAAGTGGTCAGCCTGTGGTGGCAATGTGCTGCAATCAGTTGTTTTTCAAAAGTGGTTATGCGATAGCAGGATAGAAGGGATGTGGGTGTGGTGTCCAGGCTGTCAGCTTGCAGAGTCGCATATAAACCAAGAGACCGAAGAGTCTGTGGTAAACAGACAAAATAGCTTTGACCTAATTTGTTTTTATCCCAATAGAAGCCCCGTTCTGTAAGCCTTGTTGTGTGTCGCTCCAAAAGAGGGCTGTCCTTCACAGTCTCTGTGAACTGTCTGGCTATCTGGTCTCCAGGTTTAAAGGCCAGAAGCTGTTGGACCTCTGCATCCATCCAGTTTGCCATCCCAGCTGATACAGTTTACAGATGCTAAATGAAAATCCTGTGTTAACTTGCATTAGAGACCTGTCATCTGCAGAAATACTCAGACGACTGCATTTGCCGGGTGTATCCAAGATGGAGAAGAAGCTGAATACAGAGAGCTGGTGAGCTGCTTTGTGTCATCGTGTGGAAACAATCATCTTAGCTTGAATGTAAACAAAGCGAAGGAGATGATTGTAGATTTCAGAAGAAACAGGGATAAATCAAAGACTGTTTTCATCATGGAAGAAGTGGAGGTGGTTGAGGAATATAAATTCCTCAGAGATCACCTGGACAACAGACTGGACTGGAGAATAAACAGTGAAGCCGTCTACAAGAAGGGACAGAGCAGACTGTACTTTTTGAGGAACCTTAGATCCTTCAAGGTTTGCAAGATTTAAACCTTCAAGATGTTTTAAATCTTCTACAAATCTGTTGTGGAGAGTGTTACCTCTTCGTCCATCATCTGTTGGGGTAGCAGCATCAGAGCCAGGGACTCAAAACGGCTCAATAACCTGATGAAGAAGGCTGGTTCTGTTCTGTGGACAACTATGGAACAATTGGAGATGATGATGCTACAAAGGATTGTTCAAAAAATTAAAAAGATTATGGACAACCCAGAGCATCCTCTTCATGAGATTATCCTATAGCAACAGAGTATCTTCAGTTGGAGTTTTCTTCAATTTCACAGCAGCACAGATCGCTACAGGAAAGCCTTTCTTCCAAAAGCCATCATGATCAACAACAACTCCTTGAATAATTAATTAGTTATGAGCTACAACAACAGTTAAAGTGTTTTTTAATTAAATTGCATTGCAGTTTGATTATGTTGATGATGTTATTTCAGTATCACCGACGGGGTACTTTAAAAAATCTATTTTCTTCTTGGATAAAGATGGAAATAGATCTGTAATTGGGATGCTTTTCATCATGGTCTTTACCCTTACTCCCGAGTATATTTTCATGCAAAATGGAATAAAAACTACTTTGGATTTCATATAAGTCAAAAGACCATTCCCTGAAAGAACGGCAAAATGTTCATTTCACCATTTCTATTGTGAGAAGACCTCAGAGTATAAAGGTCTACCAAGGAACCAGATTAAACAAGTAAATCAAGTAAAAAGTCCTGTTGAGTTTAGGCGAAACAAGATATGTGTAATACAGAGGATGTTTAGATAAAAAAAGTAATTCTGGGAAAGGGGAACAGGCACATATCAGATGAGAATGGAGGGGAAAAAAACACTTCAATAATAGGCTTTTCGAACATAGACGTTACTGGTTTAATTCACTAGAGTACCCTTCAGTACATTTCCTCATTAGATTGTTAAAGTTAAATTGAAATTTGCTACTCAATGAGCAGAGATCTCTCCTGTTTGATCAAGAAAAAAAATAAATGTTAGCCTGCTGTCTGGGGACTTTACAGTCCCACTCAATACAGAACATGTAAAAAACAAAACAAACAACAAAAAAACAAGAAATACAATATTTTGCAGCTTTTATGCAAATTTGACATTTCCCCTGCTGGTTCCAGAGAGCCAGCTTTTATGTTGACCGCAGATACCTGACTGTGTTAGTGCAGTGGTAACAGCAGCCCCTGTTGCATTCAGTCTTCATTATTTGTCATCAACACATTATTACCAGTCAAATAACAAATTTATACTGATGCAAGTCTTAAAGTTGAGTTGAATTCAAACACATTGAGCATAAATTTATATTTTTTAGCTCCAACTTGGGAATGTAAATGTATTACTTGAATTGTATTTTATTTCACAGTGTTACATTGGGAAGAAAGCATTAAGATGCTGTCATGACCTTTAATACAAAATAGCAATTTCATCAGGTTGTAATTGGGTTTCTAAATAACATCTGTTCCCTAAAACATTGCTGCAATATATGGTTCAAAAATGATATACATTGAATGATATTTAGAACATTTGATATGAACGGGACCATGACCTGAACACAACTTATTTTTCATCTCTTCAAGTATTTTCCTACCTTTTATCTCATAGAAATCACAGTGCAACACTTTTAGTAACTCCAGGCTTTCATTATCAGCAGAACACATCAAAATCATAATTAAAGCCAGAATTGTGATAACTCTGTTATTGTAATAGCTTTACCTAAACCTGAGTGCTATTTGTTGACCCGTATCCATAAAAACAGCTTCAAGCAAATTGTGTATTTCAAAAGATGATTAAAAGGAGAAAAACACAACACAGCAAAGCAAAATAGTGATGTTGATTAGTCTGACTCCAGGTTTTAAACATACAAGTGTTCATTAATATTACAATGGAAATCTATAGATATATATCATTATCTGATATGCATTTTTGTCAAGGACATGGGAGGAACATGAAAAATAAATCAAATCAGAGGTCAGGTTTGCAGCAAGCAGCTAGAAGAACAATCAGAATTGTCAACAGAATAAAATGTCTGATTCCAACCTGATTTCAGAGTGAAATGTCTGGTTTCAGGTTACTACTGGCTAATCAAGTGCTGATTAGTGATTGAACAAAACACAACATCATGCGTGACTTCTGCTCTGTTTGAGAGGGCACAAAGCACGGGTCAATTATGTGCAAAAATCTAGAATCAAGTTAGCCTTTTAGCTAAATAGCCCTTAAAAATATTTTTAAAGGTAAAATCTGATATTTTTGTTATTTTTATTCAGTCTTAATTAGATTAGTTAAAAATTCTCAAGATAGTAGCCTCTTGAAAAAAAGGAAAATGACCCTCTTCTAGAGCTAGATAAAGCTTACTTTGACCATTGCAAGCAAGCTACCATGCAGGTGTTCGATCTTTAAGATTTTAATTAGTCATAGAAGGTACTGTAAATGGGAAGAGTTCAGTGCAAAGCACATGGTGTTGTGACACAATAGGCAAATTTGGGCTATGACAATTTATGGATAATTGCTGAAGGAAATGGTAGGGCACTTGGTCTAATAAAAACAAGAGCAAAGCTAGCACAAGCCGGTACAATGGTTCTATACCACCTCCACTGGTGGGGTTAGTGCAACCTTGAATTACATTCTGTTCCTCACTCCATACAAGTCAGCGGCGGTAATGCAACAATTTTTTTTGTTTGCCTGTCAGGAGTATACACGAAGCAGAATAAGAAGAAAAAAGAAGAAGAAAAAGTAAAATAAGAAGAAGGGCGCTGTTGGATTATTTTTAGGCTGGTAGGCTGGTCAGTCTTGCCATAGTTACTTTGAAATAGTAATCTGATTACTGACTATCCATCCATCCATCCATTTTCTGAACCACTTAATTTGTAAATGGTCGCGGGGGGGCTGGTGCCTATCTCCAGCAGTAATCAGTAGATCACTGACTACTGTTTACTCATTCCAGAAGTAACTTAGTTACTTTACTGTTTATTAAAAATTAACTACAATAGATTACAGGTTACTTTATTAGTTACTTTAAGCAGATGCCAATAACACCCTACTGCCTCAACATAGAAACAATACTCACATTATTGGAAGTGCAATTTAACAGTAAGGAAATATTTTTGCTTTTTAACCTTAGATCTCGTTGACACCAGCAACAATCTGTGTCTTGGGGACGTACTTGCTTGCTCACTGCATGTACTACTGGAGTGTTTCACTAGGGGGCAGATTACAAAGTAGAATACAGAACTCAGGCCATACCAAACATGGTGACCGTAAAGGAGCTAATTAGCTGTTTCAGATTACGACAGAAAAAGGCGGCAGCAGTGTTGTTGAAGGTATGTAAGACCATATTTGCTGTTATTATTTATTGTTGCTTGTTTTCCTAACGCTTTTGCTGCCATCTACCACATATATATATATATATATATTTTTTTTTAAAGAAAATTACAAAAATAGTAACGCAGAGTCGCTTGAACAAGTATATTAATCTGATTACCTGTATGAAAATAGTAACACGTTAGATTAGTTATTACTGAAAAAGTGGTCATATTAGGAGTAACATGTCACTAAGTAACACGTTACCAGCATCACTGCCTTTATTACACTGAAAACAATACAATAGCAGATTATTTAATGTGCTACCCGTTAATTTATTGTTTATTTGTTTGTTTGTTTCTTTCAAAATAAACACATATTCCAAATTTGGTTCTTGGAACTTTGTAATGTTGCCATTCCTTTTCACAAAACGTAACTTTTACGGATGAAGACACCGAGTGTTTCAGTTGTATTTTTGTCCCATTTTTCCTTCAAACACGTCTCAATGTGTGTAACAGTACGGGGTCTTCGCTGTCGCATTTTGTGCTTTAAAATACACCACACATTCTCTATTTGGGACAGGTCAGGACTGCAGGCAGAGCACTCAGGTAACCATACCCTATTCCTCCAATGCCAGCATTTTGTAATGTGTGCAGAATGTGTTTTTGTATTGTCTTGTTGAAATATGCTTGGGCGTCCCTGGAAAAGATGTGTTCTTGAATACAGCATATTATACTCCAAAATCTTGATGTTCTTTTCAGAATGAATGGTACCATCACAAAAGTGCAAGTTACCTTTGCCAAGGGCACTGATATAACCCCATACCATGACAGACCCTGACTTTCGTTTTCCATTTTGCCGAACAAAATACCTCAAATGCTGATTCATCTTACCACAGTAAATGTTTCCACTGTTTGATGATCCGTCCAATATGACTCCGAGCCCAGAGAAGTTGTAGTCTGGACATTGTTAATAAAAGGCTTCCTTTTAGCACAGTACAGTTCTAACTGGTATTTGTGGATGTAACTGCATATTGTGGTACTTGGAAAAAAGTTTGCCAAAGTAGTCCTTTACCCAAATGGTGATGTCGCTTATAGCTGAATGATGATTCTTGATGCAGTGCTACCTGAGAGATTTGAGATCACGGTTGTTCAGCTTATTCTTCTACCATCGTTTTTATGCACTGAAATTCCTCCATATTCCTTGAATTTCTAATTATGTTATGCTCTCTTGAAGGGGAGGTATTCAAATCTCTTCCTATCTTTCTTTGAGGACCATTGATTTTAAATAATCAAATAATTTTCTCATGTATTATGACGATCCTCAGCCCATCTTTCCTCCTAAAGGCCTAGACCTTTCTGGGATGCTGTTTTTTTTAACCAAATCATAATTACAATTGCCTGTTGATATCACCTCTTTCAAATCACATCATCATTTAACCAATTTCCCTGATTACCTGCCCTAAATTGACCCTGTCCCAACCTTTTTTAGAATGTGTCGAAGGTATGAATGACAGGAAATGATGTATATTTACAAATAAAATCAAGTTCACCAGAAAAAATTAATCATGTCATATTTTGTGTTCATAGCGTGTTGAATGAATTCCAAGTTGAAGTTAGCTTAGAAATGTAGACCTTCTTTTTTTCTTTGCATTTTCTATACTGTCCCAACTTTTCCTGGTTTGGGTTGTATAATATGTATTTGTACATGGAATGGTCTCAAAAATAAGCAGATTTGACCTGGAAGTATGTAACCAACTGCACGTAAAAACGCATGGGGGTCAAATAAAAAGACTGATTACTGGGTGCCCCCTCAAAATAAGCCTCCGGCACGTCAGCTAAATTCCTCTGGCACCAACACAATGAGGAGCGTGTCGTTTGTTGCTATGTATTTCCTAAATATTACTTTTGCTCTATTTGTATCATCTCTATGCATATTTATCAGCAAGAACTGTTAGCTGAAATCACGCACACAAAATTCAAAGACTGAAATTGCTTTTTTGAGTCATGCTGTGACTTTGAGGCTGTTTTAAAATTATACTGTATGCTGGAGGACTGTAAGCAGCCTACATGTGCAATTTACTGGTATGTTTATTTATCTAATGCCTTAGCTTGTGGCCCTATTCCATACGGAGTGCAGTGCATTCTCAACTACATCTGCCAGGAACCCCTTGAAATTGTGTGTTTGTCAATTGATCATTTCATCTGGTTTGTAGGATCATTTTTGGGATAGCCCGAGTGGTGTCACATCCTGTGTGGTCAGTCCTCCTTCCAATTTTCGTTCATGAAGAGTATATGCTAATGTCTACTATGGGTCATAGAGTAACTGCTGCTAACAGCCTTCTCTGTGGGACCACCCAGGACCAAGAAATGCTGTATTAAACTCCCACAATCTTATCACAGGAGTTTTGTTGATTCTCTAAACATTTGAGAAACTGCTTCATGACTCACTTGTAATGTTTACCGCGTTGTATTTTAGATTAACTGCTGAGGACCCTTTTTGAGTCCCGCAAAGATCTCTACTCTTGAATTGAATTTGGGGGATGCTGTAAAATATATTTTGCACGAATAACACTTACAACAAAAAATGTCACATTTTCAAAGTCAAAATTGATCTGATAACTTAGCTAACCACAAATAGAGGTTGTTTTTCTCAGTTAAAAAGAAATCATGACAAATGTGTTAATTCTATAAAGACATTTTATGTATTTGTTCTTTGTATCTTTTATCTTTTTGAAAGATGCCAAATAAACTTGGTATAGCCCACATTCAAATTCAAACTGTAAAAGCAGGAAAATCCAATTAGGACCAAGATTAACAAAAAATGAAGGAGCCCTCCGTCAGCAGATTGTTGGATATTGCACAGTTTAAAAAAAATCCAACAGTAGTAAGTACTTGACATGTAGTCTTCATCGGGTTAAAACCTTTATTCATGCACTATTAATCGCTTCAATTGGTAGCAGGTTTATCAGAAAATGCTTTAATGTAAAAACATTATTTGCATCTACACACATAAGCAGGAAATCTGATAGCTACAATTTTGCTGATGATGTTTGCGCTCCCAAGGAGATAAATACATTAGATTTTAAAGACCTCCTTATGGGTTTAATCAACGTTTTATCCTCAAGGGAAAGCTATCGAGGCTTTATAGGTCCTGAAAAATTACAGTTTGCTTTTTTAGCGTGATCATTCGGTATAAGTTATGCCTTTTTAACTCTAAAAGAAAATTGTTCCTATTTTACCAAAGAGTACTGTACACAGATATGCAAAAAAGATCAAAAAGATGTTGACTTTTTTCTGTGTTGACTTTGTTTTTATCAGTTTAAACAGTGAGTAACTTTTTTCGTACATCATCACACTGAGTTACCCTTATTTCCCCTGACAGAATAAACAAATAGAATGAGGAAATTATTGCCATTCTATCATTGCCTGTATGAAGACTTTCATTTTGTGTTTTCCCCACAGCTTTCAGCCAACACAAGTCTATCAGCTCACCCAGGTGTGTGCTCCTTAGCTAATTAGTCTGCTCTTCTGGAAAATGTAGGCTTATGCCATGCCAGGAGCTCGGCAGTTAGCGTCTTCTAGATGTTAAAACCATAATTAAGCTGTAATTTATGTTGGCTGCCAATGATCACTTGATGGGTACCTTTGACTGGGACTGTAAATTCACATTTATCATTCGTGGGATGTCTGCAAAAGACCAAATAGCCTGAAGAAATGTTTTGTTGCAACAAAGCAAGCAAGATTGATACTTTCTGGGAGTATAAAACCTTTTTTTTTTGCCTCAGATAAGCTGCTAATGATATAAAGCTCAGAAAGGTTTGCAATTTTCAAAACATCCAGTGGACCCAATTTAAAGATGTGTATCTCTGAAAATAGTGCCATGAAAAAATATTTACCCTGCTACCGCTTTCTTAGTTTTGCTTTGTGTCTCACTTTCAGATCATCAAGCTAATTTTAATATCAGACAAAGATACCCTGAGTAAGAACAGAACAAAGTTTCCAAATTATGATTTTAGTTTTAAATGGAAAGCATCTATATATATCTATATAAACTAGGGTAATCAACCATCCTGTTTTCCCCAGACATGAGTATCTTGTACAAGAGTAATTGTTTCAACCATTATTGATTTCCAGAGATTATAAAGTCCTGTTTCTACTTGTGAAAGTCAATCTGAAGCTTGTTATTTAACTATTCATTCTAATCACATGGAGTTTGCACACTTTAAATATGTTGAAATTAAGTATTTGTCCAGTACTGAAAGTGTTGGGCCAGGTGTCCTCTTCTTTAGAAATCAAAATATGGTCAACCTGGATCTGATGATTGATGTGCCTCCCTCAAGCCCTCGGGATACCTCTCAGTGTTCTAGTCAACCCCAGTTAAGGGTCTTTAAGCACAGAAAACTTGTCATTACATTACTAAGCATGTCAATTGAAAAAGATTTGACTTGACCAAAAACAGATTTCTTTGATTGTTTTTTCCGGGATATGTGGGTGTAGTACTTGCTGGTCTGCTTTAGATCATTGTTTGGATGATCTGAAACAATTATTGTGACCAGAAAAAAGCAAAAACTAGAAACTCCTATGGGAACTAATATAGCATTGTTGTTTTTTTTATGTCAGACTTCAATTGCTTTGGAAGGATTCAGCCCTAACTCAAGCAGTGTTTGTGCCCACTGTAACAAGCACGTTATTCACACGGTTGACATCATCTGAGAGGTCACTAATGATAACATGGTCCATGTGACAATGTTGCCTAGCAACAAGTGTGGCTTAAGCTAGAGTCAAGAAGCATTTGTCTATTACATGTACAAATTGCAATAATAAACTTATCTTTCAGCATTATTGATTCACTTTTTTCTCCTTAACCAGTGTCTATCAAGTGTTATTGTCAGTTGTATAAACTTAACTAATACATTGTCTTTATTGCTGAAGCTTTCCTGATTTACAGATGAAACTTGAAAAATTAGAATATTGTGCAAAGGTACATTTAATTCAATAATTCAACACCGACATGCAAAATGAGCCTTTATTTGTGATGATGTTGATGATAGTGGCTGACAACTTTAGAGGACCCGTAATTCAAAATCTCTGAAAATTAGAATATTGTGAAAATGGTAAAATATTTTAGGCTAAAAGTGTCACACTCTAATCAGCCATCTGCATCTCTCAGTCTGGTTCAGTAGGAATCACAATAATGGGGAAGACTGCTGACCTGACAGTTGTACAGAAAACTATCATTGATACCTTCCATAAGGAGGAAAGCCTTGAAAGGTAATTGCATAAGACGTTGGATGTCTCCAAAGTCCTGTATTAAAGCACATTAATAGAAAGTTTTGTGTGAGGGAAAAGTGTGGAAGAAAAAGGTGCACAGATAGCAGGGATGAGCACAGCCTGGAGAAGATTGTCAGGAAAAGGCCATTTAAAGGTGTTGGGGAACTTCACAAGGAGTGGACTGAGGCTTTAGCTAGTTTATCATCATACACAGATGGATCCTGAACATGGGGTTCAAATATTGTAAATATCTTGTCAAGCTGCTGCAGTTCTGTTGCTCAGTGGTTCAAAGTCTTGTTTTCTGATGAGAGTAAATGTTGCCTCTCATTTGGAAACCAAGGTTCAAGACTCTTAAGGAAGAATGAAGAGGCACACAATACAAGATTCTTGAAGTCCTGTGTGTGTCCACAGTCTGTGCTGATTTAAGGAGCAATGTTATCTGCTGGTGTTAGTTCACTGTCCTTTAATAAGTCCATAGTCAACACAGCCATTTACCAGGACATTTAGGAGTACTTCCTGCTTCCTTTTGGAACTTTTATGGAGATGCTGATTTCATTTTCCAGTAGAACGTGGCACCTGCTCACACTGCCAAAAGTACCAACACCTGGTTCAATGACCATGGGATCACGGTGCTTGATTGGCCAGCATTCTGGCCTCACCTGAACCCAAAAGAGAGTATTTGGGCCATTGTCATTGAAAGATGGGAGACATGAGACCAAACAACACAGCAGAGCTAAAGGCCACTGTTGAAGCATCCTGATCTTTCATAACACCTCAGCAGAGCCACAGGCTGATAGCATCCATGCTGCGCTGCATTGAGGCAGTAATTTATGCAAATGGAGCCCAAACTAAATACTGAGTGACTATTTTCTATCATTAGCATAGCATTGTTGCTTCTGTTTTCACAAAGTCAGACTACAAACACAAAACCATAAGACTTTACGATTGAATAGATGACCACATAGTTACAAGCACTGAACAGCTGTGATTTTGACGGTGATTACCCACCCTAAAACTTATGTAGCCTTGGCTCATGGCTGCTTTTCTAATATACATTTCTAAGTTCCAGCAGCAGTTAGCTGTGCTGCCGTGTTGATGCTGGCAGGTATTGAAACAATAACTATAAGTAGAGATCCTTCCCCTGTGTGTGTAAGTTTCTTTTTGTCATTCAGATAAAGCTGTACAATATCCAGCCTTTGTAAATTAAAAGCATTTTCTTCAATCCTATTTGTTTAAAATAACCAATTTTATTTGTCATTCAGTCACTGTAAGGAATATAGAAAGAAAGGTGGTAGTTACTGAAGCCCTGGTAGGTAATAAACGTCAGTACTAATGGTTTTACAGCTTTAACTAAGAGTGAAGCAATTTACAATATATTCAGATTTATCATATATTTACAATGCATTTACAGCAAAAACAGAGGAATTTGCTCTTTTAGTAGATAAACATATACATGAAGAAATGTTTTTCCACCTAGACAAGAACAAGTAGTAAAAATGACCCGGCTAGGACTGCAAGAACAGAATGATGTCATGTTGTTCAAGCAGCCCTGGGAAATAACTTTTTTTTTCTTCTTGCAGATTGTGTATACGCCTGTAATCATTCATTTATTCATGATGAGTTGTGTTCTGTTTTGCGCTTGTTCTGTTTCCTGGTGTTTGCTCTGTTTCTGTTCATCATTTTTACCTCCTCTGAGGAGGTTATGTTTCCACCGGGCTTCTTTTGTCTGTTAGTCAGCAACATATCTCGAAAAAACATATAGGTTGATTTTAAGTATGAGTTTTAGAAAACATCTGCGTTGGGACCAGGAACAAATTGTTCAAATTTGGGGGTCCTCTGAAAACCTGGAGGGGGGGACTGAGCTGGCTTGGCAGAGGTCTGCACCCTCTAAGGGCTTTTTTTCCCCAGAGTGCTTGTCTTTCTGCTTGGGCTTCTCAGCTGCTCTCACTGTTTCTGCGTGGTTTCCCACCTTCATCTTGTTCCACTAATAACCTATCATCATTTTATATTTCTCTCTTATTCATTCAGTTTTTCCTAGTGCTGTTGTCTAGTTCTGTTGTCATTTCTTTGTATGTTGGTAGTCCAGTTCCAGTCTTTTTATTTTTGCATGGTTGCTGTAATCCTTCTGCCAACGTTAACACTGATTTACCTAATTTGGAATTTCCCTTTAATTTTAGTACGTTTTTTTTTATTTACTTCTACATTCATTCTACCTCCATTCTACCTCCAGTGTATCAAACTAAATATAGGTTTGCACACAAACCAAACACCGACAGATTCATAAATCTCAAACTGGATTTTAAAGAATCTATGCTTAATACAGAATTATTCAGACCATGTTTTGAAAGTTCAAGTGTTTTTGAATTATATGGTCAAACGTAGCATAAATTCCTGCAAAAGAAACAGTGGATTAGTTGTTCAGTTTAGCACTAATAGAAAATGCTTATGCTAACTTGCTGTTAGTCACTGCAATCTTATGTATGTTCACAAACTGTTTCTTGTCAGACTCTTTCTCATTGAGTTTTTTTTATTATAATTTTTTTTCTACCAAGCACCAAAAAACTTGCCACAGAGGTGAGTGGTTAAGAGTGGTTGAATTCCAAATAATATTTAACACCACTCTAGACTGAGAACTCAAATGTCTTTTTTTATTTTGGGTTAGGGTCCAGATGGAAAAACTTGTATCGGGGCCCCTAAAAATGTTTTTTTGTTGTTGTTTTTTTTTGTATTTATAACTAAAAAGCCAGTCTATGTACACTAGAGACATGATTTAAAAGCTTCAAGTTTTCCTTAACCATCATCATCATCATCATCCTCAGTGCATCGAATTTATGTGCGTACTTCTTGCTTTCTTTCTTTGTGGTATGTGTCTGTGACAGAATTTAAGCACCACATAGCATCCTGGTATAGTTACTTCAGTATTTTAGGTCATTTCTCACATGATTATTTTATGGAAATACTACAGGGTTTGCAAGGAATTTGTTTGTAACTAAACAGTTTAAAAATTGAGACAGACTGTTCTCATGTGGAAATGGTATTAGTGTATATTGGTGTTAGTACACGTTCTCCATAGCAAACTGTCCAAGCTTGAAGTTTAGCAGACAGACACCCAAAGAACAGGCTAAACAATTGACATTTCTTCCGAATATTGAGCTACATACAGAGCCTGATGAATAATTTATGCTGTGATTCCCAAACTTCTCATATGGTTAGTACCTCAAACTTATAAGCCATTGAAGACAAAGAAATCATTGACTGCAGAGACATCCAACAGATGGAGCTCTTGTGTATTAAAACAATCTGCCTTTTCTCTGAGAGGACATAAATTGTCCAGTTTTACGAGTATTTTCTGCATCCTAAGAAAGCCTCAATCAAATACTTAATAAAAATATTTCTGAGACTTTGTTAAAAAAATAAAACAAAGGCAGTCCCTTGCAACCATGAGGTCTTAAGGTAAAAAGAGTCCCTGCAAATGTTTTTGCAAAAACATGGCATTATTCATAATGTCAAAAATAACTTGAAGGTCAGTGGCATTTAATTGTATTGTTTTGTTTTTAGGGCATCACACACAAAGCGAGCCCCATGTTTAGAGTGAAATTGGCTCTGACAAACTAATACGATGCCATCTACTCGTTGAGTGGTTTTCATCCACCAGATGTGTCTGCATGCTTTTTATTCACATTTGGTATTTAGCCGTGGCGTGGACTGTGAGCTCTCATTCCCTCTGTGAAACTGTAAATAACCCCAGCATCCTCGGGGGATGACAACATAAAACACTGCTGTTAGTGGACCACAGTGCCTGCCAGAGGCTGAGCCTTCACTTCTGCAAAACTAAAACGAATATCTTTCATATCTCTGATTATCTCACTGGAAAACATCAGGAGATACAAGCCTAGTTTGAAACAAACAAAACAAATGTGTGAAGGAGTGAGATGACGAGGTGAACCTGGAAAATCAATTAGCTTATCAGCGTTCCGAAACATCAATACTTTTATAGAACCATATAGTGAGAGTTCTAAGTTTGTCAGCCAGTGCACAGGTGGCTGAGAGAGAAACATATTGATTTATTGACACATGAAGTGATGGATGGATGGATGGATGGATGGACGGATACATAAATGGAAAAATGTAACAACTTTTAGTCAATGGCATATTAAATGAAATTTGTACATATAAATACATTTTTCTTAACAATAAATACTTAAATCAAATGTTTAAAAATGTGCCGGTAACAAATTACCCTGATTTAAAAAAAAATTGAATCAATTTAGTTTAATAAATCATTTAAAGTGTCTTTATGAAATTGTCTATTTCAGTAAAAAAAAATTAGGAAGCACAGTGTATAATTTTCGGCCAGTAGGGGGCAGAGCATACCTAAATTATCACAAGCATGCGGTATCTGTGTCTTCGAGTAAGAAACTCAACAACAGAGGTAATAACTAGTGCTGTTTTCAAACGCTCAATTCCCTGAGAATTAGGTATTTGCAGCAACATGACGAGCACATCAGTCTCTCGTTCATCGCTTGGAACTAGCGAAGAGGTAAAAATGTATTTATGGCGAAGCTTTTTTGCATTTTGAGGGGAAATCAGTGTTTTAATAGTGGGCTTGTTCCGTGCGCTCTTTCCGTCCGGGCTCTTGTAGAAGTAAAGACGTCATCTAATATGGCTTTCCCCTGCAAAGAGGACCCGCACCTATGTATTTTAAAACAGATTTTTAAAGTCATATTTTACAATATCGCCAGTATTTTGAAATTAATGTGCTTTACGTAATTATTATTACATAATATTTTAATTGCTATTTTCAAGGATGTAGTGCAAAAACTGTGCACTGTCACTTTAAAGCAACTATGAGAAGTTTGAAAGTGTTTTGCTCACGAGTGTCCCCTCAGGCCAAAGGCGTAACTGCAGCCCGAATGGTAAGCTCATGCATGAGGCACAAATGCTCCGTGAGAGCCCACTCCGGAACGAACAGAAACAACAGTTGAGTCAGTCCCATCCTGGACGATGTACAGATTTGAAGCCATGACTTCAACTGAGTTAAGAAATGTTGCTGTTGTGTAAGTTTAGTTTGGATCTGGGTTGGAGTTTTGCTGTTGCTAAAAGCTGATCTCTGCTCTGCTGAAGCCATCCTTCAAGTTACCTCTCGCTCCGCAGTTGTTTATGATGGAGATAGCGAATGCTACACCAGAGTGTGAATGCACATGACGCCGTTACGAGGGCTTCCCCGAAAAGCAGGGAAATATTGTTTTTCGACCCGAACACTCGCTAATTAAGTGAATTTACAGACACACAGAGGCAACCGTGGTGAAAAGGCCAGGGCTCATTCTACTGACAAGGGTATTTTTGGATCATGTATGAGGAAAAAAATTGTCATTTTAATAATCAGCACCCTCTTTTTATCCGATTACTTGATTTTGAGTTCCAGGTAAAGACACATTGCAGACAATCTCCCTGACTTGACTTGGTACGTGTGTTCGGAGTGGCTGAATTCACTTTTAAATATGCCTATTCTCTGGAGGTCCCAGCCCCATGTGATGTGACCCGCATGAATAATTCCTTTTAAAGGGGAATAACGTGCATTAGAGCTCTCCGTTTTCTTCCTTCTATTTGCATAATTTTGTTTGGCAACTTGGAAAGGGGCCATTAACGGCACTGAGACACACACTGTAAAGGTTATATACAAGATTTGGATCGATACTTTTATTTGAACATCTTCAGCTGCATCCGGCTCTGGAACGGGAATGTATTCCCTAATTCAGATTCATGCGGGGGCTTGTAATGCTGCCATTAGTTTTTGATAAGGCAACATGGTTGTACTGCCTTTCTTATTCTCTGACAGACACATTTCACTCGATCAATAGTCTTTTATTTTTTTCCCCTCGTGCTCAGTCTCATTTCTGTTCATTATTGTTTCAATTAGACATTCTCTTGAGACGTTATTTGACATTAAAACACGTTAACCTCCACTGATCCTGCTAGTTGGGAGGAAAACCTCTGACACTGGCTGTATTCAGGTCAAAAAGGGAAAGCACCACCACAAAAAGTGGATTACACAGAGGGGGGTGGGGGTGGGGGGGCAGAAGAGGATGGCCGGGAGAAGTTGTGACTAGCGCCAGTCAGAAGGAAATAATGACAACGTTACCTTCTCATGTATTATTAATCTCACTATTCCAATTTTAGCCAGGTTTAAAAAAAAAGCTGCATTTCTTCTTTACGTTGAAAGCAGCATGCAAGGGTGTTTTTGTTGTTATTCCTTTTTTTGACAGCCGTATTACCTCTGAAAGTAGGAGTGTGTGAGCTGATCAAGTAGTGAGACAAGCATTCAGAGCAGCAGCAGTAGCAGCACAGCAGCAGCGCTGTAGTCACAAGGAGCCGTGGCAGCAGAAGCAGCAGCAGCACTATCAGTCACAGCGCAGGCAGCAGCAGCGGCAGCAACAGCAACAAACTCTCTCCTAGCTTTTCCCCCCCTCTTCTTTCTGGAGTTGTATCCCGCTCCGTGGACAAAAGCCGGGGAAGTAGGAGGGAAGTGATCCGGGGCTGAAAGCTGCCCTCAAGAAGAAACAAACAAAGAAAATAAATACAAAACGCAGACCTGGCTGCCCACATGCCTATCGAATTTGTTTGCAAAATCAAATTTGCAGAGGAGGATGAGAAGCAGAAAAGCAAGCAAGATGGGGATAAGGAGAGCCTGATCGAGGAGAGCTGTACTCCACCGGCCAAAGACTTGGCAGGGTTTGCTAACTCCTGCTCCCTCCATGGAATCAACCACATATTCGTCTCTGGTCGCCTGGGTATCCGGCAGACTCTCTGGGCTCTTGCCTTCTTGACTTCACTGGCACTCTTTCTGTACCAAGCAGCCAAGTGTGCCATCTCCTACCTTGAGCATCCTCATGTGACGGCTCTGAATGAAGAGGCAACCCCAGAGATGGTCTTTCCTGCCGTGACCATCTGCAACATCAACCGATTTCGCTTCTCAGCTCTCACCGATGCCGACATCTACCACCTGGCAAACTTGACAGGTCTGCCCCCCAAGAACAGGGATGGGCATAAACCCACTGATTTGATGTATCCTGCACCTGACATGCAGGACATCTTCAACAGGACGGGACATCAGCTGGAGGAGATGCTGATGAGCTGCAATTTCAGCGGACAGAACTGCTCAGTTGAAGACTTCTCTGTGGTGAGTGCTAAACTTTCAGAAAGTTTTGCTTTTTCCAAATGAATAAAATCCATATTTTAAACTGTTTTAGTTTTCTCAAGAAAAAGCACATTTATTTTCCTCTACACCAAAGGTTACAAGGAGAGGAATATTCTTCCCATGATGCAGGTCTGCATGCAAAATTCATTGCTTTTTGCTGGATCATTGAGCCGCATCTCTCGCTAAGTTCCAAGAAGCAACAGTGTCTCTCCTCAGACGCAATTCTTCTATGACAAAGAACAAAGTCTGCTTCCAACAGATGGAAAACACTGTGCCCGTCACATGCAGTTGTGTACATTTTTGTTTGCTTTCTCCAAAGCAAACAGCACTTCAACGGCACCTCTACACGAGGTAGTTTAGAGTGCATGGCAACCAAACTGTTATTGAAAATAGCTGAGTCTCTCTCTCTCTCTCTCTCTCTCTCTCTATTTCTCCTTCTGCCTGATATCGTAGAGTGAGAGTGGCTGCCCCGCTATCCAGCTCTCTGAGCTCTTGTACCTTTCAGGAGAAGGAGTAATGCTTCTTCAATGTTGTATTTCAATCCTGCTGCTGTTAGGTTTAAATATTTAAAGACTGACATACATGATTTTTGCATTAGCTAGATTGACTAAAAGGAATGAAACAATTTTCATGAGAGGGAAAGTGTGTTTATTTGCAAGTGTGTGTTTGGTAAAGGAAGAGAGGGGATCAGGTGAAAGAAGGGCAGTTTGTGCCTGTTGTATGCGTGGTGTTTATTTACGGCATTGTCCTTACAGGAGATAGATTTCCCTCCATCCTTCCTGCAGGAATATTCAATTGATGTAGAGATGATAAACTGCAGCTGTCAAGGCTTAATAGGGTATGTTGAACATTGATGCGGTCACGAAGATTTGGTCTTATCCTTATGATGATGCACAATAATGTGCCAGGGTAAGCTGGCGAAGAAAAAAAATACAAATCACTCATTCTTTTTCATCCCTGCAACACTGGAAGATTTATTTATTTTATTTTGGGAGCAGCCTCTCATACTCAGATACGAAATTACCTGTGACATTAAAATGGATGCCCCTTGAAGAAATTTTCACAATTGCTCAATCAGGCGAAGGAAAATGTCAAGCTCCTCGGGGAGCTGGAAAGTTTGATCAAATTCTATCTGAAGTAAAAGAAAACAGAAAAAGTTTCATTTTTTAGATCCTACATCAACATGACACCCACTTTACCTCTCCTGGTGGACGCAGGCATGAAAGATGTCCAGGAATCATGTGTCCCCTGTCAGCCTTTTTTTGGGTGAGATCGCAGATTAAGATCCCGTGGAAAGTTTCCCTGAAGACAATGTTTTGTCTCTTGTCAGCCGTGTTATATGCATTTTCTGCCGCTGGCATTTAGATCTCTTTCAGGTAGCTTCAGGACTCCCTCACTCTGCATCCTAAGAGGGGAACACAACTTGTGGAAACAGTGGGAGCTGTGGGACCAGGCCTAAGAGCATCAGTTAAAAAGAGAAAAAAATGAATCTGCAGTAAAACAGACATACACAATTATAAATTAAGCAATAGAGATGTCTCAATCAGTTATACAGAGAGGAAAATATGGTTTTCTGTTGACGGGATTTGATCACCATGCATTTTAAGAGAGGATCCACTGCTTGCTTTGATGCACAAATGGAGAAAAATCCTGCAATGTTTTCATCTTTTAAATCAAATACAAAAAACATGTTCTCCATTGGCAAAATTTGTAGAAAAAAAAGTAATAATGAAAAGGAATAGGTTAGTAATGGAAACAGCAGGTCATATGGTGCACCCTCATCTTTTTCAAACACAAAGCAATTAATACCAGTTAATCCCTACTGATCACATGTACAAACACATAAACAATTTTTGTATGAATCAGTCATTTTGCTGTTCTCATTCAGGATCAGCTCTTCTAAATGTATTTTCTTTCGATTAATCATACACAGACTGACAGATGTTTTATTTCAGAAAAAGCTTTGTGAATCTGTGGCTCTCGGGAGAGTGGCATGATTAAATAAATATAGATTCTGCAATTTCTGAGGTTCTCATCTTTGTAAACAGTGGCGTGGCATTCCAGGTTGTATTTGCTTTGTTTCATCCAGAATCTTCGTAGATTATTTTATATTTATATTACCCTAGATGGGATTCTCTGGACATACAGTCGGAGGTATTTCTGGAAATTTTCAATATTACATTTTTTAGACCCACATTTTAAGATGATTTCACTGTCAATGTATAGTGGATATTTTTGCAAAGTTCAGTTTTTAAGTAAGTAAGTAAGTTCTGGAAATTTCTCTAAAATGTATCTTAGGTGTTTCTTTTTAAGGAAGTGTATTGCATTAACTTGAAAAAAAACAACTAAAAAGTCCAGTTTTTCTGAATTAACAAGATTAAAAAAATGGTAAAAGCTGTTTTTCTTTATTAACACAATAAATGGAGGGGGCAGAAAATATGATAGGACAGTAGAACACTAGGTGCAAGAGAAGAGGCTTAAAGAGTAACTCAACCCCAAAACAACTTTTTTTTGCCAATAAAATGTATACCTGGGTCTTTACTAATGCAATCTTTCAGTTTCATGGCATTTTTTGACATTTTCACGTAAACTTGTTAAATTCTACACTTTTTGGTCTAAAAACGTTTTAGTGCTGCCGCTCACTGTCAGTGTGTGGCTACTGCATTTGAATTTTGTGATTGGCTGAAAGCAGTACGTCTTTTCCATTTTCTACGTCACAGTCAAGGTCTCACAGACAACCCTGTCTCATGGTGCGTTCACACCGCCCCAAACATCAGCGTTAGTTGCGGCAAGATTTCATGTAAAGGTTTAGTTGAATCTGTCAGAGGTCCATCAGAGTCTCTGCGGTGCTTTGTATGCGTTGGCTCCGTCAACTTTTCAAGCGTTTCTTGTGTTTCAAGTGGCAACACAGAAAACGCAAGCAACGCAGAAGTTAAGCTAGCTGAACTTTTGACGGATGCCGCAGTGACCAACCAATCAGAGCGACTTTGCCTAGCCAATCACGATCTGCTAGTGTTACAAACATCCGGCAGAGAAAGGCCCGCCCACAGGCTTTGCAAGCTTCAGCTTAAAAATGTATAGACACGTTGAATGTTACGTTTTGATCTGGGTATTTTCGCGCATGCGTACAACATTGGAGGGCAAAAGCTCCCACACCGCTATACAAAACCGTGCAGTTGCAGTTTAACAGTTAGACAAACACAATTAAACCTCAACCATCTTTGTGCAGATAATCAAAAAAAGTCACATCAGAAAGTTAACTGTATGTAGCACAAAGCTTCCAGTCCTTTTATGGCCGTTTAATTACAAGCTATGGGAGGAAACTCCTCAGATATAACTGCCACCAGTTCATTACGGGGATATCTACAATTATATGATCAAAAATCTTCAACTTTACACAGCAGAAGCAAGAAGGCATACAATCATTAGGAAAACCCCCAGGGCTCGATTCTTCTAACACATTTTTATACCGATCGATCATCAACACAGCGATTATATGAGTCAAAACAACCTAGTTACCATTCAGCCAGTTTAACCCCCGACAGGCCACTATACATGCCACCATATATTTAACTTCACCAGATTACTGACATGTCATAGACATATTCACAACCCAATGACAACAACACGTTACGGTGTTATGAAGCAATATCATGGCTAACTGAAAGGTTACACTGAACAGGCTGTGTTAGCACTCTGTGTAGAGAACAGCTATCTAATGACATCACCGTCAGGAGAGCGCAGCACCACGGCTTTTACTATAAACAGGCGCCCATACAGAAATAAAATAATAAACTTACAGCTAACATGTAATCAGGCAGCTGTTTGTAGACAAGTAATATGTAAGAAAGTGGAGACCGTTTCAAATAGTTAACAAGCTACATGTAGAAACTCCTCAGATATGACCCCAGCTAGTTCAGTTTACAGATATATACATTATTTGATCATCCTGCCTCAACCTTACTCTGCAGAGGCAAACAATGCATACATATATATTAACATCATAGATTCGTTCCCTGGATGGATATATGATCCACTCTAACTCAGCCGGCTTCAGCCAGCTACAGGCAGCACTGGCTCAGGGCCGACATATATATATATATATATATATATAATGTTCTTTTCTTTATTTATTGTTGCAGATATTTCTACAGTAGTGAGGCTTTGAAAATGCTACATATAATGCAACATTTATAGAATACTGACTGTAATGAAGCAGATGAATGGATAGAAGAATTGAGGGATGGATGTAAAAAAAAGAAAAGGATGCTTGGTTACATGAATGGCTATAGCTCGTCAAAAATAAAACAGGAAATAACGCCTTAAAATATAAATATTTTTCTATGATATATCATGTTTACCACACTTATCCGGACCTGGAAAATACCTACTTTTTCATACTCCAGTTGCTTAGGTCTTGGATTTGTTTGACTATTTTAAAAGAATAATGTTGAGCGTTCGATGGATCGATGGATCGATCGATCGATCGATCGATCTATCTTTTAGACCATGAGATACGAGAAAAAAAATCTGGAAATGTATATTTTTTCTACCTCTTTATTTTCTTTTTTCCATACTCATCCAAACTGGGAAAAACTTAAATCAGATTCCATACTATTTCCAGATCCTTTTTATTGTATTTGATCGATAAATGTTGCTTTACATGTGTGTTAAAGATAACATTTAAAATATTAGTCTACTACAGAAAACCCTGACTTGATATCTAATAAAACTGAAATCACTAGGCCAAAGCAAAGCTCTCAGACGGCTCTAATTTATGGCAGGAAGATAAACTGTCATGTTAACGAGAAATTTGTTTTGCTCCTTTCGCCGTCCAAGACTGCCATGATTATTTGATGTAGGTGAAAAGACCATTCCTTATAATTAAAGATAGCATTATTGACTTGGATTAATCTCAGAAGATAAAGCTGATTCAACAAGACATGAATAAATAGATTAATATTTTCTCTCCCAGTCTGACTCCCTGAATAATTGTTAATCTAGTGTTTAGAGCTGTCGGAGAGATGAGCGGCGAGCCCTTTGGTTCCTTTTTTTTTTAAACAAAGCCATGAATTGGTTTGCTCTGACTCTCAGCTGTTTTTTCTGCTGCATTATCAGATTTCGCTCTCAGCAAGGACAGATCCCCGCTGCATATATTCATGGAGATAGCTAAAACACCTATGGGGTGGCATTTGAGGTGATCTATAAAAACCTGTGTTAACGGGAACGGCACTGAAGTGCTCTTCGACTTCAATTTGTAATTTCACTGACTGAAGCCTCTGTTGTGTATTTTATAGATAATTTAAAATTTATTGGTGAAAGGCACAGATTATGTTTATCCCATTTACCCTTTTTCGGTTCATCACAGCAGAATGAATGTACCACATGAATGTTATTTCATTATATTGAGAAATCGCACAAAAGAAGGAATCTCAAGTGGGCTGCCCTTGTAAGGGTCATCAGAACAGAAAACCATGATTACAGTGCGAACAAAAAGGCTTAATACTGGACACTTATAGAAAGATTTTTTTTCATCACAAAGAGTCATAAGTGTAATCATATAGATATAAGTAGGCATTAGCTAGTATGAGATTTTTTACTGTGTGATAACATTGAGGTGGAAAAGTGGAATTGAACTGGGAGAGAATTCCACAATTTCACAGTGTTATTCTATTTAGAAAATTAATAGAAAAAAAATATTGGATAAACTAATTCAACTGCCTTCACTCGAAATAGACTACGTTATTTATTGTGATCGATTAATAAAATTATAGGATTTATATTTAGAACATATTTAAGGTTTGTTCACTTTAATGTATAGTTTTGAACACAGATATTGGATTCATCATATTATCTATATGATTTAAAGTCATTTTAATGAGAGACCAGAGAAAATGTCAGTGATCTGGGTATTGTAATTCTGTATAAAGCATAGAGTCAGCAGGTATGCCCTTTCCTAACTGGTTTCTTAAGATAATTTCTATAACATAATTCTATGTTACTTAAACAAACCAAAAAAATGTTTGATATTCTCTCAGCAAAGTCAACCGTGGGAAATACTAAACAACAAAATAAACAAAAATAATTCAGTTCCAAATCTGCTAATTTTATGTTTTGTTTTTTGTAACTAATGAATATCAAATAATTTAGATGTATTGAAAAGATATAGGGGCTGCACGGTGGCGCAGTGGTTAGCGCTGTTGCCTTGCAGCAAGAAGGTCGTGGGTTCGTATCCCGGCCCAGGGTCTTTCTGCATGGAGTTTGCATGTTCTCCCCGTGTATGCGTGGGTTCTCTCCGGGTACTCCGGCTTCCTCCCACAGTCCAAAAACATGCATGATAGGTGAATTGATCACTCTAAATTGTCCCTAGGAATGAATGTGAGTGTGAATGGTTGTCTGTCTCTCTGTGTTGGCCCTGCAACAGACTGGCGTCCTGTTCAGGGTGTACCCTGCCTAACGCCTGATAATTGCTGGGATAGGCTCCAGCTGCCCCGTGACCCTGAATTGGATAAGCGGTTAAGAAGATGGATGGATGAAAAGATATATCAAACATATGTGATTATGCTAAATATGTTTTTGTGGTTTATAAATCAAAAGTATTCAAAAGCAACCATGTTATGTTTAACCATATTATGTTTAATTACATAATACAGTGGTTCCAGAACTATTTCTGCTGGGTCCCCCTATGGTTTATAAGAAAATGCCCATGCCCTCCCACAAAGTGTAATTATTCCTTTTTGTATTATTTTATCTTATTATTATTTTAGGTTTTTATTATTTTACTGTGAAGCAATATCAAAATTTATTTTCTTCAATACTGTTTTAAAGCCTTTCTATGCATAATTGGTTTAAAACAAAGAACTCTAAGAGGAAAAAAAAACTTTTGTAAAGGTTATTTTGTAAAACTGAGATCTTCAATCAGCACAACTTTTCAGTTTGTCTGCCAGGTGGAGGTGTGTGTTTGTGCTCTGCATTACTGAATTTGGTTCACAAAACATTGTTTCGGAAATATGCCACTGTATGCAAAATTAATTAAACACTTGTTACAATAAAATTAGTGGCCACAATCACTGCCCTATTTGTTAAGTATGTGGATCTCACAGTTTAAAAACCCTGGACACCACCTTCCCACATGACAGTCAGTGGGACTTGCTGTGAAACAGAACGGCTGTCTGTTAGAGCCCATTTTCTCAGACAGTACCGCATAAATTTTGACGGGTTGTGTTATGATGTAGTTTACTGTGCCGGAGACATCTATCATTACATCATTCAGCTGAGTACTCATGGCTATAGACGCCAGTGGGTTGCTGTGTATAATAATGCAGTACAGTATGTGCATTGCGATATTGGGGTCGAATCACTTCTTGACCGCCTGCAGCCCTGTTTCCCAGCCATAGTCTTTTTTATATTATACAATATTATACATTCATCTGCTGATGGTGTAATGGACAGGTGTCTGGTCTAACGAAACCAAAGGCAAGATGCTTAATCACACTTTCTACTCTGACGTAGAAGGAAAGTGGTTTGGAAGCTTATTTGGCAATGTTTTATCTTCTGCTTTGTGTTTATGTGGGAGCCTTATCAAAAATTGTCTGTTTTATTAGAATGTAATTTTTATCCCTTCGTATTCTGATTTTGTCAGTGCTCCTTCAGTAAAACACCACTAGAAAAACAATCGCCTCAGAAATTTATTCTTGTTCCTGTGAAAGAAACCAACCTAAACACATCTGGTACAACGACTTGGCTTTGCAGCAGATTTTAAGGATAACTTATTGAAGCACTGAACAAATACAGTTTTCATTTTTTAAGGTGTAACTTTCAGTTGACCCTCTCATTTGGACCAATGTCAGACGCATCTCAGTGTGAGAGTGACATTCCACTTCCCTGGTGGATTAAATGTCTACACACCACTTAGCAGCACACCCATGCATCCACCCACACACCCAAACACACACACCAAACGTAGATGCATCTTCTCCAGCTACCAGCCTTTCCCCCTTGTGGGGAACACGGAGTGTGGGAGCGTGAAAGTGACTGGCTATCTTGACTTGCTTCGTCTCCAGCAGCCTGTCAATTAGCCATCCACAGTTGCACTGCTGTGGGATTCCCTGCAGCTTAACATGCTGTCTGATATCTGATCCACACACGCCCAACCCTGGAGACCGGTGCAGAGTATTATTATGCTCCTCACAACTAATAAACAAACAAATGCTTGCCATTTTCCACGCTTTTGCTTCACGTTTTACCCCCATTTGTAAGGGAAAAAAAGTAAAACCTTGCAGACTCCAGAGGAGAATCAGTGGAAGAGGAATTGTAGTACAAGGCAACTGGTCGGCTGCCCCCTCTGATATGCATCGCTGCCGTCCAATCAGACGAAACCCACGTGTGATCAGAAACTAGATAACACCAATATGCAAACAGTTTATGTTTGGGAAAGGTTTGCTTTTTCTCCCTCGCCGGCTGTTTGTGCCAAGAGCTTGATGAGGAGAATCTGCAGCTGGGGGATGGCTTTTAACTCTACGATAAAGGCTTCGATGTTGTGGTGGAGCTAAACTCCCCCTTCTCTAACCCCTGGGAGTCTTTTACTCACACAGACATTTGTCTCTCTCTGACAAGTCATACACCAAGCTGCCGTTACTGTTAATGCGACTGCAAAGACACACACAAGGTTTCTACCTGCACAATACACAAGTGTGCAGGTAGAAAGCTTCCCCGGACAAACACACAGGTCTCATCACAGATTGAGAGAGTCGGCTCGCAAGATTGATCATGACTCCTGACTGGGTGCCCCTCCCTCTCAGGAGGATCAATACATCCTTCAGTCAGATTGCTTCCCTGCCCTCCCTCCACTGAGCCTGGTGTGACTAATTATCTTGTGTCTGTGTTTTGGGCCTGGTCTCAGCTGCATTTGTTAATGCTCAGAGAACACGCAAAGAATCTGATCTTTATAACCAGATATCTGTTTATTTTAGCTTATATCCAGCTCATATCAATCAATATACACCGTCTACCGTTTCCCAAAAGGACAGTGAAATTACAGAGCGATATGAGTCACAGCCCGTGCTATCTGTGTGAAAAAGGAAGAAAGAGTGTTTTAGGCTAATATAAGTAAATGTAAAAATAGAAAAATATTTCTATAATGATGTAAATGTCTAAGCATCTAATCATCAAGTAAAAAGTTCATTGAGAAAATTTTTTTGCAGTAGACAATAACAATTTTTAAGTCTTTAAAACAAATTGGACTTCTGCTTAGAAACAGCAGTGAAACTACTCTAAGAACCTATGTTAATTTGAATATATTTGGTATTTCGAGCTGTAATTTTATTATTTAGCCATTTCTTTTTGTATCATTTTATTTGAATGAACAGGAGATTGAACTGCACTCAGTGTCAGTTGTTTCATCAAAGATGAAAAATCATTTTAAGTCACAGACAGTCGAACGGTGGTGGTTTTCAATGTGGACAACATTGCCCAATACCCCGGGTGGCATTGTGTCAGAGGGTGACATGAGAACCAATGGGGAGAAAATAGTTTTTCTGTCTATTGCCCTCAATTTTTTTTGTCTATTTTTAAATCAAGTATCAAAGATTATTTTTTACACAGAGATCCATGAAAAACTGTTTCATATTCATGTAACATTTTATCTTTGTATACCAATGCAAAACGAGCACTTGCATTATGAGATCAAGCCCAAATTTATCTTTATAAATAGTGTTTTGTTTTTAATTGTTACTTTTAATAGACGCGATGATCCTGATGTACCACTATAATCCAGAAACTGACCAAGGCTTACTTGTTGTTTATTGGATTTTCTGTTTATGAAGATTTTCTGTTTGTTTTTTCATTTGAGTTAATCATTAAAAAAATAAAATACCAATGCACTTCTTGGGTTTCCATATTTCAAAGTGATTGATGTCAGCCTGCCCAAAGCCAGCGTGCGAGCATGTATTTATCAGACTTTAAATTATGCCCAACACTGAGAAGGAACAATACAAAAAAGAAACTTTCTTTTTAAAATAGAAATGGGGGGTAAAAACTGATTGATCGAGTGATTTCAGAAATTGGATTTATTTAATATAAATCCATTTAATAATATGGAATAATTATAAAATCAGAGATTTTATATTTATTACATTAGCATTAAGCACCTTTTTATGAAGTCCAATTGCGCCCCTGAAGTGTATTTACTGTATTTTTCATAAAGCTTCCCTTTCTTGTATTGTGGGTGTATACTGGGATAGAAGTTGTGAAATATAAAGGCTAGTTGTTTTCGTTCTGCTGCTATCATCTTGTTTTCTTTTTGCATACTTGAGGTTCATCTTACTCTTTGGGGGAATAAGGTTTAGTGTTCTGAAAATACCCTCAAGTGGTCAAATAAGTATTTACTGAATTAATCATTAGGTAAGACTTTGCCCCCTGCAATGTCAGCCACTTTAGGTATTTTACATGCTGAGGTGAGTGAATCCTAATCAATACAGACAAAAGCAGCTGTATAGCATGGTATGAGATTAAATAAGGGCCACTGGTACAACATTTGAGTATCAGTTGTGTAAAATCCCAAGCAGTGGCTATGTGCAAATGTGACATTAATTTCATTGACCTTCTTGTCATGTCCATAAACTCCATCACAGCCTGTCATTGCTGGAGATGAAACTGTGTGTGTTCCAGTTTCAGATCCATACAAATAAGAAGGCAAATTATAAAATTAGGGTTGTATAACTTCATACACCGCAGAAATTCAAATAAAACTATATTACTGAAGGGTAGAAACGTTTTAGGATTTTAATTTGGCTATTGCAAACATAGTCATGTCTTTATGTTTACATTGCATTGAGATGTCTTAGTCACACTCGTTCTCTATGTATAGTTTTAATCCCTAAGATGTTATCGCTAATGAAGTCGGTGGATTCAAACTAATATGTGTGATAATAAATAATAATAATAATAATAATAATAATAATGAATATTTTTTTAGCATTTCTTTGGTTAGCATTTAGACATCTTAGTTTAATGCAAATTAATGTTTTCCTATTTTTATATAAAAATAATAATCTGACTAAGATAAGAATTTTAACAACACAATTTGTTAATATGTCCATCAGTCTTATCTGGTAACTCCGCATATTTGTAAAATGATTTTTTTCTCACACTTTGGTGTAATGATGACAGGCATTCACTGTACAGATAGCGGTGATTATTAAAGTCTCTGGCTAAGCTCACTTTAATTTCACATGTCATCCTGCCTGCCAGTGTAAGCTCTCTATTTTGTCATATTTCCCAGTCTCTGAATGCATTAGTGGAAAATCCTCTGAAAAATTAACCAGGCTTGCTCTTAGGTCGACACATAATGGGTTTGTGCTTCTTCATCCCCCTCATACGTAAGGTTTAATTAGTTTGTGAGAAATGGCAAATACTTGTAGACCAAAAAAGTAGAGAAAAGAGACATGGTGCAAAATAATTTGTTGAATACGTAAGTGTAAGTGTTACTTACAGTAATGTCTAAAAATGTACATACTTCGCCTAAAGGGTAAATAATTACTTTGAGCAAATTTAAATATTTTATGTTTTTTTAATATAATTTAAAAAATCTTATTTTTGAAATCATTCTACAGGCCTAAATTTTGCTTTTAGGTAATTTTACACTTATAGTTTACACTCTAATTAAAGACTTAAATGTCGAAATTAATACTATCTAATAACTACTGAATATAGTATTAAAATGTAAAGAAAATCTATAGCTTTCATCAAAAAAATGTATTGACTTCTGTAATACTCAAACATTGTGCCAAATTGTTAAGTGTTGGTTAACAGTATCAAGTTTTCTCCGTCACAATTTTTAAATAATATTTGAAAAAAATATTTTTTGCTTTGACATTTCTAAATTTAAATGACTTTTGATGTAAGGTGCTTTGAGATGACATCTGTTGTAACTGGCACTATGTAAATCCAAATTGAATTTATTTATACGGTTCAAAATCATTTTAAGAAGGCAGGCTGACTACCTCGGCAGATAGCCCAACTATTTTACTTTCAAATCAGCTTGCGTTGGATTTAAAATCCTGTGTAATAAGCCTTTGAAAAAAACAGTGTAATTTAGAAAGTTATTACTTGAACTCAAAATATACAAACTAACCTTTGACAATCAGTACATATACATGCACATCTAAATCAAGCTTTTTTGAGTAATATGACTAAGGGCTTGCACCCTGTTGAGAACCAAGTCCCATATACTGTACATGTCACTCAGAAAATCAAATTATTAAATGAAGTACGTACAACTCCCTGACGATAGATGGCGAAAATCCACCCTACATGTTGTCCTTATAGAAGTTTGCTTCAAGCTGCACAGAGGCAGTAAACAGAGGCTGGCGGGAGTGAAGATGACAGAGTTAAAGCAGGATATTCACAATCCCAATCCACCATCTCTTTGTCAGTCCAAACATGCATTGATCGGCCGCTTACGTTTGTCTCAGCCACCGTATTCCTCTTATAATACTACTGTATTGTTGCTGAGTGGCATTTCGGCGTTTCGTAACTTCCTCAGGTGGTGCGTGAGTATGGGCTGGGACCCATTAAATGGGTAGCTTAGTCGGGATTCTGAAACTCCAGTTTGGTTCAATTCGAGACAGACTAAGGTGTATACATGCATTTCAAAAGTCTGATTTCAGTCAAACTAAGGTAATAATTCAACTTTCTCTTGCTGCATGTAAACGCACAGAATTAATATGTGCAGATATAGTCATCTCTTCTACATCACTGTTGTATTTTTATAAAAGGTTCCCCTCACAAAGGTTCCTGATAATTATTTTTTTGTGAAACCCTGGGCTTTAGAATACATTCTAAGCTAAATTTCTCCCAGGGTTGTTTTTTTCACCTTTTCTTGGTGCAGTTTTTTTTTTATCCCTCTTACTGAGGTAAAACTGAGGTTAAAGGCATGTCTACACAAAAGTTCAGTAATTTAAAGCAGGAACAGTGGATACGGCCCAAAGCCCATTTCGCTAATCAGACGTTGTTAAATTGGATATTTCTGAGGCTGTATCAGCATTGCATGCACATTTCAGAATAAGCTGAGTGCTGTGATTCTTTTGCAAACTGATATTTTATAAAGGATTGTGGAAACATGGCCAGAGTGACTTAGATGAAAATGTCAGTCGGCAACAATCCAGCCGATGGAGACTGAATTCAGCACAAATGTCATAGTGAATATTTACCCCTGGCACAGTCTGAACATGAGGGTCTCATCTGTCCGTTTGGCCCTTATTCTGAATTACGTCTAATGTCACACACTTGGCTGTGCCCATACTCCGTTTTCAAGTGTATTACCATGTGCACAGTGTTTCTCCATGTCTTTTTACTATCACTTTTCCATCATTCCACACACATTTTTTGTTTTTTTGTCCCTCATTTTACCTTAAGCTACATGCGAGCAAATAGAGTTAGAGGTATGAACACTAAGAGGTTTTGACAGGTGTGATATTTTGTCTGAATCTGTATAAGTTGGTGGTGTGAACCACCTGAGCAAACCCTTCCTGGATGATGATGTTTTGCTCCTAGCTTCCTCTCGGGAGGTGCTTGTAATCATTTACCCATTGGCCTTTGGGCTATCTTAACAGCAAATGCACTGTTTGCACTTTTTTTTGTATGTGTTCATTTATTACCTGTTATGTTGCCTAATATTGTACACCATGGTTATGAAACAAAATGCTCTGCTATGATAGAAAATGCTAAATAATTCAAGTTAATACTTTCCAAATGTTAGCAGCTCTTTCTGGCCTTTGAGGCTATTTACTGTGCAGAACCATTTTGTTATGTCTTTACACTATTATAAAAAGCTAATATGAAGGAGTACTGAATTATAGCTTTCACCTAAATTACCTTTTACAGTTTCTGTTCAGTTGGTACTACACTTCAAGTAACAACTCAGTATGTTTACCTAGTTTACACAGAAATAGAGAAATTCAACTTTTGTTGGTCACCACAACTAATAGGTCTATATAAATAAGAAAGTATCAACTTAGTTATATTAAACTGTCCATCCTCCTACACACGGTGTTAGAACATTTACCAAGGTACCATGGCTTTGAATCTTTACACTATAACTTATTACAGGTCGAGCCCCTTGAACATCCATGATGAGAATTTGTTACCAACACCAAATGGTGCTCTGTTGGAATGAGATCTGCTAAATGCCAGGTCCAGTGAAGTACAATCCAAACATTGCCATGTTTAAGAAACAGGTTGAGATGAAGAGAACTTCTGGAAGTGAGGCCTTTGCGCTCCCAAAGGGGTGGATATTGCCAAGAGTGATACTCAGCTAGTGTTTAAAAGAGGCTTATTTAACGAATGGGCTCGAAGTGTGCAATCCGCATATGGCCTATACCATTGCTTCTTTACAATCAGCCTGGTTGACGTATACAAAGCAGCATGAATTTACCCTTTTTTTTCTTTCTTTTTTTCCAAATTCTACCTGCCATCTGATTGCTGCAGCTGAAATCCAGTTTGTTTGTTTCTTTCTTTTGTTTTTTGGACCAGGCAAAATTTTTCCAGACTGTTTCTGTTAAAGTTTAGGTGAGCCTGTGTGTAGTATATTTACCTCTCCTTTCCACTCGATGCGTAAGCGGCGTGTAATGTCAGTGAAGTGAGTGAAGTGTAATACTGATAGCCCCCATTAAACTCTATGGGGCCGTTTTCACCAGGCGCGACCCTCTCCTAATTTTACGCAGCAGTTCTATTTTTTACGAGCTAAGCTTCTAAGGCCACGTCCACACTAAGCCGGATAATGCCTTAAACGTATAATTATTTAGTCTACACCCCCCTATCGTCCACACTAACCCGGCGTCGTTTAAGGTCTGTGTCCGGATAACTATTAGCCGGGTAAGAGAGCTGTGTAAATCTTAATTCAACGGCTAAACGACCTAGTGTGGACAGCTTCCCCGGATAATGAAAGGAAGTGGCGTCAATGAATGCTGCGTCAATAACAATACGACACTACAGACAAAGACAACAGCGAAGAGTAATAAATCGATCTCGTCGTCTGTCCACACCAAAAACTCTCTCTTCTTCTGAGCAGCTATTGCTCTCTTCGTTTAACGGGACAAGCAGATATGTATTGTGCTGTAGAGCTTCTTGTATATATTATGTAGGTGCTAGCGTCACGTAGATCATACGCGTCTTTTCGCGCATGCCCAGTATTTGCACAGGTCCGTATCGGATTGCGCAATCATGGGAACTTAAACGGACCTTAAACAGGGCATAAATGCTCCTGTTGAGTGGATAACATTAGGCGTCTAACTCCCCGTATAAAAAAACAACACAAAACATGAACAGATTCAGTGATTTCCTCTGACCAGCTGGGAGGAACGCTTTCGTAAGTGTTACGCCTCTAAAACTCTCCCGATGGGAAGACACGCTGCTGTTTTTGCAAGTAAAACATGTCTATAACATTATGTGTTGTTTACTTTTCCAGTGGAAAGCAGGGCTTAGTTTCCTGTTCTTAGCTGACCCGTTGAAATTTCAAACCTTGGCATCTTGGAATCAAGGTTTGAAATTTCATTCTGTCAGAGATGATATTCTGCATATCTTGGAGTGGAGATAGTGGTTATTTGAGCTACTCTTGCCTTTTCTTATTTCCAACTCCAACGGCAGCTGTAGCTTAGTGGTAGAGTTGTCAGTCCTAGAAATGGTGGGTTTTAGCTTCCTCCTTCAACATGCCGTCGCGTCCTTGGGCAAGACACCTCACACACCTTACCCACTGCTGGTGGTCTGAGCCCCCGGTTGCATTACTGTTCGGTAGCTTTGCATCTGTTAGTGAACCCCTGGGCAGCTCTGGCTACAGTGCCATCAACAGTGTGTGACTGGGTGAATGACTGAATGTAGTGTGAAGCGCTTTGGGGTCCTCTGGACTTGAGAAAGTGCTCTACAAGTATACTGTAGGCCATTTACTATTTACCAACAAGTACAGACGTGGACAAAATTGTTGGTACCCTTCATTAAATAAAAGAAAAACTCATAATGGTCACAGAAATAACTTTAATCTGACAAAAGTAATAGTAAATAAAAATTATATAAATGTTGACCAATGAAAGTCAGACATTGCTTTTCATCCATGCTTCAACAGAATTATTTAAAAAATAAATGCATGAAACAGGCCTGGACAAAAATGATGGTACCCCAAGAAAAGAATGAAAATAATGTGACCAAAGGGACATGTTAATCCAAGGTATGTCCACTAATCAGCATCCTAGGTGTCTACAATCCTGTAATCACTCAGTGGGCCTATATATAGGACTCCAGGTAGTCACTGTGTTGTTTGGTGACGTGGTGTGTACCACACTCAATATAAACCAGAGGAAGCAAAGGAAAGAGTTGTCTCAGGAGATGAGAAAGAAAATCATAGACAAGCATGTTAACTGTAAAGGCTATAAGACCATCTCCAAGCAGCTAGATGTTTCTGTGACTACAGCTGCACATGTCATTCAGTAATGTACGATCCATGGGACTGTAGCCAACCTCCCTGGACGTGGCTGCAGGAGGAAAATTGATGACAGATCAAAGAGACAGATAATCCAAATGGTAACAAAAGAGCCTAGAAAGACTTCAAAATAGATCCAAGCTGAACTTTATGCTCAAGGAACATCAGTGTCAGATCGGAACATCCTTCGCTGTTTGAGCCAGAGGACAAATCATTAAAAAAAACAGACTGGAGTATGCCAAACTACATGCTGACGAGCCACAAAGCTTCTGGGAGAATGTCCTGTGGACAGATGAGACAAAAATTTAACTTTTTGCCAAGGCACATCAGCTCTATGTTCACAGACGGAAAAATGAAGCATATCTAGAAAAGAACACGGTCCCTACTGTGAAACATGGGGGAGGCTCGGTTATGTTCTGGGGCTGATTTGCTGCATCTGACACAGGGTGTCTTGAATCTGTGCAGGGTACAATGAAATCTCAAGACTATCAGGGGATTCTAGAGAGAAATGTGCTGGCCAGTGTCAGAAAGCATGGTCTCAGTCGCAGGTCACGGGTCTTACAACAGGAAAATGACCCAAAACACACAGCTAAAAACACCCAAGAAGGGCTAAGAGGAAAACACTGGCCTTCTATGAGCCCTGATCTCAATCCTATTGAGCATCTTTGGAAGGAGCTGAAACGTGCTGTCTGGAAAAGGCGCCCTTCAAACCGGAAACAACTAGAACAGTTTGCTCATGAGGAGTGGGCCAAAATACCTGCTGAGAGGTGCAGAAGTCTCATTGACAGTTACAGGAATCATTTGATTGCAGTGATTGCCTCAAAAGGTTGTGCAACCAAATATTAAGTTGTGGGTACCATCATTTTTGTCCAGGCCTGTTTCATGCATTTATTTTTTAAATAATTCTGTTGAAGCATGGATGAAAAGCAATGTCTGACTTTCATTGGTCAACATTTATATAATTTTTATTTATTATTACTTTTGTCAGATTAAAGTTATTTCTGTGACCATTATGAGTTTTTCTTTGATTTAATGAAGGGTACCAACAATTTTGTCCAAGTCTTTATGTACAGTAATAAGCATTTTCATCCACACAGCTGTTGACCACTACATAACTTCTCTGTTTTAGTCCAAAAGTGTCAAGAAGCTGCCAATGCGAATTTGCTATTTTTGTACTTATTTCTGTACTTATTATTTATACTCACTTAGAGTGTATATAATGGCTCCTTAGTTTTCATTTAATAAGTAGCTGGCTAATTATCTATACATAGAATTATAAAACCTCCTTTAAAGTTTGGAAATTAGCAGAAGTGCTTCCCCTATGGACTAATGGTAGATCACAAAGTGCAGGTAAGAAACATCTGATAGTCTTTTTATGTTGGCTGACAACACAGAAATGTAGCTATTCTAATGTTAGCTTTGTATTTTTAACAGCTGGTGGTGATGATTGCTAGTAAAAAAATTAATGATTATGAAAGAATAATTGGATGTTTTTTAATGGTTAATAACGCATTTTTATATGAATGTTATTATGACCCATGCCAAGATGTGAATATCTCATAATTAATGTAAACTTTTAAGGCTTTGTAGGTGGATCACATTCCAACATCTATATTTTATATTCCTCTTCGCTTAGCAAGCCAAGCTGGATAATGGTTGTGAGAAATATTCTTGTACACCCAGCAACAAACTTTGATTGTTGGCAGCTCATCTAAAAACTATGTAGGGTTTAAACAATTAAAACAAAATGTATCCCTTTTAACAGCCAGAAATAATAAATTATAAGTTACTTTATTACTACCGGTGCCAACTTTTGAAAAATACATTTTTAAACCAAAACATAATAATATTGCTTTTTGGGGTTTTGTAAAGTAATCAATTCATACCTTTTAAAAAGCTTTTTCTTCAACCCAAAAGTTAGATACAGAAAAAAACCATGCTCTAATTAGAGTGACCACATGTCCCTGTTTGTGTGACCGCACACCATTTCAGTTCCGTTTTTTAAAAGCCAACCCTTCAGGACTGACTCTTCTCATGGCTTTGGACTTTACCCAATGGACAAGAAGAAAACAAAACCACCTCTCATCACTGGGGTTGTGTAAATGTCAGTGAAACTGTCATTTGTCATTCAGGCACAGTTTAAACCTCTCTGCTGTTTATGTGCAACCTAGCTTTAGCACTGCGGCTCAGGTAGCTGCGATAGGAAGCTAGACAGAAATAGTCAAACCTTGTCATGATTTTTTTTTGAAAGTCATGAAATCTTGATGAATCTTTGATATTTTTACAAATGTTTGTCATGTGGAAGTGATTTGTAACTGCAGCAGTAGCTGAGTTCAGTGGTTAATATTAGTGTTAAGGATGTTTCTTTAAGACTAGTTAATATCCATCATGCTTAAACTACCTCTGGCAATGATTCATATGTTGCTTGTGCTCCCCGGGAGCTTAAAGTACAACAATTACAACACAGTGGAATTAGGGACCACAGCCACCCCCAAAGTGCTAAAATATCAAAATACTTGAAACAACTGTAATATGCTTATACAGTAAATGCCTATTTCGTTAGTTCAAACACCAAATATACCTTAATATGTATTAATACGTGCTGTGGAAACTGTCTAACATCTACAGTCTTCCTTAACTCAACTCTTGGGTGTATATACAATAAGTCCCAAAATGTAAATGAATGTAGCATCGTGCCTAGCTGTTTCAGATATGCTCCACAAAAAAATGCAGATGTACAAAATTTCCATAAATAATTGGAAGTTACTTTCCATTAAAACAAGGAAAATAGGTAAATCCAAAAATACTGAACCATAAATAGATGATAGTCCACTCTACTGCAATTGACATTAACCTATGTTTCACATGGGTAATTTTGGAGGGTAAACTTTTTATCTCTTTTTGAGAGTACCTTTCAACATTGATAACACACACACTTACTAGTCACACATTTCATGCATTTAGGCATATAGACATGGTGAAGACCTGAAGTGAACTTGGTCTTAAGATGGAAAGAAAGGAGCCGTAGGTAACTTTGAACAACGGATTTTAGTGCCACAAAAGCTGGTCTGAGTATTTCAGTGAATACTTTTCTACTTTGTGTCTGACAGCCATCTCTGAGATATACGGAAAATGGTCAGAAAAAGAAAATATCTAATGAGCTGCATCTGTGTTTAGAAAAAATGCTTTAGTGATTTAAGAGAAGGCAGACTGGTTTTATGTGACAGAAAGGCAAAAATATCTAAAACATGCTTATTACAAGAAAGATTTGCATAATATCACTGTCATCTCTGAATAAAAAGTCAACCCCTGAACCCAAAGACCACAAGAAAGAAATCTGGACAGTACAGATGATGGCTGGTCCGACAAGTCTTGACTTTAGATTTACCAGAGTATTATTCATGACAATGTCCATCTCCTAATGAACCCAAGATATTCATCCATCTTTTGATAGGATGTCTAGTAAGATAATACACTATATCAGAAAACTCAAGTAATCTCAAGATGATTTTGTTGAACCATAAGATAACTGTAACCAATCTGATATAAATGGTGAATGAGCTGTACTTGTGTAGGGCTTTATCAAATCCAGAGGACCCCAAAGCACTTCACATTACAAGCAGTCATTAATTGAATGTAAAGTGATACGTTTAAAAATAAGTTTAAATGAAGACAGTTCAAATACAGTAATTCTGTTCCCTGCAGCTTTTTTCTTGCATGCAAGTAGACAGGAATTAGCAGTAACAAAGCCTCAGCTCTACCCAGCCTGGTCAAACCTAGAGCAAAGACCTCTGTGGTTTGGGCACCCTGGGGGACAACATGAGTCAGCCATTTTTGCAAAGCTGGGAGACTGTTGAATAGCAACTGTAGCTTGTTTGAATTTTTTCCAGGCAGTATGGCATTCAGGTATGTATTCTGAAATAATTCTGACATCATCTCCTGGAGCTCTATTGTTTTTTGTTTTTTTCCACACCCCTTCATACACTGGTGGGGTGAACTACTGTACATCATAACTGCTTCTGACAAACAGCCGAAAACTGGCACCACCTTCCATAATTTATTAGTTTGGATCTGTTTACTCTTTCAATTTACATAAAAAAATTATAATTCAACATGAAATATAACAAACCTTTACATATGGAATAAATGTTTTTTTTTCATAAATTTTTCTACTGCGTTCATTTTCTTTGTGCTCTCTCCTTTTTTCTTCTGTCTTCTTTTAGATGAATTTGAATTTCAAGCTTTGCAGGCATGAAATACTGTCCACCTCATCTGCTTACTCAGTCTAGTCTTAGAAGGGTATAGTCTACATTTACTTTCCTTTGCAGACACCAGCCATCCTAGGAGCTAGTCATCCCTCCCCTTTAAAATACGTGTTTATGTCTTGTTTGGGTAATATGTGGACATTAAATCTTTCACCTGATGTTGGCCGCCTCGTCGTCTCCTCCTCTGTCCTTGTTGACTAAACACTTGACCTTCAGATGCAGTGAAATGCCATCTGATTTAATACGCCCAGTTTGAATTGCCACCACTCATTTTGTCATCCCAGCAGTGCATTTTGGTGCAGAAGTGTCACAGCAAATACATTACAGCATGATGAGCTTGTTTGGAAGACGAGAGTCACACACATCTGGGTTCCTGTGATAATTGCAGCATAAGATTTTCACAGCTGAAGCACTTCTGGGTCCATGTCTCATTGTAATTACAGCAAAAAGTAAATGTTAAAGTGATGGACATTCATTGTTTAGTATCTACAAGCGTTTGAGCCATCTAGATTGTTGCTGCCCTGCAGGACTAAGATACTAAATTTATGCTCTACAAATCTATGAAGTTGCGTTCATGCTGAAAGCTATGATTTTATCCAAAATGACAGTAGGGGTAGTCATGATTCACTGAGGTCTTGAAAGATTCAAGACAAAATTGTTGATTGTTTTATCATGCAATGTTTCATTTAGATTTAGAAAACACGCTTTCTGGTTTCTGCTTCGCTCCTGAATTCCCCTTGAGTTAGCACAGTAGATTTTTGTCCAGTGTAATGTCTTTGCAGGCTTCATTTCCCCACATTCCCCCTATCTCTCTTTCTCTTATGAGCACTAACTCACTGTTTGGTATGTTTGCTTAAACAAGCATGTAACAGCAGTCATGTTCCCCACCGCTGTTGTCAAGATTAATTTGGTGTTTTCCTAATGCATGCTAATGAGAAAGTTGTGTGCGTTTGATTGTCAATAACTTGAAATACGACTCTGCTCCCTAAATGCTGGCTCCGTTCAATATCCTATTAAAGTTGAATCACAGATAACTTGGCGCGCATCAGGAAAGCAATCTGAAATTTGTGCTGACATTGATCCAGCAGGAAGGAGACCTATTGCTCCGATTAACACTGTTGCCCCAGGAGAGAAGTCCCTTGACCATTAATAGCCTACTGTCCCAGATTTTACTTAGGCCATCTAAAATGCTTTTATTTATGAGCTACACACTGGCAAAAGGTTTATGGACGTTGAATAGCAAAAATATTTTTTTAACTATTGCTGGGAGCTATGTTGTTTATCACAAATGTGTTTCATTTCCAGGCAATATGTTGGCAAAAGATGTTTTTCTCATTGGTCCACATAAGCTTTTTCCTGTTTCCAATAATTTGCTGAAAATCACATGATATTGTGGTCTAAAATGTAAACAATTTTAAGCCCATTTCAACCTAGTATTTACTTGACTGTAGATGATGATGTCTTCATATCCTTTGAATGATTATCAGGCTTTTTAAAACTTAAACACCTCTCTTTCATCAAAGCTGTATTTTTACCCTCAGGAGGCACCTTAAGGCACTGAATCTCAGGGGCGCAAAATACAACAATCATATGAATATAATCATATGAAATCATATCAACATTTACAGAAAAACCCCCAGATTTAATTAGTCTACAAAAAAATTGTGTGCAGTATCATCAGCCACTGATGTTATGCATTACAATAGTACCTTGGTAAACAATCATAACTGAAGTATACAAGGGGACATTCAAAACAATATTTATTAACTAAACAACCTGTTCATTTGGTTTGGTAAAATCCACAATGAAAAAATCCAAAAAGTTCCTCAAAATACAGTAATCAGAACTTGAAATTTGACTTTTAACACAGAAAGTCCGCCTAAAACATCTTTCAGTCTTAAAATCTATGCATCCCAATATAGCCTATGTCACCAATACAATCTTGGAGTAAATTCGGATTGATCTGACCCTGGGTGGTTTTAACAAAGTTGGGTTGTGGATTTGGTCTATGGGATCAAGACATCAAAAAATGGTTAAAGTTACTACAGTACGAATGTGAATGAAAAGAATGACCTGTAATTTGACTTACTAAAAACAAACAATATTTGGGTGGAAAATAATCATTGAAGTTTTAGTTATTTCCACATCAAAATGTATTTAATTAGTAAAATGAAAATAACAGTACTATATTGTTTTTCTTTCTTTATTTGAATAACAACATTCACAATCACAATATACCAATGTAAAATGTATTGCTTGTTTGAAATGACTTTATCTTAAATGAAAATAACTAAAACAGCCAACTGACATCCAAATTAATATACAATGTAAAGTCATCATTTTACCCTTTTACTTTATCATGTGAAAGAAGTTCACAGATGTCTGGTCAGATTATAATTAAATGTGGTGCTCTGTGAAGTATGATGTGGATCGTTATTAGATCACTTGGGTTATGCTACAGGACAAGGATCCAAAGCACACCAACAAGTTCACTTTTGAATGAAGATGTTCAAGAGGCTTAGATATGAAGAGAAGTGCTGATTTAGATGCTTTATGACCTTGAACTAGGTATGCAACAATTACACTTTTTTCAAACCGATACAATACCTATGCTTGGATTTGAGTACTTGGCGATACCGAATACCAATACCGATTTTTCTACCACAAAAAAGAAGACATTTTTTGTTTTCTCCTTTGTTATAAAGAATGATGGCAAATTATATATATATATATATATATATAAAATGACCACAAAACTGAGATTTCAATTGAAAAATAAAAATTTTCTGTGAAATGATTTCAGAGTTTCCACTTTTCACATCCTCCCTGTGTATGCAACGGTTCTCTCTGGTTACTCCGGCTTTCTCCCACAGTCCCACAGTTAATTGCTCTCTCTAAATTGTCCTTCAGTATAAGTGTGTGCGTGCGTGTGTGTGTATGCCTGCGTGTGTATGTGTGTTACCCTACGTTGGACTGGTGACCTGACCCCACAACCCTTCATAAGATATGATGGATGGATGGAAACAACATTTTGTGTTAGCTCAGCTGATCTTTTTCTAGTATTAAAAGTTGTCTAATGAGCTGAAACATCTAAGTGTAACAAAAATTCAAGAGATTTCAAAAGGCACATATGTTTTTACAACACTGTAGGTTCCTTATTCGGTTGTTAGGCCAGTTTTAAATTGCTTTAATCACAGCAACCTCCATTGAACTGAGAGCGATCTGGAAGACAAATTATCCTCTTAACAAAGCAATCTTGATCAAGTGTTTCTATCTGCCTTTAGGACCCAACATGGCAGAAATACAACTTTCCTTGAAGTGCATATTGATCTAAGAATCATTCAAATTCTATTAAACTTACTGATATGGTCAAGCATGAGTTATTGCTGAACAGGTTACAAACCTAGTTTTGCCTTTATAGATGCATTATAAACTTGTGTTGAAGTCATTATCAAACAACAATACCTTCTTTTGATCGATACTTTTATATCACAGTAAACCCCTATTTTACCAAGGTTTGCTACTATCCTGTCTTTTTAACCCCTCATTTCATCTGGCAAATATAAGACATTGGTGTATATCACAGATCGTATACTATTATATTGATTATTTCCAGATATTGCTGGATCTGTTAGGCCTTTGTTTAACTGCTTAGATTCAATAAACATGTGAATGTGTCCACTCTTTTTACAGACAAAACAGAGATTTGTTTTTAAAAATGAGGGCCAAAAGACTCAAAAACCTTGATCACATTTGTTTTGTCACATTAGTTATGTTTGCAAGGTAGCATATTATCACCAGTCACATTTCCCCAAGGTGTAGATGAAGATATTTTTTTTTAGAAATTAGTTTATGGGTTTGTGTTATCAACTCTGGATAAATCTTGCAAAGATATCTACTGTATCATCAAGCTGCCACAAGTTGAAAACACTGCTGGCAGAATTTGAATGAGTGGGAAAGGGTAATCTTTTACTTCTGAAATTCTTTAAACATGGCCAAAAAGCTTAGTTTCTTTGTTTACCTTACTAAAATGTATATTTTTTGTGATTTAATTAATCAAAAAAGTCCATGTTCTTATCTTATTTATCCTTATTTTGTGCGTAAAGCACAGTTGTTTTTTACTGTTGAATTTTATTTCCTATTAGCTTATTTTTCTGTTTCAGTTTTCTTTTCCATGTAAATCACTTTGAAAAACTTAACATAGAGATGTTATATTATGAAATATGTGGCACGATATAAATTGCGACACTTCAAAAAAGTTCATGACATTTTTCAGAAGCTTATGCCCACTGATTAACAATACGCCAAGGTATCCATTACGCTGTTAAAGTGACTGAAACCATATCTAAGAATTAAAACCTATTTATCTTCAAACAGTGTTAAGGGCAGAGTAAATGTCACGTCTTGAAGCATAGCTAAAAGAAATCAAGAACAAAGCAGAGATTAAACTCTAATAGGACTTCATTCACTATCAAGTTTTTTTATACTATTCATTTCTCACAACAAGGATTTGTGAAATAGAATGACAACACCGCTTCCTACGTTTTCAAAAGCAAACCACAGGCTCTGGAAATATAATGACAGAGTAGCAAAACCTCATATTTAGATCACCTCTTTATTATAAGGGTATTTTTTAAAGTGTATTGGTTTGTTCAAAATTAATTTATGTACCTTTTTTTTGTAGTTCTGTAGTAATAGGGTTATCTTTTACAGACCAGAAACATGATTAATTTTAAAAATATGGATGATCTAACCAAATAATATTTAACAAATGCAATACAAGTGTTTGCAATCTAGTTAACTGGTCTCTCTAAATTCTCCTTCGCTACAAGTGTGTGCATGTACTAAATCATCCGTGTTGCCCAATTTGCCTGATGACCACTGGAGATAGGTAACACCCCCACACCCCATGCAACTCCCCAAGGAGAAGCATAATAGATAATGGATGAATGGCTCAAATATTGGAAATTGTTTACCCAAAATGCATTCCAACTCTTCACCTGATTGTCTTGGCTGAATATGTAGTATGGTTGAGTATGAAGGCTAGCTGAAAATTTCACACTGAATCAACACTAGTTCTTATTTTGTGAAATGAATTCAACTGATGAACAAGTGGCTTGTGGCGCATCTGGGAGAATCTTTGTTTTAAATGAATCGCACATGTATAAAAAAGTTTCTTGGATCAATTGTTTCAAATAAAAATGTGAGCGACAAAGCATCTATGAGTTTATTCTGAGTTTAAAGAGTCAGCTTATAAACCCTGAGATGAGTTCTAGTGCCCAGGGCTAAAGCAGAAGACAGAATTCTTTCTAAAAACAAGACATTTTGAGCTGTATGTGCTATGATTCAGAGGGAAGACTGGTTCATGTTGCATTTGGAAACTTGTGGGTTTTATTCCATCTTTAATTGCAACAAAGAAATTAACCCCAAGTATCCAACAGATTTTCTGAATTAATATGTGCACTCTAAGCACTTTTGAGTGCTTGGTATCACTTACTCAGTCCATTATATATATATATATATATATATATATATATATTGTAGAAAAAGTGCTTTATCATGATAATTCAATATATGCAATAAAATGTATCTACTGAAACTGAAAGAAATCTTGTATGAAGCTTCTCGTGCAGCCTCTATAGCTTAAAAAGATTGTCACCTGTATTTCAGCTCTAACTAGCATGATCTTATTTTTATTTCCTCATCTATGACCATAAAATAGTAATAAATTCTGAATTTTCTGTCTGGAATGATTTCAATCTAGCATATTATGCTAAAAGCATAATTCTTCCTGTCTCACTTCTAGGGTTTCATAGTACAAATTAGTTGGTCTTTTAGTAGTCTTAAAGTTTATTTAGACCTAACTTCAAGCGTGCAAAACACACAAATTCAACTCCAATCCATAAATCTTAAAAAAGGATGAGGCCAAAATGGAAAAGGAAAAAAAAAACGTCATGCCAAAACCCTCAATGAATGCAAAATATGTTAGAACATTTTAACCCAATATGGTAGGTTAGAGATGGGAGGCATAGGATCACAAACTGAAGCATGATGACTGTTTTTTTATTAGGGTTTTCTGTAAAGTGCAGAATTAATGGTTCCAATTGGTAACTGCAAGTAGTCCAAACCCTGAAGCACCAATTCCGGCCCAGTCCATCATACTACCAAGGACACTGTTCAATGTTTGTGTATTTGTGGATAATGGCTCTTACTGTGTCACATAAAACCTTAGAAATGTTTTGTATCCTTTTCTAGGCTATTAGATGCATGAAGCTTTGTTGCTCATCTAAACTTGAATTCATTTGGGGCACTGTGTGCTTTTATATACTTTAGCATTTTAAGCTTACCTCATCTTGCCGTAAAGGTTGTATTTATCAGTATATACTTTTTTTAATCTATGGATTTCTGGTAGTAATCAGATCTGGTGTGCGGGTGAACTCAGTTTTTTAAATTTATAATTAGTCTCAGTAATAAAAATACATTTTTAAGTTTAACTAAACAAATAAATAAATCTGTTAGGGGTGTTACAGTACACAAAAATGGTCTGTTTCTGATACAGTTTAATCAAGAAACATAAATAAAAATGTACATACAAGTTTGTTTGTTTTTTTGTTTGTTTTTTTACTTTAATCGGGATTAAACAAATAACCTTTTTTTCCTGAATTCATTCTTTTTAATTCCTGAAATAATTTCCATGTGTTATGTTCCATAATTGAAAAAGTTTGAACTATAGAACTGTCTGGAGATTTGATTGGATTTTTTTCAATTCAATTTCAATTGACTTTATTCATATAGTTCCCAGTATTCCCACATATGTCATCTAAAGGCACTTTATAAGATAAGTCATTTCAATAAAATCATTCAAACATTCCAATCACTAAAACAGTTTTCTATTCAAGGAATCCCAGCAGAATCCCAGCCTCAAGTCATTGACTGGCTGTTTTTAATAAAAAAAAGTGCAAGCAGACATAGTCAAAGTAGAAAACAATGTTATCACTTAAAAACAGTGTTAATGAATGCAGCATGGGCAGCTGTTTGGAAAATCCCTTTGGGTAACTGAGAATTCTGCCGAGTCGTGTTTTATACAAAATAAGGATTTTGGGCTGATTGGATGCTACTGGACATCAGCAGTTAAAAAAAACAAACTATTTTCAGGTATGTTTGCGTTCAGCTTTACATAGTTTCAGGTGAGTAATTCAGTGCAGAGAGTGTTGTGGACCATATTGCTGTTGAAAGATGCGTTCACTGACAAAGTTCTGCTAGGGTCCATCTTTTTTTGGTACTGTAGCTGCAGGAGAAACCAGTAAAATCCCAAATAGCAGAGCTTAGCCATAGTTGGGAGTCATTTCTGTTATGTTTTGGTGTCACATTTTAAAGTTGTGCTGTGGAAAGTGTGGGGTTGAACATTTTTCTAGATCTTTTATTGATCTCAAAATAGTAAGTAGTTTATACAATACATAACTTCCCAGAGTAGGAACAGAGAGAATAAAAGGCATTTGGTTTTCTTTTCTTTTTTATCTGTTTAATCCATTTCATTTCGACAAGGATACCACCTTAGACTAAATAGGGCCAGTAATGAGCTATGGCATCTCTGTTTATGCATGTCCTTGACATTCACTTTGAGTAAAGGGGTAAAGACGTCCCTCTAAACAGATCTTAAAAGTCCATTGGAAGAGATAAATGTCAGCAGGCCTCACTGAGAAATTGCCTTGCCTTTTTTCTCCTCCACTGACCTTCACTCTGTCTATCCTAAAGAGAATTAGCAGGATATTAATAAATAATCAGCATGTATACTATGATGAAAGTGATCCCTTGAGACAGATTGGGCATGTCTGCCATAAAAGCGTGCCCTTAAACTGACAATTAATTAGTGTGTTTAGTTAATGATAAATAATTAATTAGCATGACATTGAGGGACTTCTGGGACAGTGTGACAAGTGGATAAATAACCAAACAAAATAAGTATGAGGGTGCAGCATGTGCCTCATAAATCCACGGTGCATTCAAATATAAGTGTGATCTAATAGGTGTCGTCATATCTCTGTTGGCAAGAGCTTTGCCCGAGGATACTGTTTGGCTGCTTCAGTGGAAGTGTAACAGATCAATAGATGTCACGCACATGATTATGTTACGATAATACACTGTGAGAAGAGAGGAAGGTGCTTTGTAGAGAGGTACCACACCTCTTGGCATAGTTGCTCTGACTGAGAAAAAGCTCAGTGGGAAGCAGAGTGGTCAACACGCCCAGCTGCAGCTCTGCTTCAGGACCAGCTGGCTCGAGAGCAAAATTAGAGCCTCCCTCCTTGCCTCCACCTGCCGTATGCTGCTCAAGTGTTCCAAATCACACCATTATTTGCTTCATTTCCTTGGTGTCCTACTCAGCTTGCAAGTAAGTCAGCTGCTTACCCGTGCCGCATGAAAACCTCCCTGCTTAGAGGAATCAAGGCTAGGAGAGTCATCCCAAATAATTAGCATTCCAAGAGGTTTTCACCAGCATGGCCTTAAGAGCTAGATGTCAACATGAATTTTTCTTTTTGTTTTCATAACAGATCATCTTTGGGTCTATTCTCTGTATAGCCGAGCATCCCCACTTATAAATCCGTTATGATATGGAAAATAAATCATAGCCAATCCTCGCTGAGGTTGTGATGATTCTCGGAAGGGGTCACCTTTCACCGAGCTTCTTTCTAATGGAGGTTATGGGTGACCCAGGCCTGACCATGCCAGACATTACCTGCGTGCAGAATAAGATACAGCTGAATAAATAAATAAAATCACCTTTTTTCAAACACGGGCTTAAGTTGCCTGCATTTTCATCTCATTAGACACTGGCTGCATTTGTATGTGGACAGAGAAGCAACAGAAACCTATTGCTCAGATTTCTGTGTGATCAGGCAACGTCCAGTTTTTTTAATCACTTTTAAGGGATAATTACCTGACATTAAATATGAAGTATGTATGGTTGATTAGTTCTATACAGCGTATGGTTATTGCTTCAAACATGCACCTGGGAAGGCAGTGTAATCTAGAGAATACTTGTAGTGAAAGAAAAAAAAACTTGGTGACAGTTTGCTTCAGAGATAAATTGGCCTCAGCAAACGTGTCTCCTGCTGGTGGCCAGTCTGTGTTATCTGTGCCACAAACATGCAATTTCCCCTTGATTGTGCTCCCCCACGGATAAGTAAACACATTCAGCAGAGCAGTGAACTACAAAGGACAGGCCCCAAAAAGACAGTGGGTATAATTTGCCTGAAGAGACAAGATCTAAATCCTAATTCAAACAGATTTGCAAGATCCAAGATATTCAAAGAGGAAACCTTTTATTATCAATTACATTTGTCAACCTCTCATAGAGCCACACTTGTATAGGTACCACACACTGTCAGAAGCAGGGGTAAGGAATGAGCATATTACTGGGGCCCAAGGTACAAAAAAGAAATGAACACAGTCTAAGGACAAAATATTGGACCTCAGGGTTACCTTTTGCTTTATCTGAATGTACCATTTCTTTCAACTTCTGGTGATTATCCTTTTTACAACAAAACGCTTACATTAGAAGAGCTAGATTTATGTAAATTTACTTTTTAGTTTTGTTATGAATAGATTTTTAAAATTTCCGTTTTACATTTTTCTTAATCAAACAAATTAACTAATTGGCGCCTGTTGGCTACATTGTTGTCAGGTGATGTGCCAATCATGTCAAGTCAATAATGTTTGGCTGTCAAGGTAGCACTGACAAAAGGTACAGACTACAAGGATACAAAATGGTACCTTTGAGGGTAGCGCCCAAGTGACAAAACATTGCAGCCCTAAAAGTAAAATTCTGTACTTTAATTTCTGAGCGTGTGCACCATCACCTGTATTCCGCAGCTTAGATGTTGTAGATTTACCTCGTGGCCAAATGTACCGTTATATAAAAAAGTTTACATACATTTATCAACTGTATTACTGTTAAATTAATGTATTGCATTTAATGATTGAATTTAACCCTTCATTTGAAAGATTAAAATAAATAAAATATTAGAACATACAGATTCATTGATTTGTGGACTTCTGATTCCCACTAGGTCAAACTTAAACTCTTAAATATATATGCTCTCAATAATTTATGATTAAATGATACTTGTATTGATATTTCTAGTTGAATATTTTACCACCTTTTTTTTTGGCAAACTTGGTTAAGGTCATCTACATTATTGGGTTTTCTGCTACAGACTTTAAACGTTTCAAAACAGTTCAGGTCATTATAGAAGCTTGATGTTAGCCTTTTTTTTTCCAAAACCGGTTTTGACGTTTTTTTGACACTTCTCACCAGACTGTGTCCAAGTTTAACCCTCTAAGAGTTGACTCTTTAGATTTGAGGTGAATATGAAAAATTTAAATGTTGCTCTCCATTTTAGAAATTGCAATCAGTGGAGTGGTGGAGCGTTTTTAGGTTTGAAAGACCAGCATTCTCTCCAACATACTTATTGTGATGGTCAAAAAGAGCAACCTTTCTCGTATCTTGCTATAAAATTTAACCACAGGAATTTGTTAATTACCCTCATGCTTGAAGATGTTGATTTCAGAGCAGGAGCTTGTTTCCAAGTTGCCACCATCTAGGTTTGGTAAGTCTCATCTTGCTTCGTTGTTGACGGTCACAGTGGTGTTCCACTGTTCTTAAGTTGTTATAGAACTTGATAACTCATTTCTGTTTACTTCGAGGGTGATTGTTTGGGTCAAATAATTGAGACTTGAACACAGTTAGAGGTTCTAAGAGGATAAACATTTTGGGATAAATAAAATAGGTCTAAAAAAAGCTTCTTGAATGGTCTACCCAAGCGCAAACACATTTGGGGGACAATACTAAGACAATGGGTTACTTATTACCAAAAAGAGGAAACTTGCAAAGTGATATTATACAGTTTATAATTTGACTCTTTGTGTGTGTAATTTTGACACTGGATTAGAGAAAATCCTCAACAAATTCAACCCATTCCACCTATTTGAGGTTTTTAGAAAATCACTGAAGTTTTAGTAGCATAATCATTCTACCATGAAAAATGTGGATGGTCAAATACATTAATTGAAGTCAAAATTAATATGACCTTCACATTCACGAGGAGCATACATAAACTCCTTCCTGGAACAGGGGAATTTTTTGTACCCTATGTTTTGAACTGCAACTTTATTGGGTTTTGAGTCTTTTTTTTCCCTCAAACGCAATGTGGAAAATGTATTTCCATAGATAAGATGTATTGATATATAGTATAAGCTGTAAAAGAATGTTTTGACTGAAACGGCAGCAATGTGTTTACCTCTGGCAGCTGACAGGACCGTAATCTCTCAATCAGAGGACGGTTCCTTGTTAGTCTGCAGCTCTATCATAAAAAAAATCATCACGTCAGTATGAACATAGTCAGAAATCACACTGTGAATTTTATTGAAGTTAAACTGCCCTGCCTTGTTATCATGTAGGGAGAGTGTAAAATTAACTTCCTAGCTCACTGCCAAGGGCTTCAAACTAAGAAAAATTACCTGCCAAAAGAATTTCTCTTATCAATCAAAATATTTTTTTTCCTCATGTAAAATACATAAGTTTTTCTTCGCCAAACGGAATTCCATTACAAAGTCAGACAATTGAGTGTATTCTTGATACATTGTCCATATTAGAAATGACAGTGAAATTGTGTTAATTTATTCAAGTGAATTTTGTTTTTGATGGATCACTAAACAGTTATTTTTCTGTTGTTTTCTATTGGCTCAAAAAGGTCACTAGTTGATTTAGTGTAAAAGCCTGCCTACCTGCTGGTTAGATAGCTTCTTCTTCAAGCACACAGTGAGCAGTCTATTAAAGATTTCTGAAGATTATACAATAGGCCGTATGTGACAAAGAAATAACCACACACAAAATATGAAGCAATCCTGTTTGCACGACTCAGTGAGCTGATAAGATGTTCTGCTAAGGAAATTTGTTTAATTATTGTAAAGGTAGAAAAGAAGTTTGAACTGTCTGCACTGCCATCTCCGATTTAGTTTTCTAGAAAGTAAAGCACTTCCAAGGGGATGTGAACGATACAGACACTTTGTGTTCTTCTAAGACTTGTTTAGGTTCTCACAATGACTCACCTTGTGTTCTGGTCCACTTTTGGATCAGAGTCAAGTCTTCTGAAACCAGTCAACTTCACAAGAATGGCGACACAATCGTTCACTTAATAGTTTTGGGATTTATTGCCCTAAATTGCGACCAGCACTGGGGCCTTAAACAAATAATCAAAACATGCTATTTCAGTGACCACCTGAGAGTCTTTGCTTTATGTGGTTTTATTGATCTCCTGTGCTGGGTCACCCTAGAAAAAGTTTGTCGTAGGCGTCAAAAAAGGCAGATACAACTCTTAGGAATAATGAGGAGCATACAAACTCTGCAACCATGAAATAGAAACAGTGGCTTTTTACCTTTCTTTTACCCCTTAGTAGTGGTACAGTATGTGAATTTGCATGTACGCTATTAAATGACAGAGACGCATATTTGCTCATACATGCTGGGTTGCTGAAGCAATCTATTGCTCTCATCTGTAATCTACAAACGTTTTAGTCGATCAAAACTAAAATAAAACGTTTATTCGAACAATTGATGTATTTGAACACATGTATTTGAAACTTTTTAACTTCAAGATTCTGTCACACACTTATATATATATATATAAATATAAAGAGGTCAAGAGAGAGAGAGAGAGAGAGAGACATGTGTATATTAAAAAAAGATCTAAATCTTTAAAGGAAATTGATGGAATTCTCTGGAATACAGGATTCTGTCAAGACTGTAAAATATGTGTAGTGTATTTCATGCATTCTTTAGTTGCATAGTGCATGTCTATTAGTTTATTATTTAAAGGGATTATACATAAATTTATTGACAAATGAAAATACACATTGAAAATTTAAAATACATTTAAAATCGAAAAAGCTGATTTCCCGACTACTTTCCGGGGCAGCCTGCATAATGCCACCATGCACGTTCACACTCAGGTGTAGCGTGCGCTATCTCCATCATAAATAACTGTGGAGCAAGAGTTAACTGAAGGATGTTTTCAGCAGAGCAGAGAGCAGCTTTTACCAGGAGCAAAACTCCAGCCCAGGCCCCAACTAACCTTACACAACATTTCTTACCTCAGTTGAAGTCATGGCTTCAAATCAATAAATTGTCCGGGACGGGACTGACTCAGCTGTTGTTTCTGATCGTTTGGGAGTGGGCACTAACACAACATGTCTGCCTCATGCACGAGCTTACCATTCAGGCTGCAGGTACGTCTTTGGCCTGAGGGGGCACTCATGAGCAAAAACATTTCAAACTTCACATAGTCGCTTTAAAGGGTCTATATTATGCAAAATCAAGTTTTTGGAGTTTTTAACCATCTGGTAATGCAATTTTCTCATAAACAAGGCAGTTTGAAACACTTTTTTGTTGGATTTTTCTTACTTTCTCTGTGAAAACGCTTGTTTGGCTGTATGGATTACAGGATTTTATTCTATATTCCTAAGAACAGCAGCTGGATAAAAGAACAAAGACATCTGATGGATAGAGAAGTAAGTGGCTACATGCTAATGCTAATGTCTGTTAGCTGCTTATGTGATCTTATAACAGCATTGTGTGGTTAATTAATAGATCTCAGAATGTTCAGTAAACAGGTAACAAACAATACTCTAAACGTTTTTATATATATCGGCTGGAAAGATCTGCTTAATGCACTCAACTGTGTTAGTTTGGGCTCTGTCTAAAGCCTGTAGATTTAGCAACTGAAATAGGCTTTATTGACTCCGTTTTTTTAACAAAAAAAGATAAAATAAACCAAACGTCTGAGCCCTTAATATAACAGAGTTTCATTGTGCGCTTTTCAAATTCACTGTCAGAAAACTGTTTGAGATGAAGCTCAGCATGGATTCTTTCAGTCCCAGCTGCTGTGGTTCTGCGAGGAAGAGGAGCGGATCAGTGTGGGCTGAACGGTGGTGCAGTTGGTAGTACTGTTGCTTTGCAGAAAAAATACCTGGGTTTAAATCTTTCTGCTTGGAGTTTGCATGTTCTCCCTACCAACTTCATTAACGGGCCTTCAAAATGAGGTACTCGATCCAAACTGTTCTTTTTAATGTATCATGGTGGAAATACACCTCCGTCAGCTAAGTGGTAAACATGTAAGGTTTTTAAGTTTTAGAGTACTTTAAGTTAGGTGACAATTGAGGTCTGGACAGTTTAACGTTTTAGACAAAAGGATGTAATGGTGCATCAGTATCAGTGACAATAGTGAACAGTAAACAAAAAGATTAAAGTAACCAGTAGTTAGAACACGCTGTCTGCTTTTACACACACAGTTGACTGATAAATCCTATCCCGGATTTCATTAAGTAACAGGTTCTATTGCAATTTGAGTTCCACTCATTACTAAAATTAGACATAATTGTTTATTAATTTTGTTCTTACCGTTTCAAATCTGCAAAATGCTGAACATTACGTTTTTTATGTTTGATTACATAAATACAGTGTTGGGACTAACATGTTATTAAGTAACACGTCACAGAAACTACGGTATTATTGTGGTAACGAGCAGGGTAACTAGTTTTAGGATCACACTTATCGTTACTAGAATTTAAGTAGGGTCGTCGTTATTCGCTACTTCGTATGCCTAAGGCTGGATCAAACTGTTCAATTACTGTGCAGTGTGACGTGCTGCCTAACAGCATAATAATTGCACCTATGACAAAAACTTCCCCTCAGCGGTTTTCAGCCAGAGTCAGAAATTCTACAACTCCACTTTGCAGTTGACCAATTAAATTGTGTGCCCTGTGAGAGACGTGTTGGCTAGGATAATGCTAAACAATGCTTACCTGAACCTTGTTTTGAATAGCAAGTATCCCAAAAATTCCTCTTTTTCTCAGCAATAAGTGTGTCCAGATTTGTCTTTTCTTCCTGATCTTCCTCACCTTTCTCTTACCCTTTGATTCACAATCTAGAAACAAAAGTATTAACACAACTAGCAATTGTTTACATTTCCTTGTCACCATCTTGGCCCCATCAATCTGTCAGCTTTCAGTGGCATTTGCTGCGTCACTAGTGACTTTGGCTTTTGGCAATATTGGGTATAGTATTTTGGTTAAACACTGACTGTTAATGAGGCCAAGAATACTTTTTATTATTTATTGAGTTTCTCTTTGTGAGGCTGAAAATATATTTTATTATTTATTTAGTTTATCTTTGTGGGGCTGAAAAAACGTAGTTTGTCTATCAATACTGAAGATGAGTTCTCTGTTGTGCAGTTCAGCTGTTTTCAGTTAAGTTTTCAAAAAAACGGAAAAACTTCTGTGTTTATGTTGAATCATTTTTGCAATATTATTGATTCCTACAGCTCCTAAATGGTCTGTGACACAGATTAACGTTGGCACTGCTAAAAGTATACTTTTTACCCATTTCACTGGCAACAGAATGTATTTCGTTTTTTGGGATCCTCTGCTTCTTTGTAATGATACTACGTAAAATTATTCAATTTTTGGCACAGGGTTGAAACAATTGAAATAGATTAAAACAGACATATAAAAAAGTGAAACATAAAACAGACATCGTCTTTTTAAATGTATTTTCATTCAAGCTTGTTGGTTATCCAGTTAGGGAAGCAACACATTAGTAAGAGAATTCTGAGTAAAAACAAAATTACGTTCCTTAGTAACTAGTTACTTTGAAAGTAACAACTAACTTACAGTAAGGTAACTGAGTTACTTTTGAAATAAGTAACTAATAATGTAACTAACTTACTACTTTCAAGTATCTTACTCAACTCTACATACATAATATAAAAGCTTTTTTATGTTTATTTTAAACATGATGGGGCTGGTGCTTTATAGCTATAATCTGTTTCATACTCTAATATGTCTTAAGTCTAAATTTGAGTCTAAGATGACACTTTACGTGGTGCACCTTAATAACATCATGTTATTACAAACAAAATTAAGCCAAACTTTTAAAAGGCATGTAACAATTTCTGTCAGATAGAAATTATACGAAAAGCACATTTGCAGAGACATGCAGCACTACCATCCTTCGGTACTCCGCTGTAGACCCACGTAGAGTGACAAAGACATTGTAATTTACAACAACAAAAAATGTGCTGAAGATATCTAGAAGAAGTCTGAAGAATGTTTTGAAGAAGAAGTCTGTAGAAGCAAACCTTTATACAACTGTCCTCTGAAGAGCTGGAGGAAATTTTTGATTTTTTTAAAGGAAATTGTTGTAAAAGTGGGTTTGGAGATGGTTGCCCCCCTGTTGTCTTGGCAAGGAATTACCTTGCAAGACTACCCAGGCAACAGAGAAATCTGAAAGTAAAACATCTCTGTCATATGTGTGCCCTGCCTGTGCAAGCTTGCTGATGGAGAAGTACAAATTGCTCAACATTCACCTATAATGGAATTATTGCTGTAGCTTCTGCATTTGAAAGAGTTGCCTGCTCCTATAGATTACGAGTTAAAACCCACACTCAGACCTCTTGTAGGTACATTTTTGTGAAACAATTGGCATTTTTCAAACAGGACTCGTCTACATGTTTTTCCCTTTCTGTGTACCTTATTCTTGAAAATGCAAGAGAAGAAATGCAGCCTTATAGAGACTGAGTAAAATTATGCCTGCTTCCTTGTTTAGAACACTAAGGAAAGATTAATCATTTATGTACAGAATTTGATGAATTGTGAAGTTCTCTTATTGTTCATGTCATCAGTACCAGTAAGAACATAGTTTACCAAGATATACACTTATTGCCATAATTGAACAGGCAAAAGACAGAGAATGATCTTTAATTAAAAAAAAAAACTGTTGGGTTGCTCTGTCACCCACTTCAGAGTCAGGACATCTAATTCCTTTTTTGAATTCACGGGCACAGAAAAAACAGTATCAGAAAGAACCAAGACAAAAAAAGCTCAACTGGACTGTGGAAAAACAGACATCTAAATGTTACTTCTTTGTATAGGCTGAATAATGGAAAGCTACTAAGATCCATTGTTTTTCCTTTGATGTGCTCTCATACTGTGTCTGAAGGAAAGCAGCACCAAATAGAGAGAAGAGAGGCATTGAATTGTTGCTTAAATGACAGTGTTAATTTCAGCAGATTACAGTTGTCAGTGTTGTGAGTGGCTATAATGGGCTTTTTCAATTTAGAAAAGATAAAAAACAAACATACATTTTTTTTTCTAAATATAGTAAAAATGAAGTCAACTCACATGGTTTTGTTTGTTTTAAAGTTTAATAACTCCTTGTCTGTCACAGCAAAATGCTGGCATTGTTATGCATATAACTTCCTTTGCGAAAGGATCTGTTCCCCCTGAACTTTTTCACATTTCTTGTATATTTTTAGAGCAAAACAAACGTTAGACAGTATCACATTTTTATTTATATTACTCATTTGTAAAACCACATTTGGCTGCAATTGAATTTCTTTTGGGCTATGTCTTTACCAGCTTTCTTCTTTCAAGTCTCAGCAGTCGTTCTCAATTACACTTAGGTCTGGACTTTGACTAGGCCACTCTACCATTCAGCTTGTAGCTCTGGCTGTTTGTTTTGGATTGTTGTTTAGCTTGAACGTGTACCCCTGCTCCATTCAAGAATCTCCAAAGCATGATGCTGCCACCACCATGTGTCACTGTGAGGATGTGGATTTTATGCTAATTGGGTAAGTTCTAAAGGCAACTGTTGGGTATGGATTTTATTTAGGGGGATCACTGTCAAGAGGCCTGAATACAAATAAATGTCACACTTTTTAGATTTTATTTGCAAACATAAAAAACATGTATAATTTTTGTTCTACTTTTCAAGTACACAGTGTTTTGTGTTGGTCTCTCAATACATTAAAGTTGTAGTTCTAACCAGACAAAAGGAAAAAGGTTCAAGTGGTATGAATACTTTTGAAAGGCACTGCATCACAGTAAGTTATTGCTGAAATAATTTCAAAGCTGCAAACTCCTCACATGACATATGGACGGGAATTTCTGGGAGCTGCTTCTGCAGCGGTGTGCCCATGCTGGAAAAGTTAAGACCATTTGATCATCCCTCTCTCACACATCAATAGAGGTGATTTACTCACTGTATTTTACCCTATATTTCTATCGAGCCAGCAATCTGTCTTGTCTTGACGTGTGGATCCTGGATTTGCCCTCTGTATTCTGTGAACCAGATTACAGCGGGTTCATCATCCCATTCGCCGCCCACCACTCATCCTCAGCCTTTCGAGGGGCCTCGGGGACATGGCCTTATGCTGATGATTCTGAGATGGTGCTTGAGGTTTAATCCCTGCACTGTGAGAAATGAGGTTCCCCCGCTCTCCCTTTTGCTCCTGCAACTTTGATCAAGCCCTAATGTGATTAGGCAGTGACCCTGACGTGACTGGCTCAGGAAGTTGTAAAGGAAGCTCGGGGATAGGGGAAGCTGGAAGATCGTCTGATCTGACCAGTAAACCAGGAGAAGAAAGGAATTATTCTGAAGGTGTCTTGTCTCTGTGCTCTGCCTTGTGGGTAATAAAGGTTTCATGTATTCGCTTTACCCTGGCAAAAATTGCGATCTATAATGACCTGACATTTCTTCTTTTTTTTTTACTAGCCAAGAGGCTCATGATTTGAATGTTAACCAGAACTTTACGAGATGTAAGGTAGTGTCCACTGGGAGCAAACTTCGTTTGAATTCTGCTGGATCTAAGCACCTTTCAGATGAGTGTTCATGGTAAATGAATGTAAATCTTCTGCTGCCTGTATTACAGAGTAAAAAACCTGAGTCTATATCCTGCAACTGCACTTCAGCTGTGAAAATAACTCATTGCAACACACATCAGGTATTCACAGAAATTATAGCAAGCTGTACCCCCCACACACACACACACATATATGCTGTCGGCAATCATAGACTAAGCTTGTCTTTTAGTGTCATGTATGGGACTGCCCCCATATGCTCAAAGCGTTATACTTTTGCTTTAGACGGCGCCTGATGTGTCAGAGTGGGATATGGTGCCTTCATCTCCACTAGCCAAATGTGACAAGTCTCAGAAAATTAACTATTAACTATGACAACTGCTTTGTCAGAAAGTCATAATTATTACATTGGAGGGAGGAACTCCTGGATTATTTTTTACACTGTTTTGTTCGTTACACAATTGTATGTCAGCAGGAATGTTGGAACAAACTTTTTTTTTCCCTATTTATTATATTACCACATGCCTTATTGATTATCAAACCTTAGTTTTTGTGCAACAGATCAACACAAATGAAACATAATTTGTAAAGGGAAATGAAAATGCTACATGATTTCAAATATTTTACACTTATAAAGTTAAAAGCGTGGTGGAACTCTGTTTTCAGCCCCTTTTGCGTTGATACCCCTGGGCCCAATAACTCGGGGCGCAGAATATGAGTATGCGACAACTATAATGAACTCAATTGAACACCGTAACTTTTGGAAGATGGCACTGCTGTTAGCAGGCCGACTGTCTCTGTCTACTTTTCTTCTTTTTTTAGTTGTTTTGTCTGTTTATGTCAAACGGATGAATCCCTGCTTACCTTTAGAGGTTTTCTTCCAATCCTTGGATCTGAAAATGCTCCCGCTGTCGATGAAAGCAGGCCGGCTGGTTGGTGAAACTCAAAGTTAAGTCCTGGCCTTTGATTTGAACTGTACTCCTTCGGGGATCTGTGTGTTAATATATCGTCCACCCAAGTTTAATAAGTACTTTATTGAGGAATTTGGTGCCTGCATTGCACAGATCCTCAGTTGTTTTGAATGTGTCCTTTTGCTGGGCGACTTCAACATCCATGTGTCCTGCCTCGACAGCAGACTTGCTAAAGATTTTTTAAACTTATTAAACTCTGTTGGACTTTCACAGCATGTTCCTGTGCCGACATCATGATTCTCATACTTTAGATCTTGTTCTTACTCATAAACTGTCGATAAAAGACCTCACTGTCAGTGATGCTTATTTTTCAGACCATAGTGCTATCTTGTTTAGTTTATATTTAACTTCTAATGCTTCAGTCTATCAGATCGGTGGTTGCATGTCACGCTTTTTAACTGAATCAACTGCCCCTGAATTTATTGCTATTTTTTTTATGCCATCCAATGAATCTGTCATTTCCTTGAATGACTTTTGGTGTCTTTTTAACTCATCCTGTTCTCGAACTGTATATGTAATTGCCCCCTTGAAGCAACGGACCCTTGGTTTGATGTTAAACTCGAAAATTAAGACGAGAATGTCGTCTTTTCGAACGAAAATGGAAAAAAGATAGACTGCAAGTGTTTTTGGACTTATGGAAAGCATCCTGGCTACATAAACCCTCATGATCAAAAAACAATCTAAAAATGATAAAGTGTACTTTCTTCCCCATAATCTGTTTTTCCCTGATGCCTCTGAAGTACTGGCAAATTAATATGTTGATTTTTTTATTGATAAAGTTGTTAACATCCGGAACCAGATACCAGCTTGTGCAGCAATCCCCCCCCCCCCCCCCCCCCCAAAAAAAAAAAAAAAACATTTCGCCTATGAACTGGTTCGACCATTTTGAACCTATCATGTCAAATGAACTCCCGGACAGTATTCTTTCCATTAAACCTTCAGGTTCACACTGTGATGTCCTGACTCCTCGTCTTATTAAGTATTTATTTCAATCTGTTGGCCCTTACATTTTGGAGATTGTAAATCGCTTACTTGTTCAAGCAGATATCCCTCAGGCATTAAACATGCTGTAGTATAGCCCCTACTAAAAAGGCCTAATCTGGATGCAATTGTACTATCAAATTTTAGACTGATTTCAAAACGTCCTTTTCTTTCTAAAGTTTTGGAAGAATTGTTATGGACCAAATTCTTATACATTTTAATAACTTCCATTTGTTTGACGCTTTTCAGTGTCTGTTTTAGAAAATTTCTTAGTACAGAGTCGGCTCTTCTCCGCGTTTTTAATCATCCACAGGGTTCAATCCTGGGTAGTGTTCTTGTCTTATTTTATTTATTGCCACTTGGCTACATTTAAAAAAAAACATGGTGTTCACTACCATCTTCTTAATAATACTGTGGGGATGCTGGAGATAATTAATGGAAAAATTACAGGACTATCCTGTAAGAAAACCTGTTAGAAGCTGTAAAGACTTCCAACTCCAGTGAATGTTCCCCTTCCAGCAGATTATAAACACAAAGATACTCCAAGAACTAGAATTGGTAGGGACCAAAAGACTTGCAGGGGCGGTTATAACATTTGTAAAACACTGTATCATACTTGAAAATCTGATTTTCATGTGCTCAGTAAGTCTTCACACCATAACAAGCTTTAAATAATTTCAGGCTGCTTTCACTGGTTTTAACCTGACTTGAGATAAATAATTTATACTGCTTAACAAGCAGCCAGATTGATCAATGGTTAATTAGACTTTAAGATGACATTTTCTTAGAATTTTTACTGCATTTTACTTATTTATATCTAACCATGGCCATCTATTATTTTCTGCAGGTGAACTGTATCTAAAAACAATGTATTTAGGATAAGAAAGAAAAAAAAACTAATACAGGATTTGAGAGACCCATGACTCTTCAATTGATATTCCATATTTACTGGATGCCAAGTTTCAGATTATAATTTTATGAGTTGGTGCTAAAATCGTTACTGTCAAAAGTATTGAGATTTGTTAATTTTCATTGAGTCATCTATTTTTATTAAGCTTGATTGTGTATTTGTGATTGGCTGCTTGTAACCAAGGGTCTAAAGATAAAATCTAAATCAGTTTTAAGTGTAACCAATGTCAGAAAATGTCCCAAAATCAACAAAATACTGTTTCAGAAAACTTCAGAAAACATAAAAAAATGATTGCTAAAATGTAAAAGTATAATCTTTTCCCTTATGTTTAAAATGATGTAAACTTTAATGCTCTTCATGAGCTAGCTCACATTTAAGAGAATACTCTTCAAAAGAACTGCTTTTCTAAGCATTATTTCAGAATGTTGTCTGTATCTTTACCAACAGTATACTGTGTATTCCTTCCTTGCTTTGGCAGACCAAAAAGACAATGTCAAAGAAGAGACAGAAAATGAAAGATGTCCTGTAGAATTGGCAGTCAGATGGAAAAATATGCAGCACCACAAGGGATGCTTGGCTATTAGACCAGAATGGCAGAGCTGGTGTAGAATTGAAATCGGCTGATTTAAGGACACAATTGTTCTTTGGATCACACACGGCAGAAAAAAACAACAACAAAAATCCCCCTGCAAAATTACTCAGACATTGATGAATGTATACAATGTTTAGCTTTAAGAAATCTCAAGATTCATTCACAAATCATACACATGTACCTAGACTTATATTAAAACTAGTGACAACACGAGCTAATTCAGTTTTATTCATACCTAATTGTAATATGGCTATGATTTAAATAAACAGCAACCTGGTAATTAAAATAGGACTGGCAGGTAATTTATACTAAATGATGTACTACACATATTTTCAAACACCAAATTTTAACATACTCAAATTAATCAGAGCCAGTCATTTGATACCCAAGCAATTCAATTGATGGATGGATGGGTCAGTGGATGGAAACATTTTCTATCATTAGTCTCAGTAAAAAAAATTAGAATGTACAGAAATGTGGACTTAATGACAATTATGTTTAATCTCTGCTAAAAGGTTGTTTTTGTCTAAATATACTTTTTAATCTTACAAAGAGCCTCATCTCATAGTAATTTCTAATATAGTAAATATGAATATTAGGGGAGTAACAGTTTGCGCCTGATTTATCAATGGTTTGGACTTGTTAAAACCCGGCATATTCCTTCTCTCACTACTTTGTCGCAGCTCAAATTAGCGGCCGCAAAGTCCTCATTTCAATAGGGCTACTTGTGCCTGTTATGAATTGCTCATGCAATCTTAGTAAATCACAGACAAATGTAGGACCAGCTAATATCACAAATTTTTAGCACTGCACGCAATTTTGTTGTCATAATTAAAAATCTCGATTAATCAGGCCTTTTTGTGTTTAGAACTCAGAGCCCAGCGCAATGTTCAAACTTTGAAATGCTACACCAAAACAAAACAGAAAGGACTCCCAGCTATTATTAAAATCTGCTATTTGGGAACATTAATGGCTTCTCATGCAGCTAGAGTAGAAAAAGCAAAACGGACCAAACCAGAGCTTTGTCAGCGAACACCTCTTACACCAGCAATACTATACATAAAAACGCACTGCACAGAATTGAATGACTCACCTGAAAATATGTCAAGCTAAATGTAAACATCACTGATACCAGATAAAAATCAGCTGACATCCACATAGCTACCAGTAGCCTCCAATCAGTCCCAACGCCTTGATAAGAAGGGATTTCCCCAACTGCTGCCAGTGCTGCATTCAAGTAAACGGCCTGTACTTGTATAGAGCTTTACTTAGTCCCCCCAAAGCTTTACTTACGGACCCCTAAACGCATCACACTACATTCTGTCATTCCCCCACTGGCAAGCTAAATTGTAGCCACAGCTGCCCACTGGCTCGACCGGGCCCTCTGACCACCACCAGTAGGCAATGGGTGAAGTGTCTTGCCCAGGGACACAATGGTTGAAACAATCTGGGCCAGGGCTTTAACCGGCATCCCTACGATTACAAGCTGAATACCTAACTAAATCCTGAGCCACGGTTGCCCACGACAAGCATAGGAGGGAAACTAAACTGTCAAAACATCAAAACAACTCAAAAATGATTTAAGCTTGTTTTATTCTCTAATACTGGCAAAGTATTATTATTTCTAAACAAAAGCACAGACTGTTTTCAAGTAGTTATAGTATGTTCTACTTTGGCTGTCTGTTTGTACTATTTTCTTTATTAAAAGAACAAACAATCCAATCTCCAGTCAGTCCTGTACTTTCAGCTGTTTTAAGTTATAGAACAAAATATTATAAAATCAATTACCATTACCTAGGGGTGTCACAATTGTCCAAATCCTCGATTTGATTTGATTTTCGATTTTAGGGTCTTAATTCGATGTTTAATTTTTCTTATTTTATAGTACCGAGACCTATGTCATTTTAAGATCATTGGTTTAATTCAATACATTTTTGTACAGTAAATCTTAGTTTAAAAGACAAGATTGATGCAACTTTGTTATTATTATTCTGTAATGTATCACAGTAGGCATTAAAGGTCAAACTGAAATTATTTTTTTTAATAAAGTGTAACAGTCTTGTTTAAATAACAAATGATTAATAATAATCACGGGTCTGATCACGGGGGATGTGATACAAGAAGTTAAAATGTTATCAGGTGTTGTTGTGAGTTGTATGAGAAATGGTAAGAGTTACTTGTTAGGGAAAATGCAATGTGTGGTTCTTTGTGATGAGGAAATCTGAGTAAATAGACGGTCGCCTGCTAACTGTTTGCTATGGAGTCCCGAGTGAGACGCACAGTAAACAGGAGGAGGAGGTGATCACGATCCTCTTTTGGATTTCGATGCGCAAGGTCGTAACGTAATTTCGATCGATTTCGATACAAAATTGAGATTGTGACACCCCTACCATTACTGTTACACCCACAAATTGTAATAGACCTAGACTTCCAATATCGGATTCCATAACCCTTGGAAGTGCAGAGAAAACAACATAATGAGGCTGATTTTGTGTGGGATGTGTGTGACTCAGACTATGGAGTTAGATAAGATATGCAAAAATAATAAACTTTTTTGTGAATGAAACTGGTCAAAACATACACTGTAATGATAACTGTCCCAGTTTGTATGATTCATTCAGTGATTCTTTGGGACTAATACTGAGTCAAGCTGCTCATCACTGAATTAACATGGCTTTTAGGGGCTCTTACCTCATCTGGTCCCTGAAAAAAGAGACTCCTTGTGGCTGTTGTGTCAAAAACACAAAAACGTCCAGTCCAGAGAAGGTTTTTTTTTTTTTCACACCTTCAAACTACAGAAACATTATGTTCATCACACCCACAAGATGTAACAAGTGCAAAAAGAAATGGAAAAAAAAAACTAGAAAAACAAACTAGTCTGAGTTAATCCACTGTACCATTGGGATGAAAAGGAAAGACCGGAGTAAAAGTGTGGGGGGGGGGGGAGTTGCCAGCAGGACAACCTAAGAAACACCCCCCAAAAGAAGGTAAAAAGAAGAAAGAACATGATGTTATTTCAACCAGAACAGGCAAACTTACTTGAATAACATCTACAAAAATATTCTGACCCATGTGAAGCACTAAATAAAAAATCTATTAAATTAAAATAGGGATGATGAGGAAAAGCTTGCTTTTTCGATGTACATTACTTGCTGACAATTCAGCGTCTCTTTACTGAGAGGAAGGAGTGAGCTTACTGTATATAGTCATCATTTACTTTGATCATCTAACTCCCAGATTACAGAAGCTTGGTATGAAAAAGCCCAAGGAACAGGAAAACATAGCCGAATTTTTTTGGATGTAGCATTTTTTTATTTTATTTTTTACTGATCTTAAAACAGAAAGATCTAAAAATGTTTTGCCAACTTTTTGAAGTGAGAGACGTGTCTGAGAGTTTCAGACACAGGAATAACTTTTAAAGAATATTTTTGGTTTTAGCTTTGAGACCCATATAATTAAACAGATAATCAAGTGGTACAAATGTGAATCAAAGCCAAATAAATTGTTTTCATCAAGCATTTTTATGACAATTTATCCACATAATTCATAAAAATACATGACGATAATGGTTTGAGCACCATACAAATTAATTTGAGAAATTGCAACACGTGTATGTAAAATGGGGGCATAAGTTAGCAAACAACCTGACATGACTCTGACCCAAAGCTGTCAGTAACACCATAATTTAATCAGAACTAAAACACAATAAACAAGTGCTAATACATTATTTTTTCAAAAGCTAAAGTGATAGCAAAAAGGGAAAAACAACAGATGTATAATTTGTATGAATAACACTAAATTAGTTATGAAACTAATTGAAAATCTGGACATACTTAAGATGTTTACAATTTGGATGATTTTTGGGGGGCAGGGTAAAATTCAGGACAATTGATTTGCAGTGAGGCAAGAGCTCATAACACAGATACAATATACAAAACTCTTTATGTTCACAAGTTTCTCAACAATTAACACAAAGACCTGAATGGACATTCTAATCCACAGTTATTCCTTATTTCAACAGATATCAGACCAATCAATACCAGGGTTATTACCTCCTTCCTGTCGGACCACCTGACATGACATTCAAAAGATTTGTATTCAGCTTGAAAAATACAATGAGAGCTCGCCATTTGCTGTCGCTAACAGGTAATTTTGACATAAATTTAAGTGGAATTTACATGTTAATAACTATTTGTTCTATAGATATAATACATGCATGTGTCCATTGGCAACTACAGAGCAAACGTTTGCTCTAAATACCCTCTTCCACCTTTACAAACCTTGAAGAATGTCTTTTTGCTCCATTAGGTCTCAACACGCAAAACCGAAGCACTTACTTTGCGCCGACAGTCCAACGACACTGACTGCATCACTGCACCTTAAGTCCCTCAGCATTCTGCGCCATCATTTGAGGCCATGTGAGGCCAGACAGGAACGTAAACTAAAAGAGTCGCCTGTGCAGTGGCCTTGATAGATCAAGCAATAAATACGCAATTTGAGCAATTTATCTGCCTCGCCCATCAGCTTAAGATTGTCTGTTTTTCCCATGCTCAGTAAATTTAGGGTCATATATTTGGTCAATTAGAATGACTTATCTCAAGTATTGGTGTCTTTAACTAATGTGGGAGACTGAAAAAACACTTTTGCCTCTAAAAATGTTCTAGTGCACAGTAATTTAATTTCATTATTCTATATTTTGTTTTTGTTTGAAAATAAACAATTAAATATAAATTATTAAGATGGTGGAGGAACATACACAAAACAACAGCTTTAGCTTCTTATATACATCAGGAAAATAATCGATTTGTCCTCAAGTAATTTGGTTAATTTCTTAGTTAGTAAAGCTGACTGCTGATCAATTGTTTAAAAAAAAAAACGATTGAACTTGACAAAGAAAAAGAATAGTGTTTTTTGCACATATACATGAAAAGAAAGGTTTTTAAGAGTCCACACCAAGAAACTATAACCATGGCAATACCTGCAAAAGACACTTTAAATTGATCCAATTCAGGGAAATAACAATAATGGTATATTATATTATTTCTCTGGTGTTCATTTTGCCAATAATAAATTCTAGATCAAAAACAGTTATTTCTTTTTTTCCTTTGTGAAAGATGTTCTTCCTTTTTCGTTTTTTCACCAGGGACTTCCTTTTGCACTTAAATATTCATTCACTTTCAGTCAGGTGGTCACTCTAAACTGCTATTATCAGTTGGAATGTGGAAAATGTTTGGTGGTTGTTGTGGCCTAATGACTGGTGACATCCCCAGGATGTACCTTGTTTCAGAGGCTCCAGCAGCCTCTATATTATAAACAAGATTAGGTTCCTACATAAAATTCCTTGAGGTTTTTACAGAGTACAAAATCTCAATATATATGAAAAAGGCTTCTGCGCCTCCGCCTTCAGTTTCAGTTTTTCTCAGAATGAGAAAACACCAGTAACTTTAACAACCAATTAGCAGCAGAGGCATGCAATAAGTTACGTGTTTTTAAGTAGAGTGCTACACAACTTTTAACATGCCATTGTGCTCAGTCAGTTTAAACACGTGCAGCCCTCCATGTTTTTGCTGATGCTGCTAGAGGGAGTCATGCATACAAAATACAAAAAAAGACTTCCACTGCAATTAAAGTAAATTTATGGAACAAACCATTTTAATCACCGTCCCCACCTCAACTTAAATGATAAAGAAATGTATCTCCTTTGAAAGTCTGATAAATGTTATTTTGTTTTCAAACCGTCAAGAACGATGGTGGCCGCAATTTGGAGGTGTGCGACCTGTTAAGACATAGATATATTTTTGCACTTAAATCAACACAACCGCATGTGTTTGGGGTTTGTGATCCTTTCAGATAGTCTAGACAATAACATTTTCTATGTGTATGGGGCCTGAGTGTGGTGCAATATTTATTGGTTTGGAGATTTTATTTTATTGTTGCTGCTGCTCCATGAGAATGTTTTAGTGGACGACACAACCCTGACCATACACCTTGTACATAGCAGCTATAGTTATAGCCTTGTCATGAAGCCAATGTGGCCAGTCTTGCTTTAAATTATCTGATGATACATGCAATCCTTAATAATAAACCACCATGACCTCCCTACAGAAGCACACTAATGTGCACACTCAAACGGTCGGGGATCTCTCATATCCTCTCAAGCCTAATGGGGAGCATCTGAACACTTGATGTATCAGAGGAGCCAGGATGTGCACATCCTTGCTAATTTTTAGTGTTGTCATATTCTAGCTTGAAGGAGAGTTGTTTGTTTAATATTTTCTTCAGTTTACAACTGATAATGATTTAGGCAAAAAAAAAAAAAATAAAACATAGATACATTCAAATGTCATGCTATGCATTGCAAGCACTTTTTGTTTTGTTTTGTTTTTGCATTCACAAAAGTGTGTTATTTCCTCATTTGAAGATTGCAAGGGAATCTTTAAGCTTATATGGACAAATTGACATTTATGAAAGAGAATCTAACCTAGTGGTACATTCTCTGGACTCCTATTTTCCAACTGAGGCCCCTTTCTTTCATTTCTTTTTTCGGTGTAACATGCAGCAGTGCAGCAGAGCATTAAAATCCATTTTGAGGTCTCAATAGAGCTGGAGTGTACAGCACATGATTGGTCTTACTGTTTACAGCATGTTATGGCTCACCAGATTGAATGCTTATTGTTCCTGGTGAGGTTACTTTTCTTCTCCTGGATATGGTCTTAACATTAAACTAACTCCAAAAAGTGTACTTAAGGGTATTTATCTGGTAAAGTTTGTAATCTGTGAGGTCACAGAGGTTTTTATTGCTTTTGGCAATGTGAGAAAACCCGTTTTTTGCTCTAACTGTCATCCAGTAGAATGTCATCCAGTCTTTCCTGGGAGGATTTTACAGTTGTTACTGCTTATGTTTGTTTTTGTTTTATTTATTTTTTTTCTCCAGTGGCATCTGCCAAATTTTATGTGAATCAGACAAATGGTTGTTCAAAAAAATGTTCAACAGCAAAAAAGATTTAGAATTTGAGACTCCTTGAATTATGGAAGATATACTGGTGTTTCTATAGCTTGAAAATGTAAGAAAACAACCAGACAAATTGCTTTTTTAACATTAGAGCCACTAATTCAAGCTTTTTTTTAAGAGTGGCAAGGAAAACGACCGTGCTCTGATAGAAGGTGCTCTAGTCAAAGGAGACCTAAATTAATTAGTTTCTTTTTTTAAGGGGGATACATGCAAAGCACAAAATAGCACTGCACATAAGCTCAGCATAGCATACCCACAAAGAAATGTGATGATGGTAGCTTCACACTGTGGTGATGCTTTTATTCAGCATAGACAGGAAGTGCTGAAGGATGACAGGAAGATGGATGGAGGTAAATAGAATAAAATAGAAAAATCCTTTATTGTCCCACAATGTAGAAATTCAGATGTAACAGCAGCAAAGTGACTGGGAATCAAAGCATTGATATGTACATTGAGGACAGAAGACAAAACCAGGGTACTGTGCAGTTTTAAAATAAAGTGGCATACTCTGATAAGAATGTGTAACTGAGTAGGATAAATAAAAATATATGTAAAAATATCAGGGTATTTACAGAATGTGCATATGTAGATTCTCATTAAAAGAAAACATATTTCCAAGAATGATATGTAAAAATAATATGTAAAAAAAAAACATGTGAAAATAACAGCAGAAATTTTATTTAGGAGAGGTAAATGAGGTCTAAACTGGGGATGCAACGATGCCACTTTTTTTTAAAACTGATAAGATACTTGCTTCTAAGTACTTTCCAATACTGTGGACCAATGCCGATACTTTTACCACACAAAAAATGCAATGACTTTCTTCTCTGCTTGTTACAACAAATTATTGTGAATTAGGCAATAATGAAACCTTTAAAAAATTATGATTAAAATCATATTTTAAAGTGAAAAATAAGCTTTTCTATGAAATTATTGCAGAGTTTCTACCAATGGCCGCTGGCTGTTCTGCTTTTTGACCACATGCCATGGAGGATTTCTCCATTGCTCCTCCCTTGCTGTAGTACCTCCCTTTGGCCGCTAGGCCCCCATTGAAAAGCATTGGACTTTAGACACGTTAAAAACAACTTTAATGGCTGGTGCCCCATTGTTTTAAACTTTCTATGGCTACATATTCTTCCTGAGATACCGCTGGGCTCATAAAAAACCTGGGCACCAGGCTGGTTTTCGTAAGATAATTTTTTGAAATCTTGCATAATTAATGAGGGGGCCGAGCCAAGTTTAGCATCAGAGCTAACGACACAGGAGCAGAATGGGCGTGATTACGACCGAACTACACGCCCATACACGCCCCGCGAGGGCAGAGTCTACAGTGTATCCCGCCCCTATGCCCTTTTTAGTAACATGCTTCGTCAGAGCTGGGGAGGAGGAGTCTTTAATTCCGCCATGAATTCCCCCATGAAAGTGTGTCATTCTGGCAAACTGGGAGGAGTGAGGAGGCGCGGTCTATTCTTTTTTTACAGTCTATGGTTTCTACATTTAAAGTATCGGTTCATGATATCAGTTATCTAACCGATACCCAATACCAGCAACAGTATCAGTGCATTCCCAGTCTAAACATTACTGAGTTTGTTGAGAGCATTTTTTTTATTTATTTATTTATTTATTTATTTATTTTCTTTTATTTTATTTTTTTTTTAACGTGTCCTGTCTAGCAGTATGCTACTCAGAATTGGTGTCTGAGTACCAAGTACAAGCCCAACAGTTTTACTTTCCCAAGCAGAGTATTACAGCTTCGCTGTAGTACGCCACTTGATGTATATGTATGAAAAATCTTTATTAGTGATTACTGTGGGTTCAATTTCCTGACGTCATGGACATTAAACTGAGACAAGAAGGGAGAAAGGAAGAAGGTGAAGAAAAGAAACCGGACCAACAGAGGGGCGAACCGACGACACAAGACAGGGAGGCAAATAAAGAACACAAGAAAACATCCCAGTCCAGAAACAGTAATACAAAACAAAAACAACAAAGTGTACAGAACCAAACCAATAGTTCGGATCTGGTAGAATAAACAAAGAATTACACATTCACTACACACAAGCATTGATTAATGAACATAATACAAATGTTTCTGGTAAGCTCCTGTGAACAACTAACTAATGATGATAACCTCAGCTTAAGATATGTCCGTCCTCACCTATGTCCCCACACCTATGTGTGTGCGGGCAATGCGAGGTCGGAATAAGGTTTCACATGCAAGTGATTGATAGCTGGTGTAAGGAACCGTGCAATCCGTCCTACAGGAATCGGCACAGACATGGAGGAGGCAAGAGATGTATGCATCCAGCGTCCCACAGAGTACAGAGTCCACAGGCGGATCAGGCGCAGGGTCGGACCACCCGCCAAGAGGGGGAACAGATGGAAGCCCCCAGGGGAGCACCCACCAGCCGCGATGCTGGGGCACGAGAGATCGCAGTGACGAGCCCAACGGGCTCTCGCCGGTACACCGGCTACGCCAGGGCGGGCCCGGACCAGGAACACGAAGGCCCACGGGGACCAGGGGCACCCACCCCCCAGCGGGGACCCAACCAGGGACCCAGCAGACAAGGGTCCCCCGCCGCCGCCGCAGGCAAGAGAGGACCCGCAGCCAACCGCACGGACAACACTACGCCGCGCCACCCCGGACCAGTACCCACCGCCAACAACCCGGCCCGCCTCCACACATCACACGCCAGGGAGCCACAGCAAGAGCCACAGCGGATGTACGCCTCCCCAAAGGCCGCGCCCAGCCGGCACCTGGACATCCAGATCTTCCAGCTCCAGGGTCCAGATCCCGCCCCACGTGGGGCGCCCAAGATCAGGGGCCCAGCCAATGCCGGGACAGCGCACCAGGCGAACAGACCAGCCAGCTGAAGTCCTGGAACCGGCAGGAGGACTGGGCGCCAGGCACGGTCCCCACCGATCCACCGGACGGCACCAACCTACTTTCTACAAACACCCGGCACCCCCCATAAGAGGTGCCCCAGTCAATCCAAGGAGGACATCGGCCCGAAACAGCGGCCGCCCGAGAAAAACACACGGACCACCCAGACCCGCCCGACATGCACCAGGACCGAGCCGGGCCGCAACCGGGACCCCCAGCCCCATGCATCGAGAGTCATCATCAACCAGCGCGGCAGGAGCAAAAACATCACCGACGGGGAGTGACGGGGAGGGGAAGAAGAATGCATCAGGCCAGAGAGCAGCCAAACACCCAACCTGACAGGTAGACATAGACAAACAGAGACACTCACTACGTACCCTCCCCTCTCATGTGTACACATTTCTTACAAATACAGGACATACGAAAAAAGGACGCTATACCCTCATTCATACTCCCCCATACGTCACACTATACTCCATACTCCCAGGCCCAGGGACAGACGCCCCAGTAGAGAACCCTGCCCCTGCACCCCAGGAGACAGACCCCTTTGCCCACCAGGACGGGGGACCAAGTAGACCGCCAAGGCCCCCACACCGGCAAGAGCAGCCCACCAGCCCAGGACCCCGACCAGACGGCGTGATGTTCTGTCGGGCTCCGACCCTGATGGTCCAACCGAAACAGGGGTGTGGAACAGACCCCCCAGCCTCTCTCCCCCAGCTCAATGTGTGTGTTGTTGCGTGTTGTTTCTAATGTGCACTTAAAAACAGAGACATGGGAATACTGCGGGTACCCCCCATCTCGGGCCCTCAGTGTCTAGATGCGTTTAACCAGTGGGTGCCGGCACCCGACAGGCGAGGCCCCACACACAAACGCCTCGCCTGCTGCGCCACACCGCCAGGTCCCTACATGTGCGTTCCCTGTAAATGTTGCAAGTGTAGTGTCTAAATTGCTCAACTAAAATCGGGACCCAGGCCGCCACGGGGTAGACGAAGACGGAAGCTTCCATCCCGCACCCCAGTTGACGTGGCCACGTCCCAAGGCCTTGTGAATGGTAGAGTGAAGGAGCAGGTGGACAAGAGGCATGGGGATGGGGAGAAAAATAACTGGGGTGACATTTGCCAACCCCAGGGAGCCAGCTCCCTGCTGACTCCAATAGGCCACCCCTGTTCGGCCCGATCCTCCAGGGGTGGGAGGCCCCAGCACGTCCAGTCGGGGCCCACGGCAGCGGTAGTACCGCCGTAGCCCCATGGGGGCCCCGGCAGATCCACCAGCCCCCCATGCCAGGGGCATACCTAAAATCTCCCCCAACATTCACACTGCTAACTAAAACACATGTCACTAGACACCGTTGAGTTTAGCTCACCCTCAACGCCCTCCCCCCCTCACCGTCACAAGCGCACCCCGTTAAAAAGAGCGCCTGTGCTAGATGGTAAAAAAGCCTCCCGCGCAATAAGAGATGCACAGGCACCGCCAGCGTCGAGGACCCCCGGGCCGAGGCCGGAACCTGGCGCACCACCGACTCGGGTAACCCGGACATGCCGCGCCAGGCCGTGAGCAGACCGAAGTCCCGGGCGGCCAATCCCCAGGCCGACATCCTCCAGCCTTGCTACTACGGCCCGCGAATGGCCGGGTGGCAACAGAACCCCTAGCACGTCCACCCACAGCCCACACCCCACCAAACTGGTCCAGTCACCGTGGAGGCCGACCAACACCGGCCAGAGCCCCCACCCCAGCACCCCCCGCGAGGGCTAATGACCAAGACCCAGGAGCCATGTCCACGTGTCGGGCCCCGGAGACGACGGCCACCCGCCACGGCCTCTCGCGACAGCCCGGGACGCGGCAAGCGGCCACCGGGGAGCAAGCGACAGGAACCAGCCCGGGGGAGATGGAAAGGGCAGCACCGCCCGCACAACCACCGGCGCGACCACAGCCTCCCCCCAGCCGGCACCGACAGCAGCGGCGGCCAAGCCCCGCCAGGGCCCACAGTCGCGCGCGCCGCCCCAGAACCCCGAGCCCCAGGCCCAGTCACAGACAGAGCAGCACAGCACCAGGCCAGTAACCCGTGTCCGCCAGCAAGACCCCTCTAAGGCGCCGCATGCAGCCACTAGGAGTCACCACACAAAGACCCCAAAGTCACCACCCCAGGCGAGGGTCTCGGCACCTATCGCCGAACCGCAAGTGAGACCCACCCCCAATGGACCTCCCCGCAGTCATCACCAACCCTTAAGCTCCCACATCGGCAACCGTGTCCCACAGAAACGGAATCAAGGGCCCAGACCCCACATAGGTGATGGAACTGGATTCAAGGGTGACCAGAAAGATTGATCAGATGTGGAGGCAGATGCCCGTTTCTAAAACCAATGTAATCAGAAGGAGATCTCTATATTGGTTAATATTCAGAGTATTTTTATTATTTTCCAGTTCAAGAGGATATTTTTCTTAGCGATGCATAAGGCGATGTAAAATAGTGGCATAGCACTTTGTATCCATGGCAAACTTCATCTATATTTCCCAGCAAGCAAACTCTGGGAGCAGGTGTGATATTACATTTCAGACACTTTGATAGATCTTCACATATCTGGTACCAATATTTCTTAACAGGTGGGCAGAACCAAAGAGCATGAATATAATTGTCTGGTAGATTGCTTGTACATTGTAAACAGGTATCAGACGGCGTATAACCCATCTTGAACATCCGTTGCCCTGTATAATGCACTCTATGAAGGATTTTATATTGTATTAATCGTAGATTAGGATTCTTAAGAAATTTAAAGGTTCTTAATGAAATTTGAGACCAGAGGTTTTGGTCTATTGAGATGGACAAGTCCATCTCCCATTTTGAAATAGGAAGGGCTATTGATTCATCTATTCTATTTAATGTTTTGTATATTTTAGATAGCAGTTTGGGAGGGTTAAGATTAAGGAAGTCTAAAACTTTTCCTGGAATTTGTAAATCAACTGTATTGAGCCTAAATTTATTTTTTATAATTGATTTAATTTGTTGGTATTCTAAGAATTTATTCTTGTTAATTCCGAATTGTGTAACCAATGTATTAAAGGGGATAAAGTCTGTTCCATCAAATATATGCTCCAGGTATTCAATTCCTTTACAACTCCAGCCTGGAAAGTTAATCATGCATTTTTTTTGTAAGATATCCGGGTTATTCCAGATGGGTGTACGCCTGCATGGGACTAGTGAGGTCTTTGTCATTTTAAGAAATTCCCACCAAGCTGTCAGAGAGGAGCTGATATTTATACTTTTGAAACATTCATTTTGTTTTATATTTGAGCTAACAAAAGGTAGATCTGAAAGTTTTATCTTATTGCATAGTGTCTGTTCTACATCTACCCAGCACTCATCGATATAACTGTGTTTTACCCATCTTGATGTGTATTGGAGTCTGTTGGCTAAGAAATAATGACGAAAGTTTGGTAGGTCTAGACCTCCTTTATCTTTGGACTTCTGTAGTGTTTTTAAGCTGATACGTGGGGGTTTATCTTTCCAAAGGAATTTAGAAACAGAAGAGTCCAGAGATCTAAACCAATCAGGTGATGGTTTGCTTGGGATCATTGAGAATAAATAATTGATTCTAGGCAAAACCATCATTTTTATTGTAGCTACCCTTCCAATAAGTGATATTGGAAGGGATTTCCATCTTGCCAGATCATCTTCCACTTTTTTTAAAAGTGGGACGTAGTTTAGCTTAGATAAGTCTGCCAGTCTTGGTGAGATATGGATACCTAGATATGTAATATTTCCCGACCGGAGCTGTAAAGCAACAGGACTCTGGTAAGAACAGTTGATAGGAAGGACTGTAGATTTTAACCAATTTATGGAATAGTCTGAAACTCTTGAGTAAGATTTTATTAACTCAATTACCTGATACAAGGAAGTTTGTGAATGCTGTAGAAAAAGTAGTACATCATCTGCGTATAAACTGATTTTATGTTCTATTTTGTTGCATTGTATACCTTTAACATTATTATTTTGCCTGATTGCTGCTGCTAATGGTTCAATAAAAATAGCAAAGAGGGAGGGAGAAAGTGGACATCCCTGCCTGGTACCTCTCTGAAGAAAGAACCTTGATGATGTTTGATTATTGGTCCTAATACATGCTGTTGGTGAGCTGTATAATATTTTTAACCAGTTTACAAAAGAATTACTGAATCCGAATTTATTTAAGGCTGCAAATAAAAATTTCCAGTTAACTCTATCAAATGCTTTTTCTGCATCTAAAGATAATATATTGGTTTGGACGTTTTTACAGTGGGAATAATCTATTAAATCTATTAATCTACGTGAATTTGTGGAAGAGAGCCTACCTTTTATAAAACCTGTTTGATCCGGGTGGATTATTAGAGGTGTTATTTTCTCTATCCTTCTTGCAAGAGCTTTGCAAATTATTTTCAGATCCACATTGATAAGAGAAATCGGACGATAACTGGTAGGAGACATAGGGTCTTTTCCTGGTTTTAATAGAAGATTGATGTAGGCAGAATTCATGTTTGGTGGTATTCGACCATTTTCCTTTGTTTCCTGTAACATTTTGTAAAATGTTGGTGCCAGAATATTCCAGAATTCTTTATAGAACTCTGCTGGAAATCCATCTGGACCTGGAGCTTTATTATTAGGCATAGATTGGAGGGCCTCCTGGAGTTCAGACACTGTTAGCGGTGAATCCAGGGCCTTTGCTTGACTGTCTGAAAGTTTAGGAAGAGTTATTTTATCCAGAAATTGTACAATATCATTATTTGAAGGGTTTATCTCTGGTGTGTATAACGTCTCATAAAATTCTTTGAAAGTGTTGTTTATTTTTTCAGGGTCATATATTATATTCCCAGTTTTGTCTTTGATTGCAGATATAGTTGTTTTTTCTTTATTTATTTTTAACTGATTAGCTAAGAAGCTACCTGATTTATTACTATGTTCAAAGTTTTCTATTCTAAGTCTTTGGATTAAAAACTGCGTCCTTTTATTAATAATTTCATTTAACTCTAATTTTGCTTTCCTTATTTTACTTAAGCTCTCTTTATCCAGGGAAGGTTCTAATGATTTAATAGTTTCTTCTAATTCCTGAACATGTTTATTTTCTGTTCTCTTTTTATTTGATGAGAATGAAATTATTTTACCTCTAATCACAGCTTTCCCTGCTTCCCATAGAGTGGATGGCGACATACCAGGGAGATCATTAAATTCCATGTATGAAGCCCATTCTTTTTCAATATATTTAATAAATTCTTTATCCTTAAGTAATGATGTATTAAATCTCCAATTTTTATATTGAAGGGTTGCAATTTTATTTGCTAAATTTAAAGAAACAGGAGCGTGATCGCTGATCACTATAGGATGTATCTCAGTGTCTGAAATGTCATTCAACAGTGAGCTGCTGACTAACAAATAGTCCAATCTAGAATAAGAATGATGTACGTTTGAGTAAAAAGTGTATTTTCTGTCGTTGGGATGAAGCGATCGCCATGCATCGCAGAGTCCATAATCGCTCATGTACTGTTTAACTATATCTATGGATTGCCATCTGCGCTGAGTCCCTGCTGTACTGAGCCTGTCTATTTCTTCATTTAGTCCAAAGTTGAAATCTCCCCCAAGAACAAGTGAGCAATCCATGTGATTAGCCAGAACCGAGAAGAAAGTATGAAAGAATGAGGGGTCGTCAACATTTGGACCATATATACTAACTATACATAACTTTTGGTTATTTATAAATAGTTTTAATATTATAAATCTACCTTCTGGATCTGTAGCTGTGTCTATTACTTTAAAATTAGTATTTCTATTTATTAATATTGCTACTCCTCGTTGTCTAGAGTTATAGCATGAAGAAAATATATTAGGATACTCTGGTGTTTTTAAATCATTAGCTGTTGAACTTGATTTATGAGTCTCCTGTAGTAAGACGACATCTGCCTTCAGTCTTGTAAGATGGTTGAAAATCTTAATGGTTTTATCTCTGCAGCTAGCGCCGCGAATATTCCATGTTATAAATTTTACAGGATTCATAGAGCTAAGATAAACCTTAGATATGTACTATCGCCAAGGATGAATATAGGTGTAATTTTGGTTTGTCCATGGGGTTGCCAGATTGAAAAAAAACCAGAAGCAGAGATAAAGCGGGTAGATAATGCACCATACAGGTGTGTACAGAATGAAAGTATGATGGAAAAACATGAATATGCCATGATAAAAGTCTGTGTGTGTGTGAGAGAGAAAAAGGAAAAAAGGTGATAAAGAGATTTGGTGGTACAAATGTGAGAAAGATAATAGTGAAAAAGAAAAAATGAAAGAAAAAAAAGAAAAGAAAAAGCAATCTAGTGCACAGCCCTACCCACATTAACAAACAAAAACAGCCTGCTGAGCTGTGCTTTTTTTTTTTAACTATAGTTGTCTGATAAAGCTAATTCTGTCTTGGTTCTGTTAAATATGACTAATAAAGCCAAGGAGTAACCTGAGGGTCCCTAAACAGCTGACCGTTAACATACAGTTTATCCACACTAACCGTAGCCCTACTGCCCTCACTAATATGTTTTTTTCTAATTGGAAATAACACGCGTCTTCTGTCCAGGATTTCTTTCGGAAACTGATCATTAACGCTGTAATTCGTCCCCCGTAGCTCTCTCCCGCGTCCTTTGACTTGTTCTTTTTGTTTAAAATGTTCAAATTTTGCAACAATTGGTCGCGGGCGGGTGTTGTTGTGTTTCTTACCTCCGAGTCGGTGAACCCGATGGAAGGTTATGCTTTTAACCGTGTCGTCTGGCAGTTTCAGCTGGTGTTGAATGAACTTTCGCACGGCTACTTCAGCATCTTCCTCAGCCTGCTCTGGTATCCCCGAAAAAACAAGATTGTCCCTCATTGATCGGGCCTGGATGTCTAGAATAGACTCCTTGAAGCTTTTGTTTTCTCCAGATAGCTGCTTCATTCCCTCGGTGAGTTTTTTAACGTCTTCTTTTAGTGTTTGGTTTTCTGTAACTAGCGAAGCTACTTGTTGTTGGCTGAACTCCAGCGATTCCCTCAGAGCCTGAAATTCTTTATGAAGAACCTCAACCAGCGCGAGACGGGCGTCCAGGCTGGTTAGCTTCTTGTCTATTGAGTCCAGGATGTCGCCGTAGCTTCTATCTGGCGAGTCGGTGGATGTGCTAGCCTCGGAACGAGTGCGCTTCTGCGACGGTGTGCTCGTTGTTGTATCCGAAGCAGGTTTCCGTGACTTACCCATAACGATGTTATCAAAGCACTCGTCTAGGTAGCACTCCAGCGAATCCAATGTTTCCTCGTCCAGGTTGTTTAGAGGAAAAAAAAAAAGTAACTTGATGGTTATTTTAGAAGCTGCGTTTGATTCAAAATGATTGTCTTATTTTACCTGGGTGTATACATTACCACATAACCGCCATGTTCACCTATGCACAGCTCTCGCGAGAACTCAGCAGCTCCTCCTCTCCCTACTCCCTCCTTACTTCGAATGAGCAAGGCCTCATTCGAAGTCTTTATTTTTATTTTATTTTTTGCGAAAAAGCTCCTTCCTTCAGCTCAGCAACATCTTCATGCATTGGCTGGAAGACTGTCCATCAGTGATGTTAATTTGGCCTGAGTCCTTCTGGCTCCAGCCTCCTGCACTGGATCCAGGGGGCACCCTAGAACAGAGCTGGCCTTCTTGATGAGCTTACCCAACCTCTTCCTCTACAGAATTATTTCAGAAAGAAAAGCTTTTACTGGCCGAGAAAGAACTGGGAATGGGGCAGAAATTCACTTTTCAGCAGGAAAACGACTCTAAACATACGGCAAAAGCTACAGTGGGATGATTTAGATCGAAGTATATTCATGCATTTAAATGGACTAGTTAAACCACAGACGTACAGTAAGTGAAACCTGTAGCAAGACTTGAAAACTGATGTTTATCTATCCAGTCTGGCTGAACTTGGGTTATTTTGCAAAGAGGAATGGGCAAAAAACAATTCAGTCTCTAGATTCATACCACCAGTAGAGACTTGCAGCTAATGAATTAGAGGGAGGCACGAGAAATGTCTCACATTTTTATTAGTAAAATGTTGAAAAACATGTATAAAAATAAAAAAGTTTATTAGAATAATATAAAATACTAATAAAAGACATTAAAATTGGTTTTAATGTGACAAGATGTGAAAACGTTTTCTAGGGTTTGAATAATATAAAATACTAATAAAAGACATTAAAATTGGTTTTAATGTGACAAGTTGTGAAAAAATTTTCTAGGGTTTGAATACTTTTTTATGGCGTTTCATCTTAGTGTATTTAAAGTTGCATTAAACTGCTAAAGATAAGTAGAATGTATCCACTTTACCGTAATATTACCACTGTCTGATAGGTTAATCTTGGATTTGGATTGTAGGACTAAAATCTTAAACTCTGTTCCTGTGGTAAAGTTCATTTCTTGTTTCTCAGTGTTGGAGCTGTGGCTTCGAAACTATAACACCGGGCAGCTTTCCTCTCCACCAAGAATAGAAAACATACTCGTTTACATCCCACGCAGAGTGGGCCAGACATCACACCATCTCTTGCATTGGCCTTTTGTTACTTCTATTCCTCAACATCACACATACAAGCACACACACAATCTTACCTGCCTTCAGCTGCATTTCGAACTACTATATCAACAGAGATCTTAAAGTAGTGTCCTCCCTGAGGGAAGTCAATCAAAGCCTCCCAGTGTTGAGCCATTTCTCTAAGCCTAGCCAATCATTTTCCCTCTAATATCCACATTCCCAGCTGCTCAAAGGCTGATCAATGTTGCTGAAAACAGAAAACTGTCTGTCGTTTCTGGGAGCGGTGGGGGGAGTGAAAAACACACTGAATTGATGACTTTGTAAACAGAAGCTGGGGTAGACTTTGCGACACCCAAAGCTCCCCCTCACTCTCTGAAAACCTGTTCCCTGCCGCCCTCATCACAAACAAATTAGCAATTCAAAGCGTGGCCCTGGGGTTGCTGAGTGTTTATGTGGATGCCTCATGTGATGAAGGTGCACATTTGTTTCCTGCCACTAACCTGTCAGTCATTCGGCCATTAGAGCTGAAGGCAACGCGTATTTTGACCCCAAATCGTTGGGCAGATCTGTGATCAAAGAGAGAGGGGTGGCGAACAGAGAGACATAAAGATAAGGAGTAAAAAGCAGTAATGCTTGCCAATTCCATCCACCCTCCCCGAAATCATCCCTTCACTCTAAAACAAAGTGGGCATTATATCATCAAGCCTTTCGGGGGAGAGATGCCCTTCACAACAGTAGCAAGCTGGCACGCTTTCACAGCAAAGTATATGCTGAGAGACCGGCTTCGTGGTTTTTAAAGAGTCTCGTATTGGATCAATATCCCTAATTAGCACTTTGAAAGCGCAGTAAAGTGCTTGTTAAAAAATTAGATGATACTTTCCAATGAGTGGATCAATTAGCTGTTTGAAGTGTCATCTTAAACTGTAGCAATTCTCATGCAGTAAACCCAGGAAATTTATATTAACTTCACCATACTTGAGGAGGAAGCCCGAAACCTCCTCACCGTGCGTGCTGTTCACACGATATATTTAACGTGACATTTAATGCTCAGCGACCAAGTCACCAATATACGTACAGCAGGTGTTAAATGAAATTCAGTGCGACAAATGTTTGTAGGTTGACGAGGGGGGGAATAACACCCGGTGTTATGCATGTTATTTTTATTTATTTAATTATAATTAATCCAGTATATTTTCGCTGCCTAGGCTACAGCCTTGCAGGATGTGTTAAATTCATGTTGGCAAGTAGCCACTGATATAAATTCAGATGAAAGGTTTTTGCCTTTACAAGAGTTGGCCTCAAATCATATCTATTTTGTTAGTTAAATGTCTCTGTTTTAGTTTAACAGGAACCTTTCCGTGTTGTTATATATAACCTGGGGCAGGCTGGCCATAGGGAGGTTCGGGAGTAGGGCTGTGTTGAAAATAAAAAAAATCTATAAATCGATTCTAAGAAAAAAATTCTAAGAATCCAATCAATTCACAAGTTCAAAATTCGGTTTAATTGTGTAAACAGTTCACCCTTTTTTAACGCTAAAATAGGAGTTAAGGCTTAGTTTGGAAAGTTAAAGTGTTAATACAGGTTTTACTGGTAAGCTGTTACCCACCTAGTGGTTATTCATTGAATTACAGGCATATAATTAAGTTAACAGCTCAAAACAACATTTTTAATAGCACTGACCCATACTTATATCGAACTGGATCAGATTGAATCAGATCAGATTGTAATAATCGGTTCAAACTCTTGAGCGTCGGAATCATATCAATTCTTGAAATTTGAATCGATACCCAGCCCTTTTCGGGAGTTTCCTGAACGGCTGGTCTCTTCTACACAGGTGACTGGTGGTTGAGCCACTGTCGTGATCCTTCTGTTTGTCTCCTTGTGTATTTCAAGGAGACTTCTTCCTTTATAGAAAATCTTTGTAAGCGCCACTATTGCTACTGCACCTGCTGCTGTGCTCGATTCTGCAAGGTTTTAAAGCAAGACCGTTAAATTTTAGTCCTTGAGGGCCTGTTTCCTGCTACTATTAGATGTGACCCTGGTCCTACACACCTAACACAAATGACTAAATTACATCAGCAGTATGCATTCGGGTTCTCCATAGTATTGCTAATGACCCAATTATTTGATTCAGGTGTGTTGAAGTACAGACACATCCAAAAGTTGCAACATGCCTACCCTCGAGGACTGGAGTTTGACAGCTGTGATTTAAAGAGAAATAGACTTTCCATCAGTTTAAGATTTGAAGCCAAGAATTGTTGTTTCAACAAAAAATATTGACAAAATGAAACTTCACTTTGCTTTGTGTGTTAAGTTTATATATTACTGAGGATAAGGAAAGATAATGCATAGAAAATAACTGTTGTAGAAGGTGTTCCTTTTGTTTTGTGAGACATGAGGTCAGATTGGATTTGACATGTTAATCCCACGTGTTTCATGTAAGAGAGAGGCTTTTCTCCAGATCACTGCCCCAAAGAGACCCTTTCTTTATTTTCAAAGCTAATGTGTTCCCCTTGGTGCTGGTGACCTGACTCACCTGCTTCAAATGCATCTTTTATTTTTCTTTTTTTGATGACAACAGCACAGCTGGATCGGCTCTCAGTCGGCTCGGCTTTAATAGCTCTGTATGCCTTGGAGTTTCTATTAGCACTGATAATGTAATGTGCTTTCCAGCTAATAATGAGAGTGCCTGGTTATTAGCCTACTACCAATACGGTGGTCTGTACTTCAACATAGCAAAAACAAGTGAGAACACATGTTCCTCTTTACTGTAAATGAGTAGAAACCTGTATGTGTATTTGGACTTTCATATTACCCTGATTCATCAAAGCATTGTTAACTTTGACAACAAAAGGACTCAAGTCAACCAGATTGTGTTCATTTCTTGTTGCCTCAAGATTTATTGATATTCTCTCTGTTATTGCATTTACTTATCCAGGTTATGAGGTGAATTTCTTACCCCCCATACAGACAGCACTTAATTAAAATGTTTTTATTGGTGAAAGATAACGGTCTCATCGTCTGCCTGACAATAGCATTATCCACAATGTTGTTTCAAATGGGAAAATAATAGTTTATAAAAAGAAAAGCCCAGTTCGATTGTCTGCAGTATCAGTCTCGTTGCCTCTAATTTGCTATAAAGGTGTGTATATATCTGCTGAAAGGACTCTGTGGAGGTTAGTCTCTCCTTCTTTCATGGAATTCTCCACTGGGAAGCCCCCTCTTGCACGAAAAGGGGAATTGAGACATCCTTCATTATACTGGACTGGATTGATTTCCAGGCCACCTGAGGAGTAGGAAAACGTGAAATGAGGAGAATGAGGGAAACCAACTGTTTACATCCACACTTGCCTGCCAGCAGCCTTTTTTCCTCTAAGGATTAATGTGGCACTTTGCAAAATTTCTAGACATATTACCACACCAGCTCCACTCAGAAATAAACCATCATGGAGGTCCTGCCATGTTTAAGCATTGCCAATTTATTGCTTGATGTATACTGCTTCCATTGTATACAGCTCATGGTTTTAACTCAAAACACCATTTAATCTGAAATAAATGGAACTGTAACGCTCATGTTTTTTGGGTCATTTAAAATTAAGGAAGAAATAGCATTTATCTATTGCACATTCTTTCAAAAGACTCTTGCAGCTTAAAAAACAGAAAAATCATTTCTCAATCACTTATATTACTTGGTGTTTGGATTTTTTCAGTTTTTATTCATCTTGACAGAAAGCCTTAGTTCCACTTCAAACGTATTCCCGGATTACGATGACTCAACAGCTGTGTTTCATATGTATACAATATAATTTGTGGTTTGTTTTGAACCAATCAAACCTTTTGGAATTGTGTCCCAAAAGTTCAGATTTTGTTCCATCAGACAATAACAAACTCTCCTACAAAATTTTAGCAAATTAATCCGGGTTTGTATGTTTTCTTTAGGAAAAGAGCATCTGTCTTCAACACTACTTTCAGTTCAGAAATACAAAGAAAACAGTCCTTTTTTCTGACTGTATTCCAACTCAGCATCTCCATTAACTCTGTGAAAAAAATAATTACCTTTATGGAGCTGTAGAGGCCTGCTGGGGTTAACAGTTTTGCAACTCTTGACACATTTTTCAAAGGTTTTAGCTGAACACATCATACAGAGTTTACTTACGGATGTAAAGTCACTCCAGCTCAGTGGAAGAATGTATTGTTTCTAATACTATTTGGTTGTAATTTTTGCCACCATAGGGTCAACTTAACGTGTTTTATTAATATTCAGGATTAGTTACACTTTGAACTTTACCTAATAATGTCAGAACTCCCCCAGCTTCTTTTCTTTTATTAAAGCTTTGTTTGACCAGATAAAAGACCTATCATAGTGGACAGAACAAATAAAGAACATTAAAAAAATAAATATTATAAATATATAAAGTGCAAACTGTTTGACAAAAAAGTGCTGTAGTTATTACACAAAGAATTTAACATTTTTTTAAAAAGTCGTGATTCAAGAATTAAAACAGAAGCACCGTTTGAAGAATTTCCATTGATGTTTTCTAAAGACTTAGTGAAAAGCTTTTGTTGAAACAATTTCTAACAGTTTCAGTTCAGATTGGAGGGCATTCCGAGAGGCGGGGTAATAGAAACTGAAGGGATTTTTTTTTTTCTGCTTCCGTTCGCACATGAGAAACAAATGATCCTTCAATCATTTCAGTCCCCTAAAAAAAATTCAGAGCAACTTTACCATTATTGTTGATTTTCTATCTCTCTCCCTGAACGGTTCACACCTATCAGTAGTCTTTCTATCAATTTTGGTAAATTTCCAGTCATGGAATGTCAGTGTTGTTCCATATTTTCTCAAATTAAGAGAACTCTTTTGTACCATGATATTTTTAATGCTTGAGAATCTTTTTTTAACCCTTCTATCTACTGATACCTTTGGACAATGACATCTTTTTGGGTCTTTGTAACATTTAAGGGATGCAAATATCAGTAAAAACCAACTAGGAGAGTGAAATCTGATCACCCTGAAACTGCATTTCAGGGTGATCAGATTTAATAAAACATTATGTTGTAGTTAAACACTGGGCCATAAGGTGTTCAAAACAAAGTATTTGTCTAAAGGTGTTCTCAATTATGCAACTTCACCTTTTAAATATTTAAAATATTTTCCTCCTACCAAGCTATTGTTTTTTAAGTGAAATTATAAAAGTTATAAATCAAATTAAATGTGGAAAAGGTTTTGAAATTATTTATTAGGATCTCCTTTTTTACATCTTTGAAAATCTTTCATCTTGATAGTGGTGTAAGCACTTTATATCCACTTTAAGATTTTTAAAAAAATTTGTTTAGTTTTTCTGTTCCTCAATGTTTTCATGAAACATCAATTGCTCAGTAAGTAAGAAGAAATGTTTGCTTCTAAGTCTATTTTTTAGTCCACACATATTGTAATAATGATTATATTTATTCTCCTTTAACTGGTAATAACTGGAGACTCATATTTTTTTAATAATAGAAACCAACAACTGGCAACAGCAACTCATTTGTGTATGAATAGCAGTCAGTATTTGTGTTTAGTGATAAATCAGAATGAAGCCTACTGCATGAAACGGTTTAATCAACATGTTATTTCCTTCCACATTTATATCCACCACCTCCATATAGGATGACAGCTTATTGTGGTGGCAATTCTTATTAAATTCAATTGTGGTCATGTCAGCGTTGGTTTTATATATGTGCTGTTTGTCCGCTGCTGACCCTAATTATTTAAATTTAGCATTAATCCTCCAAATCCGAGGGATTTTGAATCTGAATTAGGGTCACCTTGAGGTTAATGATGGTCAGAAATACTCCACTGGTTTTTTTTTATTTTTTAGAACACAGTCTTTTCAAAAACCTTCTCTTAATGTGGCTGCTGAGTGCTGATTGAGGCATGTGGACACACTTTGTAGGTGTGCCTTTCTGTTGTCCATGTTTGCATTTGCAGAAATAAAGGTAACATTTACTTTGCTTAGGTATTGGCTCTATATTGAGGCCCACTGCCAATTGATTGTTTTGTTTGACTTATTGTGTTTGTCAAATGTCATCAACTATACAAATAACCCAACAAACGGAGCTTTTTAATTTTACAGATCACAGCAGGAGCATGGTCAGTGTTTGACTGCTTTTGATTTTTGTCAAAAGACTGAGAGTGTCTGATCTTTCAGTAGGCTACAGACCAATCAATATGAACTTAGGAGGCCACTTACATGCACTTGCATGAAAGCATTCATTGTTTGAAAACAAAGTTCAGAGGAAATTGAGTGAAGTTTGGTGGAAATACCAGTCGAGGTCCTATAGGTGAAAATGTGAATGCTAATTCAATTTCTCCTGAAAGCACCATGATGGGATGTTGACTTTCCTTGGGCTATTTTGGAGTCAGTCAATCACTGTGACTTTTACTGGAAGGTAACATAAGGTACTCTTCATTCAAAAATAAATGATGCTAGTATATATAATCATAGCAGACATCTGCACACATTTTCCACAGAGTATCAGTTCTTGTTTGTCTTCTGTTGTTGGAGGGTTACGTTGTAGTGGTTTGCCTGGATTTGAATTAAACTAGAGTAAGATTATTATATAATAGTAATTTCTGATTAGTGTGGTTTGCATTTCATTACTGAGACTTAAGAAACTGTAATATTGGAAATGTAAAGATTAAACTTCAGCGGAACTTTACCAAAAGCAATTTTAAAAAGCACTATTTTGAAAATTTACTCCACAGTTTACAAGTTGAAAATCTGTGATGTTGCTCTATGATCCATATATCTATGCAGAAGTTGTGGATTCAAAGCTGCTAAAATGTTGTTTGAATACCTTTTTTATACAATAACATAAAACATTTTTTTGGTATACCTTGATAATGAAACCCATTCCATGTCTTTTAGGTAAAACATTTTTTTTCCATATATAGATTATTCCTTTTTCATATTTGTAACTTAACTTTTAATACGAATAGTAGCCAGAGTACTGCACTGAATAAAAATAAAATATTTCTAGTTTTAGATAACTTATTTGGATCTTTAAAAATATATACAAGTTACAATATGAAATGCACTTTTAGGGATTTTAACACTGCAGCTGCTGTGATCAGGAGAGGCCTATTCCATAATTTCCTATTGTCAGTCAGTATGTTTACATGCACATCTAAATCAAGCTTTTTGGAGTAATTGGACTAAGGGCTTTCCCCCTGCTGAAAGCCGAGGCCCAGTTTACATGTCACTCAAAAAATCTAATTATCAAATGAAGTATGTTCAACTCCCTGACGATTGGTGGCGACGTGCACCCCTACATGTTGGCCTTATAGTGGTTAACTTCGAGCTGCACACTTTAAACAAAGACTGTCGGGAATGAAGCAGACAGATTTAAAGCAGGATATTCACAATCACAATACTTTGTCTCTTCTTCAGTCCAAACATGCACTGATTGGCTGCTTACATTTGTCTTAACCACCATATTCTTCTTATAATACTACTATGCTGTTGCTGAGTCATATTTCCGTGGTGCGAGACTACGGGCAGGGTGGGGTGGGAGTTAGTTGCAGAGAAGTCCGATTCCCAATCGCATTATCTGGGTAGCTTAGTCGAGCTTCTGAAACTCAGGTTTTTTGGTTCAATTCAAGCCGGACTAAGATGTTTACATTGATTTTAAAATTCTGATTCAGTCAGAATAAGGTAATAATACAACATTCTCTTACTGCATGTAAACACACAGACTGTTGCACTTCTTGGAGCAGTTTGGTGTTCAGAATCTCTTGAATTGATCTATTGTATCCGTACTGAGGCATTTCAGAATTACACAAGCATGTTAAAAGATATATTTTTGGTTGGTGTACTTAACATTTTAGGGAACCCTTTGTGTTTCACGTGGTTTCTCTCTGCATGCTAATGTCTCACTAGCTCATTGGGGCTATGGCTACTGTTATCTCTCTTGTCTTTCCATTTCTGCCTAAATCCTCCCCTCCCTGTGTAGCAACTCCTTTGCCTCCTTAAAGCTGCAGTAGGTAACTATAATAAAAGTCACTTTTTGTGATTGTTCCTTAAACTGTCCATGTGTCCTGAAAGTAGGAAATTAGATTAGTAATTTGTTGAAAAAAAAGCAGCTCCATTGGTCACGCCTACTGCGATTTGCAAGAATCCACCGCTCCCGATGGAAAACACCCAATCAGAGTCAGAGCAGCGTCTGATGGAGTGTCTGACATCTGTCTATCACTCCTCACAGACACCACGACCCGCCCCTCGCTCCGCTACGCAACTATATATGCAACCGCCTGAGCTCTGTCAGAACAGCTAGCGGCACGAAGCTAGGAGTAAGCTATGGCCGAGCAAAAGAACATCTTTTCTAGCTGTGTGGAGGTTAGTTTATGTTTTGCTCTTACCGGTTCGCACTCCATTACTTACGCTTGCCACTTAAAGTCGCGTCAGCTGAGATTCTCAACTAGGAGGGAGGAGCAGGAGGGCCTTGGAGGCGGGGCATGAGTGCACCGGAGAGGTAGGGGGAGTGATGTGAAGCTTGTTTGAGTTCAAATTTTCAAGCAAAGTCTGCTCTCCTCTCAGTTACCTACTGCAGCTTTAAGTGATAATGGTACGTGTAATAAATGTAAAATTTTTGTTGCTTCGAGGTGAGTGTGTCGGATTTGAAGGCCTGACTTCTCTGTGGTTTTGAAAAAAAGGTAGATAGCCGAGGCCCCTTAGCCAGCACAGAGCCAACAAGGACAGAACCACCAAGGCATCCTCCTACAGAACCTACACAGCTTAGACCTTGAGCCAGCTGGCTGACGAAACGTAGAAAGCACAGTTCCAGAACCCAACCAATGGGCAACCGCCAACCCATCCGGGTTTCTAACATATATTGCCTTGTCTGTGACACTTCAGCATAGAAGCTGACTTCAGTATTTAACAGTTACGTAGTTACAAATGTGGTATTAGAGACACCAGCTACGACAATCAAATACTTGCCAGGGGCAAGAATGGGCGACTTCTAATCTTACCTGAACTGCTGCCTAAGGATAAGCGTAAATATAGTCAGATTGTTATTCACGCTGGCGGTAATGACACCTGGTGGCACCAATCAGGGATCACTAAAATTAGTGTTGTTTTTGTATTTAAGTTTGACAAGATAATGTCAGACTGTAATTTATTCTGGTCCCCAGCCAGATCCGACTTGTTACACTATGTTGAGCTGCATGTTCTCATTCAAAAGCTGGTTCTCTAGTTTGGGTCCTGAAAACGGTCAGACAGCATGGGATAAAATTCCACTGTGGACCAGAAGCTCTGAAAAATAAATCACTTGATCTGGATGGCATTAATTTGGCCTCAGCTAAGAACATAAAGAACCTCAGTGACTACGTTTAAGTACAGCCAATACTCGGCTTATGGTTGGGTTATGATACACTACTGTCTGGGTTTCTGAAACATGGTGAATAACCTGTTTACGTGTGTTAGCAGAGAGAGTTACTTCTGTATACATGGAGTAGAAGTATGTGCCAGATGGTGAATACAAGAAGTTCCTCTACTCAAAAGACCAAGATTCCTTGCAAATTCCTTGTGAATAGAACATGCGCAGAACACAAATCAATGTTACTTTCGATGGGTCATACCTATATACGTTTATATGACCAAATATTTGGGTTTGAAAAGGGGTACCTCAGGGGTCATATTTGGGTTTTTAAAAACCTGAATGTGACCATATTCTGGTTTTTGCCTGTGTTTTTGAATGGCTTATTGGCTTCATGTAAACGTAGTCGGTGCTTTGCTTTTTTTTTTTCTTTTGACAAAGACATAACTTTCAATCCCATATTAAACAAGTTTCCAGGATTTCCTTCTTTCACCTTTGGAATATTGCTGCAAGGCAATGACTTAAATGACTTGATGCAATCTGGTGGGTTTTGTTAGAAAGCTTTAAACTAATTGGAATAATGAGCTGAGGGATTAGTCAAAATGTTTGCAAAATTGTATTGAAATGACTTTTCTTGTAAAATGCCTTGAGATGACATGCTGTGAATTGGCGCTATATAAATAAGCTGTATTGAAAATTTGAAGACAAAACGACAAATTTGCTTTTACCAGAAAGTAAAAGAGACAGTATCAAGACAAGTTTAATAGATCATTATTTTGAGAAACCAGACATCATCTTGTAGCACTAATATTTCATTGTTTACATCCTTTCAAGATCACAAAGCGTGTTTTCTGATTTTTTTTTAAAACAAATTAAGATTTTTAATTTTACATAGATCAGGAAAGTGATGCTTGCAACTGATTAAAAGTGAAAAGCGATACACAAAAATATCCAGCAAATAGAGAACCACATTCACAAAGCTGCACTGCCTCTTTTGTGAATATTGTTTTTTGACACTTAGGCACTCCTATTTCTGATTCTTAAATTATGTTTATCTTGTGATGTTATAGATTTTAAGGCACTGTGAATCATCACTTAATATGATTCACTCATGACAAGAAACTTCATGTAGTAGTTTTTGCAATCATCTTTGTATTCGTCATATGGGGTCTTCAGACCAACGTGTAGAACATCACTAGAGTAACCAGTCGAAAAATAAGCAGTTTATTAAAACTATAGGGTTATTGCTGGAACAAGGAACACTGCACAGAGAAATGACGATTAGGGAAACGGCAGGACGTGAAGATCAGAAGTGAGTAGTTATTCTTGATTAGGGAGAACTGTTTGATAGTACTCCAGATCTGCTTACTGTCAGCAGGTGGTGATGACAATAGGGAGGAGAATCTGAGAAGTCTGGGACATCTGCGAGATCTTCTTTGGTAGGAGCTGATGAGGGATCCTGAGAATGAGCATTGAGTGCATTGAGTTTTTCACTTGAAAAACCACAAGGAGACATGGAGGGCTAGAGGTTACCATAGAGATGCAACACTCAGGTGAAGAAGATCTAAAAGCCTGCTTCCTTTAGCTCAGCAGCTCCGCCCTCAAGCTTGATGGACCGGTCCTCAATTCAATCAGGACCCCTGGTGGAGAATCACCAGGACGAAACACAGACAGACAGAGCACACACTCCAGACCTCTAACAATTGTAAATACCATCGTTGAAGACATTGATCACAAATTGCTGTACTGAAAAAAAACCTAAAAATGTTAAACATCAGTACATCCCTACACAAATAAGGTAATAACTTAGTTTTTGAAATAGGTAAGTTTCAAGTTGAGTAATTCAGTTATTTGTTAACCTTTTATTAACAACCTATTTTAGACAGTTGTTTGAAGTAAAGAAATAATTTGTGCAAATGCAGGATACACATCGCAGGAGCAGAGAATCAATGATACCATATGTATGAACCTTCAATCAATCAATCAATCAATCAATCAATCAATCAATCAATCAAACATTATCTATAAAGCACTTTTCATACAAAAAATGCAAGCCAAACTGCTTTACAGATTAAAATTGACACTACATATATCATTGGAGGTAACTTTGAAGAAAAGGCACATAATTTAAACAGTTTTGGTGACACAAACACCACTGGTCTTTAAGAGTGCAACATTATTTGAGTGCTAGGATATATACAAACAGGGGCTGCACGGTGGTGCACTGTTGCCCTGTAGCAAGAAGGTTGTGGGTTCGTATCCCGGCCCAGGGCCTTTCTCGAGGCTAAAAACATCCTTTTCTGTATGTGATAACAGAATTATCCTCAGGAGAATGACAATGCAAAATCTGTAACTTCAAGCATTGCCATCACTGGCTTCCACAGATCTTTGAACCTTAATCTTTTTATTTTATCTCCCATCATAGTGACATTTTCAGAAAATGTAAGATGTCAGTTCATTGCACTCATCAAGTTCCAGATGGATGGAGAAGGTTGAAGGCTCACCTGTTTGCGACCCTCATACAAAGATCGAGACTACTTAGAGAAAGGGCTTTAATGTAATTAATAATGTGTCATGGTTTCGGTGGCATACATGTAATGTTAAATAGCTCCAATCAAGTCTGTCTTGATGGCACTGATAGGCTGTGACTTAGCATAAGCAGTATCTAAGAAGGAGTGCATGGAAGCCCAGGGGTGCACTTGATTTGGTCATTAACATAATGAGGTAATTTTAAACAGATTGCAGCAGAGACAGATAATAGGCACATCATCAATGTGCCAGCCTGACCTTTACTAACAAAGCATAAAACTGTCTTGCTCTGTTCATGTTCTCGAGGCGGTCTTGCATTAAGCCGTTATATCAAGTTATGAAGTTTTCAGGCAGCTTCCACTACTTTCATCTCTTTTTAACGGATACATACCTCAGTAATGTGAATATACCGATTAGTATGTCCTCCCTTGTGATCCATTTCCATTTGTCTTGGGATGTTTTTGGATCCTTGTATTTTAATAAATAGGAATGAATGAATGATAAAAATAGGCTAATTAAAAATGTTGGTATTTGGTTACTAGATTCAGATGATTTTCAATCTGATCGGCTGAGATGGGCAGAATCTTAAAAATAGTATATTTTTTATAATCAGTTAATGCTGCGATGGACTGGTGACCTGTCCAGGGTGTACTTCACCTCTTGCCCAATGACTGGGCAAGAAGTGAGGTAAGTGTATTTGGTGTCCTAATCTTAGTTATAGCACACTCTGATACTGATACTTTTGCCCCCACTAATGTTGACTCTTATAGTCTTAGTTTGGGTCCCTTGGGTGCTTCCTCTGTTCCATGTGTTACCCGTTTCTGAGTTGTTTGCTTCTGTGGTAAATTTGTGTAGTATTTCCACCTTAACTTTTGTTTCCCTATAGAACCTTTTAGTAATTTTATTATTTTATGCTTTGTAGTAGCGTAGTTAGCACGGTTGGCTGTCATCAAGATGGTCATGGGCGCATATGTTCTCCCCATGCATGCATGGGTTTTCTCCAGGTACTAACGCTTCTTCCCATAAACTAAAAAATCATGACTGTTTGGTTCATATATAAATTTCCCTTCTGTTTTAATGTCTGCATGGATAGTTGTTAATCCTGTGTGTGGCATTGTGATGTGTACCCGTCTCCCCTTATGACCTCCAAAGAAAGGCACCGGTCCTCCTAACGCCCCTGTAATGACAATCATACACAAAAAATGGATGGATGAATAGTTTTCAACACAGTTTTCTGTTCTGCTTCCTGCTCCGCTTTTGATGTTTTGTTGTTTAGTCTCACCTGTGTTGATTTGTGTATTTATGGTTCTCTGATTTTCTGAACTTTCTATTGTCTTTAAACTTACCTTCATCATTAACCTCCTGAATGCTTTTCTGCATGTCAGTCTCACCATTTGTTGTAGAATTGTGTCCTCTTCTCTTGATAATTCAGTTCAGTTTCAATTTGGTTTATTTATTTAGTGACAATTCACACCGCGTCATCTCAAGGCAGTTTACAGGAAAATTAAGTTTGGTTAAATTGTACATACAATACATTCCAATCACTTCAAATGTTTGTTTTTCTAATCTAAGGAACCCAGCTGATTGCATCATGTGATTGACTTGCAGCATTCGCTCTCCTGAAGGAACACGTTGCGACAGCAGACATGCGTTGTGTCCTCGACTTCGCAGCAATCCTACTGAGCAAGCATGTAGTGACAGTGCGGAGGAAAAACTCCTCTTTAACTCCTACCTGTAAAAAATCTACATCTTGCATTAATTAGATATTTCAGCACAAATGAAGTTTAGTCAAATACAATAATTAAATTTACAAAGAATCTTCCTACTATTGACATACTTTTATGTTAATTTAAAAGAATCCAAACATAGAAAAGGATCTACCCGTTTTTTTTTGTTTATTTGTTTTGTTTTTTTTATCTAAAGAGTTGTGCATTAAATGTAGGAACAGGCTGCGTAAGCCTGTTATTTACTTTCTCTAAATTGAGAACATCAAACAGAATTTCTGCCTTGACTGATTTTCTAATCTTTCTCCGCTGCACAGTGAAAGATTTATACTTTATCTCTGGTCAGTGAAAAATTGTGATATGGCTTTGAGCAGATGTGACAACTCGTATATGTACCGTCAAGCCTTAGCAGGGTGCCGACTGATCTGCCGCAGCTACTGTATGGGATTTCATGTCCTTTATTTATTTTATTTATTTATTTCAGCCCTGCTGCACCGCTAGTGAGAACAAAAAGCTTTGGCAACCTGAACATGTTGCGTTGAGAAGCAAAATGTCACACAGAGACAACGCAGCCATATTAACAAGCGGGGATGAATACAGCTCAGCTTGTCATTAATATGCCAATGAATTATGTCTTTGTGGCCTGTTGGGCTCCATGGTTTGTCTCAGCATCGACTTCTGCCCCCTCGAAAATAACAACCAGCGTTATATCATCTTGTAAAAGAATTTTCTAATGCATAGCAATACAAATGAAATTGCCTGAAGAACAAATGTAATAATAGAGCGTAATGGTCCCCATGCATCATGGGTTGTTATGATGCCTGTTATCAACAACCTGGACATTAGTCATCATGGACAAATGCTCAGTCTTGCTGGCAACAGGCATTAGAGAGATTGAAGACAGCAGAGTGATGAAGGATGTATTATCCATATTTTAGTTGCAATCGAACCATTTGTCTCCTTTCCAACCTTTGGAACACAGGAACGGGAACTTTTATTAAGAATATCTAGTATATATGTGTGATTTGACATGTGTTGAATGTTGTAAACATCTGGTGATAGTAGCAATGTTGTTATTTTGTAGTACCATATATATATATATATATATATATATATATATATATATATATATATATATATATATATATATATATATTTATATATATACCCTTCAGGGAAAAACAACTTTTTTGTGTTCTTAGATCGACAACTTGCCCGCCTCGCAGTCCTTGTCAACAGTACAGCAGATCACATCAAGGGGAGAAAAGCAGCACAGATTAAAAATGTCAGTTTCAAACATCACAGTCTCTCACTCTCAGATACAGCCACAGCCCGGGGTTGGGAATGCACACATGAATCCCAATAAGGAATCTTCACTCGAATACTGCTCAGAAAAGAGCGGCTCAAGCAACGTTTGTCCCCACAAACGCTCTGGACACGCCTGTCTGTGGCTGCGCGACTATACACTCTGATCTCTGTCAGGGTTCAAACCAGTGTGCCTTGCTTCCTCACTCTGAATAATGGTTCTTGCCCCATGCAACGCTGACCTTTGACTTGTTTACACAGATTAAAGATGTGATGTTGAAACATGTGGTGGATCAAACAGCTGTTCTGCCGTGGTGCTACAAATGTCAGCATGATGAAGATGAGGACTGTAATGCTGTATTATCTCTGCTATGTTGGGAAGCAGGTGTGATGAATGTCCGGCCAGACAGCCGCACATTTTTACCTGTCTCCACCTGTGTGAGGATGAGGGGAGGGATGTATTTAGCCGGAAGCTATGAGAGGTGGTGGGGGTTAGTGGCTCAGGCAATCCAATCTGAAGATGTTTCTTGGTTGACAGGGTGGAAGCAGTGAATGGACATGGCACAGTCAGGCCCGGGGAGATTTCTGCCCGACGCTGCCAGGCAGGATAGACAGGAGTGGGTCGAGGACAAAATAGAAAGGTCAGCACGGGACAGGCAGGTGTCGTCTGATGTATTGTGGGTTAACAGCTTCACAACCGTGTTGCCATCGGCACAGCTCACAGGAGAGACAACTATGAAATGAAGCTCAACCCTTTCCTCCCACTGCATGTTTCTGACTAAAAGAAAAATAACAGCCCAACAAATATTTGACCGAATTTCTACTCACTTAAATCTATTACAAATTTATTGCAAACAGGGTCTTAATATGCTGCAAGAAGACAATAAATGAGGATAATAATAACTATATAGTGCTGTGAAAAGTTTTCAAAGGTGAAGACATTTAATATTTTCATTTCCATCCACAATTCTATACTTATTATGGTGACATTTATTATGTATATACCCTCTGTCACTCCCTCAAGGCTTGTGGCCTTGAGAGAGTCATTTTCGTAAAAACAAATCTCTATGGAGCGCATCTGAAGAAGTGTACTGACGGTTTTACAAGCTCGCTAGCCAAAACGAAGAAACATCAAACTAACGGTGTGTTGGTTGGTAAACCGTCAAACAGTTTTCATGGCACTATATCATCATGCCCAAGTAACCCCGGAGCAAGCATTTATTACTTGCCAATCAAGTAGAAACACGGCTAGTTAAGCATCAGTAGTGCATCCTGTTTTATCTCTAACGCCTGATTCACAGCAGCTGCACATGAAAAAAAAGAATAGTTGTAACACTGGGTTTTAAACACTAATCCTACTTTTATCTAAACTGAGTAATAGTTTGACAGGAAAGATCTGTCACAGCAGTGAGGAGAAGGAAGTGTTATCTGATCTGTGTCATCTTGTGTCTTTCTGCTCTCTGAGGGAGCAGGAAGAACAGCGGGCGTTGTGCTGTGAGCTTTAGCCTTTTACGAGGGGAACAACATCCTGGTCATAATTTGAGAAGCTGGTGCAGCTTCAGTATCAAGTTCCATGGCTCTGATGCTGCTACTTGTCATAATGCAGTCTTATTGTTCTTTCTTTTTTTTTTATCCCAGTTTTTTTTCACCCAGTTTTCCTATCTAAGTAGAGTCCTGGGCATTGCTCCCGCGGGAGGGCCCTGCACTGAACTCAAGCCTCCTTCTTGCCTGAGAAGTGAGCAAGCCCTTCTTTTCATCCAATGGGTTTTCTCCAGCTGGACGTAGCATAAGGAAGGATCACGTTATTCGAGCCAGATCCTTCCCGCCCCCTCGGGCACTCCAGTCAGCCAAGAGGGAGCAGTGTACAATCCTGTACAACAGGATTGATGCAAGTTTTTGTGGGAGTAGCTCATATTAACTAGCCAAGGGAATATGGGGAGAACATGCAATCTTCACACAAAAAGGCCGTTTCACCAATGATGCCGATGATGCAGAGGAACAAACACACCCTCAGCACCCACGGCGTCCCCAGCGGGAATCAAACTCAGAACCTTATAGCTGTGAGGGGAGGTAACCGTGTCTTTCAGTTTGGGAACTGGTCTGCTCTATCACTTCCTCTTTTTCTTTTCCTCGCACCTTCTGATCGCATCTTCTTTTGTTTCTGATTTCTTGATGGATCTGCCACGGCTCAAGGCTCAAAACCGCAAGGTTGTTTATACCAGGGGTGGGGAACCTTGGCCCTCATCCTGCAAGGTTTCCATGTCTCTCTGCGCAAACACACCTGAATAAAATGAAGTAGTAATTGTGCAAAACTTCATTGGGTGTTGGATCCATTTGATTTTAGTCAGGTGTGTTGAGGCAGGGTTGCCTGGAAAACTTAGAGGAATGCGGCCCTCAAGGACCAGGGTTCCCCACCCCTGGTTTATACCATTTAGTAGCGTGTAGCCTACTGCCGTGAAACGAAACTTAGTACAAACGTTAGCACTTCTGGGAGGTGACCCACGAGAGAAAAGTTGTATAATGCAGTTTTCAGCCTCCCATGCAGTGAGAGCTCAGAAAATAAACATAATAAATTGTGTTGTGTCCCTAAAACATGAAAAAAAATTTTTTTTAAGGGTTACAAGTTATGGAATGTGTCTTTAAGACTTGTTTATTGTGAAAAGCCTCTTAACTACAACGTTTTTAAAAGTTAAATCCTGCTGCAGCTGTTCAAGAATTTGGTGCTTGTAAAATTGCTTCCCCTGCGAAAAGACTAGGTGGGACATTGTTTCAAAGTCAGTAAGAGTTCATTTTCAAGTTAAAAACAATGTTTATAACATGCTGTTAGATTAATGATAATATGTGCTGTTTTTGATTGGATTTGTAAACAGGTAATATTTGTATGGATTTTATTTTTCTTAAAACTCCATTATAACATCAGTGTGAGTTAATTACTACTGAGATGTCTCCGCCTTAGTTAATGGATCAGAATTTTATCAAGATAGAGTGCAGGCTGCATGTCCATTGAATCACAATGTATTAGTGTCAGGTTTCTAAGGACAAAATAAATGGCTCCGTGGTTTAAACATGTAAAATAATTATAATATAACTCACTGACCTTCTTCACTGACCCCTTTTTTAAAAGGCCGCTCTGCTGACAGGCTCTAATTAACATCAGACTCCTGAAGCTTGACTGCTGTCTTCTGGGAAGTAGAGAACAATCTTGGCCAGGCTGTAGCGCTGTAAAACACAGCGAAAGGCCATCAGTTCATCTGTTAAGCCCCCCCCCATCTCTGTTTTCCCATCCACCCCCGACCCGTTTCTTATTCTTCCTCCACTCACCACCCACTTGCTTCTCGTCTCCCACTCATGTTAAAAAAAAGCTGGTAAGCTGCTCATAGATGCTGATATTAAAGATCTTTTCTCTTTGTTGTTACTCTAGATCTGTTTCTCTTCATATTTGTTGTTACGAGTCTGACAGGCAGCACACAGGAAGTGCAAAACAACTTGTAGGAGGTGACTGAGTTCAAAAACACTTTAGACGTACCAGGAACATCTTATATGATAAAAATAAAACATTTAAAAATGTGCACACATGAGCCTAGTCAGTATTCATAATCGGATATATTGTTCAAAGAGAGGATATAAAGCTAACCTTTCACCTGTTGCAACCTTGTTGCAATTAAATATATATGTTACTCCCAGCATAAACACACACATATTCATCAATTTTGTTATCTGTCCAAACAGACATCCATTTGTCCATTAAATATCTTTCATAAATTATTTAAAAATGTCTAGTAAGTTCTGCAATTTCTGGATATAGGATTCTGAAAAACTATGGAATTTTAAATATCAACATTTTATTGAAAGACTGTTTAGGTTTCTCATTGCAGCAGCACCACTCACTGAGGGAAATCACCTGAATAAAAAGGCCCTAAGGGAAGATAAAACAAAAAACTGACCAGGATCATGCAATATTGATGTCATACACATCAATACTGTCTTTGGCTTGATTTTTTTATTTATTTTAAACTGTAAGAGTGAGCACAAAAGGAACATTTCGGAAGCCATGTTGGTCCAACAATTCTGGACAAATGCTGGGATATCAAACCAGGGACCAAAAATGATCAGTTCTACATCCCTTATTTGGTTCTGATCATTTCCAATGAACTTAAGACTGCTTTTAGCACTTATTGATATTAGAAATTGACACAACCAATTGACACATCTGTGTGTTAGCCAAAAACTGGGGATTTTAACTCTGACAAGAAGGTTCATCCAAGATTTAAAGCTTACGCCTCAGTCACACCCGGTGTGACATGGGTGTCCATATTTAAAAATATGGAGTCCAATCACAGCATTTACACCGGGTAAGGTATGTGCATCATGGGTATGCAAAGCTCAGTTAACTTTTTGCCTCAAGTCTTTGTTTCCCGGATGTTGGATCTGTTTTTTAATTAAGTTAAAGAAATTATAAACATATTTAGTGGTAATAGAAAATGGTTGAGAACATAACTTAGCTCCATTCCTCAAATTTAACACGATGTTGATATTTAAAAGACAAAAAACTAAATAAGACTTAATTAAACATGAATTTAGTAAATTTAGTTACCTGCCAGGTAAATTGAGCTTACTTTATCAACGTTTTGAATGGCATCGTCTGCCTGATGGTTGGAAAAATTCAACTCAATACTTGGTAATATAACCTTTGTTGGCAATAACAGAGGTCAAACGATTACTATAGGTCTTTACCAGGTTTGCACACACAGTAGCTGGTGTTTTGGCCCATTCCTCCATGCAGAACTTCTCGAGTGCAGTGATGTTTAGGGGCTGTCGCCGAGCAACACGGACTTTCAACTCCCTCCACAGATTTTCTATGTGGTTGAGGTCTGGAGACTGGCTAGGCCACTCCAGGACTTTCAAATGCTTCTTACAGAGCCACTCCTTCGTTGCCCGGGTGGTGTGTTTGGGATCATTGTCATGTTGACATTGACATGTCACTGATGGAAGGAGGTTTTGGCTCAAAATCTCACGATACATGGCCCCATTCATACTTTCCTTAACACGGATCAGTCGTCCTGTCCCCTTAGCAAAAATACAGCCTCAAAGCATGATGTTTCCACCCCTATGCTTCACAGTAAGTATGGTGTTCTTGGGATGCAACTCTGTTTTCTTCTCCCTCCAAACACGACGAATTGAGTTTATACCAAAAAGTTCTACTTTGGTTTCATCTGACCACATGACAATCTCCCAATCCTCTGCTGTATCATCCATGTGCTCTCTGGCAAACTTCAGACGGGCCTGGACATGCACTGGCTTAAGCAGGGGGACACGTCTGGCACTGCAGGATTTGATTCCCTGTCGTTGTAGTGTTACTGATGGTAACCTTTGTTACGTTGGTCCCAGCTCTCTGCAGGTCATTCACCAGGGGGATTTTGCTCACCGTTCTCATGATCATTTTGACCCCAAGGGATGAGATCTTGCGTGGAGCCACAGATCGAGGGAGATTATCAGTGGTCTTGTATGTCTTCCATTTTCTGATAATTGCTCCCACAGTTGATTTTTTCACACCAAGCTGCTTGCCTATTGTAGATTCACTCTTCCCAGTCAGGTGCAGGTCTACAATTCTTTTCCTGGTGTCCTTCAAAAGCTCTTTGGTCTTGGCCATAGTGCAGTTTGGAGTCTGACTGTTTGAGGCTGTGGACAGGTGTCTTTTATACAGATAACGAGTTCAAACAGGTGCCATTAATACAGGCAACGAGTGGAGGACAGAAGAGCTTCTTAAAGAAGTTGTTACAGGTCTGTGAGAGCCAGAGATCTTCCTTGTTTGAAGTGACCAAATACTTATTTTCCACCATAATTTATGAATAAATTCTTTAAAAATCCTACGATGTGAATTCCTGGATTTTTTTTTCAAATTCTGTCTCTCACAGTTGAAGTGTACCTATGATGAAAATTACTGACCTCTGTCATTATTTTAAGTGGGAGAACTTGCACAATCGGTGGCTGACTAAATACTTTTTTGCCCCACTGTGTATATATATATATATATAATAATAATATATTATATATATTATATATATATATATATATATATATATGTGCGTGTGTATATATATATATATATATATATATATATATATATATATATATATATATATGTATGTATGTATAATTACAGTGCACCAAAACCTTACTAAACCAGATTTTTTGGGGGACTGTTACACCTCTACTATGTATACTTTATACAGAGTTAAAAATAATACCTAAAATCCATTAAAACACCCAAGTTAAGACAATACATTCTAAAACAAAAAGAGGAACTTCTAAAATTTGGAGTAAAAATACTGTTATGTAATAAAATATAAATAAATAATATATAAGTTCTTATGATCTAATTAAAATAATAAACTATGAGATAATAGCTATAAACTTCAACTCAAAGCCAGGCTGAACACACTGCTCTGCCCCCAGGGCTCCAGGAAGACTTCCACATATTAGGGCCACACTAAGAAAAACTTTCCTCACCTAATGTTTTAGATCTCATGCTTGGTACCAACAGATGGCTCATTTTCATAAGACCGTAGGGGCCTGGGAGAGTTGCATAACGGAGCAAATTCTATTCATTAGTTTGGGATGCAATAAAAACAGTGCAGTTGTTATGTCAAGGGCCAAATAATCAAGAATAATAATTACGTGGCAACTTAGGGTTATTTATAGAATATAAAAGTTTTATTATCAGGCTTAAGAAGATTTGTAAAAAAAAAAAAAAAAAAAAAAGGTAACATCTGGGGATGCACAGATACCGATACTCGTATTTGGTATCGGCCCTGATACCGCCTGATATACTCGTATCGGTATCGGCTAATGTTACATGATACCATGAACCGATACTTAACATGTGGAAATGCAGCACTAATTTTAACTTTTAAATTTAAGTCCTGTGGTCATTTTTGATTTTTTTTAAGATCTAATTCACCATCATTTGTTGTAACAAGCAAAGAAGAAAATAAAAAATGACTCCCAATTGATGGCACTTTTTTGTGTGGTTGAAGTATCGGTATTTGTACTCTGTATCGGTTAGAACTCTGATCCAAGTATTGGTATGGTATCGGTTTTGAAAAAAATTGTACTGTTGCATCCCTAGTAACGTCACAGAAAAATAAGCTACCCAGTCATGATGAAGCAGGACACAGTGATTAACATATAATTAGTCTGAATATACATATACCATCAAAAGAGTTTTAAAGCATATAATCAGCATTAAATGTATTATTTTTATTGCTGTTCTGCACTGGGATTCTGTATTAGTGAATGTTTAATCCCAAACTACACAGATCGGTATCAAAGGCAAACGCTGTTGATCAAGAAAAATGACCTTTAGATATTATAATTTTGTATTGTATCTCTGCAGGTTAGTTTTGACCAAAGAAATACATTGTTGGTGTGCTTTACAAATCAAGTCAGTCATTTTGATGGAGTGTTAAGTAATTATTTTTGTCATAGGATCTGAAATCACGCCTCAGTGATCAACACTTCCAGCATTGACTCCTCTTTTGGCCCTTGTGCCATACAATTAAAACAGCAGGAACATATTTAAAAGTATAATTGTTTACTCTAATATGCATTTTACATTTGCATTTTGATTCTAATCAAATCTTTGAGACAAAACCGATAAATGAGCTCAGCATGTTTCCACAAAAAACTGTATCCTCGGCACATTCGGAACTCAACTTTTTTCACAGTGAGGTATCAAGATGGATTTAGGTGCTGATAACCTAAAATCTCACCTCTAGCTGCTCTGGATGACATCATCTTTCAGCAATATGGACTAAACCCTTACTCAAAGCAAAGAAAGCAAAAAATTTCATCTGAGAAGCTGTCAGCTGGATAACTTCAAACTCTCCTAATCTTGTCATTTAAACCTTATTTGATAATATATGCCACACAAAAAAAGATGTTCACATATTTATCCTTTCATTTTAGCCATGCAGATTGATCCCAGAGTGAGTTTTAAAATCCGTCCATGGTTTGAAATTTTTCCTTCAAGGTCACACCTTTCTGCTCTGAATCTCAAGGATTACCATTTCCCCTCGTACACTGTGATAAAATCAGATAACATGAGAATACCAATTGGAAAAGATTCCCCATACAGTCTGCGATTTGTGTAGCACTGACATGTAGTCCCGGCACACCTGCCATTTCTCACTGGCAAAAAAAAAAAAATCAATCAGCTGCATCAGGGGGCCTCATTTTCATCATCACTTCATTGACACTCTCCCCAGCTAAATTCTCTTTACAACCAACGAGTCATACAGCTGGAGGCCAGTCAGATCATAGCACATCCTAATGAGCTTGCCTGTGCGAGTGCCTCTTTTTTCCTGTTAGCCTTGTTAGTTGACATTTAGTTAAGAAGCTCATGTTGCTGACAAAGGCAGTCCTACTAAGGCGCTTGCTAGGTGAGGCTCGTATGACTCTGTGTTTGATCCTGACAGCTTAGAGGTGTGATCATCATGCGGGTGCTTAGAAGAACAGATCATGTGACAAAATGAGCACCCCACTGAGATTTCAGGTTGATTCAGCAGTTTTAATATTTAATTATAGCATAATTAAAGTTAATGATGGAAGGGATGAAGCATCAAAAAATGCTCTTCAAAAATAAATTATTGTATTTGATAAAAAGCTGGAATTAAGTTTGTTTGAATTGGACTTAATCTAATAAATATTCAATCAGACTACTAGTACAACAGATTTTATTAACTACATTGATACAACCAGATATCAATTGAGTTGACCTCCTGTGATGGTTTGCAGAACATAATTGACCTGTGGGTCAGGCCTGCCCCTCAAACACGAACAAATCGAAAGCATTCAAATACCCGTTTGCTGGAAATAAATATTCTTGAACATTTTCACGGTAGAGAAGCATCAGGGCCTGCAAAACATTTGAGGTTTTCTTGGCTGTATTAGTGTTTTAAGACAGAAAAATACTCAGAGGATGTAACAGACCACACAGTTAATTCGATTTGACAGCTATGAACAATAATGTCTACAGTCTTAGACATTCTTGTTAAGAAAACGGTCTTGTATAATATTTGCAATCAGGCCACTGATGAACAAAGCTGGTCTTCAGTTATGTTGTTTTGTCATCAAGGATGGTTGACACTAGAAGAGGCTTCGCCCTCTTGCTTTGAGACCAGAAAAGCAGTGCCTCTAATTTCAGTTCATTTTTTTCCATACATTTCCAGTTTTACATTTTGCAACTGTTTAAATGTTCCTCCAAGATATATACTGGTATTAAGTCCAAAAGTTGTCAAGAGCCTCGTAAGATAGTAACACATCCACCAAATTTGGTACATTAAGGCAAGGGAATAATATGAAAACTTTTTGGTAATTTAATATAATACATATAATAACTTACAGAGCATATGCATGCTTTGTTGCCTTTACTGTTCCCATGTGTGACTGGCAAATAATCTGTTGCAAAGCTAATCATTTTTGCAGTTGGGTGAATAATACTGGATATCATTTAAAACTGATTTAATTGTTCTTCCTGAATGATTATTTTCTGTATGTCTTCTATAGCCATTCTCCTGCAGTATTTTATAGCATTAACCTCATTATAATATAAACATTACCAAGAAAGTGTCTATAAAAAACAGATTTATGTAATCAAAGACAATCCAAACAATAATGTAACTTTGCACCCATTAAGCAACTGTTAGAACAACGGCTAAACAATACTAGAAAAAGGTAAACCCCCAAAATGGACAATATTGTCTGCCAGTATTTTACAATACTACCAGGAGATTGGGTGGCTGGACACATTAATGAAGAGCATGGTTTCCTCCCAAATCTTTCACAAAAACTTTACAACAAAATTGTTAACCATCTACTTGCTCTTATTTACAATAAAAACTCTGATTTTAGGTTTCTTGCTCAAATATTATAACACACTGATTATTAGAGTTAAAAAATGCATATATCCCTATTATTGTAATATTATTGTAATAAACCCAGATTAAATATAGTAGTTTACACACATTGTGGTTTTTTGCTACTTGTTCATTGTATGATAACATAGATATAGCAAGGTGACTTAGCTGATTAATTAGTGGAACCATTTGTTCAGGTTGCCAGCCACACACTCAAAAAAAAAAAAAAAACTTGCTGGGTGAACATAAAAAAATTATGTAAATAATTTCCATCCAACTGATTTGGGTTGATTTAGCAATAAAGAATTTTGTTGAGTGAACTAAATGTAAACATGTTGGGTCAACCTAATACATTTGGGTTGCTACAGTATAAGGCTCAAAATAAAAAGCAGGGGATGCGACTCAGAAAAGGGCCTCTGTGTTCGGAGCAACAGCACTACCCAGTTTGTTGCACAATAACTCAGAAAGCTTGCATACAATAATACATATGAATTCATTTACAGTGTTAACAAAACATTATTGTAATGTTTCAGTCATAAAAATTTTTCACTTTTTTCATAAAAAAGGGAATTGGCAGGTCTTTATAATCTTATAATAATGTTTAGTTAACATTATTAGAATGAGAATGAGAATTAAGTCATATGTGTTATTATACACAAGTTTTTTGACACTCAACAAAATTCTTTATTGCTAAATCAAACAAAATCAGTCGGGTGGTAATGATTTACATAAGTTTATTATGTTCACCCAGCAAGTTGTTTATTAGTTTTTTTTAGTGCAGTTGGGTAACTGTCTGTGTTTTCTGTGACAGAAAAGATTTCCATTTTGCCAAATTCGTCTTTTAAGAAACTTTCTTTCAGCCAGATCATTAGCATAGATGTGAGGGTGGCAAGTTTTGTGTTGATATATGCTCTCTGCTGAGAAAAATCTGGTAAATTTAATGGAGAATATCTTTGTGTATTCAAATAAAAACAACATTAAGGTTAGTATATTTTAATTTACTAATCTAAGAAATCAAATAGTCACACTTCTTTTTATTTCACTGTTTTATTAATTTCTGTTTTCTTGAATTTATATGAAAAACCTCTGTTTTGACTGGTACAGTATAAATAAGGCTTGTTATTTTCATATTTTTTTGTGTATTATTATTATTATTATTATTATTATTATTATTATTATTATTATTATTATTATTAACTTTGGATTTTTAAAGAAAACACCAGATTAATTTATGATTTATTGATTCAAACTTAAGCCAGCTCAATCCTCGCTGAGATAATTGCAAAGAGTGGTAATAGTTAAAGGATTACATGGTGTACATGTTGATAGTCAGTAAACCATTGAAGCACTTTAATATTTATATTAATCACTTCTATCCTTTGGATGCAGCTGTGCCTTTTCAACAGTCGCCCGTCTTGACTCAGCTCTGTCCTTTTACCAATTCAAAGCTTCCTCTCTGCCTCTGTTCCGCTCTGACCTCACCCTGAGGATGTGTGATGTGATCCAACATGACATTCAAGTATGTCCCCTGGACCGTCGAATGGCTCTTAGTGCCTAAGTGTATTCCTATGGAGGTCCAGCTCACTGGTTCCCACCAGAATCCAGCGGCGACTGTCTTATGTTGTCCTCGTACAGAGCTGCTGAATGGGCAGGTGGAAAAGGTGGAAATAAACAACAGACCGGAACAACCAAAACAAAAAATTCTCAACGTCAAAAATGCAAATAAAAGAACGCTGAAGTGTCTCCATTCATCTAAAAAAAGCAGTGAAGTGTGTTAAACAGTCTGTAGCGTTGACATACCCCCACCAACTCGGCCTTGTCCTCACCCATGAGATGTGAACTGTGCTAATGGAAATCAATGAGACCACAAGTTTTTCAAATGCAGCTTGATGAGATGTGTGAAGCCGCCGAGACAAACGCACGGAACCAGTGATTACATCGATGGATTGGGGGGACTTAAACATGTCACCGGTTGTTGTTGTTTAATGCTTCTCTGAAGAAGAAGGTTGGCTCCAGTGACCCGAAGCTCACTGCCATCTAGCTACGGTTTCAAAACCCAACGCTGAGTATTACCATAGGGGATTGCAGTTGCAGTTCGCAGAGAACCGATGCTGCAGGGGTAATCACACCAATCGGAAGACGAGACAAAGCTTCGGGAAATGATACTGTGAGATGTTAGACCGTGCTACCACTAACTGAGGAACAGATCTTAAATTGAAGTTATGTGGGTGTTGGATGTGTTTTAGTTGGTTGCCCGGGAGAATCACGGTGAGAAATGATCTTTGCCAAAAGGATGAGAGAATGAAAAAAAGAAGCTGCGTTCCTACCTTTTCTCTGAAAAATACACAGTTCAAAGGTGAGCTGCCAGCCTCCTCATCTCATCTCCACTCCTCATTATTTTAGAACAAGCAAAATTCCTGCTATGTCAAAACAGCAAAATACAACATCATGCTTCCTGTATGTTTGTCCAATATGCGAACGGTAATGTTGTTTTCTCTGCAAATACAAACTATAGGCTTCCTTCTATATTTCTGTGTTTTTTTTACTCAGTCATTCTATAACTTTCTTAAAGCCATGCTTGTATTAGACTGCATTGAAGAGCTCACCTGAAAATATTCAAACAAAAACATTCTCTTTTACTCTGGTTAACCTGTTAAGTCTCTGTAGGGTAATTATATGTGCATTCATTTCCTATTACGAAGAGGCACTCTTATCAGAAGATTGCAGAGTGTAAATAAGAAAAGTCTCGATAAGAACAAAAGAGGAGAGCTAATGGATTTCATCAGGTTAAATCATGTGTGATGTGCTTCTTTCATTTTATAATCACATCCGCAATCCTTCCTGAAGTACACACAAAAAACTCACGGTTCGTCTTTTCACCAGCTTTCACTGTTTTTCTCCAGATCAGTTGAAAAAATATTTTAAGCCAAAGCTGCCAACTACTTGGAAATTGAAGACTAATGAAGCTATGGGAAAGTTTAATTATCTTAAGCCGTCCTGCATTCTTAATATGTTGGGTTTTTTTCTTAATAGAAGAGTTAAACTTTTTAAACTCTCTTTTTGTTAGTTCTCGTTCTCAAAACTGACTGGTCCAGGTGGTTCTAAAACAATGAATTCATCCCTCTTTTACTCCGTCCACTCCCCCTTTCTGAAGCATTATTTGACTAGTCCAGATCTAATTTTACTGCACATTTATGCTAGTAACTTCGTTTTTCTGTTCATTGTGTATGTTTTTTCCCCCTTTAATTAATAAATAGAAGATAGATTATAGTTTAAATATATAATTTGATTATTGATTCTATTACATTTTCTCGTAATCTTTAGCAGAAGTGATTGCTTCTTAACAATACGCTCATCCTCAACGATTGACAGAAATCTCCTGACTAATCTTTAGATGGTTAATAAAAGCCTGTTTCAAAAACAATGCCACTTTGCCATGGCAGCATCGAGGAGTTTTTGATCATTCATCTGTGATCAAGTTCAGCGCTGCGGTAATATTACAATCAAGTTTGGTGGTACGAACAGCGCAACGTTTTTACCTCACCATGCCACATTTAAGGACAGGTCGAGGTTGTGAGACTGACTGAACCTTTATTTAGCATTGCCCAGCCATGCTGCACTCTATGAAAACCCATGAACTGGTAACCATCAGGTTTGTTGTAATAGGAAAATTAAAGCTATGTACTTCATATGTGCCGGGTAAAAAGCCCGGTGGCAGTTGCATGGGATGAGGAAAACAAAGCCAAAAAAGGCGGGCAGGCAGGTGCTGCAGCTGCTCCCTGCAGCTTTCTGCAGGCTCTGCCTTTGACAGTCGGGGATAAGTGGCCATTAAAATCCCATGATCACTTAATACACCTGTCATTAGCCATCAGCTGTGCTTTAACACTGCTGGCTGTGGCTTACTACAGACGAAGAAATAGTCCTACCTCAATTAAAAACTGGCTGTAAATGTGCTCTGTTAAGTGCAAAAGGAATTTGAACATGAAGAGCCTCTAAAGTAAGTGACATGATTTAACAATCTGGAAGACATATTTCTTTAGCGTGATATTAGCAAATGAAGGTTGTGATTGTTAAAGTAAGAATTTTGCATGAAAAATAATTCTAGATAATTTATGGAATAAAAAGGAGCAATATACAACAAAACTGATAATGTTTTTTTGTAAACAGTGGTTTTACTTTGCATTAACATCTCTGCAAAATGTTACTGCAGAAGCATCGAAAAGCACACACATAATGAATTTAATTGTATATACAACAATTAAGGATTATTAGTAAGTAATTAAGATCCAAATAATAATCACCAGTTCTACATATTAATTAAGAGTATGATAAGTTGTATTTTCCTATTAAAAAAACAAGGAAGAAATTGATACAGGCGGATGCCCAAAGTGATGTAAACCCATGAACAAAGTTAAATAACGTGCAATAAGTTTTTAACGTAATGTGAGCAAAATGTCCAGTAACATAAATGTATTAATGTTGACATCAAAATCTCAAGCAAATTTTTACACTCACATCACATTATTTTGCCTTTGCCATTCAATATCGTTCAGGAAGCAAACCTCCAACTTTGGCTTTCTGTGCATATGATTCTGAAGTTTACACCAGAGATGCAATATAAAAAGCACATGGGCATTAATATATAAAACTGACTTTAGTACTAAGCAAGTATCTCAGCAATGACCCAATTACAATGTTACTTAATACGCTATGCAGAAGCTCTGTCTAAGTGGCTGAAATGGAAGTGGAGTCTGATCTATTTTCTGATTAATTCAGCTAATAATTATGTGACCACTGAACTCCTACCAGACCAAGGTGTCTCACCCAATGTGTGAAGAAAATTATGAAGCAAATATAAAACGGTGATTTTCAGGTATTAAAAACTCCCATGTAAATTAGGCTGCGATAATGCCATGCATTGATCCAAGACAACCAGCAGAGGATGCTGTAGGCTAATAATTGTGACTTTTAGAAGCCATAAAGAAGATACTTTGATATGGTTATATGCCAAAATGGACTTGACAGCGTAGTTCAATAAAAAACGAGAGCAGAAGCAGGGACTTTGCTAATACATCACTAGTCTTACAGAGGCAAGTTCAACCTTGAGTGACATTCTGCACCACACTCCATACCAGTCGGTGGCAGTAATGCATAATTTCTTGTTTTCCAGTCACCAAAAAAACACCACAAAGAAGAGTAAGGGCATTGTGTCCGTAGACATTATATACGCAGACGCCTCATGGACTGACACTGCCTATTGGAGCTGACGTATCAGCGCGGCCGCCATCTTCGATAGGTCCGCATTCGCTCCTAGTCAGTTTATTTCTAATGAGGAAGGTGTAAAGCCAACAATAAAAACATATTTTATTATGCTTTTTAACAAAATCAGACACATGTAATGGCATATTAATACCAATATAGATGATGAAATAACTCGTGTTATTTATTGCCAAATAACACGAGTTACAATTACATATAATACTGTTCATTCTTACTTAAACCCAAATGATCTGGTTTCAGTAGTACACCGGTTGTTGCAACCATAGGCTGCATAAAAACACAGGCATAATAAGTTACCCCCTAATTTTAGTCATAAAAATATATTTCATTTGTACGTAAAAACTCTCATGTGATTTTTCCCCCTGTGCTCTGCAAACTCATTAATTCATCCTCTGTTGTTTGTTCCTTGAAGATAAATAATCGTTTTTGGGTCATTATTATAACTTAAGATTTATTTATCCTGCAAATGTCGAATATCTATGTTCTCTATGCAGTATGTGTTCTTTAAATAATTCAATAAAAATCACCAGACAGCTGCCCATTCTGCATAGACTCTAGTTGGGTTTGTAGTGAGGAGACCCATCCAACATGGCCGCCATGCTGTATCATTCTGCAGCACAGAATGAGGCGTCTACGTATATGTCTATGATTGTGTTATTTTATGGGCTAATATGAGCATGCTAACTTTAGTAATGATGAAAACTGAGAAAAACACTCAAGGGTGGAATTACAAAGGTTTTTTGTGGCAGATTGTGTTAGATTATGGTCGCAAGATTATTATGGACCAGTTTGTTTATTGGAATAGATTTTTTTGGACTATTGAGGACATTAACATACTTCTTTTGATCCAGATGGCTCTATGCTGTCAGTGATGAGTGGCTTTGAACATTAAGTTGAACATGATCTTGCTTTCTGAGTGATTTGATTGAAACCTTTATTGTTTTTTACAATTATAAGTAGGCCTATATGCTTGACTGGCACACATTACTGGAAACCCAATAATCTTAGCTTTAAAATAATGTATTATCTGTAAATGTTAACAGAAATGGTGTCAGAAAACATTTGGAAATTTTGGACATTAAAAAGCAAAGGGGTTGTTGCAGAGTAAGCATCACCCCATCCCCTCCTCTGGTGTGGGTCTGGCGATGTTACTGCTAAAACATCTTACTCAGAGCAGAAACTGTGACCCGCCATGGGTGCATTATTAGTGACAGACGTGCTTAATAGTTCTAACATTTAACAAAACATGTTTTTTTTTCTTCTTTAGAAACAGATAAAACATTCTTAGAAAGTTTATCTAGCTAAACAAAAAGCAGTGTTAAAATATATTGTTTTGAATAACATGTCGTAATTTAATTTATTTTCACTGATCAAGTCATAAGCCGGGCTTACATTTTGCCATTCTCTGACATCAAAAACAAGACCTTTGGAATCAAAAGTTTGTACAATGTGACTGTTGTTGCAGCCCTTCATTTTAGAGTCTGAATCTGGTAATAAGAACATTAATACCAGCCCCTTGCATTCCGGTCATTGTAGGATTGATGTTGTGACGTGACTTTCCTGCGGCAAGGAATCTTAAAGTCTGGCACCTAATAAATGCTTACACTGCCTGGCATTCCTTACATCAAAATTCTGCTATTTGAAGCAATCACGGTGTGACAAGTTTGCGTCTTATGCCAATTTTGAGGGCACAGTATATTTCAACCGTCATGCGAAAAGCGAAAAACTTTAATATGACATTTAACAGCTATTAATGATTTTAAAATATTCGTAAGTTTTTTAACTGTTTATATTTCTCTTGACATACAGTGTTGTTAATAAAGTGCTCTCTTTTTGGAGGGATTTAGTCTTTTTCAAGTCATAAAATTAGTTTAGTCTTAGTCTAAATCCACAAACAAAAAGTGAGTTTGCAAAAGTAAATTTGTCCTGATTGCACAGAAGGACAACTAATTCCACCATACAAAATAATTTTTGCATGAACTTTATTTTGTTATTTATCTTGATATTTTTTAATATTAAGATATCCAAAAATTGGAATAGGATTTACTTTTGATGGTGCTGAAGTTTAAATTAAAATGTCAGTTTGATTGGTGATTATTTAGAAAAACTAATTGAGGAAAAATAAACTAATACACTCTGAGGATGTTGATTTATAGAAAACCAGCTACATGCAGTACATATTATGCCAAGCCTCCTTTTTTAAATCTTTGCTTTTCTGTGGATCTGTGTCTGTGTTGCTGTCTTGTCCCTAGAATGAACCGCACCAGTCCCTTTAAAACTGAGTTTTTTTAAACTCCAAAAGCATTTGAGAACTTGTTTTCTTTTTGTTTCCATTGAGCTTTTGACATATGCCTAAATGTCATGGGTTTTTTCTTGATGAATATGCTTAAGCCTCATTGCAACTAAATTATCTCCAAACTTCTAATAAAAGAGCTAAGTACTTATTATCCTGATAATCTGGTTAACAGCAAAAATACAAACATCAGATGAGTGTCCTTTGACAAATGTAAAGTATTTAATTATACTATACTACTGTTTTTATATTTCATTTCCCTCTTTAAACATGCAAAGGAGTGTTTGTTCCCCGTTGTGCCCATAAAAAGCCCAAAAGTGGCTGTCACAGATTGGCCTTTTGCCAGCCAATGAAACATTTTCATTAATAGTGTCATTAAAAGAATAGGAAGCTGTCTATGTATAAATGGATTTTCCGGTAATTGTTTTTGTAGCCTGGGGCTTTGGGATGCAGATTTGTTTTGTTGGATTGTTTGATTCTGTCTGTATCATAGCTAAGGGTTGTCCACTTTCTGCATGAGCATACAATTTAAAAAGGTTGATTGCCAGGTTATTTTAATTGGGTTGAAATAGGGCTTTTTCCCATGCCAACATCTTTAATTCTGCAGAAAGAATAAAAAAAAAAAAAAAAAAAAAAAGTGAGATACAAAATTTGATGGGATTCCAACCTGGTTGTTTTATTTTAGTTTCTTAAGAGGATGATATCAGCAGAGTGACAATTCAAATGACTTCAAGCAGTTTCATTATTAATGCTTTATACCTAAACACAAATTAAAATAAACACCAACGGATATCTTCTGCTTTATATTTGAATTGTAATTCTGATTTACGCCCAGCTTCACTAATTCAGGAGAAAGCCAGAGTGAGTGAAATTATAGGTTTAGGAAATAGAAGTCAAAATTAGACTGTGAAAATGGTTCCAAAAGCAAAACGGAAAAAGAATAAACCTGACTTAAAAGCATCATTTTCGAATTGAAAAACAAAGATTCTGCTTCATTTTTCATTTAAAATAATAAGCAAAATAAATAAATAGTAGATAAAGACTTGGTTTGGAGTGATGTAATGTAAATTTATTACTGATTCCCCTCCATTTATTCTTCCATCCTCTATTCTTCCAGGGTCGTGGGGAGGTGGTCCTGTGTCCAGCAGTTATTGTTTTAAAGGGACTATACATAAACTGAATTACAAATAGATATATAAAAATTCAAAATATCTTCCTCATATATGCTACTGCAATGCCAGGGACAGTAGAATGAGCCCTGGCTTTTTCACTGCAGTTGCCTCTATATGCTTGTAAATTCACTTGAATGGCGAGTGCCTCGGGTCCAGAATGGTTTCTAGGGGCAGAGTAATGTGTACTGGTGTCATGCGTGTTCACTCTTAGGTGTATCATTTGTTATCTCCATCACAAACAACAGCAAGAGCAAGAGATAACTGAAGGATGGATTCACCAGAGCAAAAGAAAAAAGCGTTTTTTAGCACGGGCGAAACTACAGCCCAGACCACAACAAAATTTACACAACAGTAACATTTCTTACCTCAGTTGAAGTCATGCCTGGAAACCTGGAAATTGCCCAGGATGGGACTGACTAAGCTGTTTTTGTTTTTTTGTGAGTGTTCTTTCGCTCTTGCACAAGCTTACCATTGAGGCTGCAGTTACGTGTTCTTTCAAACTTCACATAGTCCCTTTAAAGGGCGATGTACACTCTAGACAGGTCACCAGTTTCGTGTTGAATTAAAGTATGTAGACTTTGTATAAATCACTTAACTTCTAAAAATGAGTGGTACCAGTTTGAGGTAAATGAGGGCTGTAAGGGATTATTACTGGAGGAAGATGTATTATTGTGGTTATTAATTGCCAACATTATAGCAACATCAGTATTATTAAAACTACATCATACATAAATTCAAAGTTTCTTCACATCAAATATATTATATTTAATATGTTCATCTGACCAAACTGAAAGTAATTAGACAAAATAAACAATCGTTGACTTTCTTAAAATTTTAAGATGCTGCTTGTTGGGGAAATATCCATTAAAAATAATTAATTGATAATTATTATGATCTATCTGGTAATGCTGAGAATATTAACTAATAATCGTTAATTACTAATTTAATTTAGCTTCAGATTATTAACAAGGCACCATCCAGTTTTTTCATTTAAGGAAAAACTGGCAAAAACATATATGTCTTATTAATAAAGGGATTATCAACCAATAATCTCACTTATAAGGATTAATTATTTGTGATTACACCAGAAAGATCCTATCTGAAGGACATTAATTATTTTCAATAATCCAAACACACACTCAGAATAAAAGAAACCAGAGATATGATTCAATTTAACCAATTTATTCTAAAAAACACAACTAAAAATAAAAACACTATGACTACAGGGACCTGAGCAATATGGCGACCAGCGATGACGTCACTTAGGCGCGTCACGGGCGCTTCGTAGGTACGTACGTCTACAAGCAGGCAAACACCAAAAGTTGTTTTATGGCTGATCTTTTATGATCTGCAAGAAGCCTGGTGGTCTCTTCGGACAAAGAGACCACGTGGCGCTTATCTACCGGATTAGTATTCGGCTACAAAGAAACTTGAAAAAGGTTGAGTAAAGAGAGGATGGCAACGGCTCTCGGTTTCTACCTGCCACTCAAGAGGAGCGCCGTGACGCTGTTAAATTCCACGGTCGAGTGACAGTAAAATGCAATCAACCCAAACCCTGCTTGCCTATTAAACAATACCTATTTTACCACAATTGTACAAAAAGCTCACAGTTTACCCGTAAATAGAACTACAAACACAGCACAGAAACTCCACCATGGAGTGCTTAAGTGACACAGAATCACTTGAAGTTAAGAATCATGCATGCATACAGTTACAAAGAGAACTTTCTAAACTCTCTCCACCCAGGAAACAGAAGATAAAAATAAATGAGAACAGTCTTACTTTAAAGAGGAAGCTTCCAGGTGTAGAAGAAAAGGATACTTCTGATTGTTACGGAAAAACGCGAAGGGGAAACGGAGCACAAAAAGGGGATGAAAAAAAATTAAAAGAGAGAGAGAGGTTCAGCGGACTGAGCAAATAGTTTGGGGGCCAGCCAAACTATTGAAGGGGCTTGGTGGCAGGGAGGGAGGACAAAATCCAGAAGACGTGTTGCGAAGGAAGATCTCTTCTTTCAGTTCCGTGAGCAGAACTAAGCCCACGAAAGCGAGTTTTGAAGAGGACGATGGATACTAATCCATCGCTTTTTATGCCAGCTCTGGGCGCTACGCCCCCCTTTCCTTGTATCGGCCACGAATCAGCCAGCGGCAAGGGTCTTTGATAAATTGGTATCCCAGCCAATTAGCGCAGCAGTTCATCCAGCGCTTAGCGGATTCGAAACGGGGAAGGAGCGGATAGTTCTGTTATTGGTTTGAATGGCATGGCCGGGGGGGAAGGGGCTTGCCGCCAAGGGGGCAAAGAAATTTGTCTGATCTTAACAATCAGACTGTCTTAGTTTCAACATTGATGGGTCAGACCCAACATGCTTTTCTAACCTCCTGTAGCAAACAGCTGTGTTGTAATGGTAATATTAGTGTCTAAATATACAATAAAAGTATCAAGTTTCTAAAAAGTCAGGTTGACATATCTCCCAGCATTAAGAGCTTCAAACTTTGTAAATTAAATTGATATGGTAAAGGTGAACAGCAGGGCCAGCACATAAGTTATGTTATAAAATCTGCCACAATTTTAATCAAATAAGGCCGCAGATAGTTTAGTAGCTTGGGAAACGTCTTCATTTGAAACACATTACCTGTGCATTATGAAACACTTAATAATGACTAATTCTGGTTTAATAACAAACTGGAATACAATTAGCAAGGCAGCTAAAATAAAGTGAGACCAAAACATTTTAAGCTTCTGCATTGTATTAACAGTGTCATGTTTTAAGTTGAGTCCATATGTCCTTCAGTCTCACCAGTCTCCCAGTGCCTGCAAAGCCTCCAGTGTAATACGTTATGACCTAAAAGTCCACAGTTGAAGCTTTAAACTTTTATATTTTTTTTATATATATATGTATGTGACTATGACGGTAATTAAAACAACAAGAGTGTGTTTTAGTGGTCGAATCACATTAGCAATTCTTTGAAGTGGGAAAAAAATGAAATTACTGAAAAATATCTCTTTCAACTGTTAGTAATGTAGATTTTTATAATTCACTGCTTATGAAAACAGAAAAATGCTCTGCAGTTTTAAAACAATTGTTATTATTAAGGCTATTGATGTGTTAAGCACTAAAGCAAAGTGTTTTGTATACAAGGTTTAAAACTAAATGGCTGCTTTAAGGTCAAATGGAGGTAATCTTGAAAAACATAGCATTTCATGTTCACTCTTTCCCCAGGCAACTCAGTCGTTGTTTGTTGTTGTTTTATGGTTGAGCTTCAGGTTTTAGCAGCCTTCGTGGATAATAGAATGAACTACTTATCTGCATTTTTTTTTAAATGAGGCTAATATTGTAGTGACATGGCTCATTAATAAATGTAAATATCTATTTAGCATTAGACGTTTTCTGGTACTGTCATATAGCTGTCTGGGGGTGGTTGAGAACTCATCACAGTTTACCCAAAAACAAAAATGGAGATGAGAGTTGTCATTTGTCACTCTCAGGAGCCGCTGAACTGAATTTGCTGTACCTGATTGTCACACAGTGGAACGACACCCTACGTGGGAGGTGCCACGGCTGTGCTGCGGGTAGCATTGACACTCAAAGTTGCTGCAGCTACTTCCTCTTTCCTCCCCCCCAGCAGCCCACCCACCACCTCCAACACCACCCAGTGCTGAGTGATGTCAGACATTCAGGGATGCTGGATGCCGAGGAAGAGCTTGGCGGCAGCAGGCGGCAGAGATAAGACCCCCCATACCTCCACAGATTAAACAGCAGGATTAACCTCTCTACTCCACCACTGCCACCACGGTGTCTTTCACCCCCTTATCTACCCCCGACTCCCCCCTTTTCTCCTCCAACATTTGCCACCATACATTTGTGCAGTTGTCATGATGTGGGAAATTGCTTTTTAACCCTGTGTGGTTTTTGCTGCTGTGCCTCTTTCCAAATTGAAACATAAGAAAAAGGAGCAAACCTACCAGAAAAAAATAGATATTTTACCTCAGGATGGCTCAGCTTTCATCTCAAACTACGCATGAAACAGAGTTCTGACTGAAATAAAAAGGAGAAACGATGCCACATTTTTATTTCACCTCATCCACACCTTTTCTCTTGCATCTGACAAAACATTTTGCAATAATATTAAAAGTTTTCCTTAAAGGAAAAAAGAAAAGCCACGATTGCCGATAAGAACATGAGATCTTCAGATGTGTATCCCTGAAGCAACAAAACACAACAAAAGAAACTTACTTAAATATTCAAATTCTGGTGCAGGATTCAAGTTGTCATGGTTTTCTAGTAAAATCAAAAATCATATCTGTTTAACAAGACTATTCACCAATACAATATCCAAGAATTATTAAAATTGTGTCAACTTTTTCCCCCCAACAACAGTATGAGGCTGATAGATGGCCTAAATAAGTTATTCTTATCCTACAGCTGCTTTACAGTTGTAAGCAGTTCTGTGTTTTAGCTCGCTGTAGGCAAGTTGTTTGGTTTGCCACTCAGGGTAAACGAGTATTTTTCTCCTTGATACCCATACATGAATGTATGTGCTGGTCTGCACAGTTTGAAAGTAGCAGAAGAACAAAACAAGGCAAATTTCTAAATTCAAGCTTTCTTGATGCCGTTTGTTGTTGCTGTGTAGAGATTCCCCATAAATTATTGTCATTATTGTCTTTTTCGGCTGTAAGGAAAATCATTGAGAGTACAATTAGCCACAATGTGACCCTCAGTCACAAATGACCATAGCTTTTAGGTTGGTGGCTACCCACTAATACACTATCCAAAAATTATGTCAATATCATGTCTGAAACTGATAGACTACTCTAATTTTATTGCTTTTACACTGCTTTATTCTATTCTTTATTCTCACCATGATGCTTTACAAGTTCAATAGGCATCACCAGAACCATTTTAATAATATAATATCCCTTGAGTGTACATAGACAATAACATTTATTTATATTTAATCTTTTGCCCCGTTATGGCTTTCTCTAGCAACATCCCTGGCATGATCTGTTTTCAGTAGGTGTTTCACACGGGAAGATAATGGTTGCTGCACTGCCTACTTTCTCGGTTTTCTGTAAAAAAACACATACATAAAATAGTCTCTATGTTCATACAGCCTCATAAAACGGCCTTCACATAGGAGATTTTTTTTAAGACAGTACAGCTTAGAGTCAGTCTCTCCAAATAAACATTTGCCTTCATGGCCAACTAATCTGGATTTGTACTAAGTGTATTTGCCAAAATAGTTTTTGTACTGCTGATTAAATATTAACGGCTGATGACGTCTATACAGAACCTCACTTCAAAAAATGCTGAATCATTCATTTTTTGCATGAATTCAGTAAGATAAAAAAAAAACTAGAAAATGTTAATAAGAAAATGTAGATCCCAACATTTAGTTTTGTCCACCAGGTCTCCTCCCTTTGATTTGATCGTGTATTACTGCATGAATTAATGTAGTGTTATTGCACCTTCAGGTTTCTACTTTTACGTTCCTCAAAATTTACAGGAGCAGTTTTTAATTATGAGGTTCTGTGATTAAAAATAACTCCAGAAATCGTGCTCATTATTTTAACTTTGCACATTCAGACGTTTGTTCAGCATCTGAACACAGTCATCGGCCATATTAAACCTTGATGTGAGCTCTGGCTTAGATGGAGGGAATGTTGCTCCATTCGCTCTCCAAACCAGCCAATTAGCATAGCATCCCCATGTGTTTGGTACCAACGATAAGAGAGGCCAGTGACCAAGTGGGATATGACATTCCATTGAACCAGAAAATTGCTGCAGAGCCAGCCTTGAAATTAGTTTAAATTGCTGAATCAAAAAATGTTATCCTGGATTCTGGCAAGGCCAGCGTAAACCTTATGCCTCTAATCCCCAAACTGATGTGAAAATTGTCGGGGATCGTGTCGCCCACCGCCACGATTGATGAGGGAGTTTGGATTCAGTGTGACAGTTGGAGACACACTTGCAGGCAACTGGGAGTTGACTTGGCGTCCACTCATGGCTACCGGGGTTGTGACTTCAAATTTACAGGCTTCGGAAATTTTCATTGCGATCCTCCACTGCTTTTGTGCTTTTCAATTCAATTATACGCCACCTCTTTGCTCTGTGACAATGTCAGATCTTGAAGCTCTCTTAGATGTGAGTTGAGTCATAAATCTAAGCTTTGACACACAGTTTGAGGACCAGGGAGGGGGGATAATTTACCAACAGTCAGGTGCCTATTTTATGCGTTTTGGGCTGCTCTTCAATTAGCTGCAAATTGCAGCATTGAAGTTGCATATTGATGGAAGGAGGGAACAGGCAGGAAGATGTCAGCTCTAAAAAAAAACTTAATGTGGAATAAATTTCTAGGAAGAGGATTGCTAGGCAAACATCAGTGGATTAAAGCACATTTATTCTGTACCGAGCGTATTCACTAGTCAGACTGAAGGCAGTGTTTGAACAAGAACAGCAGCAGTAGAATTGGAGATTGTGGTTTTTGCCATTTGGACAAGAAAATGAACACTGATTGCTCGCAATGACACAAATAGCGGTGTGTCAAACTCCAACTTGAGGTTTTAATTTGAACTTTAAGAAGTCAACCCACTCCTTTGTTGGAACATTGTACTTTCCACACAGTAATTAAGCCGGCTATAGACGCAGTCCGCAAAACCAATTTGCACTCCTCGATTGGCTGCAATCTGCTGCATGCCCCGGTGTACCGACGCTCCTCATTACCAGACAGCTGAAATGTGATTTTAGCCTCATTGTGCTGTAATGTTGCCATCGTCAGCGCTGATAGTGTTGTTGTGAACTGTTTTCTCATGTGATAAACCTGCAGCTGTATGTTTGAACACTGGAGTACAGCTTTAACCACAGTGGTTTCCCCCACCTAACATCTACCTTCTGGTCTTCTCTTTGATTGTTTTCAGTGTTGCAATTAACAGTTAAATTGCAGATTAGTTTAATTTCACATCACTTTTTCTTATATTACAAGTCAATGTAAGAAATTGCTGACAAGGTAGAGAAAGCTACTTGTTCTTGTCACTTTAAAGTGTTTACTACATGGATTAAGATTTATAATACTTTTCTATTAATCAGAAATAAACCAATCACTCAGCTAGTGATTTAACTGGGTTTGTTTTTTAAACTAGAAATCCAATAGGTGTCCAATTCTTTTTGACATGTATTTTTTATTTTTTTTTTTGTTCCAAGTCCAAGTCGATCCTCAACTCTCAAAGACTGAAAGTAACGTTTCCACCTTGGATGTATGTCCTTTGTTTTATCTAACACACAAAACTGCTCTGCTGTATCATAACTGATTACTTAAGGCCAAATTTATCACACTAAAATGTATCTTACTTTTTTCAAAAGATTTAATTTACATATAGAAAACTGTTAACTGCTCTGAAATATTTAGAAAATGAATACAGCACAAAAATGATCCCTTTTGAAATCCATTTATTCTATAACAAACTTGAAAACACAGGTTTAAAAAAGTCAAATTTCTGAAATAAAAAGATGTGATTTTTTTTTAACTATTACGTTTTTGTATTGAAATAATTAACACCGGTTAATCTGAGCACTTAAGTTAGCGACATAAAATGTACCAAAACTTTGAAATACTTTGTTGTCAACCGTAAACATGTTAAAAACTACAAATAAAAAACTAATGCCACAGTCAAGGAATACATAAGTTAAGCTTAATTTGTTTTTAAAAGGCGTTAAAGTAATTTAAAGCAGAGTTAAGTTTAAGAGAAATGAATGTGGTCATCATTGTGACATGGCATGCATCATTGAGAAATATTATCAAGAACCCATATGCCCTCTGTATAGTGCTCCCAGGACAACCAGTCGTTTTTATACACTGAGGTAACTCATTAATCATTTACTCAGGTGATTTCCTGGCTTTCTTTCACCTGTAATTACAGAAGGAAAAGACTGTTTGTGAGACTCAAATCACAAACGTCGAGTTTGAGTCAAGTCATGCGTCAAGCCTAAGTCAAGTGTGAAATCCTTGTATTTGTGACTTAATTGTGACTCACCGACTCAAATCCTCATCTGTGGTGAACCACTGTCAATATTTTTTGACAAATGAGGAAGACTCAAACATAGCATTTTGTGATTTCACTGAGGTTGAAATAATGTTTGAAGATGAAAAAGGGGTGGAAAGGGCAAGTAAAATTTCATTATTCTATATCAAGTAACAGCTGTCGAGCTACCTCTGGGAGCAAAGAGGGTCCTCCGCAGACAACAGAAAGGCTGAGTGGATACAGATACAGAAACCGTTCTCTGTTTAATCATTCCTAATGTTCAGCCTCTGTTCTCATAGAACGTTATTGATTTAGAAATATTTGCAGCCTGTTGGATAACCTTTAAACAAGGGAGGCTATAGTAACCATCTGTTACAGGTACTGGGTGTGTTAAATGCATTATTTGCCCATATAACCAGGAAAGTATATATGTAAAATATATTTCAATTGTCATAAATGTAAAGTAATTATTACAAAAAAATTAAACCGGGTTTCTTTCATCTGAAGATCGATCAAGTAGTAGTAGACAGTACCGATCACATTTTTTGCCCAAGTTTGACTCCTTGGTCAATGTTGATGTCTGTTGAATCCCTGTGGTCAGTCTCCATGGCAACCAACTGTTTGTATCAAAGTACACCATATTCCTTTCTTTCTCCATTATTCGTTAGTCCTCGTTTTACAATTTGTTTGTTTTTATTACAAAAATTCTTACTGATGATCGCTGATGATGGGAAGCAAACTACAGTGAATGACTTGTTTAATAATCTAAAAGTTTTTTTTGTTATTGTTTTTTTTTTTTTACAAATATTACATTGGAAAAAGCTGCAATATATTTTAAATGGAGTAATTACAGTAAAAATGTAAATTTCATGTGACAGCACAAAATTGAAGGAAAACCAAAACTGTGGTAAGGACCTGAAAAAGATTCTATAAAGATGTTTTAATGAAACTTTTCAGCTTGTAACCCACAAAAAAAAGCTTTCTATGGTGATTTTCACACCTGATAGGTTCGCTCGGCTCAATTGGGAATAGAAATTGCACAAATTAAGTTTCTTAATTTAGCTGGTCTGATTTGCTTTCACACTGCACTTTGTCAAACGATTTTTAAGAGACTTGATCCATACCACAGCGGAGTAAGTCATGACAGTGGTTCCTATTGCTCCAAAAGAAATATTATATCAGATTAGTTGTGTTTTATTTTTACAAAAACCATTGTTTGATTATATTCAAACACACTTTGAGTGATTGATCAGACAGAAATAGCTGCTATGAATATTTTATGAAGAACGCATTTCCACAATGACCAAAATTTCAAGAACATAAATTAAATCTTAAAATTACAGCTGTCTGAGAGATACTGTTTTGCAAAAACCAGAAATTGTGATTAGCCTACGTTTCTATTTACAATTATATTCTTTATGTACATACCGCTAATAATCCTTAAAAATCTTTAACTTTTTGTTTTATCTGCCAGTTTTATGTGGAAATATTGTTTTTCTCTTGTTTCCTTCACGTATTGATTGTCTTATCAGAATCAGAATCAGCTTTAATGGCCAAGTATGACACATACTGAAAGGAAATAAAAAACTATTCCTCTGGATTCTTCTATGGACTCATTAGGGGAAAAGTTAAACTCTAACTGGATGAAGGTTTAAGTATTGTACTTAATCCCTCTTGGCTCTAACAGGAATAAGTAATATGCCCTGAAGTCCATTCAACGGATTTTTAAGTTAGAGTGTGAAAATCCAGCCGGATAAAGGAATGCCCCACTGGATACAGCAGGATTAGTATATCTATTGATTTGTGTCATCGTGAGGAACACACAGTATATTACCATCACATTAGTAGACAGTATCTTTCAAGTAATGGCAACTGCTGCTTCAAAAAGCTGCTTACGGATTCGCTGGGTGCTTTTCTTCCCGACAGGTATGCAATAATGGGTTTCATTAGAACTCTAACATCAAAGAGCAAAAAAAATAAAAAAATGTATATCTGCGAGCAAGGACAGGAGACTTCTGTGCTCAGGCAGAAACCTCATGAAGCTGATAATTACAAATCTAATGCGACCCCAAAAATGTAGGGGGGGATCGCTGCAGTGACCACTGCTCCACCTGAATGGTCCTCGCTGCTTTGTCTGCTTATTATTACGTGCTCGAGAGCAAAAATAAGAAGGTCTTATCGTGTGTTGAGTCTGCAGATTGTTGAAACCGGCAAAGGTGCTGATAACGCCAAGTGGTATGTTCAATGTCCAGGAAAGCAAAAAATAATTTATTGGTCGTTGTCATCACTCCACTAAGCTGAAACATCATTTTTCATTTATCAAAAGTTACAAAATCACTACCTATAATTCAGTACGTCTCTCCGTGTTGATCACTTATAAAGTAATTTTTTTCTGGCCAATTTGGGCTGGGTTTATAAGACCGTCAATGTTTTGGTGTGAATACCAATAGTTTGAAGAGATGGCAGCTAAAAATGGTTTTATGATTCTTTTCCTTTGGTATGTGCAAGACAAACAAAAATGTAAATCCAAAAATAACAGTAGAGCTTCACGAATCAGATTTTTTCTAGCTGATACTGATTTCTAGTTTTCTTCAAAGCCTGACTTGCTGATTCAGAATTATAACACCTAAAAATGTGCTGTAGATTCTCTGATAGACCTATTGGTCTTGAGCCCATCAGAAAAGATAAGATAATTGCCATTTATACATAAAAGCATATGTCCCTAACCTCTATCCAGATTTTATTGAACTTAAAAAAACTGATGTTAAATGTAACCTTTATATCTGTATCTGGATGCAACTTAGACTTTTTTCACTCGGAGTGAGAGTGCCATATTACTCAGATCAAAAAGTTTAACCATCCGGGGTCCTTATGAATTGATGTGAGTTAGCTCTTTATGAGCTTTGGAGTTGTTTTGTTGTTATTTTCATAAGTATAAATATAAGTAAAAGGAAGTTATCTTTGTAAAATATTGAAATGAATGACGAAATCCTACATTCACTCAAATCAAGAGGAAAATTCGTATTAATTTCTATTAAGCGTAAGAGTATAGATGTCAGCTGATATAAACATTTTTATTGGTTTATTCTTATAAGGGTAATATTGAAATTTGTCTCATATTTAGTTTTTGCAAAAGGACAACTATTTAAATCTTCCTTTACTTATAAAATGTTGATAGTTTTTTGAGGGTTAGGACAAATCAAAAGAACGTCTGGGGGACAATAAAAAGTGTGCTTCATCAGTCAGCACTTTTCACCTCAAGGGTGTGAATCAGAGACTGATTTAGTATCTTTATCAACACTGTTGTTTAGAGCTGCTCATCAGGTACTGCTTCATCAAAAATAATTCAGATATAGAAAAGGAACAAAAGGATAAATACAGGATGTTGTTGACCACCCTCTGGGGGTCACATGGCAGCGATTCAGAAATATTTACTAAATGGTGAAATTCGCCATGGAATCCAAAGTATACAATTATGTAATTTAATTAGATGATTGCCATAATACATGTAGTTGCTGATCAAATATTTTCCCTTATCTGTTTTTGAATTTATAACATTGTTTGTCTTTTAATTAAAATGAATATTTACTATTAATTTTAAATGAGCACAGCAATAAAAATATAATATTTTTAAACTTTTGGTTTGAATAAAAACTTTGATGCACCAGGGATGCATTTAGAACAGAAAACTTCAATAATTACATCTGCCAAATAATTAAAATCTGAGATGCCCCAATCAGAGAACTGTGGACGCTTTGACTTACTGATTCTGGTTTGAAGCAATTCAGATTTCTCTTTGAGAGCTACCTAATATTGTTTCCACCCTTCCTGCTATGAATGCTCATTAATTACTTATTTGATTCTAGAATGACTGAAAAACAGCTATTACTCATTGTTTGGTACGAGTGGAATTAGTCATTCCCAGAGGGAAATATGTACAAGCGGAAGTTATATTTGAGTGATACTGACAGGTCATCTATTAAACTGGACAGTGTCAGAATCCCTCTTTAAGTGGGACTGGGAGTATCAGCGGCCACTCTACAGCTGTGGTGCAACAACAGAAGACGGATATATTCTCAGATTGTGAGAGAGAAGATAAAACACAGAGACAAGGCACTGACATACTGTCCAGACTATAATGAGCTTCTGTTCTCTGGATCCAACTGGCTAACAAAAGATCAGACTCTGCATGGAAAGCAAGCCGATCACTACTTTGGATAGAACATTTAAAAAACCATGTGGTCCTCTCACCAATTTCTCTGTGGGTTAGTCATTTTGGTTGGTTGCTGTGAGGAGGCTATAAAGACACATTTTGTGGAAAAAATCCCTGACAAGCTTAACCAACAGGTTAACTTATTTTAAACCAATAAGTGAAATAATGCAAAAGTAATTTAATTTGAAAAAGTGTTCACTTTTTAGTTTCAGCTTTATTCTTAATTCAAAACTACACATACATACCAGAAGAAAAAGAAATGCTCCTTTCCAATTTCTCCATACCTAAATTCAACCCAACTCCTGTGACCTGCAGAGGTCTTTGAGGAAAATGATGGACATGTCCTGTTTTCTTATGAAGCAAAATTGACTGTGTTGTACCATGTTGAGTGAAATGTTGCAAGCTGTGAATTACAGGGGTGCCAGCATCATGTTGTGAGGGTGCTTTGCTGAAGGAGGTACTGATGCTATTTACAAGATGTGAACGTGTTGAAACTATGCATACTAACAGATTAGTTATGAAGTTTTTATAGGACGAGATTCACAAAATCATGCTCTCCATCAATAAAAAATTCTAGGCAGAGCTGATGTGAGTGTGTAAGGCGACCAACAAACCTGACCCAGTCATGTCAGTTCAGTGTGAAGGAACTGGCCAGTATTACAGCAAACCATTGTCAGAAGTTTGTGGAAGATTGCCCCAAAGGCAGAATACTAAGGAAATGTAGTAGCATGCAACAGAAGTATCTATAATTGTGGCATTTAACAAATAGACATGAGTTTGGTTATTCTAACGAACCTAAAGTATGAAACATTTAGACAAATTTCATGCCAGTGGGGTGGAAGAAAAAAAATCTAAGGTAATGTTTATTTCTGTACAGTGTATGTCAAATATTTGGCTTCAGCTCTGGACAGATTTTATCCAGTGACCTGCAGTCCATTTTGAACCAAAATGTAATAAAAGCTAATCTAATTGAGATTGTAATGGAAGTTGTTCAATAGTTATCACCTCCTCCTCCACTATGAGTATGTCAATTACGTTGACTTTGGAGTAATTCCTCATGTCCAGCAAGGAAATGATAAAAGTGGAAGGAATGTTTGTCTTTCCCAGAGGAGGTAAAAAGAAATATATTGCACAAAAGATCTGAATGTGGATGAAGTGAAAGAGGATGTGTAGGGTTGGTGTTGTGAAGGAGATTGGTGTCATAAAGGTGAGAGAAAACAAGCTAATTGTGGCACCCTGTAATAGGAATGAAAGGGAAAGAAAAAGAGACATTTATTTTAAAAACAAGAATGCTGTTAGATGTTGCCAGATTTAGTTATGCTTAGTCAAGCAACTTTCTATAAAAGTTCTCCTCATTAAGCCAAAATAGGAAATCTTTCTTGGCCTGCTTTTTTTAAAGAATGTAAAAAGACACATTGAAAAAGTACATCCTGACAAAATCTCACAGATCATTAACTGTGACCATGTGCTCTTCAAAACAGGTCACCTGATAAACAAATTAACCTAAAATGAGAACCTGCATCATTAAATTGTCAATATAAGATCGGGCAAACGTACAAAAGATGAATTAATTAATTCCTTAAAGACGACAGATCGGCATGACTACAGCAACGTTCCTATGGCATGAAGAAAAGATGAAGAGTTAAACAGAATGGTGCATCATAGTGATGAGAGGCATTGTAGTTTGACAGAGCGGCACTTTGGTTTGTGTCCTGGTGGAAGGCAAATAAAAGTCTCACGTCTTTGAGGAGGATGGTGTGAGGGCCATGCAGATAGGCAGAATATTTCATGTCGGGGTCACTCATAATGACAAAAGAGGGGGGAAAAAAGCCTACCTTTTGGTTTCTTTCAGCCGAGCAGCTCCGTTGTTAAATAGTTGCTGCGCAAGGACCTCCAGGGAAATTAAAAGCATATTGTGCCACAATTTCCCTGTGACTCAGGGCCTCCCTGGGGAGAGCACTTTTAAAATTTCTAATAAAGGAGACTTCAAATTACAGAGATGGGACCTGGCATTAATTAAGCTGGGGATTTCAGCAGGGTCAACTTCTCATATTTATCTGTTTATACCATTGCTTTGGTCTTCTGTAAAGACCGCTCGGTGTATTGAGGCTACAGCTCCTGGGTAAAAACAAACATATGGAAGTTCTTGTGTATGAGACAGAAATGATCTATGTGTCATAATATAAGAGCCACAAGGTGATAAAATATATGTTCCATGCCACCTCTAGAGATTTTACAAAATCGTTATTGTTTCTTTGTTAAATCCCTAGTAATTATAAGTTTTTAGTGTTGTCACCTCATTTTACAAATTAACCTTTTTAGAGAATGTCAGCTAAATGTTTCTTTAACAAGGCTTGCAACATGCATTAGTGTGTAACTGCCATTATTTCTGCTGTACTTTAATGATCACTCAGCAGCTACCAGCAATTTTCAAGACTAAAAGCGGCAGCAATTTGCCGTCCTGCCACAGCTGACCGCTGTGATTCCTTTTTCTGTTACGATGCTTGAACTTGCGGCTAATGCTGTTTGCAGCCTTGACCCAACAGACGAAAGTTCAGATGGGTTGGCAGGCAATAAACAACGAGCATGGGATGTTGTTTTTCTGAGTTTGTATTCTCCGCGGGTCTGTCTGAAGCAGAACGGTGACGAGGCATCCGTAATACCACATTTAACTCTTCCAACACATACTGCAGTTAACATGGTTCGTTTGTTCTGCTGGTGAAAGTGAAACACATATACGGTTCCTTGCAAGAAGATTTGTACCTTTTTAATGTCTCATCATGTCACAATAACATACTTTAATGTATATTACAGACATTTCAGGTGCACGAAACATAGAAAGTGGTGTATAATAGTAAAAACATTTAAAAATAATCTGTTTTATGTTTTCTTTTAATAAAGATGACCATGCAAATATCTTCAATATGCCTTAGTTAGTACTTTTAGGAAGTGTTTGTGCCAGAGGGAGAACCTGAGTAAACATCAGTTTTCAAGTCTTGCCACAGATTTTCAATTGAATTAAGGTTAAATTGGGCCGTTCAAATATATGAATAACATTCCAGTATTGCTCTGACTGGATGTTTAGGGCTGATCTTCTGTTCGTTGACACTCCGATCTCAAGGCTCAAGCAGCCACAACTGCTGCCTGCGCCATGTGGGTAAGATGCAAGTGTTAGTATTTTGCCGCACCTCATATTGCATCTCATAAACTTCCCCTTTGGACTTATCTGAACGGTGCAGCTTCTTCTAGCTGTTTGCCGTGTCCTCTATATGGCTTTTGGTGAACTACTTCATATGGCTTTCCTTTCGTAATTGCTTCTTTTTCCTCTCCTCTTAACAGATTCTCCCATCTCTACCACTCCTCCTGACTTACCATAGCCCACTTGGCTGCTTCTGGTTTGTGCTTTCCTTACTTTCTAGCATGGAAGAATGATCATATCTTTGCAGGTCCTTAGGATGCTGGTTGTTCACTAATGTTCTCTAACAAACCTCTGAGGCCTTCCCAGAAAATATATGATTCAGACTAACCACTGCTTTTCACTAAGCAGTGTGTTATGTCAGCAAAATGTAATTCGCAGCTGATAGCCGTTGTTATAGTCGATAGATTTGTTTCCACCGGTTGCAAAGCGTCGTGAATCATATAGCCCTAGAAGCATTGTGCTGTGGCCCTCTCCTAAATTTCTTTTTGTAAAGGTTATGTGGCCACATTGGCCTTTTTTCAACACGAGATAGAACAGAAAGGGGGAGAAAAGTAGGGGAGAGACATCGGTAAAGGTCTGTAGGAACAGGAAACAGCTACGAGGAATTGAGGCCTCTGAACATGGAGCGCCCGTCTCAACCCGTTGGCGCTACACGACGCCACATCCTCTCCTTAATTTACAGGTTTTCAGGTCGGCTCTTTAAACGCTACGCTTCCACAACACCTCAGTATCAGCATTTCAGATTGGACAAGGCAGGAAGCACGACACGTTAGCAGCGTTAAAGCATCTGGCAAATTTCAAAATAAGACACATGCAGACTTCTGTTTGCCTAACTATGAAAAGACAAAACATCAATACCTGTGACAGCAGGTTTGAAATCAGTCTGTCTGGGAGTCTAATTGTTTTGTTTTTTTTATCATAGACAACAAGACTTTAATCCCTGAAAAGGAGAATAATCCATTTTATATGATTACGATGATCATTTTTACAAGGACAACATGAAAAAAGAGAAGGTGTGGACAGAAATATCTGCAGTTTTGGGGGTGGATGGTGGATTTATAATACTCATTAACAGATTTATTTTGTTTTCTGCAGACTATCTAGTCAGTTATGCAATTGAAATTCTCCTGTGATTTTATGGCCAGCTGAGTGGAACGCATTTGCAGGTGATACGCATCTAAAATGCTCCTAGTAGGAAGGGACATGCTGCTGAGCTTGTGGGGAAAACCTGTCTGTAATGTTACCTTTCTTCTTTCCAGTGGAAAGCAGGGTTTAAGATTCAAATTTAATGCAGTTGCTTGCGCTGCATTTTATTGGGTGGTGTCAAAGTAAAGGGGGCAGGAAGGTTAGTGTGTCTTCCCATCAGCTGGTTTACTTATGATCTTAACTACTGGAGCTCATATCTTAATGTGTGGCTTCCAATCCATTTGATTGACGTTTCTCAGGTCAAACTCTCCCTCGGCCACCAAAGGCTAAAGCTGACAATAGTTATTACGGTCCGGAGAAATTAAAACCACAACACGTGGCATTTCCTGACCTCCACTGTGGGATCAACTTCTTATTTAACATCACATACCCAATTCAGTTCCTCCCTGAATCCATTCATGTGTTTACATTCGGCCTAAATGCCAAAGAGAGTATTGATGTTGGACAATTCTTCGAAAAGCGCGATTTACATTCAGTGACATTTTTAAAGCTGCTCCTGTCAGTGTTTTCATATTAACGGAGAAACAAATAAATATCTGTATACTGATAGGTGACATTTGTGTAACAAACCACAGAGTTATCCAACGACTCTCCAGGTCCTCTCAGCTTGATGGAGGATTTTAGCTTCTTTTAACTCTCTCCTGTACTTCTCTGCCCCCATGTCTTGCCTCATTTTGTTTATGATCGGCACTCTCGTCACAGTTTCCAGGCACAGCAGGGACTCCTGTTTCAGGAAAATATTTTCTCTGACAGACTGATTGAGGTGCTCAGCACATAATAACATAATATATATAATAGGAATTAAGGAGCTGAGGAAATAATGTTGTCTTCAGGAGCTGACACTAATGCTCATCCGCAGATGTGAATATAAAGACAGAGAGACAGAAAGAAAGATTGATCATGATGCTTTTATTTTATAAAATTCTTTCTGCACTTCTGATTTTGACAGAACACATAAATAAATTTGTGGATTCAAAACTTGGCCTTGTCTGAACTGCAATTTCCTACAAAAAGCAAAACAGTTCAGAATCTGTATCAGAGCCGTCAGTGGAATGACTCGGGAAGAGAAATGTGGCTACATGTGCCTCACCAGTAGCACAAACCATGGTTGCATGACTTTAATTACATTGTCTGTTTGGCAGAGCTGTGGCACATCAATCTTTTCTGCCGAGCTGCATGCAACAATTTCCAAACCTCTCCATTGACACGGGGTCCGCAGAAGCACAGCAGGAGTTCTGGTTTCCCTTGCATTGCTTCAAAGTCAAAACGCCTTTTACCCGATGATTTCATTATTTCACCTTGTGTCTCATACTTCCTTGAACCTAATGTGGATGCGCTAGGACAACAGATTTGATTTAGAATACCGACTATTTCTCCTGCTTTGAGGCTATTGCTTTTATTAAAATGTTCCACATAGACCTTAAAACAGATGTTTATATACACACACTTCAGGTCTACCAGCAAAATTTTTATATCTTTGCTATGTATTTCTCAATAGATGTGTTTTTCCTATCTGCTTATTCAGTATATGTCCCAGCAGCAAGTTAAAGTTAAAAGAAGAAGCTAATGGTGTAAGTAGGAGTATATAGACATGGTTGCATTAATATTAGACATATATCTTACTATCATACTTCATAAGCTGTTCTTTAATTATTATGCAGAGAAATGTACTCTTCTTCTTTTAAATGTAGATTAAAACTCCCTGGAAGGTGTAAATCATGCTTTTAGTTCCTGATGTTGATTACCAGACATATTCGTTGGTTCATAAAGAGACTGATAGTCGCAACACCAGCAAGTCCTTTCTCTCGCTATTAATTTATTCCACATCACCAGTGCCCCAAATACCAGGTGAGCCGCTTCTGTTTAGCATTTCAGATTGGGCCTCGGAGATGTTTCGTGAGGCTTAATTGAAGATAAGACCAACTTTATCTCCTACTCAGCAAACAGCAAGGCAGAGCCAAGTAGGACGTGATGGATGGTCCCTCCTTGCTTCTCGTGTTGCTCGTTTCATCTCTCGCTGTGTTTAAAAATGACCCTTCAAAACGCTGTGAAGGGTTGGAAACTAGTATTCGTTCCCACACTGAAAGCAGCCGAACATGCCTGCCCGGGTAATTCTTTACCACATATTTTAACAAGAGGCCTTTTTTTTGGAATCCAGGCGCCCCTTTCAAACATCAATATCGGGCTGTGTGCGCTGCTATCCCCTTTGGGTAAGTCCCACTGATGGTCTTCCTTGTATGAGAGGTTTCTGGCAGAGATGGACGCGCTGTGGGAATGGACTGACATTGATTTCTTCATCCCAGTGCACACGCTGATGTATCGACTGTTGCGCTGATCAGTTAGAGACTTTCTGTTTGTCGTTGTTTGTTGGAGCTGAAAGACCTTGAGTAGGAAGAGTCACAGGCTGCAGTTGTTTTGTTTATCATTGTTTCTGCCCCCAAAATAATTAAGCATAGCTTTTTTTTCTTCTATGGAACATTTGAAGAGAAAAAAAAGTGATTCATTATTACTTTTAAATGTTTAATCCTAAAGACGATAATCGATGCTCTAAGAGCAATTTGCTTTAAATCAGCTGCTCTGAAAGGTTTCTCTAAGACTCTCCCGACAAGACAAAGTCAGAGATGATTCAGGCTTGATGACTGCTGATTCATGGGACATTTTAATCACAATTTATTCACATCACTGATCTCATTGTCCAGCACAAGAGCCACAGAATGGAGGATGGAAATACATTTTATTACCTCTGACATAAAGGTGCATCTCAGTAAATTAGAATAACTTTGAAAATGTAATTTAGTTCTTCAGTTCAGTTATAAAAAGGGAAACTGCTATATTATATGGATTCATTGCACACAGTGGTTTATTTCAAGCATTTATAGTTCTGTTAATTATGTTTATGGCTTACAGCTAAATTATGTTTTTCATAAAACTGTAATCTAACATAAGGCCAATTAAAGAGTAATTTCAATGGAGACATGTTTATATTATTCATTCATGTTCAGTGAATTAGAATATGTGTTCTGATGTGACTCATTTATCAGATTAACATTACCTTTAGAAAACAACAACCTTTCAGAAGGTATTAAAAATCATTTTCCTTTAGCCCATATTCATATATTAAAATGTTTATATCGGTCTTATGTTAAATGTTTTTATTTGCTTTAAGCAGAAAATCAACATTATGAATAGAATTTAAAGTTGGAAAACATAAGAACGTGTGTAATTGATGTACAGTATGTAATTTGTGTCACTGAACTTTCCAGTGGTATTCTAATTTGTTAAATAGAGTATAGTTATGTTATGGCTAATAATAATACAGATTTCAAGATTTTTAGGCAGGTTTTTTTTAACGTAGATGAACATTAAGCCACAAAATTAAGTAAAGAAGCTGGATGCTGCATTCAAGTAAATTGTAAATTTTTTGATTTCTCCTTCAATTGAAGGTCCATTGTCAAAATGTGAAGGACACGACCCAATCGTGATGTCCAGTGGGAGGTCTTCTCCTTCATTGATGATTTGGGGAGCCATGTCATCTGCTGGTCCAAACTCAGAGCAGTCGTCAATCAGTTTGTGCTTTTTTCTTCTAACAGGCCTGTATGGAGATTTGAAGAAGTAGCAACACTTACTTTAGTAACTGATACTATGAATGTGTCAGCTTGATCAGCCAACTAACATGACGTAAACCATCCTTACCAGAATCAAGCTTAGTTTATACCTTTACATCTGCGTAGGTGTGTAGATACGCAACGCCATTTTCTGTCAACGCAAGCTATTTCCATCACCGATATGAGCACGGACGGAGTAGAGGCCAAGATTAAAACTATTGATTGAACGCAACAGAGAGCGCCCCAGATCATTTCACCAGAGCGTTGCTCTATAGTTGATGTAATCAGTAGTCATTGCAGCTTGTAGGCTGTATAATGCAAGGCCAGTTGATCTAATATGGTCTTTAGGCAATTTTAAACACCAGTAGCTGTAGAGAACAACAAAACAGACCGCTGTTTGTTCACATGCGTTTTTTTGGGTAATAAATTAGCTCTGCTTCCAGCAAAAAGCTTTTCAACTCAATCAAAACTCAATCTCTGCCTTATATTGCTCGTTGAGTGGATGAATGTTTAAAAGGTGAAGTAAAAAAACTGGTCGACCAGAGAAGTCACTGCAATGGTCGGCAGACCCGCCAGAAATATTCAGCACCCTCTGCTGTCCAGGTGGAGAATTGCTTTGCAACACTAACACACCAACAGAGAACTATAAAAGGAAAACATCTCCATCAATATGTGTGTGTGTGTGTGTGTGTGCAAACTTGCTGACGGAGAACCACAAACAGCTTTTTCTTCCACAATTTTACCCTCCTCTTAGCATTCTATTAATATGCTGGCTTGGATAGAACACTTTGCTCTGTTGTTGCTTAAACCCTCCTTGTGGTAGTTGCCAGTGACAGTCTGCTAGATAACCTTCAATTCAACTGTCTTTCTGGACACAGATGTAAGATGAGATTTGCTGTAATAAATTAACTAATATATTTGAGAACTACCTTATATTTAGGTTTTCTGTTCAAGAAAGTAACATCTCTTCTTAATCAATGCCCTAAGAGAAATGCCCTTGAAATCTGCTGCTCTGAAAGGTTTCTCTGATTTGCTAATTCCTTAAATAATAAGTTAATCATAATTAATCCATATATTTGGCATCGCTGTTCAACACTAGAGTCACATACTGAAGATTTAAAGCAGTTTTACCTTTTTTTCAGATGTATAATTGCAATTCGGCTCAATTCATGTTATTTGTGTAACACCAATTTACGACAAAAGCCATCTCAGCAAAAACACACAAAAAGTAAACGGGTTCAGTTCAGCTTATTGTCACGTCGCAGCCGAAATAAACATTGTTTGTCACTGACAATTATAGATCTCGGGAAGAGTTGCACAAGTCACAGTTTCTTCTTCTTTCTGGTGTGCAGCTTTGTAGTCTGTTAAAAAAAAAGAAAAATGTCAGAAGAGTTGTTTTGGGAGGTCTAACTCAAATCTGACAGATAACACATGCTCTAGAGGCAGAATACAAGAGAAGAACACGGTGCAGCTGCTTCCCTACCTTCAGGTAATGATGCTGATTATGTGTATGTGTGAGAATCCGTGTGTTTTGTCCTTCTGTGTTTCTGTTTTTGCGCTGGGAAAAAAACATATAATCCAGCAGAAGAATAATCCTGCATACTTATTACGATGTAGATGATACGATAATTCTTTGTCCTAATTCGAGTGGAACTGTGTTGGAATTGGGCTGGATCCCAGATATGGTGGATATTTACGGCTGCGTCATCCAAATTCAGCCTGTCACTGGGAGCATCCGGGTTGGCTTTGTGTCTTTTAAACGCAACGAAATTGCTTTGAGTTATATTAATGGAATTCAGTCTCAATTTGAGGAGCTCGAGACAAGGTCAAAGTCACGCCTAGCCCCTTTGAAATTGATTTGACACAGATTCATCCGCGCGCAGCAAATAATGCATAAAAAATGCATACCTCTTGATACTGCTGTATTGGAAATGTTGAAGCAATATTCACCTGTGACATGGGGAAAATGCATCCATTCTGTCTCCTGCAGAGGGAGTAATAATGTGTAAATGCCACCATTTGCATCGAAAATGACAAATGAAACTCTTTATAAATTATTTCTGAATGAGTTTTTCCTTCTGAGTATTAAACATTTTCTTCATTTAGCATTAGATTTATGTTTGATCCTTTCACAGATGCTAAGTCTATCTGATCAAGACCATTACTGGCTGGTTCACTCATAAAAATTTTGTTTAGTGAAGGATTTCCACCGGGTAAAAAAACACTCATTACATTATGGCGTTTGATGATTTGCATGCTCTTTGTTTCAAGTATAAATAAACACATTTAGACCATCTTACAAAAGTATTATACCTCTTGAGCTTTCCCACATTTTGTCATGTGTGTTATGTCTTTTTCGTCACGCTTCATAGTTTGTGTTGATTCATCACATAAAATCCAAATAAAATATATTCAGTTTTTTGTTGTAACATGTAAAATGAGTGTTTAGGTTTTCCCAACAGACTGTAAACTTTTCATAAGGGTGCTACGCCTACATGGACAAAATCATGATGAGGAGAAATTGTAATAGCTTGGCCTGTCTAAAGGTTTGTTACAAAAAGACATCTGTGATGTTGTTTGTAGCAACTGGTTGGGTTGGAACCATCTGTCGACTTCTGTTGCGGGAAAGCATTTGTCAATCTGTACTACGTTCACACAGAGAAATAAATCTCATGCTGAAGACAGTGAAGAAAAAATGTATTCCTCAGAAGGAAAAAAATCCTATCCTTTCTTTCAATATGGTATATTTTGAACTTGTCTATGACATCTCAAAAACAAACTCTGTGGTAATCTTTCGAGGAGATAAATGCTCCCTTCTACCACATTTAGAGTTTAACTCTGAGTTTAACTCGAAAATGACACAAAAATTTGGAGAATTTCAAACTGAGAAACAAGAAATCTTTTAACAGTGAGCTTCATTGTGTATGATAAAATAAAATGAGCGTGGTTTTGTTAAGGATTTATGGTTTCTCTGTGGAAAATAAAGCAACCAGTGATCTCACCAGTGTTCAATACAAAAAAAAACATATTAGGTTTTTCCTGTTTACTAAAGTGATCATATCCGACAATTGGTTTAAAAAAACACCAAAAACATGATTGGGCTTTGCTTTCAGTTAAGCAAAAATTACACACAAACAAAACAATGTCCACATAACTGATTTGGGTTGATTTAGCAATAATTAATTTTGTTGAGTGAACTAAATGTAAACATGTTGGGTCAACCTAATACATTTAGGTTGCTATAAGGCACAAAAATAAACAGCAGGGATGGACTCAAACTCAGAAGATGCTTCCTGATATTAGCAGCTAAAATTACTCTTTAGAGAAACTTGCATAATTCAAGTAGCAATATTTGTTTTCCTGCTGTAATTAATGAAGTATTTTTGAACTGAATGCAAACTGAAAATACTTCCAGGAATAAATGGGGATAATCTTGTAGTCCCATTTTTTTCTGCTGAGTTAAAAAGTTACTACCTCTATCAAAAGACCCTGCCTGTCATTATTATTATTATTATTATTATTATAATTATTATAGTTATTATTATTTATTTTTTTATTTTTATGACCAAAGTTTGAGATTTAATTGTTGAAAGAGGACTCTGATAAATTAGTTTGAGCTATGCTAATTAAAAATTAAGTTTTACACATCCAAAATCAGAATTAAGTGCTGATATTTTTAAGGAACCCAGGCAATCATTCAATAAAATCCTGATGGTTGCATTTTCTATTTCTGTGTCTCTGTTTTATGTTCTTGGGTTATAAGTAAAGATTCAATCAGAAATCCAAATCTGCTAATTGTCCCCTCTCTGCAGGTTAATACAGAAAGAGAAAATCCCTACACTTTTTGTCTATAAAAGCATCTTCCAGCAGCATTTAACTGCTGCACATTTTAAGAACGTACATAAGTCAAATGAGGTTAGGTACAAACCATTTTCCAAAAGGCATTAGGTTACCATTCAGGTGAGCCAATCACTTCAGTGGAGCCTTCCGTGAAGACTGTGACAGGAAAAAACCCCACTGACAGATCAAAACAATGCCTAAAAAAGTAACCCAGATATTGGTACTGACCAGAAAAAAGCTGAAGTAGGCATATCTAGCTGTACTGGTTTGCTTCAGTTGTGCACCTCACTTCCTATTTGATTTATTTAAACTATGCTTTTAGCTATGTTGACTTCCTGTTTTTCTGTCACATCAAGTTTCCCCTTCCAATCAAAACCCCTGCAATGCATTTTGTCATTATTTAATCCAGTAACAAATTCCTTAATTTTCTATGTCTTTGGCAGATTCTTGTTATGCTCTTACCTGTTTAAACCCTAAGTCAAAGGGTTTGTAGGTCAGCTTGTTAACTAAAAATATATATATATATGTACTTCACATATCCACTGTCTGGTTTTTAAAACTCAACCCATAAGAAAGGGTTGTCGACATAAAAAAACTTCTTATGAAGAAATGTTTTCTGACCAAACATTAACCCGGCAGTGAAAGCTTTCAATTCTATGTTTTAAATCTGCTGGTCTAATTCTGACTGCCTGTAATGTGTTTCAGTAATAACCACATAATTGCAACAATCACCTCCACTTTCACAATACCTCAGTCGTACAGCGGGGCATACCAGATCTTAGGGGCTCTTGGCTGCAAATAACAGCAAACAACTCAGAGTGAACGGACTCTGTGCAGATGAAATGCACATCAACAGTTGGGGGCTGGAACTACTGAAAGCCTTCCAATAAAATTTTCAGACCCAATCACAGGCGACTTCTTTAACTGACACTCATAGCAGAGGAAAAATGCCTAGGATTGTCACAAAAGACAACTGTAACTTTTGTCTTCTGATGCAGGATTTCAAATTTTTCTGGTATGGTTTTGGAGAAAGGGACTTTTTTTAGCAAAGTGAGAAACTGATATTTAGGGCAATGTAGCATGGAACCCTGTAAACGTTTGACAACCATAAAAGGTCTAAAGTTTGTTCTGTTGTCAGGTAGCCAACCTCAAAAACAGATACTTCACATTCTTCAGGTTTCAATAGGTTGCTGATCTCTTAAATGTTAAAACTTTAAGATGGATTATATGTTCCTTAAATCATTTGGGAGCCATTTGCTTCAGCATATGATATGAGGATCCAACATAACAGCTCTGCCAGTGTCAATCATCATGGTTTCCAAGATGATTGATACATCTGGACACAGCTATTCCCATTTCCTTGTTCCAAAGTCCTGCTATGATCAGAAGAATGTGACAAAATGAACCTTTTTTATTTTGATTTTTATGTAAAAACTGACATTTTATTTAAAAGTTATTAGACCCTAAGATTATTGCACAAAAAGTGAAGCAAGTTGCATTAACCCATTTTCCTTTGTGATAGTTTCCAGATCATATTGTATTAGTCTTCACTATGGATGGGCTATGTTACATCTTTGGTTTTTTTTAAACAATCCCCTAAAAATCAGATCACGTTTAAATGTAATGTGTAAATGCAAGACTAACAAAATCAAACAATAAAACCAATATTTAGCTTACAACACTTAGAACAATGGAAGCACTTAGAACAGTTGTAGTAATTTCAGTTAACTAAATGTGTACAAAGTTTTTACCATTGAAAAACATACCTAAAAGGTTCATTTCAGCCAGCATTAAGATTATTTCTATTTCTATCACACCATTATGTTTTCATGTGTGCAGAGAATACGGCTTTTTGAAGATCAGAGTGAATAAAATATTTTAAACGCTCTTATTCTGTAGGTTTGCAGTAAGATGTGTCTCAGTTAATCGGCTGTATGGACAGTTTTGACAACATAGATGCTTATCGATCTGTTTAAAACATAAAACTTGTTTTTATTTCTTCGTTGCTGTCCTGTTGAGTCAAAATATCCCACCGTTACGTTAGTGGAAAAAATTTCAGAAGCTGGTAAAGTTAAACAGACAAACCAAACTAATGTGAAGACTGCCAGCATCTGTCTAGTTAACTCCCTTTACATAAGCTGCAAGGCATTGAAAGGCAAAGGGGTACTTGTGGCTGCTTGCATTTCCACATAAACATATTCAAAAAGCAAAGCTCCTTCAAGATGCTCAGTTACACTGTGGTCAATGTTCTTCTCACCCGGGAAACCTGATTTTATATGCCTGAGTGTGATTTTGGTCATTCTAAGTTGAAAAGAATCTGAGGGTGTCCTAATTTATTTTCTCATCAGACTTTTTGTTTTATTACATATAATATTGGAAAGGTCTCTTATGGTTACATTGTGTATATTATTCAATTTGTAAGAATTGTTAAAAATAATGTTGATGATCATGTTTTAATAGGTACAGGGTTGTCTTAATGTTTCCACTTGGCTCCATGTTGTTGTTTTGTTGCCCTGTGATGCGCTGATGTCCTGTGTACCCCACTTGTTGCTTAATGGCCACTAGAGGTAAGCTCAAGCAGGATTGGAAAAAGTATGAATTGCCGTTTGGTGTGTATCTTTTTTAAAAAAAAAATAGCTCTCGTGTTCTTTTAAAAATGTTTTTTTTTTTTTCTTCACAAAAACATTTGCCCTTGAGGTTGGGAATCTTCACTGGAGGTCCCTTTCTGTTCTTTGGCAGAAACGGAGTCCACATGCCAAACATCTGGGCAGGTGGTGTCCGGCCACGCTGCTATTTCAAGGCCAGATTTCCTGCGTGTCTTTGATGTGCAGACAGGGATTACCTTGGTCCTCCGCTCTGGCTCTTAACAACCTCCTATTACAGACCCATCGAAACATCCATATTCTTTAATCGACCTCCGCTGGTTAACGGTAGGTGTTGCAACAACAGTAATAGATCAGGCTCAAGCACCGAGGAGAGGGGGAGAAAAAAGGAAATAAATTCACAAGAGGTTGAGGAGAAATGTCCAGTAGAGACGTTATGAAATGTGAGAATTACAAAAACAAAGTCATTTTAGTGATTTATTCTGGGGAATGCTTTGTATTCATAACTGCAGTGTGGGCAGGTTGCTCATCTGGACGAGAGTTTTGCGCTGTGTGTGGATGAGGACGGACAGTCTTTTTTTCTGTTATCCAGACACAGAACAAACACCTGTAAGTAGGGTTTATAATGCCAAAAATGTCAACACCTCTGTTGTAATCATTATTTCTCAGAAATTAATCATCAGCTCTATCAGTCGCCTGCAGGTCCTCTGTGGTCTTTTTTTTTTGTTGGTCTTTTTGTTACAGTAACATTTTGTTTATTCTCCTTTTATCAGTTTGACTCAAGGACAAAATCAAGGGTTCAAGGCTTTTCTTTTTATTACTTCTGCTTGATCTGCCTACAGTTTGTTTCCCCCGCTTCATTATCTACTTTAAGTCCTGCGATATGAGAGGGGTGCAATTTAAGCCTCTGGGTCTGCAAAACTCTCATGAATCCCTGCTTTGTCTCTTTGATTTTTTGAAAAATATATCTTTCTGCAGGACAAAAACAATTACTTTTGTTTACTTGAATGATTTACGGTGCATGAAAAGCAGGAATCTCAACACTCATTAATGTTACAAAGCTGAGAAGCAAATGTTATTTCATACAGAAGGGATTGTTGAAGTGTGTGAGTGGGTAAGTGCATGCACTTATTGCACCATCTTGTGAATAAAGCAAGTGTTGCATGCCATTAGGAGGCTCAAGACAATAGATCACTCACATCATGGGAAAATAACACATCCAGAAGCAACAGACGCAACCATAATCTTTTTGCATAAGCCAATACGTTTGCATGCTTATGAATAACTTGTCATATAATGACAAGAGCAAGCACCTGATATTTAATTTGCTTCAGCATCACTCTACTATCCCCAAAGGTAGCTCATATTTTAAACTGACGATTCTTGTCAAAACATAGGGGAACCCTGGTGCCGCTCTCCAGAAGTTTCATCAACCCCTCGCGTGTAAATCCAGACCAGCAGATACCAATTCCCCAGAGTCCATGTAAAAGAAAAACAACCAGCAGGTGTGCCGAGGTATGATGAATGCTAAATAAACGTTTGGCTGGGGAGAACCATTTGCATGTTTTCAGGGGCTGTCGGGGTGGACGTGTTTTTCTGGGAGAGTCTGAGGAGAAGAAAGTACCATGAGATTGAAAGCTTCGTAAATGAGATCCTTTGTTAATGAGAGAGGTAGCTTAATTAAACCTGAACATCTAAATGACTGCAGGAAAACAGAATTGACAGTCAGACAAATGCCTTAGGCGGAATGGTTTGTTGGTGCAATGCCCTGGGCGAATTTCTTCTCAGCTATATCTGTGTGTAACATACAGCATGACTTATCAGATCTGTGTGTGAAGAGGAACAATGTGCTCTTTTGCAACCTTGAGAGCAAAAAAACTTTTCAAATCTGTCTGACCTTAAGCCCTGCCGAGCAAATTATACTCAGAAATTCTTAAATAAATAAATACGGAAGGATACGTTTGATGAAGGGGATCCTGATTAAAAACTGAATCAAACTACAGCTTTTTAACACAAAGTAGGTTATAATCATGAAGGGAAAGGTAAACAACTCTCTGAAACCCCTAAATATAATGCAGTAAAACCAAATTCCTTTAGAAGTCTGTAAGAAAATGCCCTGATCAGAGGAGACACAAACTGAACTTGCAAAACGTGTGAAATATAACATTGCACTTTAGGCAAGGCAAGGCATGATTTGGTGATGAAGAAACAAACAAAACATATGATACGTACTCAAATAATAAAAAGAATGAAATCCAACATTAGAGGAAGTTATAAAAAGCAACTAAGCATAAAAATATTATATGATTACTCAAAGGTGGTTCTAAACAGATTAGTTTTAAAGGGAAAGTTCAGGTTTTTTCAAGCTAGACCTTATTTTAGCAAATATATAGCAAATCTTTCATTTACTCACCCAGACACGTTGGAGTTACTTGGAGCCATTTGGTAGGAGTTTATATCGAGTCGCGATCAACGTATATTCCTATAATCTGAGTCAAAGGGGGCAGGAGTTCACCGCCTGTAATAAGGCATTATCTGCCCCAAAACGCCTTTATTTAACCATGTTTTGTTATCAATAGTTAGCAATATTACTCTGTGAATTCAGAACGTCTCAGAGGTGGTATGGTATTAGCATCCGGGGTTTTTACAGGCTTTTTATGTTACCAATTCTAACTTCCACTAACGTGGGATTTCAATGATGTCGCACGCACCGTCATTACAGCTCTAGTCTGCGTGGGTTGCTGAAAGGGAGCGTGTGGAAGCTAAAGTTAGTCCAACTGGTCATTCGGTTAGTGCAATTTGGAAACACATAAGCTCAAACCATGTTGATATCTGCAGTAGCAAGATCTCTCTAACTGACCGCTGTAGAGCACAGAGTGAAAGGGCTGCTCGGACTACAACTGGGATGGAGCACGGCGGTGTCAAATTTTAATTGTGCAACTGTGTAGTTGTATTATTTTCTCTAAATCACCCCAGAACCATAATATCAAGCACTTCTGAGATGTTCTGAACTTGGAGGGGAGTAGTGCTAACATTTGATTACAAAACATGGTTAAATTAAGGAGTTTTGGGGCAGACAATGCCTTATTACAGGCGGCGAACTCCTGCCCTCATTGACTCCCATTATATGGATGTAATCGGGACTCATTTTAAACTCCTCCCATATGACTCTAAGTAGCTCCGAATTTGTCTGGGTGAGTAAATTAGCATAATCTTTGCTAAAAAATAAGGTCCAGGTTTAAAAAAAAGGAATTTTCGTTTAAGTTTTTATTTAAAGCAGACATTAGGCTGAATATACCCATGATAGTTGGTCAAATCCCACCAAATGAATACCACGTTTATCATTTTATCTGTCACCCAAACTCTCTAATGAGAATATTAGAATTTGTGGTTGTGATGTTACAAAATGTGAAAACATTGCAGGGTTTTGAAGGTGCGGTATGTTTTAATCCAACCTCTACGAAGGGGAAATAGCTTAGCTCTTTTTATCTTGGGTGTATGTTTTTTAGCGGTTATTGTTCCCCAGAGGCGAGGCAGAATTAATAGAAGCTGCTCAACTCTAAAGGTCAAGAATTAGTTTCCTGTTTGGGATTGGACACTGGCTTGAGATCCAGCTCCAGGAGATGATTTGTCTCAATTACACATAAGGACTGATTAGGGACCCATCCCACTCTGGTGATCCAAATAAATTATCCCCATTATGACTGTAATTTCTAATCACATTTATGAAACGGCGCCATTACGAGCCGTGATGTTGCTGGACAGACGGGGCTCACAGAAAGCTTTCACATCACAGAGAGAGCTAAATGTGCTGGACTCTTGTATTTGTGAGGCTCCGTATTGTGCTGGAGAGCATGTCCATTTCCAGCCGCTGTTTCAAGAGCATCCCTCGCCGCTCCATTAGTCGAGTACGTTTGGACATGTAGGGAGTAGCAGAGAGTTGTGAGCTGGAGAGGGGGAGTCTCTGAGAGCACTCCTCTGGCTTCTGAGCAGGAAGGACAGTAAAGAAAGGGATCAGATTAGTCACAGCACTTGAAACACGGTTTGCAGGTTCTTATCTGTAAATTGTCCTAATGTATTAAACATATATCTTTACATAAAGTATATTTAATGTAATTCCATTAAACAGTGATATTATACTGTCAATCCAACAATTAAAACCAGAGAACGGTTTCTGTCTTTTAGAACACACACATTGCATTTACATTTTCTACAGCGTCATCGATCCGGCCTCGGAGAGTGAACCATATTTACTTTCGTTTTATGACTATATTAAATTTCCATCGGGATCTCAATACCCAGTCATGTAATGAAGGTTGAAAATGACACACTGTAATGTTTTGAATTGCTATCCAGAGCTGCGTCCCTGTGTTATGAGACAGACACCGAGATGGAGGTTAATGGTGCAAAACATGCGAAACCTCACATGCAGCTGCACCGCTTTGCTGTTTCTGCCATCCTGTCCGAGCCCCTTCTCTTTATGTGGGTGTGGCTGGGTTATGACAGAGCTAAAACTTAATATCCCACAGCTTTGATCCCAATCAGGTTTTTGACATCTGATTGAGGATTATTTATCATTTCTGTAACTGAACTGATCTATGTGGCAGGAATCTGATGGAGGTTTTTCCAATTTAGTTTTTGCGAGCACGTTTACAAATTGCTCTCATTTTTCTATCTCTAATCTGTATTTAAATATGTGTGAAATCCCAATAACCTTGCTGTCTGGCTTGGCTAAATGCATCAACAGGTTTCTACAAAAGTGAAATAATCACACACTGTGATTTTAGTTTATTTGGCAAATACTCACTGTAATATCAGATCTTTTGGATATTTGTTCATATTCCTGCAAGAAAAACATTAGTTATTATGACTGGATCATTTGGTTTTTGGTAAGTTTAGTTTTTATTGATATTACATGTTTTGATTAATTTATGTAAACTGAAACAAATTCAGGAAACAGATATTTCTTTGGCAATGCTATTGATTGGGATGCAACTAAAATTTAAGACAGACAGCAAATTGCAGAATTAAAATGAGGCACTAAAGATTGAATACCATATATTCACAGCTACTGTCCAAAAATGTAAAATTATTCACACCCCTTTTGCACTTTCTACATATTGTCACATTAAGACCACAAACTTCAGTGTATTTCGTGGGGATTTTTCATATACCAACACAAACTGATGCATGGTTTTCAACATTTTTTACAAGTAAAAAAATACACCAACATCCAGCTCAATTATTTGTCGAACCAACTTTCAAACGAATTACAGCTAGAGATATTTAAGGAATGTGTCTACCAGAGTTGCACACCTGCAAAATAGTTCAGTGAGACTACATCAGGAGCGTCTTTGGGCATACGGTCTCAAGTCTTAACCCATATTTTCATTTGAATTTAGGTCTAGAACAGAAGTCAGCAACTATTACATCCCCAAGAGTCAATCACTGAAAACAGGAAATATGTTCAGCCGGTGCCTTTGTCCAGCTGTCAGGGGGTGAGAAAAATATTATTTACATTATTAGGGACATTTTTGTATTTTATTTTGTATTTTTGCATATATTGTGTTAAAATGCTTGGGAAAACTGGTAAAGTGTGCTTTTTTTTTAAATTACCTTTACATTTGAAAACTTTGCTCAGCTCTTTTGCATTTTTGCATTAAGTTAATAAGAGCCACAGTAGAGGATCTAAGGACGCAGCATGCGGCACCAGAGCCGCAGGTTGCAGACCTCTAGTCTGACCTTTGACTGGACCATTCTTGCACATGATTTTGATCTAAACTATTCATTTGCATCTCAGTTGTTGTCCTGCTTTTGCAGAACCTAACAGATGTTTACCTTCATAGATAGACACCTGACACCTCTGAACAGCATCTCTGTCCCTTATGAAGAAAAACGTCCCACATATTATGATTCCTCTGCAATGTTTCGCGGAGGGAATGGTGCATTCAGGGTGATGTGCCGTGATAGTATCTGCCTCAGTTGAAGGTTGAATACCAAAAATATCATAGTTTTAAGTCATTTACTTGTAGCAAATTGTAAACCGTGTATCCTTATTTTTCTGCTACACAGTTTTATACTACTTTGTATAGTACGGTTACATAAAATCTCAATAAAATAAGTTAACATTTGTACTATGAATGTTCACCAATGTAAAAAATTCAAGGTGGATGGATGCATACTTTTGAAAGATACTGTAAGGGGCATTTAAAATGCAATTTAATTTAGCTAAGAATAAAAGAATAGTACAATGAATTGTGCCACTTGCTGAACAAATTCACTAAGATAAATTTCTAAGTTTTTCTGTGTTTTCAAGTTGTTTAGATTAAAAAAAGTTAACTCCACAGCTCTTTACAGTTTTTTTTCATGAATATTTTGAAAAGTACTACAGACACTTCATTTGATGTTGGGAAATTCACTTGGCTAGTTTTAAAAAGTAACAGTTGGTTCACAAAAGAAGGTTTTCCTTTAAGGAACCCAAATGGATGTTTTTGAGAGCATGTCTGAAGGGAAAAAATTGATATGGCAAAAATGCCTTTGCTGTGTTTGTTCCTTTCACTTAAACACTGTAAATTGTTTTTTTTTTTGTTTTTTTTTTGAAGACTCACTTCTCACATTCTTCCTAACTCTCTGTTCATGGAAAATAAGACCTTACACTTCTAGACTGACTTCTGAAGCCTTGTGTACAACAATAGCTTACAGGGAGCTGAGTGGTCTCCCTGAGGTCTTTTTTAGTCAGCTTTGTGGCTTCACCCTTTGACCATCAGAGTACATGTGAACATTTGCGTAGAGGTGATAAAATGTGAGCTGTTTTTTTAGTTCTTTGCACCCTAGTGGTCTCACATGTTCTCTTGCACTGCTAAAATTATTATTATTTTTGCATATCTTTGTTTAAAAATGAGCCCTTTAAGACCATATCATTTGAGGAAAACTGAGGGTAAGTTTCATAAATAGATATAAAATGTTACTTTTCTTCCATAATAAGATCTAGGTATGAGACAAACACATGAAAAACATATTTTACCCCATATTGCTCTGTGATATGATGATATTATATTAAAATAAAACATGATACAATACAGTGAAAATGCATATCTATACTCCTACCGACTCCTACGCCTACATTTTTATCTAAAACAGTGTGACACAATAGTATCACAAATGACATATTGTAATATGTAACACTAAAATTGTAAATTAATCAACAGTTTATTATAAAGTACAATATGATACATTAGTATGATAACATGTAGCTTAATACAATATGATTTGGTATCTTGTGGTATAATGAGCTGTGGGGAAAAAAACAATACAGTGACGTGTAACATAAAACTGAACAAAATAATACAACATGATGAGTACAGTATAGCATATTGCAGTATTGTAACACACTATTACAGTTCAGCACAATGATAGTGGGTATAATATGATTTGATGAAGAACAATGTATAACAATACAATACAATCTGTAACAGAGTTCACAATGTCATATGGAACAGTATAATACATTATAATTCTAATAATATAATTATCTATCTATCTAATACAGAATGGTATAAAATGCTAAGATATACAATACGATATCACATCGTACAGTACTGTACTTATCTGATACATGCAGAACAATATAATGTGGTTGTAATTTTTTGCACAATATCTTATCATAATTATACGACTGCTAATAATCCTATTTGCCAGTTCTCAGCCAAGATCCTGGTCCCTCCCGAGGTGACCTGTTCCTTTCCATAAAATCATTTTATTATTTTTAAATCACTCCCCTGTCTCCAGCGTCTAGTGTTGTGCTGTATTTGAGTCTAAAAACCAAATCATGTCAGTGCTATGAAACAACTGAAAACAGGTCAATAGAATACAGTACAATACAATATATTACTGAACAGTGTATACAGTATGCTGTGATATCATACTGAATAATAGATTATAGATATATTATGATACAACATATTACTGATCAAAATAACACAGTTTTATTTGGTATGATACTTGAGAACACAACATGGTATAATGCAAAGCTGCTGAAATACTGAGTTCCTTTAAATCCAAACTAAACACACTTATGTGTAGAGCTGCATAATATTGACTGATATAACTGGAATGTCGTAGTGATGGCGGTCTTTGAGGTTGTGTTTTTCTGTTTTTATTAATGTTTCATTGTTGCTTTTATCCCCTCCCCCCCCCCCCATTTCCCTTTGTTCCCTTGTTGCTGAAAGTGTGCTACCAATACAAATACAGTTACGGTACCTTTCCTTGATACAAAATGAGATCAATACAACATGGTATGATTAAATATGATACTGAACAACACAATCCATTGTGAAACAATATGGTAATAAACGATACAATATGATATGATAGAATATGACACTAAACATCAACATATAGTATAATCAGTGTTGTGGGTAACGCGTTACAAAGTTACGCGTTAGAGTATTCTAATTACTTTTTTCGTGAAATGTGTAACTTAACGCGTTAGTTTTGTGCGTTAAGTAATCAGTAACTTCGTTATTTTTTTTTAAAAGTAATCCGTTATTTTAAGAATTTCTCTGGACAAGGAACGGAAAATTCCGACTGCAGCCTGCTTTTTGTCAGACAGTAGGCTGAGGTCTACTGTGCCACCTGCGGATGCATCAGCGGAGTCGAAGCGCTGTGATCATAAAATCAGTGGCTGTGATACATCTGTGCCCTGCGCCCGACACTGTGTGTGTGTGTTTTTTTAATTTTTATTTCGAACTATATGGCACCACACCGGCAAGATGGCAGAGAGGACAGCGTTTGCATCATGGAAGTACGGGCATTATTTTCAATTTGTCAACAAAAAGAAGAAGAACATAACGGTAACATGCACACTCTGCGTTGGTGAAAAGCTTCTGTCGGCCGCCAAAAATTCTGGGTAGGCGTGAATTTTGATTAATTTTCTGTGATAATTAATAAATAAAACGCCTTGTGGAATAGTCTATTGCTGACTGTCTTTCCTGTTATTGTTATCCTGCAGTGTTAATTTAGTCGGATGACTGACGTTATTCACTGTCAGGAGTCACGACTTCTGGGTGCATTTAAAAGAGGGCGGTGTCTGTCAATTAAGCTGCAGTATGTGTGAGGCGCTGCGTTTTTGGTAACCCATGAGTACTCTAATGCGTTACTTTTATGAATAGATAACGCTGTAACTTAACTGATTACTTTTAATTGATGGTAACGTTGTAACCTAATTAACTACTTTCCAAAGTAACTATACCCAACACTGAGTATAATACAATAAAAAACAAAACAACGTGATGATACAGTTTGAGATAAAACTGTCATGAGTTTTTTTCAGTTCAGTAAAGAAGTAATTTCTGCCTTAAGAAGTTTATAATAAACAAAATAATTGGATGAGAAGAAGGTTTTTGCTGTATAACCCACCAGCAACCCACCTACACAACATTCCAAGCAGAACATCAAAAATAGCATGTAAATACTAAGCGTATGTGACATTGTTATTCAAATCTCACTGCCGGGAAGTTGTAAAGAAGCCATTAAACCAGAGAATGCTCTATGTCAACCTTAAACCGTCATGAGCCGGCCTTAATGGTTTTTATCTGCCAATCAGTGCTCTCACACTTACCACCACCCTGTGTAAATGAATTCAAATCCTTCTTTCTCATACTCAACCATCCGATGACATGCAGCCTGCCTGGAAATAGATGTCCTCCGGTGAAGCGCTGAAATGATCCCTGCAGATTTTCTAAAAGGGAGAAGTTAGGACTGTCAGATCACGGCCATAAAGAGAGGGTGTTTAAAGGTTTTACCCCACCAGGGATTTTGAATTACACGGTAAGGGCCTGGACTCCAAATGCATTTATCGTAGAGAGGCAGAGAGTGAAACAAAGCACTTTGGTTGAAAAACTCTGGCAAAAAAGGCACATAATGAATTTGCATTTAAAGTGTTCACACTGTAATTGGTAAGACACAATCTATGCTAATTTGAGGAATTCAGGCATCGAAAAAGTGTGTTGCTACAACATAAGTTCTTATTATTATGCCTTAACACTTTGACAGTCCAGTCTGTAGAAGTTAAGACAACTAAATTGATGTTGTTTCATTGCTTTTACAAAATAAACAGGTACAGGATATCAGAGAATAAAAAAAGCAGCACAGAAAATAGAAGAGAGAGCTGATAACGAAACATGGCTCCTTTTTAAGGGATCAAGAAAAACCTCCTTTAAGGTTGCACAAAAAAACAAAAATGGAAACGGGACTCAACAGGATAAAAGGGAAAGGTTTCCATCGTTTTCACATCAAATCCTGTAATGTTTGTAGTGCTAATATCCAGCAACAAGCTGATTTTCTGGATATATCATGAGATATAACATGGAAATGTACATACAGCAACAAACTTAGAAGAAAACACTCCAAAATTATCTTCTTTACCATCCAAAAACAGAAGTGTATCCTCTATTTTTAGTTATTACTCCATCTTAGACTTCAGAGAAACAGAGTATTATCAAAAGGTCTGAGCCTTGCAAAACTATTCACATTCCCATCAACTTTTTTGCATTTTTTTTCACATGACAACAAAAAATGTGCTCCTCTGGTATTTTATGTGATAGACCAGCACAAAATATATGTGAACAGAAAAAAAGGAAGGTTTTTACATTTGTTGACAAAGAAGTAGTGTGGCATGCATCTAACAGTAGAATTAAAGTTGGATATTCTTGTTAATGTCTACGAGCTTTTCACATCTAGTCAAAGTGTGTTTTCTTAACTCACAGTCCCCCGTACCCAAAATATTGATAAACAGCTGCAACATTCCACTACATCAGTGTAGGCAAAATATCCATGACATTTAACACAAATATTTGTGACTCTGCAACATTCTGGAATATTCCTCTGCTGCCCTTATAAATAATAACTAATCGCTGAAGAAAACTAATCTTGAAATAAGTCTCCCACTACACATGCACATGCAATTAACCTAACTTGGGATTCACCGATACCAATTCTAGTATCGAGTATCGGGGCCGATCCCGTTCTAATGTACTCATATTGGAATTGGTTAGTTAACCGATATCATGAACAGTGCTGCCAACTGTGTCATCCTGAAGGCTTTTTTCAACCCTCTCTAAATTTAGCAAATTTATACACAGTATTTTTGATTATTTAGCCAGTCATAAGAGAAAAATGGTGGTTATTTTTTTAAAAGTCATTTTTGATTCCATGTTCTTTTTTCATTTATAAATGTCACTTTTTCAAAATTATATTCAGTTGGCAACCTAAATGTTTAGTTTCAAATTAAACATTTTGCTTAGACTTGATTTACTTAGCATACTGAATATTTATCTTGCAAGCTAATCTGGCAAGCTAAATATTTCGCTCAGAACATTTAGCGCAGGGCTAGCTGATATGCAAATATAGCTGCCAATAAGCAAAAGTATACCACCAAAATAAAAGACACTTCTGGCTATAGATATTGTTTGTTAAATAATATTTATGTATAAACTGTGTTACTGTATTCATAAGTTAAGTAATAACAGTAAGAATATATCTAGGAAAAATTAAGTTCCATTTTCCTTCTCTGAAAGGTTAAATTACTCAAATTATTACTGTTAATTTTTGAATGTGCAACTTTACTAACAGCACCCCATACAGTGCAAGTTAGGTGGACCATGTACCATTAAAAACAGCCTCTAACTTGGGTTCAGGCTCCTGTAAGAGACTATTTACTTACTTACTGATGTTATGTTGGTGAAGCAATTGTTAATAATGGCACAACAAAACCAACTGTTTAAATTACCCAAATGTCAAATAAGCATAATGTTCTTTGTTAGCTGCTGTGATAGTTCTGGTTTCACTCAAAGAAACACTATAAATCCTTCCTTTGAGTGTCTAATTTCCATGCTGCAGCTTTGTTTCATCTTGTCGGCAGCTGTGCCAAGTCCCCGCTTGTGATGTGCCAAAGTCATTCCTGTTACCTTTGCTAAATTAGGTGCTACAGTAGATGTAACAAGAGGAAAATGCTCCATCAGTCACATTGTAGGTGTGGAGAGAGAAACCGGAGAAAAGTTCAGTAGCTGAGAAAAAAACCATTGGAAGCTCTGCCAGCATCTATGTCCTGGGCGAGATGATGGGGAAAAATTCTCCATCCTCTTCAGGGATATCATCTGGAGACACACAGGCGTCATTCAGTGGCAGAAGTTTTAGAGCGGAACCCAGTTACTTGGTAAGGGTGTTTGGAGCGTTCCAGAAGTAAAATCCTCCTTTGCCTCGGTTGGTTCACTCTATCAGATAAAGACTTCCAGTTGAGGCTTAAGTGTGTCAATGAAGCTCGGTGGAGGCGGGGAATCAATGATAAGTACAGCTTACCTCCACTGCGCCAGCCAAATAGAGATTAAACCATTTCATCCTAATAGCACGTCAGTCAAAAGTCACACTTGAGTATTTGAACTCTCTCTCCTTTGCCAACTTTCATTTTGTAATCATTTCCCATGAAAAGATGTTGCAATTTACAAAAATGCAGAGTTTGCTGTCAGAGAGAAGCAGCTGAAAAGCCACGTGCGCCACAACAGAGCCCGAGCCGGGATCTGTAATTGTCAACCGTTTCTCTGAATCCTCAAACAGGACTCAATTTGAGCGTAACCATTTCTGATTTATTCAAAGACACGAATACACACTGAGCAAAAACAAGCATGCTCAAAAACCGTGATCAAAGGCTCCGAGATCTATTACAGCACAAAAAAAAAAAAGAAAAACCATACAGCTGTCTCTCTGAGCAGCCGCTTTTTGTAAACTCCTCTCGTTTCTCTGCTCTAATCACTGTTGTGGACATCGTAAAATTACCCACCGCTCCATAGAATTACTTGACTGGATCCAATAACAGTGGCTTTGATTTGCTGTTGAGTCGTCTCACAGGCGGATACACCCTGTGGTCTGTAAATGAGAGCTTGTGCTGTTCAGCCAGTATCCCTAATTTAGACATCATAGGGCTCATTAGGTATATCAAACTGATATCAAAGTCAGAGCACAGACAGTTGTGCTTTAGCAAACACTTGTGCTGTGACAGTATCCCATAAACTATATGCCCACAGGGGGTACATCTCCTTTTTAATGTCAGTTTTTCCTAGATGATTCAATGATGCAGGCTTTCTCTCTAAAGTGCAAATAGAGATGGATGGATGGAAAAAACTAAATTTAATGTTTTTTGTGTTAGATTAGACAAAGATTTAGCGATTTGGAAGCAATGATGAGGTAGAATGTATGGAAGACTCAAGGAAAGGCTGTAAAACCTAAGAACATTGGACCGAATGCCAACCATAGTGGTGGCAGCATCAAGCTGTGCATGCACTGCCAAAAAATGCCATAATTATGCTATATTAAAGCTTTTTGATGGCAACACACTTTGTGTGGTTGAGGTCAGTTCAGTCTGAGGCCAGAGTCCCCTTAAATGGTAAAAGGTGGATTGCTCCCTCTGTGTTGGGGGTCGGTCTTTGCATCAATCGAGAAGTTTAAAAATCTTGATGTCTTCTTTACGGGTGACAGCAGCATGGAATGAGAGCTAGATAGACGGATTGGATCCTGATGTTCTGTTCCATCTACCCCACAACTCCCTACACAAGCAGCTGGTATAAATTTCAGCTTTAGTGTGAGTTGATTCAACCATTTGATAAGAATGGTGGAAGAATGCTTCCAGGGCTTAGTAGGATAGGAGCCCCTGTGAAAGACCCAGAACTCAAAGTTTCCCCCATAAGGAGCAGGAGAATGTCACTGGGGAGAGAGTTGGTTTCTCTCCGGGATCTGTTCATCCTGCAGCCAGATGTCGGACAAGTAAATAACAATTGATGGCTGGAATTACTGAGGTATAACTTGCTGAGAAATATGTCAGCAAATATAAGTTTAAGTGTATGTATATATTTGAGTCTGCACATAATATTTAGTTGCAGAAAAGCTGTTTACCAAAATAGGCTAAATCATTCATCATTTATAAAATTTATTTGACATTAATGATGATTGCATATAACGTTCTGAGTGGAGGGTGTTGTACCCTATTTTCACTTTCTACATAATTACCAAAACAGGGATTGCCATTTTTATGATTCAATTGCAAATCTAACAAAATATGTAAATTTGGATTTATTTTATTTGTATTTATAACAGGTACAAGCACAATAATAAATTGATTGAGACAGAATCAGGACAGATGCTTTGTGCCAGGTTCTAGCAGATTGCTAATTTTCACCTGCAGTCCCTTGTTAGGTGTGATGACCAAGAATTTAAAATAGAATAAAATAAAATTCTGTTTCTAAATTTCTTTGGAAAGATAAACCCCCACGTATCAGCTTAAAAACACTACAGAAGTCCAAAGATAAAAGAGGTCTAGACCTACCAAACTTTCGTCATTATTTCTTAACTAACAGGCTCCAATACACATCAAGATGGGTAAAACACAGTTATATCGATGAGTGCTGGGTAGATGTTAAACAGACACTATGCAATAAGATAAAACTTTCAGATCTACCTTTTGTTAGCTCAAATATAAAACAGAATGAATGTTTTAAAAGTATTAATATCAGCTCCTCTCTGACAGCTTGGTGGGAATTTCTTAAAATGACAAAGACCTCACTAGTCCCATGCAGGCGTACACCCATCTGGAATAACCCGGATATCTTACAAAAAAAATGCATGATCAACTTTCCAAGCTGGAGCTGTAAAGGAATTGAATACCTGGAGCATATATTTGATGGAACAGACTTTATCCCATTTAATACATTGGTTACACAATTCGGAATTAACAAGAATAAATTCTTAGAATACCAACAAATTAAATCAATTATAAAAAATAAATTTAGGCTCAATACAGTTGATTTACAAATTCCAGGAAAGGTTTTAGACTTCCTTAATCTTAACCCTCCCAAACTGCTATCTAAAATATACAAAACATTAAATAGAATAGATGAATCAATAGCCCTTCCTATTTCAAAATGGGAGATGGACTTGTCCATCTCAATTGACCAAAGCCTCTGGTCTCAAATTTCATTAAGAACCTTTAAATTTCTTAAAAATCCTAATCTACGATTAATTCAATATAAAAACCTTCATAGAGTGCATTATACAGGGCAACGGATCTTCAAGATGGGTTATACGCCGTCTGATACCTGTCTACAATGTACAAGCAATCTACCAGACAATTATATTCATGCTCTTTGGTTCTTCCCAACTGTTAAGAAATATTGGTACCAGATATGTGAAGACCTATCAAAGTGTCTGACATTTAATATCACACCTGCTCCGACAGTTTGCTTGCTGGGAAATTTAGATGAAATTACCATGGATACAAAGTCAATGCAATTATTTCACATCGCCTTATGCATCGCTAAGAAAAATGTCCTCTTGAACTGGAAAAATAAAAATACTCTGAATATTAATCAATATAGAGATCTCCTTCTGGATTACATTGGTCTAGAAACGGCATCTGCCTCCACATCTGATCAATCTTTCTGGTCACCCTTGATCAGTTCCATCACCTAGTGGGGTCGGGCCCTTGATTCTGTTCTGTGGGACACGGTTGCCGACGTGGAGCTTAAGGGTTGGTGGTGACTGCAGGGGGGTCCTTTGGCGGTAGTAGCAAGGCTGGAGGAGGTCGGCCTGGGGGTTGGCCGCCTGGGGCTTCGGTCTACTCACGGGCCTGGCGCGACGTGTCCGGGGTACCCGAGTCGGTGGTGCGCCGGGTTCCGGCCTCGGCGCGGGGGCCCTCGGACGCTGGCGGTGCCTGGGGCGTCTCTTATTGGCGGGTAGGCTTTTTACCATCTAGCACTGGCGTTCTTTTTAACGGGGTGCGCTTGGGACGGGAGGGGGGAGGGCGTGGAGGGGGAGGGGGGGCTAAACTCAACCTGGGTGTCTAGTGACGTGTTTTGTTAGCAGTGTGAATGTTGGGAACGATTTAGGTGTGCCCCTGGGGTGGGGGCTGGTGGATTGCCGGAGCCCCCATGGGGCTCGGGGGTGCCGCTGCCTTGGGCCCCGACTTGACGTGCTGGGGCCTCCCACCCCTGGTGGATCGGGCCGAACGGGGGTGCCTATTGGAGTCAGCAGGGGAGCTGGCTCCCTGGGGTTGGCAATGGTCACACGAGTTATTTTCTCCCCATCCCCATGCCTCTGTCCACCTGCTCCTTCATTCTACCATTCACAAGGCCTTGGGACGTGGGCACGTCACTGGGGTGCGGGATGGAGCTTCCGTCTTCGCTACCCGGTGGCGGCCTAGGTCCCGATTTTATTGAGCAACTTAGACACTTACACTTGCAACATTTACATGGAACGCACATGTAGGGACCTGGCGGTGGGGCGCATTGGTGCTGGGGGCGGGGCCCCTCATGGGGGGCCCCTTATAGGGGGCCCGTTGTGGGGGGCCTCGCCTGTGGTGCCGGCACCCACTGTTTAAATCCGTCCGTCGGCTGCGGATCCCCCTTGCCTGCAGCGGTGGCGGGGGGCCCTTGTCGGCTGGTCCCTGGTTGGGGCCCCGCTGGGGGGCGGGGTGCCCCTGGTCCCCGTGGCCTCCGGTTCCTGATACGGGCCCGCCCTGGCGTAGCCGGTTTCCGGCGGAGCCCGTGGGCTCGTCACTGCGATCTCTCGGGCCCCAGCATTGCGGCTGGTGGGTGTTCCCCTGGGGCTTCCATCTGTTCCTCTCTTGGTGGGTGATCGACCCTGCGCTGATCCGCCTGTGGCCTCTGTACTCTGTGGGACCCTGGATGCATACATCTCTTGCGTAGTGAATGTGTAATTCTTAGTTTATTCTACTAGATCCGAACTATTGGTTTGGTTCTGTACAGTTTGTTGTTTTTGTTTTGTATTACTGTTTCTCTGCCGTCCGGCAGAGGTGGAGGACTGGGATGTTTTCTTGTGTTCTTTGTTTGCCTCCCTGTCCTGTGTCGTCGGTTCGCGCCTCTGCTGGTCCGGTTTCTTTTCTTCACCTTCTTCCTTTCTCCCTTCTTGTCTCGGTTTAGTGTCCATGATGTCAGGAAATTGAACCCACAGTAATCACAAGAGAGAAAGAGAAATAGGGTAGAAGAATAGAAGAGAAAGAGAATAAAGAAAGAAGAAAAAAGAAAGGAAAAGAAGAGAAAGAAAGAGACGGAGGAAAAAAAGAAAAAAAAGAAGAGAGAGAGAAGAGAGAGAGAAAAAAAAAAAAAGAAGAAAAAAAATAAAGAAAGAAAAAATAATTTAAAATAAACATGATTAATAATCATTTGTTATTATTAAAATATGCAGGAAACAGAATATCTCCCTCACACATCTGTTTGTGTTTTTGTGTTTAAAAAGGCCAAAGAAACACCTACACTGCCCTCTATTTAAAATGAGTGTTGCCTTAGCAAGGGCCTGATGCCCTCTGCATCAGCTTGTAGAGAGCTCCAAAACTGGACACCTGCCATACCTGGTTATGGTTGCTAAGTTATGATTGTACCTTCACAGTTCAGTGGAGGGATTGCACAAGTGCTCAGCTGAATAGTCTTTCCAAACAAACTACACTGAATCAAATATCCAGGATAAGGAAACACAAACACACACGCAAACACGCCAGCAGGATAGGCAGCGTCTATATCTGTTTGGGGTTTTTTTTTGTTGGCTTTGCTGCACCATCCTTTTTGTTTGCATGTGGCTCACAGTTTGTGCCTTTAAAACTCAGAGGGGAGAGCAGTTAAATGGCTTGTAAGCTGAATATGTTCTGCAGTGCAGCAGTTTAGATGAGAGGTATAAACAAAGAGATGATGTGTCCCCACCAAGACAGCTCCCCTGATAGGTGGAGATGTGATAGCTCATTCAAAGCAGCCTCTCTATTATTGTCTTTTGTTTCCTTTTGAACAGAGATTAAAAAAATGTCTCACTCCTTTTGACGTTACAGTGGGATGCTGGTACTACTGAGCAGCGCTGTGTAGTGTCAGAAATTGATTCAAAGACAGCTTATCTTGGTCCATGACGGACCGTGCCAGCAGCCTGCATCCAGAAGTTTCAGGCTCAGCTTGTTTATTTTATTTTTTATTTTTTGGCCTCATATCTCTGTTGCCTTTCCAATGCACTGCTCGTCACTTGTGGCATGTGGACTTGACAATATCATTCCGTTCCCTTGCAGGTTTACACCAGATACGGGAAATGCTACACTTTTAATGGCAACAAGACGACATCGAAGAAGACCAAGCAGGGCGGAATGGGAAATGGGCTGGAGATCATGTTGGATATCCAGCAGGATGAGTATCTGCCCATCTGGAGAGAGACAAGTAAGGCCCAGAACCTTATTTATAATTAATGCTCTTATAATTAAGAAATAATTAAACTGCAAAAATATCCATTAATTCTTTTTCGACAGCACATATAGTAAATACAGAGTGCATTGCAAAAGTATTGATCCCTGCCAAAGTACTGACCTCAAAAAATTCTTTTGTTGGGAGCTTATCAGATTAACCAAAACAAAATTGTTAAGAGGAAGGAAATATATAGTTGTTTGTTATTTATTTATTTTTTATCTATCATTTGTGCACAGTTAACCCCACAAATAGTCATACGCTTTGCAGATTTAAACTTAAAAAGTTATTTTTTTTTAAACCCAGAGGTTTGCATCTGGTAGACACTGAGATAAGTATTGATGAGATAATAAAAAAGGGAAATCAATTTACAGAAAAATAGACAATTATTTATTTCTAAAATTATGTATACAGTTCTAAACAGCCAGGAACCAATCTTCATTGGCATTATAGCAATCAAAACTCAAATCAAATACTTGCTGACAAGCTTTTTGCATGTTTTGGTTGGTACTTTATTTTTTTTCTTGGATGATGAGTTCCAAATCTTTCATCCTTGTCTTGGTAATGGATAGCTTCATACCATCACACTAATTAAATTTTTTTTTCATGGATTCTCAATTAAGTTAGTGTCAGAGCTTCACATAAGGCATTCAAAAACAATAATGTTACTTCCAGTCAGAGGAAGTTTGTTGGCATAACTAAAAGACAACTTTAAATTTAAATCCGCCTGTGATGTGAATACTTTTGGCTCAAATGTATTTAGTTCCCTGAGTAAATTCCATTGCAACAGTGCTGGGTTTCACAGCCTGATGGCAAACCCGACATTTGACCTTGAAAAAAGCAGAAAATAGAATGACATAAGCCATGTAAGGGAAACACCTTGAACGCACCATGCCAACAGAAAAATTTTGTGGTGGAATCATCATAATGTGGGATTGTTTTTTGTTTTGTTTTTGTTTTTTTCCAGGAGGGACAAGAGAGGTCAAAGTATACGGGTATAAGAACTGATTTAAATACTGCTCAGTCCTTGAAGAAAACTTGTTAGAGACTACACAAGAATTCAGACTGATGCAGCTGTTCACCTTCCAGCAGGACAACGACCCGGAACATACAACAAAAGCTATAATGGAATTATTTAGATTAAAAGATATTTATATGTTAGAATGTCCTCTGCGTGTGCAAAACCTGTTAGAAACGTACCCCAAAAGACTTTTGCTCAGTTTATATTCAGTTCAAGTATTTACTGGCAACTAACAACAAATCTTGTTTCATTCATTTTACAGAAAAAGGCCTTCAGACAAACAATAAAACTTTTTAGTTTTCTCCATCAGTTCATATGGGTTTGAATACTTTTGCAATGCTCTTTTTCTTGCATTTTTATTTAACTTTAACATGTAAAAACATGTGATTTGTTAATGGGAATTCCTGACCAACATACACTGCTTTTGATCTGTGCTTGTTCTGTTGCAGTATAGCATCATTCCCTCTTGGCTTATTTTTCAAACATGCTTGAAATATTGCTAGCAGTTAGCGTCAATATGAGTCCGAGCTGTCAAATGATGCAGGCTCCTGAAATTCTCACGCACTCTCCTCTTCCACCATTGCACTCTCACGCTCTGTTTCACACTGTTTCGCCGAGTAGATGAGACGTCCCTGGAGGCCGGCATCCGAGTTCAGATCCACAGTCAAGACGAGCCTCCCTACATCCACCAGCTGGGCTTCGGCGTCTCTCCTGGCTTCCAGACCTTTGTTTCATGTCAGGAGCAAAGGGTAGGCCCTTTTTTTCATTCCTGCTCACCACCTCTGCTCCCTCTACACGACAACCACTGCTGTTTATGCTGCTCTTCCTGAAACAGTTCGCCCCTGGTGATTCGAACTGGGGTCTAATAAATCTCTGTGTACTTAGCTGACCTACCTGCCCCAGCCCTGGGGGAACTGCCGGTCTGCCAGCAGGGAGAAGTTTCCGGGATACGACACGTACAGCATCAGCGCCTGCCGCCTGCTTTGTGAGACCAACGAGGTCATGCGGGTGTGCAACTGCAGAATGGTACACATGCCTGGTAAGATCTCTCCATGCATCATCACATTTACACAAACAACATTTGAAACTGAATCAGTAATTGTGAATTTAGAAGAAACACATTGATTAATAATTTTTACTTTTATTGGATGGTACACTTACAGTAGATGGAAACCCACTATTCTGACACAAACTATTTGCAGGTTATAAAATACCATACACATAAATGCAAGAGGGAAGGTACAGTAAGTGTTGCCAAAAACAGGAAAAACTTGCAAAATGAGACAATGATTTTCACAAAAAATGGCTCAAAATTTAAAACGGTCTCTCTGTTGAAAATCTACAAGTGCATTAAAACCCAATGACCTCCTGTCTACTAACCCCTAGTAAAATATCTGGGTTTCTGATTTAAAAAAAAGTTGAGACCGTAATAAATCCATCAATGTGCCATATGCCATGTACAAATAAACAAAAAATGAGCTGATGTTTTATAGGCTTGGCTAAGTTTGCACATACTGAGTCTAATTCTTTCTTTAGGCACCTTTTGTTTAAATTTCAGCCTCTTTTCAACCTGTCTTCTTTACTAGGAGTTATTATTATTAATATTATTATTACTTTTCAAAATTCAAAGTTTATTTGGATGCATGTTTGAAAACACGCTTGAAAATGCAATCCATTTTCATCTTCAGTTTGATCATTTCATCCGTATTTCATCCTCCAAAGCATGAGGCTCTGACCACCATCTTTCATTGTGCACACGGTGTTACTTTAGTGATGCTTAGGGGTGTTTATGGCTTCATCAGACCATAAGATGTTCTTCCACCACATTTTGCAAGATTTTAGCCAATACCAGATGTTTTCTTTGGGAATAAACGACTTCGGTCTCGCTACGCTACTCCTAAACAAAAACATATGAAGAATGTAGGAAAAAATCGTCAAATGCAGAGCACAATCACTACTAAGCAGCTTTGTCTTATGTAATACTTTGATGCAAAATATCTAGGTGAGGAAACAAAAGAATGATCCCAATTGCAGCAACAAAGTTTCCAGGTTGGGATGGGGTCTTAACAAAGCTGTTCAGTAAAAATTATCTCCAGACATCAATGAACTAAAGCAGAGTAGGCCGACATTTCTCCAAAATGATCTCATAGACTGATAACATCAAACCAAAACAACGTATTCAAATTATTTCTGCTTAAAGCGATTGTAAATGCTGTTGAGTCATGGGGCATACGTTTTTTGTTTTTTTTTCCCAAGACTTTATTGGCAGTTGGGAAACCTCTCCTTCTCTAGTGTATTTTTTGTGATTTGTTTCTTGGAATTAAGCTGCAGGCATATCTGAGGTTGATGGGAATGTCGTTGGTTTCCACAGATGTGGTCATAACCAATTTGGAAACGATTAAAGTAAAGAGATGTAAAGCCGTCATCACAGTCCCCATAATTCATCCTGTTGGGCACAGAGTGCCTGGATTAAAAGTCAGAGGGTTAATCACAATCTGCACGATGTGGCATACGGAAAGAACCGAAAGCAAGCATGAGATTTCATGGCAATAAAAGACATGAAGCAAATTTATGTCTTTAAAATTACTCTCAATGAGAACGCTCATTACTTTTTCTTTTTTTCAAAGAAAACCATTTGAGCAATCTCCCTGTGGAGAATCTGAATATGCTGGAGAGTTGAGCCTGACAAACATTAGGCAAGATGGTTGCGCTTGTGCGTCATCATGGCTTGAGTGCAGGAAGTCAAAGAGCTGAGTCACTGAAAGCAAGCTGTTTGACTGATGTGGCTAACAGGCTGTTGAGGAGGCCAGAGCTTTGAGTTATGGAAGGAAATCTACCGTGTCCACGCCCTCGCAGCACAGCTGACACTTATAAACATTAATATGAATGGCACATGTAATTAGAGGTTGAAAAGGATTAAATTCTATCTTAACCCCAATAAATTGTTTATTTAATTTATTTCTAAAAGAGAAAATCCAATGGATGTGGTTGTCATAAACAGATAAACCACTCAGATATTAAAACCACAATTCTGTTTATTTTTATAGTACTTATTTACTACAGCTGTCACCTCATGGGACATTGCAAGACCAATGTTGCCCCACTGGGAACAATCGTTGCCAGTGGGGCCAAATTTGTCCTTTTCGAATCACAAGAAAAAATTTCAACTTTCCTAATGCAACTTTTTCCTCTTATAAGCTATCAGACAACTTAGACAAAAGTTTAGATTTTTTTTTAATCGTTTCCAAATGCTCCCTATCGCATGACATCATCTGCTTCCTGCTCCTTCCTGCTGATGACATGGCAGATGCAAATCTTCCTGGAAAGAGGTAATTTTCATACATTTCTTATGGTTTTTCTCAAAAACATATTTATAATTATTTAATAATTCAAGTCTTTAGAGCAACCCTCCCCCAAAAAATTGTATGTAGGCTTTATATTTATTTCTTCATGGGTTTATTTCTGTGAGTGGCAACCAAAGACAAGAGCAACAGTGGTGATATCCAGACCAACATCACAAACTCAAGTGTGATATTGCTTTTACACAGCATTCTATACATATGGGGCATGATGCTGTAGAAGGGATGATATTGACGATTCATCAATATCATCATATACAAACAAAAATGTGGCACATTCATGCATCTGTCATGCTTCTTTTGTCCTTGATTTAGGTCCTGGACAGATGGATCTCCTCTCCTTCCAGAGGCTGGTAGCCCAGGTGCTTCTCCATCGCCATGGAACAAAGCCAAGTAGGCAAGGCAGAAGATCACCAGTGGTGGTGGTGATAACTGATGCCACCAGGTCTGAAAGTTTGAACCACTGGAAGTACAAGCGATGCAAGAACCGTGGCGGACGCACACCATTTGCGTGTGATGTGCCACTATGTGTGGAGTGCTTCAGGAAGTACCACACTGAGAAGAACATGCATAGCAGATGATGGAATGTATTGGAAAAAATATGTTTTATATATATATATATATATATATATATTTGTAGACGTTTTAAGAAAAAATGTGTTTGTTGTAGGCATAAAAATTGTGAATAAAGAAACCCTTTAGAAATGTTTCTTGCTTTGAATTTCATACAGGAGGAACCTAAGGCTCCACCTTTCTTTTATTATTTATTATGACTGTATTGTTGTTATTTTGTTATTACTCTATTATAATTATATTTATCTGTTATTATTATTATTATTATTATTATTAGGTGACATTTGACATACTGACAAGCAATGCGACTACTGGCAACAATTGTCGTAAAAAATGTAATTTCTTCAAAACAAAGTATTAAATGAATACATAAAACTATTCAGAGGGACTCAACTGATAAAATTATATGAAGTACAACTGAAAAAAACCTGGGCACAAACGGTTTCAATTCTGAATTTCAGTCAGTTTAATCAAATCAGACACAGATTAATATTTAATTCAGTGCATCGAATTTCAGTTGTAGTTGTGGAGTGGCCTAGTCAAAAAGAAATCCACTCGAGATGCTTTCGTATGGTGTTAAACAGGTCATTCATGCTTGAAGAATTAAATCAAGGCTGCAAAGAGGAGTGGCTCCAAATTCCTCTGCATGTATATAAAATACTCGCTGCCAGTTACCAGAAATGCCTGAAAGCAGCTATCAGTGCCATAGGTGGGCACAACCAGTTATTAAGTTCAGTTTGAGATCATTGTTAAAAACATAGTTATTTATTTTATAAACTTATTTTTGTATACATATACCGAACCATGGATAAACAATTGACCAGATGGAATAAAAAAAGTTAGGTAAAAAGTAGTTAACAAAAAGAAAAGAGAAAATAGACTAGCACTTGGGTGTACCTTAATAATAAATCCTGCTAGAAACAAAGTTAAAGGGACAATTAATTAAACCCAATCTGCTCTAACATGTTTTATGTACTCAACCCATCCATGTCATGTTTTTGGGTTTTTTTAATCCCCCTGTTGCATTGCAACACAGAGATCAGAGATTTTTTTAAGATATCATAGACTATTTCAAACCACTCCTCTGAGTTTGTGGCTGAAGTCATTTTCTGGTAATGGCTTTCTTGGCTGCTGCACTAAGAATCTGAAAAAAAGTTTTCTTCAGTGTTGCCCTGTCCCACCAAAAACCTCCTAGGAACAGAGTCTCTAACTGAAATGGGATGTTGTTCTGATAAAAAGCCTAACATTTTTGACGCCTCTTTCCTTAAAGGATTATTACAATGTTTGACAGTGGTTTGCTTTCAGACCCCTGCATTGTCTCCAACGGGAAGACGTCTTGGTGTGATACTTTGTTTGGACTGGAGTCTTGAAGAGGAAAATAAAATTTTTTCTATAGCAGAACTCTCTCCAAAATCCAAATTTACAGAAGAAGTTTTTTTTATTGTACTTTACATTTACTTTCTCAATCATTTTCTGATATGGCTGTTGACCTTTCATTCTCCCATTTCCATTTCACGTGTACTGAGTAGCCTTAGGTATGTTGTAAACCTCTACACAGTGTTTAAACTATTTTTTTAATTATTTCTTTAAGGGTGATTACTTTTTGAATTAGAGCCTGTTTTTTTTTTTTGAATTCTCAGATTACAGTCAGTTTTCTCAGATTAGGATCAGAATTCTGGCCTTAATCTAAGAAAACTAAAAAACAAAAGTCAAAATTCTGATAAATAAAATTCAGAATTCTAATACTGAAACCAGAATTTTGAGACTACAGAAAGAGAGGAAGAAAACATTGACATTATATTGAAAATTTTGAGGTTAAAGACAGAATTCTATGGGGGGAAATAAATCTGAGATTGTAGGGAAAATTCAGAGAAAGAATTAGCTTTGGGGCACAGAATATCTTTTTTCTATAAATATCTGAAAAAAGCAAAAAAAAAAATTAATCTGTTGGGGGGGCGGAAACTTTTTTTACAGCATTGTATGCATTCATAGTATAAGAAGTGTAAATTTAAAAGTAGTAAAGTAATTTAGAGAAAATCTATGGTAAACTCAGAAATGTATGCTTACTTTTTGTAATGAAACTTGGAGAAATATATGTCATTAATGTCACCGTGTTTAAAATAACCCCCATTTTTAAAATCAGGGCGCTACTACATAACTTGCTGATGGTCTTGATGGAAAATGTTCTCTCAATGTTAGAAACTAAACAACTACATTTGATATGAATAACCAGAAAAGCACCATTCGATTAAAAAACACAGTCCCTGTCTTTGTAGAAAAAGCACTACCGTTTTCCCTTCAATTAAGAATACAACAACTTCATAGCCAAAGCTACAGCAGCACGTCTTTTGATGCAGACTCTTATGCTTTAAACACTTTACCGTCAGGTGCAATGTGCTGAAGGCATTTCTGGATAAACTGCAAGTCATCTGAAATCCAGCTGATTTATTTTAATTGTTTTATAGACCTTTTTAAATACCTTATTGGACTTGAGGGACCATCTAAAGGCATTAGAGAACTCTTTAGATCTTATCATAACACCACAGACTTCAAAAGGAAAGAGAGCAGATCATTTGAGAGGTTTAAATAAAGGAATGATCCACCTGAGACTCAGTAGGGAGAGTTTTCTCAGGAGAGTTTTAGTATGTGGTTGTAACATAAGAAAATATGCACAAGTATTCAAACCACTAAACTTTTTTCACATTTACTCATATTACAACCATGTATTAAATAGATTATTTCTGTTCAGCAGAGTTACTCTGTATTTAGCTCCATCCAACACCCTATCTACATGAACCTTTTTCCCCGTCTCCGATGTAGAAAAGTATTCCAGCAGCGTGCCACTGCCATCACCATGTTCAAATGATGGCTGATTACCAAGGTTTTTCCGAACTGAATCGGATGGGTTATAGGCCTGTGTGCCCCGAGGACCAAGGTTGAAAAACACTGCTATGGAACATATTAACACAAATATAAAAGTTTAATGAATCACATTATAAATGGGAACATTTTGATTTTCAATTTTAAAATTGTTTTCAATTCAATTATCAATTTCAATTATCACAATTTTATTTCTTAAACGGAAAAAGCAATTACCCCCTCCATTATGATTCTACCACCCCGTTTCATCGGGGAGACAGTTTATAAAGGGAATTTTTTTTTGTTTTCTGCCACATATAGACCAAAAGGTTAATTCTGAACTAGAAAAACCTACTTGAAGACCTTAACTTACTCCATAAATTTGCAGATATTTGTCCTCTATCGCCCTCTCGAGGCTTGTGACGTAACATGCTGTCATAAAAACAAATCTCTATGGGCAAAATGAAGAGACCATTGTGCTGACGCTTTTACAAGCTTACCAACCAAAATAACAAAACACACACTGTATTACCTCTTCATGCCAAACGAAACACAATAACCCCAAAACAAGCATTTATTACTTACCAATCTGGTAGCGACATAGCTAGTTAAGCATCTGTATTGCATCTCGTTGTTTCTCTAACGTCTCATTCATACTAACTGTTGTCTGTGTGCAGAAAGTTTTCAGAAATTTGCTTCAGCCAGAGCGTTAAATCTCAGGGGTTCACGCAATAACAACTACATATATAGAGAGAAGATGGTAAACAAAAGCCACATTCACCTTCTCGTACTTTTGTTGAACAATATTTCTTCACTTGGGTAGTTCTACAATGTGTGCGTACACTCCGTTTTTATATAGTTTGCTATCATGTTTAATTAAGTCTTATGTTATTATATTTTTTTATCCAACTTGTGTTAAATTTAGCAAAGGGGGCTAAGTTAAGTGCTACGATAATTTTCTATTACCACTACATATGTGTATTTTCTTTAGACTTGACATTGAAAGTTAACTGAGCGCAGCATCCCCTCCTCACCCACAGCCGGAGTAAAAGCTCTGATTGGAGTCAATGTTGTTTCGTCCATGCAACGGTCGTACAGAAACCGGACCAGACGCTGTGTGCAAAATTACTTTTGTTGTAAAGTGCTTTGAGATTACATTTGCTGCGAATTGGCGCAAAATAAATAATATTGAATTGAATCCGGCATATGAGCTATCAACCGAGGAAAATTCAGGTCTTCTTTGGTTTCTTTGGTGGATCTGCATGACTCAAAGCCACAGTTTTGTTTATATCGGTTTGGTAGTGTGTGACATAATGCCATGAAGCAAAACTTAGTTCGTACTTCAGTAGGCGTCCTAGGAGAGAAAGTTGTATAGTACGGTTTTCAGCAGGCTCCTTCACAGTGTCAGCTCCGAGAAAGATCATAATAAATGCTGGAATACCAGCGGAGTGCGTCTTAAATGTGTTTGTGTCTGTCTCTTCTTCATGTCTTATGACAAATTTAAAACTTGATTTCTAAAGACTTTATTTTTAAAAATATGCTATTTGTCCTGTTGGCAAATTTCTGCAGCTTCTCAAGACTTACCATGAACATCTCGGATGCTTGCATGATAAGTGCTTTAATTAAATTAATTTGCATACAGATGGATATTCTTAACTAATTATGCAACGTCTGAAGGTATCTGGTTGCAATGGATTTTATTTCAGAGAATCAGAGTAAAGGCACCTGAATTTAAATGCAGGAACACATTAAAGAAAGACTGACTACATAATGAAGTCTTTGCTTATCTGTCTGTGAAATGCATCTTGTATTTCTCTCAAAAATTAAACAGGTCATTTTAAATGTAATCTCTTTTGAACAGAGGAGATGATACAGCTTCCTTTTTGGTGGGGAGATTTCCAAGGTCCAAAATTAATATTTCAGTGTCTGCGTCTAGCTCTATATTTGGATGACCACCCCAAAAAGAAGCTATTAAGTTGTTCTTGTTCTTGATGTGTGGACAGCGGACAGAGAATGGCTTTTTCTCTCTTCTCTCAAATACATCTTGAAATGTAAAAAAATAATGCAAAATATAGAATGAAGGTTGGAGAGAAGACTGTAAAATAAGACGACGGTGGAGAGAAAGCTATTTGCCGAAATCTTTTAACAATTTCTCTGCAGCGTTGAATTAGACCTCCACAAAACATTAACCCCATGAGCATTTCAAAGACAGACAAACACACATCTCCAAATTAATTGTCTTTCTGATGAATATCTGTCATTAATGGCCTGGGCAGCCAATGCTTGTCTGCAAAGAAGTGCCTCGTTGATTGGTTTTTAAAGATGGTCTAAATATGCCCCGCGGGTGGAGCAAACATGCTCCATTTCTCCGTGCAATCAAAGACGGAAGTCCAAGACGGGGGGCCACGATATGTGGATGGAAGTCATCCTTGGTACGCCTGCCTTCATTTGGAGACGAATGATAAGCTGCAGAGGAGGGTTGTTCACAGACGTGCTCCCTCATTGCGGCAGACATGGGTCACTGAACATGTTGTTTCTGATTGATCAAACTCATATTCTGCTCTTCTTTCCAGGAACTGCAGCTATCTGCCCTCCCAGTAAAATCAACTGTGTTGACAAAGCGCTCGGTGAGAAACAATCTTCCTTCATTTTTTTTCCCATTACAATACACTCCCACCCCAGAAAGGGAAATGGAAACACAATCAGTAAATATAATAAGGATTTTTTTATATTACCTGCTATATAAATACGTGAAGGTAGACTGGATATTTTGAAATTACTTTTTCTCGTGGTGATTTCAGTACTTTAAAGCTTGATGGCTGTGTGCTCACACTGAATGTTTCAAATTAAACCTTCATTCCCCAACATACATCAGCCTCGACTCTGACCCCACCCCCACCTTTCAGCGGATATCGTAGCCCAACCTTGGTTTCAAAGAAACTCCAATGAAAGGGGACCATTTTATTGGCTTGGCAGGACAATTATCATTTCTCAGCCAAATAAGCCAGAAATTTAATTATGTCTCCCTTCACTGAATTGAAACTCTGTTTAAAATGTGGCTGAATGAGATTTTAGATATATCTTATGAGAATGGGTCGCATTCATGTGGGTCATATTCCTGAGTCAAACAGATGGATTCACCACCCCATCAAAGGTGATGCATTAAAAAATAATTTCTGCATTTATGTAGAGGTGCTTTCTTCCTACATCAGACAGAACCTAGGCCGCCATGCTCCTGCATACAAATAACCTTATTGCTAGAGTTGTAAGATCCATAAATCATCAAATTATAATTACTGCTTTCAGTGCTTCCTCTGCACATTTTTAGTCAGAACCGAATGCTTTCAGAATTTTAAGAGACAGGCTGTAGAAAGGAGTGGTGTTGTTTTAGAGCTAGGATCATAAATATGCATTTAATGTATTAACATGCCAGCCACTTACTGTATGTTTGTCTTAATTGAATAAAAGGGGCTATGTGCAAGTTCTTCAGTTGGCTTTACTTGATCATTGATTCAGAGAAAACATACTCTGGCATCATTTTTACGAACTCATCTGCTGCCTTTCTCTGTTAGGTGGTAGTCTGTAAATTCACCCTGTTGATTTATTGTGAGAACCCTGAACCCTGAAGATAAACTGATCACAGTTTCGTGCCCATAGCTGATCCCCTGTTCCTGTAAAGCTTTGTGTTACACGCATACGCATTGTAACTAATTCCAAATAATATTTATTTATTTATTTAAACTTTCAATTTATTTATTGTACTTTGCATTTTTTTCCAATTTCTTTCTAAGATCTTTAGGACAAAACAACAAAAGAAAAATATTTAAAGAGATGAGACAACAGTCGCTAAAAAAATGGCTTTTGCTAAAAGTTAAAATAAAGGCAAAACTTATAAAGCCCATATTTTAAAAAATGCCCTAAGCATCATATGTATGAGAAAATGGTGGGGTTAATGCGGCTAGCTTCACTAAAACTTCCCAGTTTGTTTTCCAACAGAACGTGATTCTTACCTTAAATGTTAGGTTCGCTAAAGCCTTCCAACATTTTTTAAATTCATTTTGTTTCATGATAGACGGTGAATAACAACAGCGACTTTAGTGCATTCCACTCAGCTTTTTATGTTATCTGCTAAAAGTCTTGCCCTCTCTCGTTCTTTCTCAGCCAGAATAAATCGAAGACGTTTCGAGACATAGAAAATGTTTCCTAGTAAATAGATTTCGCCTTTCCTGTTCTTCCCCTGATTTACATTTTAAACTGCTCACTGATATTGAAAATAGCAGCCTTTGAGTTTAGTTTAGTTTAGTCACAGCACATTACAGCAATAAGGTCCTGGGAACATTCTAAACCTGGGATCTTTCTGCATAGAGTTTGCATGTTCGACCTGTGCATGCACAAGTTTTCTCTGGGTACTCCCACAATCTAAAATTGATTAATCACTTGATAACCCAAAATTGTAATTAGGTAGGATTGATGAATGGGTGGAACATTTACAGGAAAATAAACTGACATCTTTAATTCCAGTATCAGTCATATGAGTGTTTGCTGTATAAAATAAGCTTCATCTAAGTTTTTTTCTGTTCAGCATTGAAAGCACAAATCTTATATCTGTTAAACTTGTGTTTCCAATGTGTTTGCAGCACAGCTACAGAAGAACAGTGGGGACATCTGTCCATGTGAGACACCCTGTAATCTCACCCGCTACGGTAAAGAGCTCTCCATGGTCAAAATCCCCAGCAAGGGCTCTGCTCGCTATCTCTCAAGGAAATATGACAAGTCAGAAGACTACATCAGGTACGAAGCAGGACCTTAATCAAGAATCAGGCTTACGTATGAGCGGTGATGTGTTCCTCAGTTCTGGAGCTATAAAATGTGCCTTCCAGCCTGTGATAACAACAACCATAAATAAAAACTTCAATCAATTAGATTTTCAGGCAGGCATCAATTTATGTTTGTTCCAGTAAAAGGATGTTGAGCACTAGAACCCCTTTTTAATTCAATCTAATGGTAATAAATATTTACTGCTTTGTGTTATATGAGTAGAAGTAACTGCTATGATTAAGGAAGTGTATTTGTTTTTTTTTTAAATCTCTCTGTCACCAGAATAACATACTTCTTAGCAGCAATTTGATTGGTATCAATAGAGCTAAGAGACCTCAAACAGCATTTGGAGTACATCGTAAAATACAATGAGATTCCTTCTATTAAAATTTCATAATATTCAATACTTATTTGTCATGTTAAAACCTCTAACTGATGCCGAAGCCACCATGTTTCATCCTGGGTTTAGGGAACAGCACTAGGCTGGTTAAGATCATGTCTATTTGACATCCGGGTGTACAGATGGACTCAGAACTGAAGCTTCACAAACTCATACAGACAATTAGAAAGTCAACCTTCTACCACCTGAAGAACTTATTCAACATGTAATATCACACAAAAAGGAACCTGCATATATTTACAATCAAAAATGCTTAAAGTTTAACAGGTTTCTTTTGAAAATGTAAAACAACAAACTTTGAACTTTCTTTATTTAGTATTAAGACAAAAACTTCAACTTCAAACCTCAGTATCCTTGTGTACCTGGAACAAAGTATGTAGACAGCTTTATGACATTATCAAAATGCATAACTATTGGCATCTCTATCTTTGGCTAAATTTACATAATTTCTACCTCGTACTTTTAATATTGCTCACTACTGGATCACAGATCTGCATAAGAAGTCAATTAGACAGCTTCAGCTAATCTAGAACATGGTTGCTCGTGTCCTCTCTAGGACCAGAAAAGTAGAGCATATCAGCCCAGTTCTAAAGTCCTTACACTAGAATTCAAAATACTTTCACTAGTTTATAAATCACTGAATGGCTTAATACCAAAAGACAGATTTTATTTTTGTTGTATCAACCTTGCAGACCACTCAGGTCTGCTCGTTTAGGTCTATTCAACATCTTCAGAATCAGAAGTAAGCAGCATTCAGTTTTTATGCCCTTCTGATTTGAAATAAGCGGTCAGAAAGCAGTCAGTGTAAACACTCAGTTTATTTTTAATCAAGGCTGAAATCTATTTGTTTAGAGCTGCCTTCGATCAATAATCACTGGAACATTTTTATTCTATTCTGGATTGCAGCTTTTTCACTGCTTTTAATTTCATCTCTGCAATGTCCTTTTTCGTTTGCTTGTTGTGGTCAAATACATCAAGTAAAGCACTCTGAACTGCCTCCTGCTGAAATGTGCTATACAAATAAACTTGACTTAGTTGAGGTAGTGATAATGTACCTCAGGCTCCGGAGCTTGGACCAATCCCCTTTATTATATTGTTAAACACGTTTAATTACCAATCCAGACAATTGTAATCCGATGTTCCAATCATTTCCATGGCCACAGATGTATATTATACATAATCTTAGACATCCAGACTGTTTTTACAAACGTGTGTGAAAGAATGGTTCAATCTCAAAAGCTCCGTGAATTCCAGCACTTTACCGTGGTGAGAAGCGACCTCAATAAAAGGTCCAGTTGAGAGATGTCCTCACTAAAGATACTCCACAGTCAACTGCAGGTATTAGTTGTATTATCAGGAGAACTGGGAATGACAGCAACACAGCCAAAAAGTGTAAGGGCACATTTAATCACTCAGCTGGGTCAGAGGTGAGGAGGTTCTTTGGTTTCAGTGCACAGAGGTCATCAGTGTCATGCCAAGTAAATACATTACTACACACATCCAAACTATTAACTTTAGAAAAGTACGTATAGATCTTCATATAATCAGCTTCCATAAAGTCGAGAGGTTATACTCAATACATGAGTCTTGACTGGATGGTTGCCAGGAGAACATCTCCTATATCACTGCAGTTTGTAAAGTGGAACGTTTTGTCCAGAGGGGATAATGGTGTGGGGCTGTTATTCAGGAGTTGGTCTCAGCCCCTTGGTTCCACTAAAACAAACTCTTAATGACTCAGATCTTGACTGGCAGACAGTCCTGACCTCAGCCTGATTGAACACTATTGGGATTAATCTAAGTGGAGACTGCCAGACAGTTTCTTTTCATCGAACATCATGGTTTGACCTAAAAAAATACACTTCTGGAGGATTTACTAAAAATTTCCACAAACACATTCCTGAACCTAAAAGAATTCTCAGAAGCATGAAGCTATTAAAACTGCTAAGGACCAAACTAAAATCATGTGAACTATAGGTGTGTAAAGGCAAAAGAAATTTTACTTTTGGCAACACACTGGTTATGGTTCCTGGCCTTATAATCTCCGTTTGGCTGACTCATTAAATTTGATTTCAAATTGGACTGGTAGTGTCACTTATTCCAATCTATTTATGTGATGAGATCACATGAACTTGATCTATTATGCATTATGGTATAATTATAATTCATTTGGACCCGTTTTTAAAGTGCCATTTCAATTATATTCATTGTAAGTTGGCTATGTAGATAAACATTTTATTGATTTTCTTAAGCAAAAACTTCAATAACCCCAACTTCATACTTTTGGATATTTTTGTTTTTGTCACTCCCAATAAATCAAATAGATATTTACTGTAATAAAATCGCAAAAGGTGGGAAAGTTCAAGGGATATCAAGCAAGATATTCTTTGGGCCACTTGCCAATATTCAAAAGCAAATTCGGTGTTTAGGGAATCTATAATGCCTCTTAGTGTCCCATCACAAGGACGTGGGAGAGAGTAAATATGGTTAAACCGCAAAACCCATAAAGATTCACAACATTTGATATTATTTAGACTTTATAAACTCCAGCAAGACCGGAGAGTGACTGAGCATGCTGTCGGTGCACGTCTCGCTCATCTCTGTTAAACCCTAAAAGACCTCATTATCCCACAATCACTGATTAGATCTATTCAAAGCACTGTAGGCCTCGTTATCCTATCGTGTGTTAAACGTGACCAGAAGATGACTTGGTGTATTTATTTTAAATGAGGTCTAGTGAACTAATGGGAAAGAGCAGATACAGATGTTTTTCTCAGTTGCTGTTTGTTTATTTTTTTTTCTTTCCAGAGACAACTTCTTGGTACTGGATATTTTTTTCGAAGCACTGAACTATGAAACAATTGAGCAAAAGAAAGCATATGATGTGGCAGGTTTACTAGGTAAGACATTCTTTTTTTAAAGATGTTATATATAAACAGTCTTTTTAAAACAGTGCAGCTCAATTTTTTACACATTTGCAGTAAATACAAACAGTCTTAGATTTTCCCCATTACATCTCTCCTTAAGCAATTGTGTCCTGTGTTTCAGGTGACATTGGTGGACAAATGGGTTTATTCATTGGTGCCAGCATCCTGACAGTCTTAGAAATACTGGATTACGTCTATGAGGTACAGTGTTCAAGTGGCAGGATTTGAGAGAACTCTCATGCAATAAAAGGAGCTTTTGTACAAAATATACAACACAGCAGTGTTTTGTCTGAAATTGTATTGTTATGTAACTTTAGCTATGTTCTAATAATAAACAGGCTAAAACTGTTTGGCGTCTTCAGTAGGCCTAGCCGGGCTTTCACTCCCTTTTATGCTTTGCAATTCTCTAATGGATGGCATTTGTGCCAATTCTGTAATAGTTCAGTCATGATCATTGAACTTTATTGAGTCAAATTTGGCGATCAATGTTTTAGATGTTGCTCTGTGTTCTTTTGTAACCCACTGCCGAGTCACTGATGTTCTAAAGCTTGGTTTATGCTTGCCGGATGAACATTCCGCTCGGAAACGAGACGTGCGGAACCGGCCGAGACGCCTTCCTGCAGCGTTTATACTTTTTGTGGCTTGTCCCTGCTGAGAGCCAATATTCTTGAAGACTGTAGGGGGCGGCGTAGGGCTCTACGGCATGCATACAACACTACACCATAGTAGAAGTAGTAATCACTGTTGTTTACAAGATGGTGATACCCGTGAGCTTAAACAAAGCAGAACTTTTATGCTATTTATTAGGAAAAAAGACGAAAAAAGGAGACTGTCCTCTCTTCCATTAAAACACAGTTGATCACAGTGCTCTCTATCGGCTGAATCATAAAGCTGTCTATTTACGAACCTCCGGCAATATGAGCTCTTGCCAATCCGCCATGTTTTTCGCGTACTTAGAAATTTTTCTAGGTGCGCGGCGCGGAAATTTTGGGGCGGGAGGAGGCCGCGCGTAGAGGCGTGGTTGCTAAAATGACGTAATTTGGCCGCGTGGAGCCGTGCGGACCTCGCGGACGCGGCAAGCATAAACCAAGCTTAACAGAGTAGTTGTGGTAGGCTGGCCACTCCCATGAAGGTTCACCGCTGCTATGTGTTTCCTCCATTTCCACAATGCCTCTTAAGCCTTGTTTATGCTTCTCCGTTTTGAAGGAGACAGATTGACGCAATGCCATTATGCGACAACGCAAGGGCTCTCCATCATCTACACAAGAACGCACGGAGTAGAGGCCCAATTTTTAGCTATCCGTCTCCGTCAACGGATAGTGTATGCATCTGATTGGTTAGCTTCAGTAACAGCCAGAGATCGTTTGACCAGAATGGGGCTCTATAGTCGCTGTAATTAATGCAGCGTTTGGCCACTACATGCTTTATACACTATATTGAAAGGATAATTTATATAATTTGGTTTTTTTTTGGCGATTTTGAACACAAGGAGGGGTGGGGGGAGGGGGAGGCTAATGTGTTTTGTTTCCATGCGTTTCTAGAATATTCCATGAGCTGCACCTCTAGCAAAAAGCTTTACAGCTTAATCAAAACTTACTTTCTGTCGTTCGTTGCTCCTTGAGGAAGAAATACGTTCACAAGCCTAAGAACGAAAAAATGGAAACGGCAGAGATTCCATGAAAAGCTAACACCCGCTGCTGTCCTGGTCGAGCAACTCTAAAAAAACAATGGGTAGTGGAGTGGAAAGGCGGAGTACTATAAACGAAAAACATCTCAGTCTGCGTCTGAGGCAAATTTGCATAGAAGCATAAACTAGGCACGTCTTCCAGGGGTCTACTGGTTGCGTTAACTTAACATTTTCTGTTCTATTTGACACTTTTTTTTTAAACAGGGATGGAAAAATCTGAAGGCCATCTGTCATTTTGATAGACAGAGCTCAAATAGAGTTTTTACATTCTGACCATTTGGTGCAAAACATTTTCAAATTACGCACAGACTACAGGTGACTAAATCAATCCAAAAACAAACATTCCCTTGAAAGCACCTGAGCGTTATCACAGACTTGAATGCCATATTCAATGTATGTATTATATACATCTTTGACAATGCGTCAAAGAGTTACCCAGGCTTTGGAGTGTGTCGCTCCCAGCAATAGCTTGTAGGTCAAGAAACATCTGTTTTCGACTTCAGACCATCTAAACCTCCACGATAAATCCTCTGCCAGTGGCTACAATCCAAAACCTCATTACAGTATATTCCCAATATTTGATTATGCACAACTGGGTGCGTATTTCAGTTCCAAGTGGAAGAGGATGTGTTTCCCAGTGTTTCAGGCCAAACCAGGTGAACTATTCATATTTTAAGATCAATACTACACAGAAAAAAAACTAATTGGATGTGCTGGTTCAACCAATTTCAATTAAATTACATTTTCCAGATTCATGTGAATTTGGTTGAACCAACATATATTTATTGGATGGAAAAACTGCCATCATTTAAATTTTAGTAATTCAGTGAGTCATTTTTTTCTGTGTATAATTTCATTTTTTATTTAGTTCTCAATTCAGCTTGTTTGGACTCATTATTATTCAAAATGGAAAAAAAAGAAATATACTTGAATATTCTATACTTATAAATGGATGGGTAAAACTGGATTATGGACTGATTTTTTTTGTATTAATTTTTTTTACTTGTTAAAATGAAGGACAACAAAAAGATCTTGCGCAATCTCTACTGGAATCCCAAAGGCCTCGTAGCTCTTTCCAGATTGATGGATGTCATCAAATTAGTTTCTGGTCTGTTCTTGTAGCATGTTGGAGTTAAATGTGTTGCTCTTAGAGATCTTTTTCCCTACTTTGTAAGACAGGTTCTTTTTAAGTAATCTCTTTATTTTAGAGGTCTGGTAATTATCAGGCATGGATGGGGTTAAGGGTTATTGAACATGAAATGTGGTTAATCGCATTGTATTTATTAATTACTGAGGGGAAGGAGATATATTTTTACATGAAACTAAGTAGATGAGAATAGTTTTTCTTCCTGAGTAAAGGACATGATTTAAAGACTGCATGTTGTACTCAGGTTCTCTTTGTCTTTTTTGAAAGTTTTTCTGATGATCTGAAACATTTAAATGTGATAAGAAACACAAACACGAAATCTGTAGGGGACAAATACTTTTGAGCACTGCAGTATGCATGAATACATCTAGACAAAAAAATGGGATTGAATCCAAACATTATGTGGGAATACGTCTTTCAAATGTTGTATTTCTTTCCTGTTTTACTCCGCCTGACCTGCTCTTGGTGAAACCAGCTGATCAAGCATCGGCTACAGCGTGTGCTGAGACCGCAGAAAGAAGAGAAGAAGAATACCCAACCGGCCACAACTGTTGCAACAGTGAATCTTGAAGAAATGAAAGCAAAGGTACCGAACAAAAACCGCACTGTAACAAATGATTCTGTCCTTGTTATCATGCTGAGTGTACATCCTACACTCTTACCCTGCAGCACTGCAACTGTACTAGTAAGCAGCAACTGGATAAGTAATAGAGAAGCAAATTAATATTTTTCCACCACACGAGAATAAGCGGTGTAATGCTCCTAATTACTTTTTAACCACTTTGCAAAACACAACCTCCCTTGGAGCTCAAACTCATTATTGCACAACTTCATACTGCAGTTCCTTATTTTTAAAACAATATACTTCTTATTTTGAATCTAAGCAAGAATGAGTCAAAGTCAGTTTTGCATATTGTAACTGTGACAGATGGTGAGGAATTTGGCTTAACAGCTGTGGATTCCAGCGGTGTTTCAAAGTCAGAGACGGTCCTCTTCTTGAGGAATTTCAGGGGAAGACCCCGAAGACTTACACCGGGGTGATGGAGCATTACATTAGCATTTGCATACACAGACTCAGGGCAGTAAACGATTTTCTTTATTTAAACCCTACATGTTTTTATGTTCCATTCACTGTACATTACATATGGTGCTTACCATTCAAATTTATTTTTAACATGCTTTCTAGCTACATATACATATTATACATAATTCAAAAGCTGAGGTTCCTTTTATTCCATTGTTGTATGCTAAATCAAGAATACAACCATAATTGTAGATACAGTACAAGTTTGTACCACTCAGAAAGAAAAATGTGCAACTCACCATTCAAAGTGTCATATCATTTACAGAAATGAGCCGTCTTGGACAGACAGTCTCTTTATGTCCATAATGGCCCAATTTACGTCCTCCAGTATATTGCTAGATCACACAAAGTCTAATATCCACAATCCAACACAATCTATTGCTCAAAACCTCGATAATTCCTCATGCTTGTGTGTATTTCTTACAAAGTTTGCACTTGTCTCTCTAAGACCGGTGCTATGTTAACATCATTCCTGCTTGTGCTAGATTTGCTCTTGTTTTTTTTAAGCAAAGCTTGAATGTCTATTTTTGGCATACAACCCTATGAAAGTATCATACTGCCTCCAAAAGTCCTGATTAATCGCCTACAGTACCTCTGTTGGTTATCTTGGGTCAATACATTTTATGGTTACTACTTAATTTACTGGGCCCCATGTCTGCCTATTGGTACATTTTCTGATCCTTTAAAATAGTCCAACTGTGTATTTTTTTAAAAGGATACCTTAAAATTTGAGTAATTTCACCTTTGGTTCTACTCCCAGCTGCATGCATTTAAGGCACACTCAGCCCCATGGTGTGGAAATGTGAGAGGCGTAAACATGAATGACTAAATGATGGATAAAAGGCAGTCTGAGGTTGTGTGTTTAGGAAAAAAATATACTTAATGTGAAAGTGTTTATCAAAAAGAACCCCCCCCCCCTCCCACAATTAGCTGCGCTGGTAAGAATTAATATAAAAAAATAAAAACACAGCCTAAAAGACTTTGAGTTTCTGGGTCGAAGACACTGAGTTACAGGGAAATGTGTTGCCTCCCTGACCAGTTTCTGTCCTACTTTGTGAATTATTCTAGAGAAACCTGCAGTTTTAGTAATGTGATTGTTCTGCATTTCTACTTCTTGAATGTATATACATAATGTGGTACATTTTTATTTTTGCATTCTTCTCTTGACTGATCCATTAGTATGAGATGATTTTTCAGGCCAAAATTTCTCGACAAATTATTGGTTTGGTTAGGAAAAGTCATTAAAATTCTGAGCTTCATTTCAGGATTTTTGAGAGGGACCCAACTGCAGTGACAATGGCTGACACGGACGCCAACATAAATCCAATCCATGTGGGAAGTCTCAAGCGGAAACCGCCGTAATACAAAAAGAAGAGAACCAAAGACAAAATATACGTATACCACTCATGGACTGATTCTACTAGATATAATATAATAAAGACAATGAAGGGAAATCCCATTCAGAGGTTTCTTCATCCTATAATGTATGTACTTCTTATTCGCCGTTTATACCGAATTGTAGCCGTTTAAAGGCAAGGTCCCGTCCTTCTCATCTCTGATTGGCTAGCCTGGTATATTCATTACAAATCTTGACTTTGGAGAAGCTTCACCTCAACCTAACTTTACTATTTTCTTAATCCTAATATGCGATGACCAATACCTCAACCTTATACCATCCATCTATTTATTTCAACATTTAGGAGCAGTTCCATGTATCCATGAAGAGCTAACATTACAACTTAGTGATTAGCGTTGTTTAACTGACTTCCTGTGTGGATTGGATATTTGGTGCCGCCCTTTCGGCCATGTTAACTGCAGCAAGGTACTCTTAGGATTATAAGATTTTATAAGATTACCTTTAACCGATGCCAGGTGTAAACACAAGAGGGCTGAGGAATACTGAGTCAAAAGGTGATTAGTTTAAACGTTTTTCAGTTGAATTGTACAGGATGTGTCTCACATTATATGTGAAAATATTTGTGAGTGCCATTTTAATAGGAACATGAGAGCCACCACATATGTTAACTTTTGGAAAACATTAGACTGATACAGTTTTAGGTATAAACCTTAGTAAGGTGTAAAAATACTGAAAAATGCAAGAAAATGTTTCATTTTTTGATACTTTGGGGATTGGGGGGATTGGGGGTGTCTTCTGTTCTTATATTGCATTTTGTGAATATTTATATGTTAAAAAAACCCATTATAAATACAGTTTACTTACTTAATTTCTCACATCTCATCTATCTAGGCCCCAGGTGTCAAAGTCAAGGCCCCGGGCTGAATCCAGCCCGCCATGTCCATTGATGTGGCCATCTAAACTGTAGAGAACCATATACTGTAGCACTCGAATCAGTGTTTGTTTGAATAGTCTAAAACAGGGATCCCCAATCCAGGCCTCGAGGGCCAGTATCCTGCAGGTTTAACTTCTTTACCTGGTTCAACACACCAGAATCAAATGATGGCTCGTTAGCAGGCCTCTGCACAACTTTTCCATACTGAGGAGGGAGTTGGACCATTTTAATCAGCTGTGTTGGAGCAGAGACACATATAAAACTGGTAGGGCACCAGCCCTTGAAGCCTAGAGTTGGGGACCCCAGTATTATTTAATTTTAAGAAGTACTTGTTTAGACAGATATTTATCACAATCATTATCTTTACCCATCCATCCATATTCTGAACCGCTTAGTTCTCCAGGGGTCGCAGGGGGGCTGGTGCCTATCTCCAGCTGTCAACGGGCAAGAGGCGGGGTACACCCTGGACAGGTGGCCAGTCCAACACAGGGCCACATAGAGACAGACAGGACAAACAACCATGCACACACACACCTAAGGACAATTTAAAGTGATCAACTACCTGACAGTCATTTTTTTTTGGACTGTGGGAGTGAACCCACGCATGCACAGGGGAACATGCAAACTCCATCCAAAAAGACCCTGGGCCGGGATACGAACCTACAACCTTCTTGCTGCAAGGCAACAGTGCTAACCGCGCAGTGGTATCTTTCTGTGGCCCAAAATAGAAACTAGCTTGACATCTCTGATCTAGGCTAACTCTAGCTCCTTTTTCAGTTTTCAGCGATAATAATTACATTTCATTCAATAAAAGATATCAAATGAGTACAAAAGTGCAAATAGAAAGACTTTCTTAATTATTTATTATCCTGTCAAACCCAATTTACATCAACCAAATCGTTTTTGTACATTTGATCCTGATATCATCTTTGCTTTGTTTGCCTCCAACAGGAGCCCAATGACACAACACGGAGTCACCCAGAGGGAGCGTACGCCAACACGATTCTCCCTAACCACCACGTCCCTCACCCTCACCCTCTCCCTCATCCTCACCCACACCCGCATCCTCTTTCTCACCCACACCTTCCTCACCCTAACCCTAACCCTCCGCCACACCAACATCGCCCAGGACACCATGGGGTATTTGAGGACTTCGCTTGCTAAAACCAGCCTTTGTTTCCAGTCTGCTGGTGACAAAACAAGACAGCAACTAACTGTGTTGAAACAACAACAGACTCTCCCTCGTCCCTCCCTCCGCATCTCTGCTGTTTCTTTGCTCTCACCAGTGAAAAGCTACGGCCAAAGTCAAAAACACCCAACTTGTGCTGCTAAGAAACCACTTGTATGTACATTATAGGCACAAATCAGACATGGCCTCTTCTTCTGTTTTTCTTGTTTTGAACCGAATGGGAACCAAACTTAACTCAGCGTCACCTCGACTGCGGGCACACTGGGACTACAAGGACCAACTCTTTGCTACGTGATCACTGAGAAGGAATAAGAGGAGAAATGCACTTTACAATGATCCAACTTCTTCTCAAACAAATAATTTATTTATGCTGTTGGCATCTATTTTAATTATTAATATTACGTCGCCTGTGTTCCTAAATCTACTCTGACTTCATGAAGCTGTACCAGATCATTACACATGATAAATTATGTAATTATTTAAACAAAATACTATTATCTGTCTGTTCTGTATTGTATACAAGGTAACAGTACTTCAGTAAGCATACCTTGTTGGTGTTAAACCATCCAAAGCGTGATTGGACTTATTTAGGCTGAGAAATGTGACCTCAACTTTGAAGAGCTAGCAGCATCTTTCCACATGAAGCATTCTGTCTGGTTTGTGGTGAAGGTGTTAGAGAGTAGCAGTGTACCTGTACATACATTGGAAAGTCCTACAGGGTTTGTTTTAATGGTTGTTGTTTATATTTAGTTACTATATAACTTATGTAATATCACTTTTAGTTATTTATACAATTTAGAGGAGATTTGTTTTATACATATGAGGATAATAATCACGATTGTAGCAAATACCGTCCACTGACTCTCTGCAGGCATGACTGGCTGCCGAACATTACCATAACGTAATGGGAAAGGACTCAAACTCACAGTGGATTGAATTTTATTTTATTTTTTTATCGCAACCACATAATTTATTTCTTTAATTGGGATTTTATGTAAACAGACTGGTGCATAAATGTTCTTCCATCTGTCTGAACAGCTTCCCAGCATCTGCTGGAGAAACTTAGAAGCTCCTCCAACCCTGCTTTGTTTTCTGTATGGAAAATTTTGATATGTGTGTGATGAGCACATCTAAAAGTTTTGCTCTCAGTCGTTTTTTTCCCACTTGGACTGTTGATCTCTGCAGCTCCTCCAGAGTTTCCATGTGACTGAATATCTGTTTGATGGTCCCTAGCTCCACCTGTAAGATTAGGGAGACAGCAATGACTTACACAAAGCAAGAATAGGGTATATTATTTACATGGCATACTTTAAACAACAGGGTAATTCAAGGTGTTTTGCGTGATACACGATAAAGTGACGAACAAAAAATACGATACATGATTAAAAACATAGAATACATTATTAGAGAGAGTAAAACAGAAATTAAGCATGAAAAATACTATATGATAAAACATTAAAACATAAAAAACAGCAATAAATCAGAAAAACATGATGATGTTTAATAGATATGACATTATTTGCTTAATAAAAGGTAGTTCTAAACAGATTAGGTTTTAGTTTTGATTTAAACCAGCTCAGTGTTTGAGCAGCTTTGCAGTCATCTGGAAGGTTGTTCAGATAAGGGGGGCGTAGAAACTGAAAGCTGCTTCTCCATGTTTGGTTCTAATGTTTGGGGTGATTACTAGACTAGAGTTAGAAGGTCTGAGTGGTCTGGGTGTTTGGTACAAATTAAAGGGGGCTGAATACAAATTCATCCCACACTTTCAAGATTTTTATTAATATAAAGATTGAAACCCAGTATAATATTAACTCCACTTCAATTTTATGCACTACTGTATGTTGATCCATCATGTAAAATCCCAGTTAAATAAATTATTTTACAGTGCATAGATACACTGGGTGGTTGTAGTTTAACAATTACTTCAAGGAGTATGAATACTTTTCTATTTTTTATAGTTTCCTGAGTTTTACAAGAAACCACGCAAATCTTTGCATAGGAATGACACATTGTTGATATTTTTTTAGTTGTTAAATGCTTGTACTTGAATTATTCTTATAATTTCTCTCTTAATTCCTTCAACCAACCCTTCATTCTGGTTAATAACACAACTTTCAGCTGACGTAAGCAATAAGAGACAGATTCTTACCTCTTTTGCCAAGTCATCTCCTTCAGATTTGGGCCGGCGCGACAGCAAGAAGCACAGCAGCTCATTACAGTGTGAACCTGGTATTAAGATGTGTGCGCGCGTGTTTGTGTTTGCATGCATACTTTAACATTTTGCACACATGACTGAGCACATTAAGGTGACACAGCTCAGCTAAGCTAATCCGGTAAAATTAGTGGATTTGAATCAGAGAAGTTAGCGGGGAAAACTAGCCAAGTATTATTGCAGTCTGTTGGTTTTTATCTACAAAAACCAGCTCTGTGGAGGCAAAAAAAAGTGTATTTTTGGCTGAGGTGTGAAAATGTGTCACAATTTTAAGAGCACAAGTTAGAAGAGTGGTAATGGAAATTAATAATGAAAACTTTTACTTTGATTCCCTCATGTTCATATTTTCCACTATCGCACAAGGTCAGTCTAGTCACTGATGTCTCTTTTTCACTGCAGGAAAATCCCTCAATTCACACGGTCAGAGCTTTTAAGAATTTCTGTTCCTTCTTTTATGTTAAACACATTTAGGGACCACTTCGTTGTTCAATCTTTTTATTATGTTACCATCCCTGTTTTAGATGTTCTGTTGAGTGAGAGTTTCATCTTCTGACTTTTACAATTCGTGACAAAAACATTCAAATTTGGTCTGAATAAACCAACTAAATATTAATGTATATTCACTGTTTTTTTATGACAGACTAATTCAAAGCAGTGTTTTGGCACCAAAATGGTTGTCTTAATTTCTTATAAATACAAATGTTAAAAGTGTTTCGTGCATTATAGCAATACAGATGTGTTTCTCAGCTTTGCACTTCTCAAAACTGAAAGATTTGCCTGTTATTCTTTGCAAAGTTACTCCAATTTAGACTGAATTTTTTACAACCTTCAGATCCTGTTTTTCCTGGATTGCTTCCCATTCCTGTTGAAAAAAAAGCATCCCCACAGCATAATGGTGCCACCACTGTGTCACCTTACAGCTTGAAAAAGGCTGCTCTAGAAACAAGTTTTTAAAAAATCAATACAAGATAGTTTTTGCTTGTAATGAGCTAAAAAAAAATCTAGTGATGGAACAAGTTAAAATTTTCTTGTAGAGATATCTTGAAACTAAGTCTGGTTTGTGTATGGTTAACAGTTGTGCAGTGAACACATTCCCCTAGCTGAGCTGTGGGTCTGTTTGGATGCTCCAGATTTACCTTATTGCTGCTTTTCTAAATAATCCTCAGGAAGCGAACATCCACACCTTGGTAGATATGCAGCTGTGAGATGTTTAAAGTTTAAGATTTTGTTTTAAACCTCAACCTCACCCCTGAGTTTTCTGCTGTTATTCTTATCATTCTGTTTGCGCATCAAAATTCTCAAACAAACCCATAGGGTCTTCACTGAAAAGCTGTATTTACACTGGGAATAAATTATAAACAGGTAGACTGTACTGATTAATTATTGGACTTTTAATGGCAACTGGTTGGATGATTTTATTTTATTTAGGAGGACCAGAGTTAAGGGGACTAAACATGAATGCACGTGAAACGGCTTAAATTGAAATAATTTGATATCACAGTAAGATGCTGTTTTGTGTTGGTCTGTCACTTAAAATGCCAGTAATATACAGGCTTGTAGCTTAAATATAACAAAATATGTCAACAAAGAAATACAATAAATTACTTATTTTGCACGCGTCTGTATTTCTTTCTTTTTGAACAAGAATCTCACTCTGCACAGAGCATACATTTTCC